>CM040119.1:299337259-299937259 GCA_022559845.1 Amorphophallus konjac
CAGAAATAAAAGAAGAGAGAGAAGGGGCCACCACGGGAGATTACTCGGGCGGGGCGAGCGGGACAAGTGTGATATAGCAAAATATGGGGTTTAAACGGCCATAGCGGGAAGTGACTCGCCGCGGCCTCGGGGGGACGGGAATGGTGCAAAAATTAAATAACAAGAATTGAAACGGCCATTGGGCAAGTGACTCGCCGCGGCCTCGAGAATATGAGCAGATAATAAGATGACAGAATATAAAGCGAATACAAAGAGCGGGAATTTAAACGGCCGTTGGGGAAGTGACTCGCCGCGGCCTCGAGAACACAAACAGATAAGAATGTAACGTATAAGAACGGGAATTTAAACGGCCATTGGGGAAGTGACTCGCCGCGGCCTCGAGAATATGAGCAGAATATAACAGAGTATAAAGAGAATATAAGAACGGGAATTTAAACGGCCATTAGGGAAGTGACTCGCCGCGGCCTCGAGAATATGAGCAGAATATAACAGAGTATAAAGAGAATATAAGAACGAAATTTAAACGGCCATTGGGGAAGTGACTCGCCGCGGCCTCGAAAATAAGATGTGATCGCCAGGGGCCGAAAGACCCCAAAATAAGAAGTGATCGCGCCTACCTCAAGAGCGGGAGATGGCGGGTTGCTTCTTCCTCTCCCTCCGGCCGGCCGACGGAGAGGGCTTTCCTCGGCTACCCTTGCAAAACAACGACAAACAAATGACAAGTGGATTAGAAAGATAGAGGTGTAGTATTCAAATCCTTGCGATAAAAATAACGAAATGATGGCAAGACACACACCTGGTTGGTGTTATCTTTTAAACCCCTCTCGGACTCGAGTATGAGGAAAATGAGATGATGGATGCAAGAAGCATCAAAGAAGAGGCGCCCTTATGAAGGGGGATAGAGGATGCGAGATGATGAATGCAAAAGAACTACGAAGAAAAAAAGGGGAAGAAAAGGCTAATTGGATGAGCCGAGGGTGAAATCCGGTAGAGCTCCGGCAGCGTGGGGACGACGTGGAAGCGCGGTGGATGAAGACGACCTTCCTCTCGCGAGCGTGAGCACCCGAGAAGCCGGCAGAACCTCCACCTACAAAAGAACCCACGGGTTAGAAAATGACTCCGTAGCCTCTGGGCTCCGGCAGCCTATCGGATCACTTCCAAGCTCCTCCAGAACTGAGGGGGTGGGCCTCTATTTATAGGGCTCCGGAGGGTGGAGGCGTCCATGACCCTGGACACCTCCATCAGGGCCGAAATAATATTTTATTCTATTTTTATTTATTTTTTTGGAATATTTTTGTGGAGGCGTCCAGGGTCCCGGACGCCTCAAACAGGTCCACCGAAAACCGGCGACGGCCGCACGCGGTTTGGCACAACGCGTGGTTTTGTGAGCGGCGCCTCGTGATTCAGAAATGGGCGCGTCCAGCTGGCTGGACGTCTCCATATTTTGGATTTTTTCACACACGACAAACCGTCGTTCGGTGGCCGGCGCCCGTGAGGGTTTTGATGAGGCGTCCAGGGGCCTGGACGCCTCCAAAATTATATTATTTTTTTATTTTTCTTTTGTCTTTTATACCAGGGCTGGCATTTTGATTTTTTTATTTGCTTTTATGGAGGCGTCCAGGGGTCTGGACGCCTCCATTAATATATATATATATATTTTATTTATTTATTTTTTTATGCCAACTGGCATTTTACAAACATTTTTTTATTATTGTTTTTATGGAGGCGTCCAGGGGCCTGGACGCCTCCATTAATATATATATATATATATATATATATATATATATATATATATATATATATATATATATTTTAATTAGTTTTGGGCCCTGAGAAAAGAAATAAAATAAATTAGAAATATGGGGGCGTCCAGAGGCCTGGACGCCCCCATTAAGACCCACCCGGGTCCTCAATCGGCGGCCGCCCGGCAGTCAACATCTTGGTTCCGGAACCTCTTGATACGTCTGACTGGTGTTGATGCCGTCCGAATGCCGTGACGAGACGATTCCGGATGCCGAAAAAAGGCAGAAGAAGACCCAAGAAAAGGAAGCACTCGAGTGATTCAAAATGCGTAAGCCGTTGCGGGGCGTTGTATAGTAATATGAGACTTTCTCAGGAGACGTCAGGAATGGCGTGTCTACAGCTGCCCCGCCTTGGCGTCTGCTTTGCAAGGGAGCGACACGTAGTGGAATGGTATCGAAGTGGAGTGAGTGAAGTGGGAGCGGACTGATAAGTTGATGCCAAGGTGTGATGAGACACGCTTTTGACGTTACTGTTTGGAATCTTTCCTGGAGTTTCAATGAGGCGACCTTGAAGAAGGTCTTTCAAATATTGACGATTGCTTGGACGGAGATCAAATAAGGGAGGGTGAGATGTGCGCTCAGGCACGAAACAAAAGGAGACCAACTTCTCGGTGTGGAAGTACCTGGGTCATAAACCGGAGGTTTCACCTTTGGGGAGCGGTTACCAGCCAATGTGGAAGTGCTGCGGCCAAGGTGGGTCAAAAAAGGTAAAGGAATATCTGAGGGTCTGTCCAAACAAGGGTCTCCTTTGGAAGAGCAGCGTAGGGCTGTCTCAAGGAAACTCAGTATTTCATTCGGAGTGGAATATCTCATATTTGTGGGAATTGAGCACAACGGCTTTCACAATCGAATCACTTGAATGATCTTCCGCAATAAATCAAAGTCCTATATGAATGCATGCTGGGTTTAAAGAAAAATTAAAACAAACTAAAATAGAAAATAGCCAAGGATAATATTGTCAACTTGTGAAGAACGGGTCAGGATACCGACCCGGTGAGCTGATACTAGGCTGGGGCCCGTTTATCCGCGCACCAACTCACTGAATGGAACCGTCGTCCCCATTCTATCACAAGTTGACGGCCTATCCGTACAACCCAAATTCTCTGGGATCATCACCATTTTTGTTGAAGGGGAACTCAGATCCCAGATTCGTTCGAGCCGCAAGGTCCTTGACATGTTCTTGTAGCGTAAGTATCATATACTACGATGCATGACAAGGTGGGACCAACCAATGAAAGGTGGGACAGGAGATAGGACAAAGACGTCCGTTAGTAAAACCTGCACAGACTAGCAAAGGTTAGCAACATCGGAAAGTAGCAGAATCACAGCAGAATCGCACCACAGTATAAAGGAGATCCAGACAAAATCTTGACAATGACCACTGATGTGACATGTTCTGTCCTGTAGCACCCTTCCCTTCCTATAAGAACTCCCCTTAGGCTAGTTCATTCAAATGCACCAAGGTGGGTTTTGGAAGCTCAGGAGAGGAAAGAGAGGAGAATCTAGAGATTTCAGGATGGAAGGAGAGTCTTCCCGCGTTATGAAGAGGAGCAGGCCTAGCAGCGAGATCAGGCGACTCTCCGACCTCGAGGGTCATCTGAGTGGGACGATCTTGTCGCATATGGTAAGCTGATTCATTTCAAATTTTCCATGTGAACCTTCTTCTTACTTCCTTCATTTCTTCTTCTTTCTTTCTCTTCCAGCCATATCCACTCTTCCCAGGCCCGAGGAAGTTTTCCAAACTGCCATGGCTTTCAAAGCTAACTTCCAATATCTCCATTGGCATGAGGGCCATACTCTCGAAGTGGCATCTGCAGGGGCTCCTTATTCACGCCAAGCATTACGAGAAGATTCGTATGGACTGGGCGGCTATGGGCGCACTAGTGGAGATCTGGCATCCCCAGACCCACACTTTTATCTTCCCGACCTTCGAGGTGACCATCCTCCTCGAGGAGGTGGAACTTCTGCTCGGATTGAAGAAATTCAAGAGTGACGGGAAGGTGAAGGCTATGCGGATGCTGACACGGGGGACTTCTGAAAGCGTCCTTGGAAGCTTCATGCCGCCCGACGCAGCCAGAAAGGTCGTACTCAAAAGGGGATCGATCTCCAAAAGCTCGCGGAGTGGGTCATGGACGCCCTGAGAGGGTCACCAGACGATGACTATTTGGAGGGAATCATGAAGGGGTTCACCATTTGTCTGGCGGGTGCTCTCTTGTTCTCTATACCGACAACATGGTGGAGGAGGACCAACTAGGTGCTATCTGCGGGATCTGGCGTGGAAAGAGGGTGGGACCCGCCGTCCTTGCCTATCTTTACAGCGGCCTTACTGCCTCGAGCATGGGTAAGCCTCCTTTTGGTTGTGCACTTGTCTTGAATTGCTGGCTTGATTTGCACTTCAAATTCGACCACCGCGAGGGAATGCCAACTGCTTCGAAGCTCTTCCAATAAAGCCCTCTTCATCAGATGACGTGTTAGGCTTCGGTGGTACTATAGTGAACCGCGTTCCGTGGCTGAAGAAACGTGAAGACTGGCGGTCTCACTTCCGCACCGTGACACAAGGCTTCTTTACTTGCGCACCGCATGTTTGCTTTCGCTTGATCTCCTCATGAGGTCTTCTCCCGAAGTTGATCTTCAACTGATCGGCGCGACCGAGTTCGTCCTTTATAATGCGCATCGGTGCTGCCTCCAGATTGGCATCCCACGCCATTCGTTCCCGCCACCGACTGGCATTGTTCCTTTGAAGAAAAGGGAGTTGGGCACTGAAGCGGACGCGAAGGAAGCGAAGGCCATTAAAGCTCCCTGGAAGACAAGTGTTGCGGGAAAGGCCTTAGCGCACGTGGTGGAAGAATGCGAGCCGTGGAGGGCTTATGTAACCGAACTGGGGAAGTTAAGGCCTAAGGTGCCTAAACCCTTGATGTAGCTCATTCTGCTTTCTGATGGAATAAAATCTGGCATTGGATGTTTTGGACCCGTCCCGTTAATTACTATCTTTTTTGTGGTTTTTCTTTTTCTTTCTTTTCTTTTTCTTTTGTTTGGATTATATTCTTATCTTTTTTTCTTTTATTATATATATATATATATATTTATTATGGGGGCGTCCAGGGGCCTGGACGCCCCTAAGTTTTATTTTTATTATTTTATTTTTTTTGACAATTTATTTTTGGGGGCGTCCAGGGTCCTGGACGCCCCTATTTTGATTTTTTTTATTTTTTTATTTGTTTTATTTATGGGAGCGTCCAGGCGCCTGGACGCCCCTATTTTTTTGAATTTTGAAAAAAATAAAAGAGTGTGGGGGCGTGATGAAGGGTCGGATCAGCTGGTCCCTAGTGGTGGCAGCATACCGCAGGCTGGCGAACTTCCAGAGGGCGCGTGTGGACGCCATGGGCTTTGGAGCTTTCCTTAGGATCGAGCCCTTCCGGCTCGACCTTCCTCTTATCCAGGCATTGAGGGAGCGGTGGCATGCGCCGAGCCGAGCGTTTCTGATGCCCTGGGGGCACATGGTGCCGTCACTGGAGGACGTGGCTCGGATCACAGGGCTACGGGTGGACGGAGAGGCGGTGAGCGGGGTCACCTACCCCGACTACCGAGAGAGTGCCCTGGACCTACTGTGGTTAGAGACGAGCGTGACTGACAGGGACAGTAGGGTAGTTGGCCGAGTGGAGATCATGGAGGCGCTCGGATTCGTCGACCCGCGCCAGCGGGTTAGCGAGACTGGAGCGGAGTTTCTGGCACGACTGGAGGGAGACGCTCGTGCAGCTTTCACCCAGGATCCGAGCGAGAGGGAGCTGGTGGACCTAGACCTCGGAGGTTTCTTTTCTTCTTCCTGGGCCGCCTTCTGCTGGGGACGAAGGGGGATGGCATCCACTGCCGCTTCCTCGGGATCTGGCGGACCTTGACAGAGTGGGACACTACGCGTGGGGAGCGGCTCTACTTGCCCATTTGATTGCTGATCTCTCCCAGACTTCGGAGAAGGAGACGACAGTCAGCGGCTTCGCACCTTTCTCCAGGTAAACATTTTATTTATGCATTCCCACAGTTAAATATGTAATTATTGTACTAATGATGTATGATGGATGCAGGTGTGGAGCTATTACTATTTCCCGATGGGGAGGGCTAGGCATGGGAGCAGGAGGGCCGTGCCTCTGGCGCGGCAGTGGAGGCCGGTCGTGGTTGCAGCACCCCACGGCTACCAGCTGGCGTCACTTCGTCGGGAGCTGAGCGAGTATCCCGAGGCCATGGTATGATGCGTATGATTTTTTTTGTGTTTATGCGTGTGACTGAATGGTAACTAACATAATGTATGTATGGTGATGCAGGTGGTGTGGAGGCCCTACCTGGGCATGGGCGATGCTGGCCAGCCCTGGGTTGTAGCGGGTCTTCCTCGTTTCAGGCGGGACGTGTGGGTCCATTGTCTGAACGAGATCGAGCCGCTGCGGCTTAGACTGGTCATGAGGACGTTGGGGCTAGCCCAGGAGTGGGTTGATGTAGATGCGCCGGCCCGCATTGGGCGGAAGACCAAGGGGAAGGCGAAGATTGTGGACTGGCGTACGCGCTTCCCAGCACAGTACGAGGACTGGCAGCAGGGCGGGGTCCCAGTGGTGTCCCATGTACAGGACAGCACAGATTACATGAGACGATATCGAGCTACGTACGGGGACCGCCTCTCCCTCGGTGGTATGGCAGGGGTAAGTGTGAAATGAAAATGCTTCACCCTTCTATATGTATATGCATGTGGTACTGACTTATGTGCAATGCAGGATGCTCGTGACAACATGATCGCCGACCTGCGGGCCCAGCTGGCGGACGCTAGGCGGCAGTTGGTGGCCATCCGACAGGAGTTGGAGATCCTGGTGAGCCTATGCAATGCATTTTTTGTGACCTGGATTTTTGATGCTTAGCCTTTGACTGACGTTTGCCCCATATTTCAGCGGGCCCACCAGACAGCGGCAGCCGGGATGGCTGGTGGAGCGGGTTCCAATTTGCGGGGCCCTCCTCCGGAGGTTTCTGTCCTCCAGGAGCAGCTGGCGCACGCGGTGGCTCGGGCTGAGGAGGCCGAGCGTGACCGCGAGGCTCGAGTGAGTGTTTGCTTGGCCCCGACCCTTTTCTAGCTGCTTTCCTTCTATCACTGTTCTCTTACGGTGCATGCGTGCTTTGACAGGTGGCCGAGATTCGGGAGGCCCTGGCCCGTGCTGTTCGTGCTGAGCAGGAGCACGATGCCTGGGTGGCAGAGCGTGACGCCCGGATTGCGGAGCTGGAGGAGGAGCGTCGACGGGAGGCTGAGGAGCTCCCTCGTGACGTGCTGGATCTACGGATCGCCCTCGAGCTGTCGAGGAGGGAGGCGGTGAGAGAGAGAGAGGAGAGGGAGAGGGATAGGGAGACCATGGAGAGAGAGAGGGAGAGGGATAGGGAGACCATGGAGAAAGAAAGGGAGTACAGGATGGCAGAGCGATATCGAGATTGGGAGGAGAGGAGAGCTCTGGTGGCCCAGGTGTTGGAGCTCCGGCTGAGTCTTGGCACGGCGGAGGGGAGACTTCGGGAGAGTGAGGAGCGGTATCAGAGGGCGAAGGAGCGCGGTGCGCGACTACGTCAGTCCGGTTCCTTTTCTGTGGGCAGTTTTCTAGTTTCCTCGGCCGAGCAGCGTCGCCGTACCTTGGAGGCTGGCATGGTGCCACCTGGAGAGGCGAGCACGGCTTCTCAGGGTTCATAGAGGTCGCAGAGGCCCCCTAGGGATCCCCGTCAGAGGAGGGAGGAGAGAGATGACCAGAGGGTGACGGTGAGAGTTAGAGAGTTGCTTGTACGTCACCCTTCTCACTGTATGATGTACTTTCGGCTATTATATGAAATGGAAATGACTTTTTTGTGTTGTGTGTACCTTTCTCTCTCCCACACTTTTTCTTTGCACTGAGTTGTCCTTTGAGGCACGCTCCGCGAGACCTTGCCCTGAACAGCGGGGAACTATACTTTGCACGGGGGGATTTTGTTTCCTTTTCCCCCTTTTGGGCGCGTCCAGGTGCGAGGACGCGTCTTAATCCTTGATTTCAAATTTAAAGCGACGGGTGGTCTTTCTTCTCCCGTGCCTTACCCGCAAACGAGCCCGCCTTCTGCCGAAACTCGCTCGCCCCCTTTCTCGTCTTCCTCCTCTTTTGATCGATGGAGTTCGGTGGGCCTGACCACGGTGAAGGTGGAGAGGGACGCGGGACCCCTCGCCCAGGGAGGGACGTGCCCGAGCACGGAACGGCGTCCATGGAGGAGGAAGGGCCGCTCCGGGCCCCCGAGGGACCTGAGGGGCCCGATGGCGTGGGAGGAGGTGAACACGGTTCGGTAGGTGCTTCGATCTCTTCCTCTTTTAATTCATTTTGGGTTTTGAAGCGAGCCGCGCGAGGGGGAAAGGGTTCGGCGAGTGTTGTACTCAAATGATGGACACGTCCTAGACAGGGGACGCGTTCCTTTTGACTGATGTGGGACCCCTTTCTTGGTGCAGGACATGGCAAGGACCCTGGGTCTGGCCGATGAGTGGGCGAGTGCGGACGAGCCGAGCCGCGTCAGGAGGGAGAGTCGCGGCAAGGCGAGGCTCGAGGAGTGGCCCGTACGTCTCCCTGGATAGCAAGGGGGTATACTGGTGCAGGACAGTGCCGACTTCCTGCGGCGGTAGAGAGAGAGCTACGCGGGGCTTCCCCAAGCTGGGGACACGCGTGGCATCGGCGGCTCGCGCGCCCAACTGTCAGAGACTAGGCGGCAGCTGGCCGTCGCTCAACATGAGTTGTCGCTCCTGGTAAGTTATGTGCCGCACTTTTAACTTCAGATTTTGGAGTTTCACTGACGGCCGTTGTTTATTTTGTTCCAGCGTGCCCAGCAGATAGCGACGGTGGGAGTGGCTGGCGGATCTTCCAGTTCCTCGGCCCCTTTTCTCCAGATTGCCTCCCTCCGGGAGCAACTTGCCGGTGCGGTGGCCCGCGCGACCCGGGCGGAAGAGGAGCGTGACGCCTGGGTGACGACTGTAGCGGAGCTGCGGCATCGCGGTGAGGAGAGACCTTCTCCAGACATCCTGGAGTTAAGGGTTCTTCTGCAGATGATGAGGAGAGAGGCAGAGAGAGAGAAAGCCGAGAGAAGGTCCGAGCGACAGCGGGATCTGACCGAGAGGAGGGCCTTGGAGGCCCAAGTGAGGGAGCTCCAGCTGGGCCTTCAGGCCGTCGTGCAGAGGCTAGGAGGGATGGAGACGCGCTACGAGAGAGCGCGAGAGTTCGGGGAGCGACTCCGCCAGTCCGGTCGCTTTGCCGCCAGTGGCTTCTTTGCCACGCCAGGGGAGGAGCAGCGAGTCACTGCTGCGGAGCAGGCGCCCAGAGGCGAGGCAGGTGCTACTGCACGGGGATCCTGGAGGCTTCTGAGGGACCCTCACCTCGGGGGAGAGGAGGAGAGTACCCAGAGAGATGAGTGATGGTGAGGATTGGCGAGCTAGTGGACCCGCCACCTCTCTATGATTGTAGTGTTTGTGACAGCTTATGTAGAATTATGAATGGAGTGATTTGATTTTCTGCTGTTTATTTATTCTTTTGTGCGTTCCTTCTTCCCTACACTTCTTCTCCTTTGCACTGTTCCCATGTGATAGGTCTGTCGAGACTCCGCCCCAAGCAGAGAATCGCATCTTGTTGTGACCATTTTTCACGGGAATCTACCGTCGAAGTTAATAATGACGGCCCTAGTTCCTTTTCCCGGATGTTATGTCAAATTTTGCGGATGTCCTCCAAATATGATAGGGTATCCTAGACAACATAGGGGCTATTCGTCCTATTCTTCGTCCAGTCAATCACCCTGTGCGAGCGGTGAAGCGACACATGGGACCGCTTGGCAGGTGCCTCATTGCGAGGGCTATCATTGACAGGTGATGGAGGCAATCTTGGCCGCACTCCTTCCATTTCTATAAATTCTTGTCCCTTTTATCCTCCCAGGTATATCGAGAGCTAACTCGAGGAGCACAATTTCTACGGGAGAGGAGGAGTTCAAAATTCTGAGAGTTGGATGGAGGGCGAATCTTCCCATTCCTCGAAGAGAAGCAGGTCCAGTGGTAGTAGTTCCAGGAGGCTTTCAGACCTTGAAGGGCACTTCAGCGAAAGGGCCCAATCACAACTCGTAAGCCAAGTTTTCTTGCCCTTTTCTCATTCTTTCTTCCTTTCTTCTGACCAAACCTCACCCCCATTCCTTGTATGTGTAGGTTGTGATGAAATCACAAATCTTATGGGAGTTGGTAGTAGCAGCGTACAGGGGCCTCCCAGATTTTCAGAAGGCGAGGCTAGACGTGATGGGATTTGGTACTTTCCTTCGGATCGAGCCGATCTAGCTTGACCTAGTCCTGATCCAAGCCTTGTGTGAGAGATGGGACCCAGTGAGCCGGGCATTCCTGATGCCCTGGGGGCACATGGTGCCCAGCTTGGAGGATGTGGTCCGGATCACAAGCCTGAAGGTAGAGGGCGAGGCAGTGACCGGAGTCACTTACGCGGACTACAGAGAAGGTGCCCAGAAGTTACTGGGTTTGGACCTGGATGGTCGGAAAAATAGGTCGGTAGCTAGGGCGTCCCTGATGGATGCATTAGGGCTCACCGACACTCGTCGGCGGGACGATGAATCCTCAGAAGAGTTCATGAAAAGGATAGAAATAGGATGCCGCGCCGTGTACTGCACAGATTTCGGCGACTGGGAAAGATGCAACATAGATTTGAGGAGATTTCTCCTCTTCCTTTTGGGGAGATTGCTACTGAGCTCGAAAGGGGACGGTATCCAATGTTGCTTCCTGGAGCTGCTGTCAGACCTTGAAAGAGTAGGGTATTATGCCTGGGGAGCTGCTATGCTGGCACACTTGTTTGCAGGCCTATTCCAAGAAACAGATCGTGAGATGACTGTGAGTGGTTTCACACCATTCATCCAGGTATTTTTGGTTTTGGTTGTTTTGTATTTTTTTTTGTGTTTTTGCAAAGTTCTGATGGCCTACGCCGAGCAGCTGTGGAGCTATTATTACCTCCCTATGGGGAGAGCTCGGCATTGGCGACCTGCGATGGTGCCGCTAGCCAGGCGGTGGGAACCCATCATGAGTGCGGCACCCCTAACCTACCAACTGATGGTGCTAAGGCGGGAGCTACAGGAGTTCCCTGCAGCGATGGTAAACTGGAGACCCTACTCAGACATGGTCGATGCCGACCAGCCGTGGGTTCTAGCAAGTCGTGCCCGGTTCGGACGGGAACTGTGGATGCACTGCCTGAATGAAATCGAGCCACTTCGGCTACGATTGGTTATGAGGACTTTAGGACTGGCTCAGGAATGGGTGGATACGGCTACGCCACCTCGTGTCGGGAGAAAGACGCGGGGACCGACGACCTGTATTGACTGGCGCGTGCGATTCCCGAACAGTACGAAGATTGGCAACGGGGTGACATGATTGTAGAATCGCAGGCGCGGGATAGCGAAGACTACTTACGTCTATTTAGGATAAAGTACGCAGAGCGGTTCCAACCCCGGGGACTTGTGGAGGTAGGTTTCCCCTTTTTCTCTTTTCTTCTTTCTCCTTTTTTGGTTTTCTGGTGAAAATGCTGACTTGTAAGGCTACAGGATGTCCGGGATGCCATGATAGCGAATTTACGAACTCGCTTGGCAGAGATGGAACAACAGTTGGGCGATGCCCGCGGAGCTACGAGCGCCTTGGTAGGTGTACAGTACGTTCCTATTTAAAACCCCAGATTCCAGATGTTGGCTGCTAATTCACGCGGTCGTAGCATGCCTAGATTGGCGCGGCTTCCCCAGCGATGGGAGTGGGTGGTGCCTCTTCCAGCTTGTGGATTCCCACCTCAGAACTTGACTCGCTTCATGAGCAACTTGCTCATGCCATGCAGCGTGCCGCAGAGGCAGAAGGGATGCTCTGTATACAGGTAAAAGTTTCAGTGTTGGGTTCTCTTGGTTTACGCCTTATCGCGTATCTGAGATGGTACACTTGGCAGGAAAAGGAGACGGAAGGAGCGCTTGCCCAAGCTGCGCAGAAGGAGGCTAGGATAGCAGAACTGGAGAGGGAACTGCGGCGTCATCCTGATGACGACTCCTCTAGGGATGCCGTGGAACTGAGGATCACTCTCCAGTTGGAGAGGGAAGACCGTGAGAGAGAACGTGCAGAGAGAGAAAGAGACGCGGAGAGAGAAAGAGCCAACAGATTGACTGAAAGGGAGGAACGAAGGGCCATGGAGGCCCAACTATTCGAACTCCGAATCAGCCTTGGCCTTGCTGAACAGTGGCTGAGAGATGGTGAGGAGCGCTATCGAAGAGCACGAGAGTGTGGCTTTCGTGTTGGTAGCTTCTCTACTGCTTCCGTAGATCAACGCCGGGATGCGGGAATAGGAAGAGGAGTACAGAGCGGTAGGAGTACCGCTTTTCGTAGTTGGGTAGCACCTTTGAGAGTGTTTTGTCCGGAGAGTAGTGGGACGAGTAATGCAGAGAGAGAGGGCGAAACTTGATGTAATTTTTTTTGTTTTTGGAATAAAATACAAGGTTCGGTTTGTTTGGTTTTCACCTTTACTTCTGTTGCCTGAATCCCTGCACACATCACTGAAACAAACAAATCAGAATTTCTGTTCTGACTTGGCCCCTTGCTCAATAAGCAAATGGTCACTGTGACTGTCCTTGATAACTGGTCAAGGGGCCAAGCCTTTATTTAACGAAGGCAAGGGAAAGATGTGGTGATGATAAATGCGACAGGCAAGCACACGAATGCAAGCGGTATTAAAAGTGAGATGCTGCACGCAAATGTAATCATGCAAAATTGATTTGTTTTCTTTTTTTATATTTGATATTTATTTGTTTTATCATAAAAAGATTTTTTTTTGTTTGCAAATATGTTCATTTTCTCTTTTCCATTTTTTTTGCTTTTATCATTTCGATTTTTTTTTATTGCTAACGCCCGGCAAGCACCCAAATGGCACCTGACCTTTGTGAGAACATGGGTTTCTTACTAACCTCCCAGGTATCCTAAGTGCATATCTAGGTTGATTTGGGCCTCTAGACCCCTCGAATGATGATCCCGCCGGCTAAGACTTACCCTGATGACAATACCGTCATGCCATGCTTAGGCTCCCAGTTGCTTCCGACCACAGGGATTCACCCAAAAGGTGTTTGAGGTAAATGATTTGCCCGACCCGGGTCTGTTTCCTCACAACTCTAGATGGTATAAGATGGAACACCCTGGAACCCTAACGACCAACCGCGCGACGCTGACCCGGAATCAGACGCCGTCGCACCCATAGGTGACGCGCTTGCATTGGCCTAAGCCCGAGGTTAAACAAGAAGACATCAAGGTGGTAAACAGGGGTCTTGACCAGCCAAAAACACGGAGACTCCTTCGCAGCGATAGCTTTTGCTTTTCAAAGTGGGCAACCAAATGTGTATATTAAAATAAGGTCGCAGATCCTGGGCAGTTTTCACCTTTCAGAAATTCCATCGAACCTTCATCTTTAGAGGGAGAAGGAAGAGTGTAGGGGATAAACCTCCTGAGAGGACCGGCAAAGCCGTTAACCCGGCGAGCGAATAAGGGCCCATTAACTCTTTCCCTTCGGACAACTTCGGACCAAATCTCGAGCATTTACATTCCACGGCCCCTTTTGTGGATTCAGACTTTTACTTTGAGGGGTTCCGTTTATCGTAACAGGCACGGTCACGACCAGGCTTTTCTCTTGATTTTGATTTCATATTTCTTTTTGTGAGGGAGATATAGTCGTTTGACGTTTGTGGGCTCCCTTTTCGTATGCTTGCGGGGACACTGCCCTCTTCTCGTGCTCTGATCGATGCTCGAGGAAATGGATCCTACTCTTACCTTTGGGGTTTGAGTTTCGGTTTCTCATGCTCAGCGTTTTAAGGGCGCCGACTGTCTCATTTGGTCGAAGAGAAAAGAATAAAGATTACAGCTTCCGGAGATCTTCTAGGTGTGGCCCTACCGTAGGTGATGCTACCAACTTTTTTGAATACATAAGTGAGCACATGTTGGCTTCCTTCGAGCGAGCATAGGCCGACGTGGCCGGACAGGGATCTCCACGGTTCTGGCAAACCAAGACCCGGTGCCTACCAAGCCTTAATGGGCCCTATCCTAACATGAAGGTTAGATGCAGGGACTTAACTATATGGTGACTGCCAGGCATCGACATTTTGAATTTTCCATATTTTTAGTGGTTTTCAATATTCCTTTATTTTTTGATATTTTTATCTTTTCATCATTTTTTTTTGTGCTAAGGGTAGTATTTCTTAAGATAAAGCCCATTCCAAGGGTGGGATAACTCGGTCCCTTCGGCGTTGACTAGCTTGTAGGCGTTACCAGGGTACACGGCTTGAATTACAAATGGTCCTTCCCAATTGGGTTGGAGCTTAGAACGCGGCCCTCCAGGTTTGACAAAAATTCTTTTTACGACCATCTCACCGACTTTGAATTTTCTCTCAACGACTTTCTTTTGGTAAAAGCGAGCGAGTCTATTTTGATACACACGCGCGTGTTCGGCGGCGGCCAGCCACTTCTTATCCAAGAGTTCCAACTGGGCGAGGAGTGAATTACGACGATCGTCGAGGGGAAATTCTTCGTCCAATTGTACCCTGAGAGAAGGGATCAGAGTCTCGTACGGGACTACCGCTTCCATACCATAAGTAAGGGCAAATAGAGTCTGCCCGGTGGGGTACGGATTGAAGTGCGATAGGCCCATAGAGCTTCGATAAGCTTTTCTGGCCAGTCTGAAAACTTACTAGACTCACAAGTTTTTTGATGATTTTGAGCAATGTTTTATTGGTGGCCTCCGCTTGGCCGTTACCTTGTGGGTAATATGGCGATGAATGATGTAATGTAATTGCGTACCTTTTGCAGAGGTCCTGTAGGTCCTGAGAAATGAATTGTGGCCCATTGTCGGTGATGATCGTGCTTGGGACGCCGAATCTGGCGAGGATGTTCTTCATGATGAACTTGCAGACTGTTGATGCCTTGATTTCCGCGTAAGCTTCGGCTTCGGCCCATTTGGTGAAGTATTCCGTCGCAGTAAGGATGAAAGATTTCTGCTTGGTGAGGGAATTGGGATCACCTAGGGGACCAATGATGTCGAATGCCCACATGGAGAAAGGCCACGGGGAGGATATTGGGTGAAGTGAGGAAGATGGTGAATGGATTTTATCGGCGTGAAGTTGACACTTGACACACCTACGGACATAGACAGCACAATCCTCTTCCATAGTGGGCCAGTAAAAGCCTTACCGAATGATCTTCTTGGCGAGCATCTGACTATTCACGTGGCCACCGCACACACCCGAGTGCGTCTCCTCTACACATATCCAAACCTCGTCGTCGCCAAGACATCTTAACAGAATACCAGTAAGGCTCCTCCTATAGAGTAGACCTCCAACCAAAGTATATTTCTGAGCCACTCTTCTTATGGCTTTCTTGTCCTCTGTGGTGGCCCCTTCAGGATAAGACTGATCTTGGCAGTATTTGACGATTTCATAGAACCATGGTTTCTCTTGATCAGCCAGTTCTTCTTCGGCCTCTGCCAACATGATTTCTCTCTTTTCAAGGATATCTTCCTGCAGGATCTTCCTTGCTATCCTGTCTTTGATGTTTACGTAGGAAGCATCATCGATTGCAGGAGCATGAAGTTTGTAGATGGAAATGGACTTAAACCATCTTCCTAGAGGGAACCTTATGGATGATGCCAACGAGGCGAGGGCATCGGCGAGAATATTCTGATGACGAGGAATATGAACAAAGATCAGTTTGGCGAATAGTTTGGCAAAGGCAGCAGTGAGTTCTTGGTATGGCTTGAGTTTGGGATCGCGAGTGCGATACTTAGTGAGCACCTGGCGAAGGATGAGTTGACTATCACCTACGACTCGCAACTCAGTGATACGAAAAGAATAAGCGAGTTCTAGGCCAGCTAGAAGAGCTTCATATTCGGCTATATTGTTGGTAACTGAAAATTTGAGCTGGTATACTAATGGGAATGTGAGGCCTTCAGGTGACAGGAGGGCGATGCCGATTCCTCTCCCTTGAGAATTCAGAGCTCCATCAAAATATAGTGTCCACATTGGCTCATCTGATTGGTTGACAGACATTAGTTCCTCATCTGGAAACTCTGATTGGACGGGATTGAACTTGGGAAGAGGATGGTGAGCGAGATGCTCGGCTATGGCATAGCCTTTAATCACCTTTTGCTGGATGTAGGTGATGTCGAACTGAGAGAGAAAACTTTACCAGCGTGCTAGCCTATCCGTAAGGACGGATTTCTCCAGAAGGAATTTGATAGGATTCATTCGAGCAATCAAGTGGACTTCGTGAGCCGAGAAGTAGTGCTTCAATTTCTGCACTACCCAAACGAGGGCATCACAGGTTTTCTCCATGCCGGTGTACTTCTGCTCACAGGGATTGAGAAGTTTGGACAAGTAATAGGTTGCCCGTTCCTTGCCTTCTTCATCAGCTTGTGCGAGGACGGCTCCCACGGAGTCATCTAAGACTGAGACGTAAAGGATCAGAGGTTTTTCTGGTTTGGGTGGAATGAGAACGGGTGGACTAGCCAGATATTCCTTCAACCCTTCAAAAGCTTTCTGACATTTAGAATTCCAGTGGAATTCTACTCCTGGCTTGGTCAACTCGTAGAGAGGTCTACACCTTTGTGAATGTTGAGACACAAACTGACGAATAAACTGCAACCTCCCGATTAAACCTCGGACTTCCCTCAAATTCTTGGGAGGTGGCATATCCCTGATGGCCTTAGCTTTGTCAGGATCTATCTCGATCCCTCTTTTACTCACAATGAACCCCAGCAATTTACCCGACGACACACCAAACACACACTTTTTCGGGTTCATTTTCAATTGGAACTCTCTTGACCTTTGCAAGACCTTAGCCAAAACTTCTGGATGTTCCATCCTGGTTCTTGATTTCACCAATAAGTCATCCACATACACTTCCAGATATATGTGCATCATGTCATGAAATATGGCCATCATCGCTCTTTGGTAAGTAGCTCCAGCATTCTTTACCCCAAACGGCATGACCACGTAACAATATGTTCCCCAAGGGGTAGTGAATGACGTCTTTTCCTGATCCTCTTCTGCCAAACGAATTTGATTGTATCCTGAAAATCCATCCATGAAAGAGAGGGTTTCGTAGCCTGCCGTGTTATCAATCAGCACATCAATGTGAGGTAAGGGAAAATCATCCTTTGGACACGCGCGGTTAAGGTCCCGGAAGTCGATGCAAATCCTGACTTTCCCATCTTTCTTCATGACCGGGACAATGTTCGCCACCCATTGAGGATAAAGGACGACTCTAATGAACCTGGTTTTGTGGAGCTTATCGACCTCTTCTTTCATTTTCAAAACCATCTGAGGGTGGAAACGCCTTAACCTTTATTTTACCGAGACGGACCCTGGTTTTAGGGTTAAACGGTGTTCGACCAAGGTTGAATCTAGACCCGGCATATCCTCGTAACTCCATGCAAACGTGTCCTTATATTCTTTGAGGACCTCAATTAATGCCTCTTCTTCAGAGGGTGGTAGGTTGTCACTTATGAGGATGATCCTAGGGTCTTCCTCAGTTCCCAAGTTGACTTCTCTGGTGGATTCTTCTACGGCGATTGACGGCTCGTCGAATCTCCTCATTCCACTTGCGTATGCGCCCGCCGCATCTTCATATTTTTCACCCTCATCTTCAGTGGGGCATTCTTCATCCGTGATCTCGTAGACTCCATACCCTTCATCAGGTGCACAATCGCCCTCGCATTCTATTTCGGGTAGCTGGATGGGATTTTCTAACAAATGGGGGATGGCAAGAAGGGCCTGACACCTGGCGACCAAATCCAGAAGGAATCGATGAGGGATCTGCCTCCCCTTGGACTTCTTCCTAGGTACTACCCTCGGCCTATCATTCCTAGATTGACTGACAATATTTACAGAAGAAGATGAAGATGAAGAGGACGGTGTAGAATGTACTGGAGAAGACCCCTCAGAGGAGGGGTAGAAAAGGTCGCTCATCGGACCTTGGACGGGTGGTCCGCAAGGCGGTACGCACCCGTGGGAGATGTAGGAGGTTTCCTCAACGAAGATGTGTTGTTGGGGAGTTTGAAAATTGACGTTTTTTTTTTCGTTTTTATTTTTAATGACAAAGCAGTGGGAAGAGATTGGAGGAGAGAGGAAAGTGGTTATGGCTAGAGGATTGTGAGGCTCATAGAGCAGATCATGGTTGAAGACCTGGCGCGGGTTGAAAAGCCCGCGTAGGTATGTAAACAAAGAAGGGGACCTGGGAAGATCATCAGACAATTGTCTGGCCCAGGAAGAAGATATCAGCAAAGGCTGAGACGAGTGGATAGAGAAGATGGTGGCTAATGAGCCGTCAACGGCAATGCTGAGGACGGATGAAGATCCGTCGATGACAGGGTCCTTCTGGCGAGGACGAGGATAGTTAGGAACCTTGGCAAGAGTGGTAATATTATCTGGTATTTCGGAGATCAATGGTGGTCCTTCAACCTGCGGAGACGAGAACATCCTTTCTAGTGCAACGGAAATGTCCCGTATGTCGAACCATTTGTCCCATTCGCATTCCGGATCTTTGATCTTGCCTCTTTTGGTGATCCTCGGACATTTTTCAGCCAAATATACAGCATGTGATCCCCCATATGCTTCCCGTGGGTAATCTCCCATCTGAACAACGGGTCCTCTGCTGAAGTGGTTTGATAGAGTCCATGTGAGGGGCTCCCAATCCGCCTTGAACGGTCCTTTGAAGCCTAGGCCAAACCTGTGGTTCGGCCTAATTTCCTTTGGTGGTTTGAGCATACCCTGTGACTGTGCACCCAGACCTTTTCCTTGTTGATGGCCGATGTTCCTCATAATCTCCCAACCTTTGGAGTGAAAAGGGAGACATGATGTTGTGGTTGCCCTGACCGGCTCCTTTGGTGCTAGTGGAACATGAGATGGATCACGTACGTCCAGCAGTGACAATATGGGCCGATGAGACGGCCAAACAGAAGGCAGAGAGGTGTTGATAGCATCCACTGTGTGAAGGACAGGTGTACTGACCACTTTAATAATTCTCCCATTGTAAGGAAACTTCAGGCACTGATGGTTGGTGGAAGGCACAGCGTCCATGGCTTCGATGTAAGGGCGACCCAGTATAGCCTTGAATGTGGGGTCCATGTCGAGGACATGGAATTCCGTGGGAATTGACATGGGACCTAGTTCTGCCTTCAGGATAATCATCCCCTGCGGCGGCCTTTTGCTATTGTCATAGGCCGTGACCGTGATCGAGGAAGGTCTTATTTGTTCCTCGTCGATCCCACACAACTGAAGAGTGCACATGGAGATCACATTTATGGATGCACCCGTGTCCACAAGACACGGGTTTATGGATACCCCATTAATTTTTATTGAAATGCACAATGCATATTTCCGAGCTTCCTTGGGAGCGAGCTCGTAGTTGTGAAACATGATGGCCGGTTGTGTGTCTGTTGGGGTCAGGACGGTCGAAATCTTTTCTACAGGGAGGTCCTCGTTCACCATGACCCTTTGAAGGTACTCCATTAAGGCTACCTGGTGGGATGTGGATCTTTGAAGTAGCTCCAGGATGGAGATCCGAGCAGGTGTCTTATCCAGGTGTTTCAATAGATCATACTGTGTTCCAGGGATAGCTCTTTCTGGTTGTTCTCCATCATCCTTCTCTGGCTGAGATAGCTCAGGATTCTGACTGTTGTGGGGGAAAACCCTGTGGAAAATCCTTCCACTCCGGAGCACCATTGCCTGCGGCTTTTGTACCTCTGTGGGGGTAGCAGTGGGTTTTAACAGGGGTTTGAGGGGTAGTAGTGGAGGAATGGTTGATGAAGCAGGGGTGGTGACGGGAGCAGGGATTCTGATGAGGGGTTTGTTAGGTGGAGGCATGGTGGAGGTAGAGGGGATATCGCGCGGATTATGAAGGATAAGGGGTCTGGAAGGTGGAGGCGGAGGCAAAGTGGAAGTGGGTAAGGTTTGAAACGGGTAATGGTTTTGAGGTGGATGGTGGGTGATGAGTGATTTTGAAGGCATTAGTGGTGATGTGGTGGAGAAAGACGGGGTTATGTATGGTTGACGGATGATAAGGGGTTTAGAAGGCGTAGGGGTAAATGTGGTAGAGGTGGATGGTAAAGTGGGGGAGTGAGAGAAGGTGAGAGGGTGTGAAGGCGTAGTGGAGAGTGTCGGTTGATAGGAGGTCGGGGTGCGGATGAGAGGGCGTAATGGTAGTGGAAATGGTGATGGTGATACTGACGCGGGTTGATGAGAGAGAGGTGCTACCCGGGCAAGGTGAGGGGGTTGCATGACGATAGGTTTGGAGGTACTTTCCTGGTGCCACACCTGCTCTCTCCCGACTTCTGGGAAGGAGGAGATGGGGTTAACCTGATGATTGGGCTGTTGGTGCTCCGGTAATGGATTCTGGATTATGCCCATGTCGGGCTTTTGTTGTGGGGCCTGCTGAGCCTGCTGTTGTTGTTGTGATTGCTGTTGCTGTTGCTGTTGTAACTGCTGCTGTGGCCTATGAGGAGGTCTCCTAGCCTTGAGAGCCGCGACGTATCGTCTCATCTCATCCCAATCTATTTGATGTTCATCATTCATATCATGGATGTAATCTTTGAAGTGGAAGCAGTAATCTACTGTGTGTCCCGGCTGCCTGTGGTAGACACAGTATTTGGAGGTATCAACATTGGGGGGCCAGGCAGGCCTTTCTCTGGGTAGGGCGAGTTGGTTTGATGCCATGAGGGCATTAAAAATGTCTGCTAAGATTTCCGGCAATGGTGGATAGTAGGCTCTTTTGGGACCGAGCGGCCTCCTTTGTTGCTGTTGGGGACCATAGTTCCCCGGGGGTGGAACTTGGTTGTACTGAAGCGGTGGTTGTTGTTGCTGAGGTTGTGGTTGTTGTTGCTGGGGTTGGCGCAATGGAGGCATATTATCCTGGGGTGGATTATTTTGGGGTGGAGGACGAAGAGGGAAAGGACCTGGTTGAAGGGGAAGTCGGGGCATTTGTGGAGGCCTTGGGTTGACCGCATAGTTGGCATTGTTGACCGCACTGACTTGCTCATTTGTCACGACCCCTTCTGTGGCTCCGCCCGGGACACCAGCGCCTGTCTTTCTAACCACTTTGGGCTTCGGCGACTCAAACATGTTCATGATGGGGGAGTCTTTTAACTGGGTTTGGATGTATCGGGCCCTTTCATAGAGTTCCTCCATTGTAGTAAGTTTATTCATGGCCAGGACATGTCTGAACTGTGGGGTTGCATTAGACACAATCATCTTCACTTGTTCGGGCTCGGAGAGGGTATCCCTTATTCTTTCCGCCAGAGACCTCCATCTATCAGCATATCGGACAAAATCCTCGTCGGGTTTCATCTTTTCGGCCACTACGTCGGTAATGGAGAGTGAGGGACCGACCCTATCCCTATATTTCTGCAAGAACCTTCTCTGGACTATTTCAAAATTCTCGGCCTCGCGGGGCTCCAGAGAATAGAACCACTCAAGCGCGGGACCATCCAATGATCTCCGAAAGAGGTATGCCAGGGACCTCTGATCGTTTTGCCAGTAAGAGGACTCATACATGAAATCCTTGAGATGAATGAAGGGGTTGCCGATACCATTGTATCTGCGGTACGTGGGCATTTCGGAGGGAGGAAGATGAATGATGGGAAGGATTGGCAAAGCAACCTCCGGGGTGGCTTTCACGTCCACCATCCTTCTCAGATTTTGAAACTGCTCGTCCATGCGGTTGAACCTATTGAGGAGCGATTGGGCGAGCTCCTCTGGAGGTGAAGGTGGCACTTGCCACTGGGGGAGAAACTGTCTCCCGGAGACTTGAGGGGGGAACCCAGAATGAGAGGGAGCTGTCGGACCGCCGACAGTTGGCCCCGGCTGAAGCGGTGTCTGGGGAACAACGGGAGTTTGAGATTGTGATGGGAACTAGAATGAGGGTGGTTGTTGGCTCGCTTGTCCTTGAAGCGAGGGAGACTGGATGGCTTGCGCCAATGAGGGAGATGGAATGGCCTGCACGGACTCTTGGAGAGGTGCGATGGCCGGAGTTGACTCCTGGGGCGTGGGGGAAACAGATTTCCCTTTTAGAATGGCCTGGAAGGCCCGGAGCTGTTCAGAGGTAAGCTCCGTGTTGGCGAGGACGCCCAATAAGGAAGTGATATCCTGTGGCGGGGACGTGTCCCCGGTAATAACCTGCACCTCATGCGAGGGGTCATGAGAAGGACCCAAGTCCATAGCATAGACTCGCGGGTCGGCTGACAAACCACGGCTAGGGTGGTTCTCCTCAAAAGACTCGTGAGACATGCTCACAGTTTTCCCAGAACGCAAAAACATACACTAGCAAGTAGGTAGCAGAGATTATCAAACAAGTGGATGCCTTTACGCCCTTTTTTGTGTTTTGATTTTGATGATTTTTTTTTGTATTTTTAGCGAGATCCGAAGTTCACACAAAATGGGGACCCTAGTTTGTTTTTGTTTCACCGCTGTGTCAGCTAGGGTCTCTCGTCTCACCACGAATGAAATGACTAACTCCGGGGAACTTCAATGGTACAACCAGCCCAGTGAACGAAGAGGAGATTCTTCGATGTCGGGGACTTACGGAGGTCCCAGTGTAGGAGATTCTAGTCCGTTGAGAGGAATTCCCAAACGGAGAGTCCTTCCTTCACCGGGAAAGGGTGATCCTCAAAAAATGAAAAAAAGGATAGAAAAGAGGAATGGATGTATGCAATGGAATGCTGACAGATAAATGGAGTGGGAAAACAACAGAAATAACAGACATATAATAAACAAAGAACCAATCAAAACTGACGGTGCTGCCGTGAGCACAACGGGGGCGCGCGCGGGGGCGAAGGTGGAGAGGCACGGGTGGTGCCGAACTTGCAAGGGTGGCCGAAAGGAAGCAGTAGCGGTCCCACCGTGATCGCCAATCTGTGAGCGACATCACGTGGTTCCGGGAAGCGGAGAGAGGACGCGGAGCGCGCGGGCTCCTCTTTTCTTTCTTTTGGTGTTTGTTTACTGCAACACAGAAATAAGAGAAGAGAGAGAAGGGGCCACCACGGGAGATTGCTTCGGCGGGGCGAGCGGGACAAGTGTGATATAGCAAAATATGGGGTTTAAACGGCCATAGCGGGAAGTGACTCGCCGCGGCCTCGGGGGGACGGGAATGGTGTAAAAATTAAATAACAAGAATTGAAACGGCCATTGGGGAAGTGACTCGCCGCGGCCTCGAGAATATGAGCAGATAATAAGATGACAAAATATAGAGAGAATACAAAGAGCGGGAATTTAAATGGCCATTGGGGAAGTGACTCGTCGCGACCTCGAGAACACAAACAGATAAGAATATAACGTATAAGAACGTGAATTTAAACGGCCATTGGGGAAGTGACTCGCCGCGGCCTCGAGAACACGAATAGATAAGAATATAACATATAAAAACGGGAATTTAAACGGCCATTGGGGAAGTGACTCGCCGCGGCCTCGAGAATATGAGCAGAATATAACAGAGTATAAAGAGAATATAAGAACGAAATTTAAACGGCCATTGGGGAAGTGACTCGCCGCGGCCTCGAAAATAAGATGTGATCGCCAGGGGCCGAAAGACCCCAAAATAAGAAAGTGATCGCGCCTACCTCAAGAGCGGGAGATGGCGGGTTGCTTCTTCCTCTCCCTCCGGCCGGCCGACGGAGAGGGCTTTCCTCAGCTACCCTTGCAAAACAACGACAAACAAATGACAAGTGGATTAGAAAGATGGAGGTGTAGTATTCAAATCCTTGCGATAAAAATAACGAAATGATGGCAAGACACACACCTGGTTGGTGTTATCTTTTAAACCCCTCTCGAACTCGAGTAGGAGGAAAATGAGATGATGGATGCAAGAAGTATAAAAGAAGTGGCGCCCTTATGAAGGGGGATAGAGGATGCGAGATGATGAATGCAAAAGAACTACGAAGAAAAAAAGGGGAAGAAAAGGCTTATTGGATGAGCCGAGGGTGAAATCCGGCGGAGCTCCGGCAGCGTGGGGACGACGTGGAAGCGCGGTGGATGAAGACGACCTTCCTCTCGCGAGCGTGAGCACCCGAGAAGCCGGCAGAACCTCCACCTACAAAAGAACCCACGGGTTAGAAAATGACTCCGTAGCCTCTGGGCTCCGGCAGCCTATCGGATCACTTCCAAGCTCTTCCAGAACTGAGGGGGTGGGCCTCTATTTATAGGGCTCCGGAGGGTGGAGGCGTCCAGGACCCTGGACACCTCCATCAGGGCCGAAATAATATTTTATTCTATTTTTATTTATTTTTTTGGAATATTTTTGTGGAGGCGTCCAGGGTCCCGGACGCCTCAAACAGGTCCACCGAAAACCGACGACGGCCGCACGCGGTTTGGCACAACGCGTGGTTTTGTGAGCGGCGCCCCGTGATTTAGAAATGGGCGCGTCCATCTGGCTGGACGTCTCCATATTTTGGATTTTTTCACACACGACAAACCGTCGGTCGGTGGCTGGCGCCCGTGAGGGTTTTGATGGAGGCGTCCAGGGGCCTGGACGCCTCCAAAATTATATTATGTTTTTTTATTTTTCTTTTGTCTTTTATACCAGGGCTTGCATTTTGATTTTTTTATTTGTTTTTATGGAGGCGTCCAGGGATCTGGACACCTCCATTAATATATATATATATTTTTATTTATTTATTTTTTTATGCCAACTGGCATTTTACAAACATTTTTTTTTATTATAATTTTTATGGAGGCGTCCAGGGGCCTGGACGCCTCCATTAATATATATATATATTTATTTAATTAGTTTTGGGCCCTGAGAAAAGAAATAAAATAAATTATAAATATGGGGGCGTCCAGAGGCCTGGACGCCCCCATTAAGACCCACCCGGGTCCTCAATCGGCAGCCGCCCGGCAGTCAACATCTTGGTTCCGGAACCTCTTGATACGTCTGACTGGTGTTGATGCCGTCCGAATGCCGTGACGAGACGATTCCGGATGCCGAAAAATGCAGAAGAAGACCCGAGAAAAGGAAGCACTCGAGTGATTCAAAATGCGTAAGCCGTTGCGGGGCGTTGTATAGTAATATGAGACTTTCTCAGGAGACGTCAGGAATGGCGTGTCTACACCGGCTGTTGCTACCCATGCGGCAGGATCTAGCTGCGACCGATGCGTCTCCTCCTCCCCGTACTTTTCAGTCATATGCCTGTCATATGACTCATAGAAATTGAATAAAAAATATTAAAAATTTTATATTAATCAATCATATTTAAAAATTAAAATAGAAAAGAAATGTGTATGTATATAATCTTACCACTACCAAGCGAGCTCTCTCACTCACATATTGCTCGGTCCCCCTCTTCTGGTGAACTGTAGCAAATAAATCGTGGCACGAGACCATACCACCCCTCTTCTTTTCTTGTTATACATATTATAGAGAATAAATAAGGACATATAAGAAATAAAATAGAATAAAATTAAGATTATTACTTACCAATCTCTTCTTTTGAGTTGCGAAGGAAACGGATCCAGAAGTATGGAGATGTACGTCTGAATGTGCCACACATGCGGCTTTGGCTTTTGCGGATTTGGCCATCCAATTAGGCTCGGCCCATCTATCATAGAGATCCTCCCAATGCTCCCTCCTCATCCATGTGGGGCTGTGTGCCTTCCAAAGGCCACGGTCCTCGCTCCCCCCGGCTAGAGCCTTAGCACGGTCCCGACAGCTGTGTAATCAATGCTTATAATTTACAGTTGTTGTGGCCTCCCATGCACGTCGAGCTTTTCCGACGTCAACTCGCCTCACAAACTAATATCCTTGGTGTGAAGAATTCAAATTTTATAAGTTGTCAATTGAAATTGCGGAGTTGGGAAATATGTAATTTAAAAGATTAAATTGTATACTAGGAACTCGTCGTACAATCGATCGCGGATATCCTGAGGAAACTTTCGAAATTACTAATATGGGCCGGTCACAAGTCGCTCAAGCGTCATTGGGCTCTACTTTATCCCTACAATTACAGATGTTAAAATGATAACCAACAATTATATAGTTGTTGGATAGATAACGAACACAATTTATGAGTTTAAATATTTACCCAGAGACCCAACATGGATTGCGTCCTTCTTGCAACACCACCTGCTCGCCCTCGTGATGGCTAACGACATTGTCTGCCGGTTGTGCGCTCGGGTGGGCAGACGAGGTATTTAGAGCCGTATTGATCACATGTTGACCATTTCCTTATTGTTTCGTGCCCCTCTCAAACTCATGTGTTATGAATTTACCGTCATGTCTATATATAATGAATTTTTGGGAGCTAGGGCTCCTCGCAGGGAATATTAATGCCACGTGAAAGCACTCGGGATAATAATCAAATATCATTGTATCTTTCATCGATTTTACTCACAATAGGGCGTGTCAATCATGTGTGCCAATGTGTTCAGGTTCCAAGACTGGGATGGTCTGAACTAACTGAAGGTGCACTCCTTCTGATCACTAAGCAGACGATGGTGGGTATCGGGTCGAGGCTGGTGACCCGTCATGCCATAAAGGTTGATCACAACGATAAGAGGGGAAAACATTTGATTAATCACCAAGCAATGGGGCTGCATGGCCAATAAGTCGATTCCTATATATAAACAGAAGGGAGAACATGTTGAAAAGCCTAGCTACCTTGAAAGCCCCACATCGGGGTGCGCGTGAAAAGGTATTCAGAGTCGTATCGGTCACATGTTGACCATTTCCTTATTGTTCTATGCCCCCCTCAAACTCATGTGTTGTGAATTTACCGTCATGTCTATATATAATGAATTTTCGAGAGCTAGGGCTCCTCGCGGGGAATATTAATGCCACGTGGAAGCACTCGGGATAATAATCAAATATCATTGTATCTTTCATCGATTTTACTCACGATAGGGCGTGCCAATCATGTGTGTGACAATGTGTTCAGGTTCCAAGACTGGGATGGTCTGGACTAACCGAAGGTGCACTCCTTCTGATCACTAAGCAGACAATGGTAGGCATCGGGTCAGGACTGGCGACCAGTCGTGCCATAAAGGTCGATCACGACAATAAGAGGGGAAAACGTTTGATTAATCGCCAAGCAATGGGGCTGCAAGGCCGATAAGTTGATTCCTATATATAAAAAGAAGAGAGAACATGTTGAAAAGTTTAGATACCTTGAAATCCCCGCATCGGGGTGCGCACGAAAAGGTATTAAGAGTCATATCGGTCAGATGTTGACCATTTCCTTATTGTTCCATGCCCCCTCAAACTCATGTGTTATGAATTTACCGTCACATCTATATATAATGAATTTTCGGGAGCTAGGGCTCCTCGCGTGGAATATTAATGCCACGTGGAAGCACTCAGGATAATAATCAAATATCATTGTATCTTTCATCGATTTTACTCACAATAGGGCGTGCCAATCAAGTGTGTGACAATGTGTTCAGGTTCCAAGACTGGGATGGTTTGGACTAACCAAAGGTGCACTCCTTCTGATCACTAAGCAGACGATGGTGGGCATCGGGTAGGGACTAGTGACCCGCCATGCCATAAAGGTTGATCACAACGATAAGAGGGAAAAACGTTTGATTAATCGCCAAGCAATGGGGCTGCATGGCCGATAAGTCGATTCCTATATATTAAAAAAAGAGAGAACGTGTTGAAAAGCCTATCTACCTTGAAAGCCCCACATCGGGGTGCACGTGTAAAGGTATTCAGAGCCGTATCGGTCACATGTTGACCATTTCCTTATTGTTCCATGCCCCCCTCAAACTCATGTGTTGTGAATTTACCCTCACGTCTACATATAAAGAATTTTCGGGAGCTAGGGTTTCTCGCGGGGATTGCCACGTGGAAGCACTCGGATCTTGTGCCAACCTCCTTGAGTCACGTGCACATCATTCGGGGCAGGTGTGACCGTCCCTGCCGAACTGGTCGTCCCGGCCACGGCTCGAGACGGGATGGTACATTGCGTACCGATATAGAAAACTATAATATATATATATATATATATATATATATATATATATATAATGAAATAAACTATTTGAAATGACATGTTCTATCATTTGGTTATTTGTTCTGCCGTTTGAATGGGTTTCTATCTCCGGGTTCGAATCTTAGCTTCAGCATAAGGTTTCCATAAAATTTTTGAATATAAATTATTCAAAAAAAGTAAATGAAAACATGACAGAACTCTGTTTCGAACCCGGCACTTCACGATTAATAGCGATACACTTAACGAACTTAGTCAAGTCCCCTGCTCGACGTCTCACGTGCTGAGCCATTATTCACCCTTGCAAACCCATTTTGTAGCCTTAACGGATATTTGTCAGACTTAACATATATTTGTCACCCTTACGGTTGATAACCGTCGCCTAAGCATTTTCCGCGCTGCAACATTGTGTGGACACCGAAAATTGCACACCCAGATGTCCCGCTCGGCCCCGCATCAACAACGGCACTGAGTGAAGAGGCCCTCGAGAGACGGGTCGTCCGGACTCCCCAAATGTGCACACCGCCGTGAAGCCGCCTCCGGAGTCACGCTAGTGAAGAGAAATCAACCACCAAGAGCCCCACAATCTATGGGCCTCAAAGGAAATCAAACGGGCCACAACTCGTGCCCACAACGGGCTCAAAACTGCCCACCCAGCCCCCAAGGGGCCTCAACGGCACGCCCCCCCGTGGGGAGCCCTTCAGCGGCACGCCCAGCCCCCAAGGGGCCTCAACGGCACGCCCTAGTGGAGCTCCAGCGGCACGCCCCTTCAGGCTGCCCAGCGGCACACCCCATTGGGCTGCTCAGCGGCACGCCCCTTCAGGCCGCCCAGTGACACACCCCATTGGGCTGCTCAGCGGCACGCCCCTTTGGGCTTCAGCAGCACACCCCCTTGGGGGGTCTTCAACGGCACACCACCCTTGGGGGGGGGGGGCTTAGCGGCACAGCCAGTCAAGGGGCTTCAGCGGCACACCCCCACGGGGGTTCAGCGGCACAGCCCATCAGAGGCTTCAGCGGCACGCCCTTCAGGGGCTTCAGCGGCACGCCCTTCAGGCTGTTCAGCGGCACACCCCTGGGACCTCCAGCGGCACGCCCTCAGGGGCTCCAGCGGCACGCCTTTTTGGCTCCCCTGCGGCACGCCTGTGCAGCCCGCAAACGGCACAGCGTCAAGCCTTTTCAACGGCTAAACGACATGGCGCCCATACCCTATGCATCCTTGGCGCGCAGTGAGCTCTATGAGGTGTCAACCATGGGTTGGGCCACGCAGGCTGCCCCACTGACAGCCAGGACAGGAGCAGGTCAAACCCATCATCACAGCCGGCTTCCCGCCTTCGACGGTCGTGCTCGAAGTCGTCGGTGGTTGGGAGTATAAAAAGCCTCCTGTTCGACAAAGGAGAGCGGGGGGGACAGACAAGGAAAACAGAGGAAGACGGAGGAGAGCTCAGAGGAGAGAACACACGGAGAAGAGAAAGAGGAGAAGAGAAGAAGAGGCGTCCCAGCGGGAGCTTCCTCCGACGACCATCGGGAAGAAGCAAGAGTAAGAGAGAGAGAGAGCTTGATGTAATGGGGGGGGGAAGAGGGTTGGGGACGGTGGCCCATGTCTTAATCCCCAATGCTTTCTTCCCTTTTGTATTCCATTCCTCCTCCCGTTCTTTGTCTTGGATTTTTTCCTTTGTCCATGGCCTCGCGTGGGCGTTTTCTTTTGTAATATGCATGTAGGGCTACGGCCTTTTGCCTCCCATGAATGAAGAATCACCCTCCCTGGGTCTTTCTCGCAGTCTCTATTGATTTATTCCCGCCTTTGCAGTGCATGTGGTGTATCGTTCGCTTTCTACGTCCCCCCGGTGTTTCTTTGGAACCCCCATAGCCATGTGATTTCTCCCATGAGCCTTGGCCTCATGGGCCCTTCGCTCCCCTCCATGGCCCTCGTTATGTTCATTGGCCCAGGGGAGGGGGAGACCCTTACCCTCTCTCCGAACACCCAGTGGCCAGTAGCCTACCCCCGTCGTTGAACCCCCCTTTTTTCTTTCCCTGAATGGCCTGCAGGTCTCCCAGCCCACACACTTAGCCGTGTTTGAGCCTCCAGCGATACACCTTTCCAGCCCTTAGCGGCACACCTAGTGGCCCTCAGCGGCACACACCCATTAGCCCTCAATGGCACACCCCGTTCAGCCCTCAGCGGCACACACCCATTAGCCCTCAATGGCACACCCCGTTCAGCCCTCAGCGGTACACCCTTCTGTCTCTTTGGCCGGCACACCCCATGGTGGCCCTCCAGCGGTACACCTTCCCCGTCAGGCCCTCAGCGGTACGCCCTTTTGAGCCCCAGTCCACCTTGTTTAGCCTGGGACGCCTTCAGCCCGCCGTTGTTCCCTTCGTGTTTTCTGAGGTTTTATAAAGGTGTTGCTGCCCTCGGGCGCCCACCTCCAGTTGTCGGGTTCCGCCACTCCATGTGGGCGCGTTCCCTTTATCTCCCTTACGCCCCGGGTTAAGGGGAGATGCTGCCGAATTTTTGTGAGAAAATAACAAAACATTAAAAGAGGCAAAAGGAAGCAACAAATGAATGGAATAATCAATGAACCTCCCAGCCAATCAAGCCACTGCCGGCACCATGACGAGAACCGAACTGATTAACTAACCGGCAGCCCGAATGCCCGACCCGCAAGAAAGGAGGCTGAACCGAGCAAAATGGAGACAAGGGGGAAGTTTATATAAAATTACATGGAAATTAAAACAAGAAGAAAAGAAAACCTTAAAAAATAATAATAAGAAGAAGAAATTAGAGACTGATTGAACCTCCACCATCACGCCTTGATTGGCCCTTCAACGGTGCACCCCAGCTATCTTCCAGTGGCATACTCATCCAACCCCTTCGCCGACACGCTCCTCCCAGCCTTCAGCGGCACGCTTCAAAGCCTTCCCCGGCACGCCCCTTGAACCCTCAGCGGTGCACCCTTAATTGCCCATGGACACACCCTTCAGCAGCACACTCCTCCCAGCCTTCAGCGGCACGCTTCAAAGCCTTCCCCGGCACGCCCCTTGAACCTTCAGCGGTACGCCCCTAATTGCCCCCATGGACACACCCTTTAGCGGCACACTCCTCCTGGCCCTTTCAGCGGCACACTCCCTCCCTTCGCCGATACATCCTCATCCACCGTCTCAACCAGATCCAGTGTATAGACTTGGTAGATGGAGGCACAAATACAGCAGCAAGTAATGTATAGACTTCGTATGTTGATTACATGGGCAATGTACAGACTTTGTACTGCAACGTATAGACTTGGACAATGTACAGACTTTGTACTGCAGCGTATAGACTTGGCCAATGTATAGACTTCGTGCTGCAGTGTATAGACTTGGGGCTGGCCAATGTACAGACTTCATGCGACAGTGTATAGACTTGGGGCTGGCCAATGTATAGACTTCATGCTGGCCAACGTATAGACTTTGAGCTGCAATGTATAGACTTCGTACTGGCCAACGTATAGACTTTGGGCTGCAACGTGTAGACTTTGGGGCTATCAATGTACAGACTTCGGATCGCAGCCAATGGACAATGTAGAGACTTTAGACTAAAGGACGTATAGACTTTGTGTACTGGCCGAATAGACAATGTATGGACTTTAGGCTGAGGAACGTACAGACTTTACAATTATACACCTCCTTCACCGATACACTCTCCAGCTATAGCCCCAGCGGCACACTCCCTTTTCAGCCCCCTTTTCAACCCACCAAGGGTCAATTCTCTCAAAAAAATGTAATAAACATATACATATATATAATACGTGAACGTACATATACATATAGGCATCTAATGGCAACACTAACAAACTAATAAAAGCCATGATGAATAAATAAACCTGAATATATATATATATATATATATATATATATATATATATATAATGATGACGGGTGAAATAAGAGGAAATAATAATAATAATAATAAAAGGGGGGGGCAATAATAGCAGTGAGCAAGACGAGGGAGATCACCCGGAACAGATGCGGAAAGAGGAATGAGCAACGGGATAATAAGAATAATAACGATAAAACATTACGAGGTATTAATAATTCTACATTACAGCCCTCTCTCTCCGTGACTCGACGCAGAAGGAACAGTGATGCCGCCCTCGCAGGCCGGGCCCGAGTCTTGGGATTCGTCCCGACATGACCGTGCGCCGACCCAGTCTTGGGCCAACATTCTAACCAGATCGGATTCATTCATCGCCCCAGTTTTCCGCCACGTTTCTATCACGGACCCGTGTCCGAATATGAAAAGGTCCACTAGTGACCGACATGGCCAGTGGTTTGCATCCTAATGTGTACTTTAGTGTGATTTTCTCCTGCCTCTTTCTTACGCAATTAGCATTATTCTTTTCGGCCGCAGGGCCCCTAATTTAGGCAATTAATCAAGGGTATTCCCTCGTATGGGAGATGTAAATGACGTCGTGACCTTTATGGCGCGACGGGATTCGGTCCCGACATGAACCCCACAATCGTCTGACGAAGTCAGATCGAGCGCACCATGGGCTCCTCGGAGCCCGAATAAATTGTCACTCCGGTGACTGGCACGCCCATGCACTTAATAAACCCGCGCACCGCGCCAAGAAAGATAAAGAGAGAAAAAACAAACCGAAAGCGCATCCACAACTCTGGCATGCCCGGTGGGACCTATCCACCCTTCATCTCTTTACCGAAGTTAGGGGCCCTGCGGCCCCCTTCTTGTAATACTAATTGTGCTACTTTCTTAAATACAGGAAGAGAGAACAGCATTATGGAGCCGACAATGGCTGTCGTCTGCAGCCCTCAAGTCGTTGAAAACCACGTCCGGGGTGGCTACCTGGCGGTGCCCCTCACTTTTGGGAGCTTCCCTCCCACTGTGGGCTTCCCCAACTTCCTGGGGGTGGCCTTTGCCGAAATCCTCGACGTGGAAGCGCCAGAGGAGTCCCAAACCAACGCCCCCGCTCCCGGGGCCGTCAAAGCTGCTGTCGGCCGAGCTGCGGCCAAAGACAGCAACAGCGTCCCCACAACGACGCTAAGCTGCAACGTGCACCACGTGCACCAAACCACCGGCCCGTCCCACCAAGGGTCGACATCCCACCGAAGAAGGCTCCAGAGGAACAACGCCGGCACCGGCTCAGGGCGTCGCGCCTCCAACTCCGGGAAGTCCATGACTGTTGGGGCCCTCCGAGTCCGCCTAGACGGGCAGAGGTCCCAGGCGACGCCAGACCGCGTCGTCCCGACCATCCCAGTTCGCAACTCCTTCCAAGGACTGGAGAAGCTGAAGGAAAGGGCAACGCCCGCAACCCTACACAGGCCGGCCAAACTGAGACAAGTTTAGGTACCCAAGGGGGGCCAGCCTGCTGCACCCGCCCAAGCGGGGCCCAGCGCTTTCCGCCCGAGGAGGACCCGACAAGATGACCGGGTCGAGGTGATGACCCCAACTTCCCGAATGGCACCCGTCGTCCCGGCGCCGTCCGAGAATGCCCGCTGCCGTCACCGAGGGCGCCGGCACAATGCCGCCCGCCCGGCTCTCACGGCCTGCTCTCCTCCTGCCGCTGTCAGTGACATGCAACCCCAGGCCGCTCTCCCTGACCAGGAGTGGGAAGGGATCGAGCAGGCTATGAGGAATTACCTCCGAGGCCCGGGTAGCACCCCCGCCGGCCGCTAGAGACTCCTGGGGGCAATGGCTTCCGCTTTTCAAGAGGAAGGCGCCCGACCCGCGCCTAGCATGGAGTCGAGGACCCGTCCGGAGGAGTCGTACTCCCCTGTACGGGAGGAAGTGCCGCCCCGACGGTCGGTCTTTGATAGACTGGTGTTCCCAGGGAGATCGTCCAGGAGGGCGACAAAAAGAAACAAGAACAAGAAATGGCAAACATTGACCTGCGACATGGCAGGAGTTCATGGTCGGTATGGGGCCTTGCCCACCGATCCGGAAGAATTGGCCAGAATAGCCGTCAGGCCGGGACCCCTTACTAGAAGAGGGAGAGCGGCAGGCGGCGCGACACCCGCAGGCGCCGAAGGGACCCTACCTGAAGAACCCCTTGAGGCCCTCACGGCCAACGTGGTCACCACCGGCGACACGAGTGGCGGACCCTCGGCATCATCCGAGGACGCCCCGGCCGAAGAGACAGGGGGCATGCCCAGTCTCCCCACAGCTGACCCTACAATGCTGCTCATGATACAACGATTCCAGCAGGAAATCGAGTCACTCAAGAAGCAGCTAAGTGAGCGGAATACACCGCCCCCGATGTCCTGGCAGACCAAGGTTATACCCGAAGTACCTAGGGACAGGGGGCAGTCTTCAGAGGCAGCTCTCCCAGCAACCCTCAATCCTCTCGGGGGCGCGCCCCCACAGCAAACACATTGCACGGCAGTGGCCCCGCCACAGGCCCCGCCTTCACAAGGGTCCCCCATGGCTTCCCGGGCGACCGTGGTAGCCACCCCGAGTGCGCAGCCCGTTCATTTTTACCCGAATCCGGTCGACCCGGCAGCAGTCAGCCGATTGATGCTCGAACAGATGATAGATATGAAGCTGGCCGAGAGGGGCGAAGGGGATCAGACGCCGTTTGATGTCTACCGGGTACCCTACCCGGCCCACTATGCCGCAAGGAAGCTGCCGGTCGGCATCACCAAGCCGCCGAAGTTTGAAAAATTCAACGGGCAAGGGTCCCCCAGGGAACACATTACTTACTATGTGAACATCATGGGAGATCTAGCTGCTGATGAAGCCTATCTCCAGAAGTTCTTCGGCTCGACACTTACCGGACTCACCTTCGAGTGGTACTCCAGCCTGCCACCCGGGTCCGTTGCTGACTGGCCTGACATGCAAAAGAAGTTCAAAGAAAGATTTTATGTTGCAGAACGGGAAGTCACTGTAGCAGAGCTCTATGCTACGAGACAGAAGAACGATGAGTCGGCCCTCGACTACATCAAGAGATGGAGGAACCTCAGCATGAGGTGCAGGCGTCCCCCGCACCAGGAGGACGCGGTGCAGATCTGCAAACAAAACTTGAAGAAAGAAATCCTGGAAAGGATGATCGGCACTGAGGTCAAGACATTCGACCGCCTGAACAATGTGGTAGCAGAGGTCGAGGCATTTTTGGCCCGATACTCCTCCACTCCAGCCATGTCAAGCCAGAGAGCCAGACAGGCCGAGAAGAAGCCAGCTCCCCCTGAGGTGCACACATTAGACTTCCAGGCTTTTGAGAAGCAGAAAGAGAAAGCCAAGGCGGCTGCCAACCTTCCTCCACCCAGAACTACAGAACGGCGGGAAGGCCCCTCACTAAGGGAGAAGATGAAAAACAAGCTTTATTCCTTCTGGGAGATTAGGTCGACCGCTCCTGCTGGTCAGGTCGACCGAACTCTGAAAAGCCTGTAAAAATAACATTGTTATCCCATAAATCATATCCTTATACAATATACTGTGAGACCACATTTCGTTTCATTCAATTTGAGTTGGTTTTGACTTACTCTGGGCTTTTTGAAACACGATCCTTTTGAACATATTCTTGTGATAGAAAAATAACTTTGAGAGCCTATATGAGCAATTACACCTGTAAGAATGGATGTACTTAAACCATTTGCCATACCGGAGTTTTGTTATCTTCAAAATCACCTAGAGAGACTCTACAAGGGGATCGTATTTTGTAGCTGTCCCATCAAAGCTTGGTGAAAGCGAAGAGTCCGAAGACGTGAGAGGGAGGCCAAATACATGTCGAGCCGCCACTGGAGGAGGGGGATGGAGTCCACCGACTCTAGCATTGACTTCATCGGCGATGCAGGCTCCGCCGGTGGAAGGGAGCAGCGGGAAGGCTGAAGCCGTAGTCGGAGAAGGAGGGTGGACTCCATCGACGCCAGCGTTGACTGCAGCGGCGACGCGGGCTCCGTCGGCGGGAGGCAGCAGCGGGAAGGAGGAGACTGATGGGGGGGAAGGAACCCCATGGCCTGGCTGCGATGGGCCAGTGCTACTGGCGGCAGGAGAAGATGGGCGGATAGAAGCGACCATGCTACCAGGGCTGAACGTGAAGGATGAATCGGGGGAGGAGACCCCGATGGCACCGCCGGCGGCAGTGGGCTGCGCAGAGGGTGGAAGACCAGAAGAGGGAGGGGGAGGCACATGGCCTCCCCCCCCACCGCCAGCCATCGTCGAATCTTAGGCAGCCGCAAAGAAGATCAAACCTGGGGGGTGGGTTCGCGCGGGAGCAGGGATGGGAGGGGGGGAAACCGGGAGGAGAGAGAAATGCATGGAGAGAAATGTGAAAATTTGAAATTTTGATGAAATTTCCCTCAAAAGCTTATCTTCATTAGATATCTAGAGAGCTCTGTGGGTTATGTCATGTATGGACAACGTCCAGAAGGAGGACTGACAGAGCAAGAGGTCTGAGATGTTGTTTTCTTAGAAAAAGAATTTCCTAACATCGGCGATAGTGAAAAGAGTCTTGATCTTCATGAGTTGGACGGACCATCTGATCTCCCACCATCTCCCAACGCAAGGAGGGAATGCGTTCCCGAGCCTGTGTCTACTAAAGATAGTAGGGATGATCAGCCTAGTGGGAGTGCGTCCCATGGGAGTGCACCGATAGAACCACTAGAATGTCAAGACTCATTACGTCACAGCAAGCGTGGGCTTGTGCCCCGTCGATTCTTCAGAATTGAAGACGAGACAGTTATTTGTGAGTTGATGGATGATGAAGAGCCCCAATCTGTTCAGGAAGCTCTTGCATCCTTATCTAAGAAAGAATGGAAAGCTGCCATGTAACATGAAATCAAGTCTATGGCGCAGAATGAAGTCTGGGAGTTGGTGGAACTCCCACCTGGGCGCAAAGCTATTGGAAATAAGTGGATTTTCAAGCTTAAGCGTAAGGCTGATGGGGCTATAGATAAATATAAAGTACGATTGGTGGCGAAGGGTTATACCCAAAAGGAGGGCATAGACTATGATGAAACATTCTCACCATTCATGAGATTTTCATCTATTCTCCTGATTCTACCTATTATCACGCATCTTGATTTGGAGTTGTTCCAAATGGTTGTAAAGACTACATTTCTCAATGGAATACTAGACGAGGAGATTTATATGTTCTAGCCAGAAGGCTTTGAGGTCAAAGATGAAGAGCAAAAGGTTTGCCGCCTCAAACGGTCGATATATGGCTTGAAACAATCATCTAGACAGTGGAATTTAAAATTTCATAAGGCAATCCGCTCATATGATTTTGAGATGATTGAAGAGGACCATTGTGTGTATGTCAAGCGAGTAGGAGAGAGCTTCTTCCTTTTGTCGTTATATGTTAATGATATTTTAATAGCCAAAAATAATATGGAGTTAATCTATGTTATCAAAGGATAGCTATCTTCTGTCTTTGAGATAAAAGATATGGGTGAAGCGAGTTATGTGCTCGGGGTGAAAATTATCTGAAATCACTCGGAAAGGTTGTTGAGTTTGTCTCAAAAAACCTACATTAATAAAATCCTAGAGCGTTTTCGAATGCACAATTCGAAACCCATTGATACTTCACTTGAAAAAGGATGTGTCCTGAGTGCTTGCCAATGCCCCAAGAATGAAGAAGAAAAGAGAGAAATGTCTAGAGTGCCTTATACCGCTGCGATTGGAAGTCTAATGTATGCCATGTTGTGTACTCGAACGGACATTAGCTTCGCAGTGGGTTTAGTTAGCAGCTATCAGAGTAACCCTGGTCCCGCACACTGGAAGGTAGTTAAATGAATATTTCGTTACTTGCGAGGGACATCAGACTATGTCTTACGTTACAGTGGAGGTGATCTAAAGCTAGTGGGATATAGTGATGCGGATTGGGTTGGTGACCGAGATGAGCGAAAGTCCACTTCAGGCTTCGTGTTCCTATTAGCTGGTGGAGATATCTCGTGGTGTAGCAAGAAGTAGTGATGCGGGACGGACAAGCGACCTGAGACTCTAGCTCGCGATCGCCCCTAAGCGAGGGAAGACGTGGGACCGGGCGCGGTTGAGAAATCAGCCGTGAGTCTCGGGTATCAGCTTTTCCGCGTTAACTCGGATCGAGTCACGGGTTGGGTCACTCTCTCTCTCTCTCTCACAACGGTGATAAAAATATAAGATAGATACCTAACACTCGCAGCGGCATTCAAAATTATACGAATTGAGCAAAATGCGATAAGAGAGAGGGGGCGCGTTTACCTCCACGCTCTGGGCGTGGGGAAGACGATCCCGACCAAGATAGTAACTCCCGGTAAAAATAATTATACAATAATTACAGAAATGAAATTTACTATCCACTCCATGCAAGGAGGTAACGGGATACAAATGGGGCCCGGGAGGACCGATCTTGGGTTGACGGGCAACGTTTTGATGTAGCTTCAGCGGCACGCGTACTCACAAATGTGGGACCCACGTGCTGGTCGGTGGGGTCGAGTGGACCCGGAGTGGTACCGCTGTGATGTTGGCTCCTGGAGAAGCACTGCCTGGGACGACGGCACACTGGCTCATCTTTTGGAAGGTGAGTCGGCTCCAGTCTTCACTTGTTGACCATGCTACCCACGGATCTGAAGCGTCTGTTTTACAGAGCACGACTCGGCGAAAACCGCTACTGCAATAAGCTCCGATGTCGGATCGACGCAAAATTGGTACCGTTGGAAATCTGGTTTAAAATACTTCGACCATGGATTATGTAAAGAATTTCTATGGATCTAGATTTTTCATGGTGGATTTTGCAATGGACTGACTGACAGACTCAGAAAACTCATGACAGAAATAGAGTTTCCTGATAACTTGCATTGACCGCGACTCAAACCTCATATTTGGAACTTGGACTCTTCACGAAAGTTGTAGAGGAGGAAGCAAGGACGACGAGGATAGTTTTTGTAGATTTTCTAGGGGTTGTTTGACAGGGGAAAATGATTTTATACTAGACAAGTGTCGGATCTGAACTACACAGGACAAAACCGATTTGAGAAAAGATAGTGATTTTTAAAAATAGTAAAAGGACTCCAGAAATTCCAAGAAAATTCATGGATGATGGGGGTGGTGGAAGAAACTTCTAATAAAATTGGTGACTCAAACAAATAAAGGAAAAGGGGTCGAACTGAGGAAACACAGGGTTGCTGTGACACAAAACTGAGTACAGATAGAACTAGAAGGCTGAAGAACACGAAAATGGAAAAATAGAAAATGAAGGCAAGAAAATAGGATATTTTTTTTGGGAGAGGGTATTGACGTGGTGAACCTACCCTAAAAATTTGGATTCCAGAAGATTAGTAGATCTGCAGCTAAAAATCGAACATGGAACCTTTGTCCTGATTTGGACAGAACTTCGGCGATGGTGGTGGCGGCGGCAGAAACAGAAATCAGAGGGGCAGAGAAGAAGGTAGAAGGGCTTCACACCCTAGATCTAGCAGAAATCTATCTGCAAGGGGGGGAGGAGAGAGGAGAGAGGGGCGTACCCTTCCTTGGCTTCAACCAATTTCACAAATTTTTCTTCATTAATTCTCATAAAATGTGAATTATAATCTATTTGTATGAAATGCAAAATGACCCTAATTAACCTCATATCTAAATTGGGGAGGGGTAAATGGGGGAGATTACAAGTATTTCTCCCATGTGGTTTGGAACCACATTTAATAACAATATAAAGGGGGCGCCCCCTTGACTATAAGGGAGGCATCTTGGATATTTTAGTCCATTTGTCCCCTTTGAATGTCAAACCATCTAGAAGCCACCTAGGATAGTTGAACAGCCCCACATGGGATCTATTGGCTTAGGTGGACCAATGGGGAAAGAGATGGGGGTCCCTTGCTAGTCCTACAAGACGTTTTGCACAAAAACCCACTAAAACCTAAAGACTCACAGTTTGGCTTATAAAGCCTTACAATTGCACATATATTTTCCCAAGGATATAAAAATAAAGAAAAGGACTTAAATGTAAATTAAAAATGTCAGTGCTCGGCGTCGATTCCCATCAACTCTCCCCGGGTGGGAAGAACTGGACCCCGTCGAGTAAGGGGTGCGACTGCTCGAGTAGCTCCGACGGATGCGTCATCGAACCTGGAAGCATGGAGTACGCTCCACTCCAAGTAATCGACACCTGCTCATCCCGTATAGATTCGATATGCACACGCTGCTGGGGAGGAGTTAGAGATGGACACTCCGGGTGGGGTCACTCTCAAATGAAGGGAGGCAGCTCAAAGACTCACTAGGAATCACCGCTGGGTCCCTTATGTGACTAGATCCGATATGTGAGGCAGAACCGATCCCGAAGTCCGACAAGTCTCATACTCAAAAGGGACTAACAACGCGAGCGTACAAAAGATCGACTCGACTCGACACATGCATGTACAAACACACGAGACCCTAGACACACCTAATGTTAGTCCGACTCATGCATATGCAAAGGTGGACCAGGACACCCGAATGTGTGCCATGCATGCATTTGATGTAACCGGTGGTTGGTGGAATGTGGGACTCCTAGACATCCTAAAGTGGACCATGCATGCACATTGGATTTGGATGTGGAAGGGCCAGAAGTACCAAATGCATCTTCTTTCTTTCCCCTATATGATGGTGTATCTTGTAAGTGAACGGGTTTGGTAGGTGTAGACGACCTGGCCCGTGGGGAATGGGTGTTGTAGTGGACTCCCTCGAAGAAGTGAAGTATATATGGTTGGTCAAGAGGTCCACTAGGGAATGGGTCAAAGAGATCAAAGAAGGTATGACCCCTTGTGGTGGGTTCCCACAAGTCACGGTCCCATGTGTGGTAATCTTGAAGGTGTGGATGGTCACTTTCATGCATTGTGGTAGGTGGGACGGTGATCATGTGTAGAAAATAAGATTCCTCCCTTGGGCAAAAGGGAATGAAGTCGGGCTCGGCCGGCATGGGGAGGAATAAGAGGATCTCTGTGGTGACACAACCCATGGTGCACGTGGAGGTAATGGACCCTGAGGCCGGATGGGTGAAGCTAAGACTAGTGGGTTGGTCGAAGCCTCAGACTAATAAGTACGTCAACTTCATTTGTGAGTCTAATCCCATAATAAGGTCATCCAATGTATCAACATGGTGACTAGATCGAAATGTTGTGTGGTAGGAGTTGACGGGTACTATTGGTAGTGTAGGGTCCATGGATGGATGGAAAGGCGGCCTAGGGACCAAGCCTATCTTGACCCAACTAAGAAGTGGCTCGGCGATGAAAAGTGTTCCCGTTAGAAACACGGGTGGCTCGGGCTGCGGTGGGTGAGGCCGTGGGGCAAGCTGTCCTACCGGCTCGGGAATCGACTGAGAGGTAGATGCTTGTCGAAGGGCGGCATCTGCTCGCCGAATGGCGGCATCAAACCTTGCCTCGAAAGGCTCAACCTCGAGAGCAACCTCATATGAGTGCGCCAGAGAGAACGCGTCGCGGATAAGACATTCATTCCGAAAATGAAGCCGCAAACCTCTCTAGAACTGAGAGGCAGTCGTGGTGCTCTCTTCTCCAAATCCGTTTCCAAATCGGTACACTACGAAGTCCCTAATATACTCGGACACGGACTTGTCGCCTTGGACGGGTCAGCATGGGTTGGCCATAGTTGCCAAAAGATGGGAATGGATCCCTAGGAATGGGCATGCAATGGCATTTTTTTTTTGATTTTTTGTTTGTTATATGCACAACTTATGCAAACTAATGCAAGCATCTAGACACGACTCGATGCAAAGTTGAAATGCCGACTCGACTACCAACCTAGATAAAACCAAGATCCGGTACCTGGCGGAGTCCAGGGATCCGAAGATCCTCTCACGTGAGTGAATCACCTCTCCGATAGGCGTAACCTAACGGTCGGGCGACACCTTTTTATATACCGAATAATGGTATGCAAATGTACCCTTAGACCGAATTAGACTTAGACCCCTAGACTTAAATGACTCTTTTTTGTATTTTTAAGCAATGACTAATGACTACCCTAGACTCAACTTGCGCTCTGATACCAAATTGATGCGGGACGGACACGCGACCTGGGACTCTAGCTCGCGATCGCCCCTAAGCGAGGGAAGACGTGGGACCGGGCGCGGTTGAGAAACCGACCGTGAGTCTCGGGTATCGGCTTTTTCGCGTTAACTCGGATCGAGTCACGGGACGGGTCACTTACTCTCTCTCACAGCGGTGATAAAAATATACGAGCTAGATACCTAACACTCGCAGCGGCATTCAAAAATATACGAATTGAGCAAAATGCGATAAGAGAGAGGGGGCGAGTTTACCTCCACGCACCGGGCGTGAGGAAGACGATCCCGACCAAGACAGTAACTCTCGGTAAAAATAATTATACAATAATTACATAAATAAAATTTACTGCCCACTCCACGCAGGGAGGTAAAGGTCTACAAATGGGGCCCGGGAGGACCGATCTTGGGTTGACGGGCAACGTTTTGATGTAGCTTAAGCGGCACGCGTACTCACGAACGTGGGGCCCACGTGCTGGTCGGTGGGGCCGAGTGGGCCTTGAGTGGTACCACTGTGACGTTGGCTCTTGGAGAAGCACTCCCTGGGACGGCGGCACGCTGGCTCGCCTTTTGGAAGGTGAGTCGGCTCCAGTCTTCACTTATTGACCATGCTGTCCATAGATCTGAAGCTTCTATTTTACAGCGCGCGACCCGGCGAAAACCGCTGCTGCGATCAGCTCCGACGTCAGATAGACGTAAAATTGGTACCATTGGAAAGCTGGTTCAAAATACGTCGACCATGGACTATGGAAAGAATTTCTGTGGATCTGAATTTTTCGTGGTGGAGTTTTCAATGGACTGACTGACAGACTCAGAAAACTCAAGATAGAAATAGAGTTTCCTGATAACTTGCGTTGACCATCACTCAAACCTCAGATTTGGAACTTGGACTCTTCACGAAAGTTGTATAGAGGGAAACAAGGAAGACGGGGATAATTTTTGTAGATTTTTTAGATGTTGTTTGACAGGGGAAAATGATTTTATATTGGACACATGTCAGATCTGAACTGCACAGGACAGAACAGATCTGGGAAAAGACAATGATTTTTAAAAATAGTAAAAGGACTCCAGAAATTCCAAGAAAATTCATGGATGATGGGGATGGTGGACAGAACTTTCAATAAAATTGGTGACTCAAACAAATAAAGGAAAAGGGGTCGAACTGAGGAAACATAGGGTTGCTGTGACACAAAATTGAGTACAGACAAAACTGGAAGGATGAAGAACACGAAAATGGAAAAATAGAAAATGAAGGCTAGAAAATAGGATTTTTTTTGGGAGAGGGTATTGACGTGGTGAACCTACCCTCAAAATTTGGACTCCAGAAGATCACTAGATCTGGAGCTAAAAATCGAACATGGAACCTCTGTCCTGATTTGGACAGAACTCCGGCGATGGTGGCGGCTGCGCGATGGCAGTGTGATGGCGGCGGCGGCAGAAACAGAAATTAGAGGGGCAGAGAAGAAGTTAGAAGGGCTTCACACCCTAGATCTAACAGAAATCCATCTGCAAGGGGGGAGGAGAGAGGAGAGAGGGGCGCACCCTTCCTTGGCTTCAACCAATTTCACAAATTTTTCTTCATTAATTCTCATAAAATGTGAATTACAATTTATTTGTATGAAATGCAAAATTACCCTAATTAACCTCAGATCTAAATTGGGGAGGGATAAATGGGAGAGATCATAAGTATTTCTCCCATGTGGTTTGGTACCACATTTAATAATAATATAAAGGGGGCGCCCCCTTGAAAATAAGGGAGGCATCTTGGATATTTTAGTCTATTTGTCCCCTTTGAATGTCAAACCATCTAGAAGCCACCTAGGATAGTTGACCAGCCCCACATGGGACCTATTGGCTTAGGTGGACCAATGGGGAAAGAGATGGGGGACCCCTTGCTGGTCCTACAAGACTTTTTGCACAAAAACCCACTAAAACCTAAAGACTCACAGTTTGGCTTATAAAGCCTTACAATTGCACATATGTTTTCCCAAGGATATAAAAATAAAGAAAAGGACTAAATGCAAATTAAAAATGTCAGTGCTCGGCGTCGATTCCCATCAAGTAGTCTTTCATTGCCCTATCCACTATGGCGGTAGAATATGTAGCTTGTTCTGCGGTGAGTCAAGAAGCAGTGTGGTTATGGAATTTGTTACAGCGCTTGGCGCTTACACCTCATGGAGATAAGGGTGTACTACTATATATAGATAGCACTTCCGCACTTGCTTTCGCCAAGGATCCTAAATATCACGGCAGAATAAAGAACATTGATATTCGTTACCACTACATAAGAGATTTGCTTGTAAAAGGGTTAGTGGTGCTGCGACAGATTAGTTCTGGTTGTATGGTGGCTAATTCACTAACGAAGCAAATAGCTAGAGAAAATTTTGTTGGCCATTGTAAGCCTGTGGGCCTTTGTAAATTGTAATTGTTACAATTTTTGACATCATTAAAGTTTGCACATTTGGTTATGCATATTATGGGAATGTTTTACACATTGTCAGAGTGTCACCAGGCTTAGAATCGACCCACTCACACGGGTGATTTGCCTCTGGCACTTATCAAAAGTGATAAAGATGAGGCATCTTACATTCCTATCACCCTGGAGGTCAGGGAGTAAAGGGAATATCTCGAACGAATTTTATATGCCCCCTTAGCTGAGGATAAGATGAGATCTAATGCAGATCGACCATGAGGATTTTGTGGTAATCCCATGGAGCCTGTAAATTTCGGATACATGAGTCACAAAAAGGCGCTGAGTAGGAGTGACTGGTTTGCGAGACTCGGGTTAGCTATGTAAGTCACAACTAGACTAGTATCCATGCGGTGTTTAATAATCATACTCATGAAAATGGAAGAACACCGCGGCATGCGTATCATACCACATGTGCAATATGTAACCGCATATGAGAATGATGAATGGATCCTTGTTCATCATTGTGTGAGCTCATGGATCACAGTTGTGTGATTCCTAGTGTATCCCTAGTGACCTGTAGCGTTGTGTCATGAAAAGGACACTTGATGTCGCTACTTTAGCATGTTACTTAGGATGATGATTAATACCGTGCAGCAGAACATGTCTAGGAAAGCGGTCAAGATGAATTGAATTGACATATGCAGTATATGGAAGACATTTTAAATTTCACCATGCTTAGTTGCTTATATCCCAGGAGGCTTTATTGTCTGTGTGGTAATAAAGTCATGGGCACTTAGTATTTGGGAGTTTGACATAGCCTATTTTTGAGAGATCCCGAGTGTCAAATCAAGTGAATATTAAATGTCTAAGATACACACCGAGATGTTTGTGTGCTCCGTTAGTTAGGTGACAACTTAACAGAACACCCTTCTACTGTTCAAAGAATCTCGCAGAGGTCGCACACTCTATTTCCTGCATGATCATTGAGCTTGGATGCATTTAGTGTGTCTAACTCTACACTGTCGACCCTAATGGGCAAGTGGGAGCTGTTAACTGGGCTGCCCATTGGGCCGAGCAGCCCAATCGCACCGCAGGCATGGACGCGCGTGTGTGCTCGCGCACGACGCTCGTAAGGGTGCCACACGGCGTCCTCATCCCTTTCTCCCTGCCGTTCTCATAGCATCTACAAAAGTTATCCCATGTGTGCATTTAACTAATATAAAAGAACAGCTAAGGCAAGCATCGGACAGAGGTGTGGGCGGTAAGAAAAGTGAAAACGGAGTGAGAAATAGTGAGAATGGCAGAGCAACGGCTGTGTGCACTGCGACGAAAGGAAACGGGAAGAAATATAGAGCTGCAGCTCTCATAATGATCGGCAGAGAGCAGTGGCTCTATTTAATCAGTGAAATGCTCGGAGGTTGTCACCTTAAACCTTGATCTTGGAGTGTGGACTTTGGAAGTTACTCTGGTAGCCGCTTTCCGACTCTGTGAGTAAAAGATTATATATATATATATATATATATATATATATATATATATATATATAAAGGTATGTCCTTATGCATAAAATACTGTTTATTTTGTTTATTATATTTTGAGGTCACCCAACAATCGTCATGGCGGACTCCGTCAGGATGGGGCACCTCAGGACCTTGTAAAGGTCGAGGCTTTCCCCCGACACAGCGCCCAAGCATGGGTACTTGGTATTCCCAGGGAACGAAACGGAGGTTCTGGCTTTCTAGGTGGTCTTCCTGACCATGGGCGCAGCAATGTTTGGCTCTACCACCTTCATGATCGCCATGGGTGCAGCACATAGGAAAGCCATTGCTGAGGTCATGAGAGCAAGCTGTGATCTTGTGGGGGAAGAGGAGGAGAAGGAGGTGAAGGGGAAGTCGGAGATAAGTTTTGGTCTGAGGAGGAAGAAATATGAGCAAGGCAAAGTTCTGGAATCGTCCGTCGCCAAGATTCTGTTTGTGTGGCAGTCCGAGAGTGTGTCAGTGACTCAGTGTGCAATTATATACCCTTTCAAGTTTATAATTGTGATTTTACTTTATAACTATTTTTTCTATTCTACTTTACATTTTAGAGTTAATTGTAAAAATAACTCTCGTATATATAATTATAATTTTTATTTTATAGTTATTCTTAATTTACGTTGCAATATTTATAGGATGTTTGAGAATAGTTTTTTAATGCTATTTCTAGTTTGAAAAAATATTGTTATGCCATTTTTCTCATAATTTTGAATTTATAAATTTTAATTTTTGATTTGTTTAGTAAAATCTAAATAATATTTAAGAGAGGAAAAAGACTGCTCATTAGAGACATGGTTGAGAGAGAGAGAGAGATAATAATGTGTGTATGTGTGTGTGTGTGTGTGAGAGAGAGAGAGAGGTGATTATGGGCGGGGGAGAAAGAGAGATGGTAAATGTGTGTGTGTGAGAGAGAGATGCTTATGGGAGAGAGAGAGAGATCGACTATTTTGAGAAAAAAATAAGTAAATAGTTATTTTTTATGTAAAAAAATTTAATGAAGAGTTAGCACCATATCTAAAACTTAGAATAGATACTCCAAATATGACTTAGTCCTAATTCTTTTCTCAAAATAAATTTTGAGATAGAAAATGTCTAAAAAGTATAACCAAACATCCCATTACAAGAATATGTTTGTTGTCCCCAGCTACTTGCATTATCTTGAAACCTCTTCTTTAATGTAACTTAATCTTAAAATAAATTTGAGAAAAGAGTAAAATATCTCGAATCTCGCTTAAACTCTTTCCCTTTCTATACTTTTGTCAGTTCGTTTGGAGTCTACGAGTCTCCCTTCTCCTTCTGACATATTTTCTATATATTTCTACCTTCCTTTACTGGTTGTAGGGGTGAGTACAGTTTGATTTGGTTTGGAGAGAAATTTTCTCAAACTAAACCGAACCGAATTAAGAGTTAAACCCGAATCAAACCAAATCGAACTATTTTAAAATCAAATCAAACCAAGCCGAACTAATTTAGTTTTGTTCGATTTGGTTCGGTTTGAACCATATTTTTGTCGCCTTTTAGAAATTAGATTGGATTCAAGAGGGAGTAAATAAAGGTAGGGTAAAAAAATTTCTATCAAATAAAGTAAATATTAAAGAAATAATATCAAAAGTTACAACTTGCAAGAGCAAGCTTCATATTTCCACATAAAAAAATCAAGAACTTCAGATATAGTAAAAAAGAAGGTGATTTAAAACTTACATCATAGATTCGGAAATCTCATCGGGATAGTGGAGATTGGGCTTTTAGAATTAGGGTTAATGGCTATACATACAACTATATTAACTTGACAAAAATATCCTTAAAATTAAGTTATTCGGTTCGGTTCGATTTCCCAAATATCAAAACTAAACCAAACAAAATTTTTATTATGGTTCGGTTTGAACCCAAATCGAAATTTATAAAATTTCAACTTAAACCAAACCTAACCAAATCTATTGGTTTGGTTTGATTTTTGGGTTGAACTCAAATAATGCTCACCCTTAACTGGTTGTACTCGCCCTGAGGGCTTCTGAAAATATTTGCATGTAATTTAAGTTTTTTCACCCTGCGAGCCGTGTAAAATTTGTAATTTATGCGACATTGGAGATTGAAGGCGTGGAAGACGAATTGCGATGACGATCTAGTTACGTTGGAAGCGAGCATGATGTCTCAGTAGCATTAGGCTAAGGAAGAGTCCATGCTCACTCGGTTTTAATTTTGTGCATTGGATGCATTTATTTGTGAAACTACTAGGTAAGGTAAATATATTGGATATATTATCACCTAATGAGACCAAGATAAAATCAAATTCTATCTCAATTTAAGTTTATTTCTTGACTGTTACCAGAGTGCAATCAGCTTTCTGCTTTGCAGGGATGTATATAGTTTTTTCTATGCTCTGGGAGTTATGGAAACAGAGATGCTCAGCCAAATATGATGGGGCCTCCACTAATATTTTAGCAATGAAAAGGAAGGCTGTTTATCAAGCTCAGCTGGCCCTTGATAAAATCTATTTTCACAGGCCAATTTCCTCTGCCCAATTTAACTGCCTAGCCTATTATGGTCTTATTCCGAAAGTGCAGGTTAAGCAGCCAGTTATGATCCATTGCAAATTGGCTGATCATGGTTATTCCTTGCATGTGGATGGGGCATCGAAAGGAAATCCTGGTAAATGTGGTGGAGGAGGGTGCATCAGGAATCAAGCTGGGGACTTAATTGTCGGTTTTGCATTCTATTATGGAATTGGCACAAGTCTAATGGCTGAGTGTAGGGCTTTGCATGATGGGCTGGCGATTGCTAGGAATGCTGGTATAAAGTCGAATCTTGTTTGTTCATATTGTTCCTTGTTAACAAAGGCCTGTCGGAGTGGCATATCCCCTAGTTGGATTCTACACCCGTGGTGGAAGGAAACCATCCAATGTCTTTGTGATAGCATGGCTGATCTTCATCATGTTTTTAGAGAGGGGAATTAGGTAGCGGATTCACTAGCTTCATATGCCTGCAGGTCCAACACAAGCTCTATCTTTTTCAGTGTAAAGGAGCTCCCATGGCAAGTTAGAGGATCACTCCGGGTGGATAAAGTGGGCCTGCCCTCTTTCCGGCTTCCTTATTAGCAGAATCTGCACCTTGATTTAGTATTTCTCTACTTTGTTTTTTGTTGTTTGGGCAAATTTGTTTGGCCGTTGATGTACTTAGGGGCCTTCTCCTCTTGGACTTGTTCAGCTGTTATTTTTCGTCAAATAAAATCCAAGATCACAGGGAGTGCTAGGAGGAGTGGGACCACTCCCCCTCTTTGAGGGGTGGGTGCACTCGACCTTGTCCTCCCTGAGTGGTCGGTGTTGCATTTAAAAAAAAAAGTTTAGATTTGATTAAGCGTGACTCTAGGAGCCGTCGTGGCCCTCACTATTATGGGGTGAATGAATGTCTTCATCTCATAGATTTGTTGTGCTTTTGTGATACATGGACTGGTGGTAGGATTTAACTCCAAGGCTAGGCCTCAACGGGGTGAGAAATTGAACTTGACCTTGTTGTGCTTTGCACAAGGGTTGGGTCACGAACTCACTACTATTGATCCAAAGATTATTTCTCATAGTTTTGGTGATAAAGATTGTTGATCCAAAGATTATTTCTCATAATTTAGGTGATAACAACACTACCGATATTTCTAAGGAACATAATTGCTCAGTAATGACACAAAGATCAGAAATGACTGATAAATGAAATACTTTACAAATAAGAAAAGAAAAATAAATATAGCAGAAAACACTCTAAAAAGATCAGTCTTGTATAGAAGAAGAAGTGGAAAAGAACAAAGGTGCAAAAGGAATTCAAACTTTATAGACATAGAAAATAATTCGTCTATCCGGTAACATAGGCGCAAGAAAAATTCACTTAGACATTAGAAATCAATATAGGCACTAAAAGAAGAAGAAAAATAAAACATATGTGATATAAAAAGAACTTAGGCCTTACTTCGTTTATCCTTTCGCCTATCTTATAACTTAAGCAATATCAAACTTACATAAGCGCTATAACTCATTTAAGTGCTTCTTCGCCTATCCTCTTCGCATATCATAAATCCTTCACCTATCACTTAGGCGACATCCAATTTAGGTGCAAGATTGTATATCCTTTGTTTAGACCTAAAACATAGGCGATATATCAAAAATCTCATAGGCGCTGAAAATTTCATTCACTTATATGAAGAATCACTTCGCCTATCTTTACATATGAGGAAAGCTTCATCTATCTAATAAAGACAAATCTTTAGGCGCAAGCACTTCACCTATCTTATTCATTTATGTATTACTATTCAACTTACGTGATACCAAGCATATATAGGCGCAGGAACCTCGTCCATTTCAAACAAATAAACTTCACCTATCCTACAAGAAATGCACTATTCCATCTGCTAGTTGAGCTTTATTTCTTTATCTTTAATAACTAATTTTACACATAGTTAATTGACAAAATCTTTTTGGGAATAATATTTATTCAGCTATGATTTTATCTTCTCTATCATCCTTAGCTGTCTTATTCAAGAAAACACATATCAGCTATTTGTCTTATAATTATTTACTCTTTAGATAGCTATAGTTTGCAAGGTAGTTAATTGAGGAAACAAAGGCATAAGATGATCATTGAATTAAATCCAGTCAACTATTTGATCTGAACTCTCACTTTCTAAATAGCTACATCTCTTAGTTGATCAAAAGATTATACCAGCTATCTTACCATGCATAATTTCTTAATACGCATGATAGCTAAAATATCCTGAAATCAAATTAGTCAACATAACTAAAAGAAAATTCCTTCACTGACTAAAACAATGAGTAAACAAATTCATGCACCTAATTAACAAGCTATCTGATAAAATGTCTTACCATTTGATAGCTGTAACACAAAACATTTCTTGATAAATTGTGGTGCATTGCGTGAAGATAATTTAGTCACTATAACAAATGAGTTAAGATACATCAACTATTTACCATGCCTTAGCTAATAAATATATTGACTAAATCTATTTGTACAGCCTACTGTAAAATTCAAAAGTTCAAATACATCAATTGCCACTAAATTGACAGTGCTCTATTCTCTTGATCTGATGCATACTTGACTAATAGCCAGGAAAGGTATATTGTTTACTTTATTTCAGGCTGTGCTAACAATGGCATACTCAAGGGACATGTTTCAAGACTTGCAAGAAAGCAGCAAATATTTTATGAAGTATATTACTAATCTCTACAGTCGGATAGTCTCAAAATGAAAAAAGAAAATTTTCAAAAAAGACACTGCAGAAAGATATGCTGAAAAGAAGAATCCTCTCCTTAAAAAGTATATTGGAAAACTAAAAACGAGGATTTGTACTCTGTCCTTTTCTAGACCTCTCATAAAAGAGTGCTTGTCAAGTAAAGTCCAGAAGAAGAAATCTCTGCACAGCTACAAGCTCAAGAACAATAAGTTGCTCTCAATCTCAAGTGTGTCTACTGTTCATCTGTCTGGGTCAAAAGAAAACAAGGATGTGCCTAATGTCTTTCAGACTATATCTAATGGACATACAATGCAAGGGAGCTATAAATTGAAGCTGTATGTAGAAATGAAGTGATGCTGTTGTTGTTGCTACTATTACTGTCGATGACAACCACTATTGCTGTTGTTGCAACTATTGATAATTCATTTAGTCAAGTAGCAAAGCAAGGCCGAGCAAATGTTTTCATGATCACATCTTCTTTAGCAAACGTACATTGCAAAGTCGAAAGAAGCTGAAAGCCAATCTAAGCCTCAACCATCTTTACTATTGAAGTGCTTGAAGTGAAGAAGAAGGAACTTGACAAGATCTTCATTCTAATTTTTTCTTAGCTCTTCTTTAATCGTTGTTTTATGATCAAGACCACTGCATCTTATTCTGAATTTTCTGATTTGAATATTACTATGCTTAGTGTACACAACTATGTCTATTATAGAGACTGTATCTGTGTAACCTCACCTTAAGAGATGTTCTTCTCCTCAAGAGGAGAAGTCCTTGCTTGAGAATAAGAGTACTTGCAGGAGGTCGATATCCTGTAGGTTTGGCAAGCCTATAAATTGGCTGAGCTCAAAAGTTAGCTGTGTTTGGCTAACCTGTAAGCAAATTTGGATCCTAGTGAGAGGATGCTCGTGGTGAGCTGAACACCTGATCAAAAATAACCTTTGTACTATTCTCTGCTTGGGTAATAGTGGAAATCACAGTGGCTGTTAGGTATTGGATGTGGGGCTGATAGAGATCAATGTCGAACCAATATAAATCTCGATGTTCATCTGTGAGATTACTTTTGTGTGACTGCACTATGCTGCATGTGCTCTTCATTCACTCTAAATTCATTTTAGCATTCTATTTCTATCACACACTACTTGACAACACCGATTACTATAACATGCTTCCACTCATAATAGTGTTGTTGATCCTTCAAAATTCTCACATGTTACTTACAACACACCTTTATAACTCACATTCTATCCGAGACCTTGCATCAATTAGATATCGCTAAGTTTCAAGCTAATTATAATGCGATTAATTTTTAAAAATTCATTCACCCCCTCTAGGTTTATCTAGTCATTTACTGGGCAACAACTGCCGTGTGGTAATGGTGGTAAGATCTAACTAAGAGTATCCTTTATTGTGCTTTCCATAAGGGGATGACTTCTCGGGGGCCTAAAGTCAGATATTGCATTAGATGCGAGGGCTGGTTGACTACCCTTGAGATGGTGTGTGGCTTGTTGTGATTTTCACAAGGTCATACATTAGTCTCGTTGAGATTTTGACCCACTAGGATGATTACGCTGATCTCCCACTCTATATACTGAGGGTTATATAATTCGACCAAAAAATAGTGGAGCTAACTAAGATAGAAAATCACGTCTAAGTTAGAAATTGAACACATGCTAAAGTTGTCATTAATATCTTATCCAGATCACCATGTCATCATCTAACCCCCTCCGTGGCATCTTGGATGCCAATACGCTGATTGGACCAAATTTCTCGGACCGACTGTGTAATTTACGTATAGTCCTTACTACCGAAAAAATTGCCTATGTGTAGGACACTGTCTATTTTGAGCCTACCGATGATGCTGATGAGGGCGATCTCCTGACTTATGCCAAAGGGTCAGAAGATTCTTCCCTTGCCCAGTGCTTCATGTTGGCCTTTATGGCTCTCAAGCTGTAGAGACAATTTGAAAATACTAATTGTAGAACTATACTTCTTAACCTATGTCAGCTTTTCAGGGAGCAGGGTAGGATAGAGATGTATGATATTTCCAAGAAGCTTTTCAGGACCCGGATGTCAAAGTGTGCTTCAATACAAGCTCATGTACTAAAAAATAATGGAGTGGATTAAGAGACTCAATGGACTGGGATTCAAGTTGAATCTTGAACTATGTATTGATCTCATTCTCCAATCATTGCCCAACTCCTTTTCTCTTTCATCATAAACTTCAATATGAATAGGATTGAAGCAATTCTCCCAAAGCTGCTCAACATGTTGAAGAGTGCTGAGGGGACCATGCAGAAAGATAAGTTATCTTCTGTGGTGGTTGTTGACCGGGCCAACAAGAAAAGGAAGGCATCCCAAACATCCACCAAAGGGAAGGGAAAGAAGAAGGCCAAGGGTAAGAAAATCATCAAAGGTGACAAAGGAAAAGGCAAGAAGAATGAAAAAGAAGATAAATATTTTCGGTGCGAACATATTAATTGGGCATTGGAAAAAGAATTGCAAGACAATTCTCAATAAATGTATTTTTATCATAGACCTTAATTTATCATATATGAAATCCAAATCATGGATATTGGATACTGGATGTGCATCTCATATCTATAATTCTATGCAGGTGTTGACAAATGAAAGGAGACCGGGCAAAAGGGAGATTGAGCTGAGGATGTATAATGGAGTTTTGGTTGCTACTAAAGCTGTTGGGACTTCACGCCTCAGTTTACCTTCAAGGGTCATTCTGAAATTGAATGACTTTTATTTTGTTCCAAAAATAATAAAGAATATTATTTCAATCTTTAGTTTAAATAACATTAGATTTGCATTGACTTTTAATAGCACTAGGTGCTCCATTATGAATAATGGTTCAGTAGTAGGCAATGGTTCATTAGTCAAAGGTCTTTATATATTGGATATATGTTCTAATGTTATGCAGCTTTCCAGTGCCAATTTAAAATAAGTGAATCCTACATATCTCTGACTTTGCAGACATGGTCATGTAGAGAAGAGGGTCTCTCACCTACACTCAAATGAGTATTTGAACTCATTCGAATACAAGTCATTTGGTACCCGTGAGTGTTGTCTCATGGGAAAAATGACCAAGGCTACCTTAAGTGGACATGGCGAGAGGGCTACTGACCTCTCGAACTCATACACTCAGATGTGTGTAGACCCATGTCCATAGAGGCAAATTAAAAGAGGGTCACCTCTACTTCATCTCTTTTATTGATGACTTCTCGAGATATGACTATGTGCATTTAATGAGACATAAATCATAAGCATGTGATAAGTTTAAAGAATATAAGAATGAAGTAGAGAAACAGATTGGCAAGAGTATTAAGATTCCTAGATCGTATCGGGGAGGAGAATACCTTAGCCATGAATTCACTTCTTACTTTAAGGACAATGGGATTATTTCTTAGTGGACCCCACCGCATACACCATAACTCAATGGTATATCCGAGAGGAGAAATACGACCTTGTTAGACATGGCCCGATCTATGATGTCCATGTCAGGACTATCTTTATCTCTCTAGGGATATGCCCTAGAGACTATGGCCTATTTAATGAATAGGATCTCAAGCAAATCTATTACTTCTATACCATATGAGATACGAAAGGACAAGAAACCAAATTTTAATCACATTAAAATTTGGAGGTGTCCTGCCTATATGAAGAGGAACAACAATGAGAAACCTGTGTCTAGAACTGATAAGTGTAGATTTGTGGGATATCAAAAGGATACTTTTAGATATTATTTCTATCATCCCTCTGAGCAAAGGGTCTTAGTGACTAAGAGAGCTGTATTTTTGAAAAATGAATATCTACTCCAGAAAAATAGTGTGAGTCAGATAGAATTGGACAAGGTCTAGGAACCACAAACTGGGGACAGTGTCTCATTAGATGAGGTAACATCGGTTGATCCTAATCAGTGTGAAATACAAACACTACGAAGATCTGGCAGGGTACCTAGAGAACTAGAAAGATATGTTGGACATGTCTTAGAGGGGTCTTCTAAGGTACATATTAACGAGGATGAAGATCCTCAATCCTACATTAAGACAATTCGTAGTGTAAAATCTGATAAATTAAAGGAGGTAATGGATTTAGAGATCTAGTCCATGTACACCAACCAAGTTTGGAATTTGGTTGATGTACCCGAAGGGATAGTCCCTATTGGCTGCAAGTGGATATTTAAGAGGAAGATTGGTGCAGATAGATGCATTGACACATACAAGGCCAGATTAGTGGCAAAAGGGTATCATCAAAGACATGCATTGACTATGACGAGACATTTTCACCAATGGCCTTGGTTAAGTCAATCAAAATCCTTCTTGCCACAATAGCATACCTAGATTATGAGATTTGACAAATAGATGTAAAGATAGTTTTTCTTAATGAAAACCTGTCAGAAGACGTGTACATGGTACATCATGAAGGATTCACCTTCAAACTTCATCCTAACAAGGTATACAAACTTCGAAGGTCTATTTATGGACTCAAGCAAGCATCTCAGAGCTGAAACTTAAGATTTGATGAGGCTATCAAATCTTTCGACTTCATTTGGAATGAAGATGAGCCCTGTGTTTACAAGAAGGTCAGTGGGAGCTCTGTGACATTCTTAATCCTATATATTGATGACATCCTACTCATTAAGAATGATGTAGTGATGTTGACGTCAACTAAATTTTGGTTGTCCAAGACCTTCTCTATGAAGGATTTGAAGGAAGCATCCTTGTGTTAGGCATAAGGATCTATCGAGATAGATCTAAAAGGATGTTGGGGTTATTCTTTTGTGTGTGATCCTCTAGGCCTATAGTCACTCTAGTTTAAGACCCATTAACTTTTAATTCTCAATTGGAAGTAAATTAAACTTATTATTCGTTTCTACAAGAGCCGAATAATAGTTTAATTCATTCCGGACCTATGATCACGTTGGGTAAAACAAATCTGCGTGATCCCAGAGGACGTCGGGTTAAAACCACCTTGTCTAGTATCTGTTTTTCTACAATTGTTGTATCGTTATAATCTCTCACTCCTTCTATGAGTCTGGTTTGATCGAGCATATGACAACTGTCAAACCCCATGATTGTGATGTTTGACTATGACATCCTAAAAGTGTATGACGTCTGTTCCAAACGAACTCACACGACCCTGGCTTGGGGTTTAGTGGAGCGTCAGTGTCTTGACCCATTAATTATTTGTTATATATCTAACAGTGAGTGATCTCCTCTTAACCATTGACGATCTTCACACGTATCTTGACATGGTCAATGACTGGGTGTTTCATAACTTATGGTTAAAGTCACTTAACCAAGTATCAAACCATGTCAGTCCTCATGTAAGATCCGATCAATGTCTCTGGTCAAAGGACCAACGATGCTACTTAGACAGTTGGATCTTCAGTTGACATTAGGTATAATAAACCATCTAAAGATCCAATGGCGGATTAGTCCAGTGTTCATCCTCCCAAGACGTACACCTACACATATGTGCTGGTGTCCCGCACCAGTGACTATGAGACTAGTCACCCATACATCATGTGTACTGGCTTAATGGGTAATCAATGTCCCTGAGTGATTACCCTCTAACCATGAACAATTTATGATATGTGTCCATGCAAAGTCAGTCTCATGATCGAGATCTCATCTCGAGTTGACTTTGTAATCACATATCCTAGGGACAACGCAAAGTAACATACAATTATTAATTTATGCTCAAATATCACTTTATTAATGAGGAACAATATTGTACAACTGTTGGGCCAACCCGACTCAAAATTGACATGTAGAACACCACGGATGACGGGGTATCATTGTACAGATGTATATTTGAAACTCTTAAATTCATTTGGGAGAAGAACAATTACAAGGGCTTAAGATATATGTAAATATATAGTTGAGGGGTCTTCAGGAAGAGTCTTGTAAACATATATATGTAACCCATTGGGTTTTCTCAAAAAGCAAGCACGTAACGAGAAAACAAAAGGCTGCCACTTTCTTCTTTCCCCCTCTCTCTCGCGTGTGTGCGTGCATCTCATCTTCACCCTCTCCCTAGTTGCCCTCTCTCAAGGAAGAAAAGGATGAGGGAAGAAATAGGAGGGGATGTGGGAGATCCATGGTTCATGCCCACGAGTGGATAAAGTGATGGGGCATCAAGACTATTTCATTATATGTGTGGAATGTATTTGTGTAATAAGGATTGTAATGTGTGTTTTGGGTCAAGTTCTTTATTTGGGCTCTTTTGTAAGGCTTTTAATAAGCCATTGGGTCAAATTTATGTAGAGTCCATTAAGGGGTTAAGTTTATTTAGAGTCCATTAAGGGGTTATGTCATATTGGACCTTAAGGCCTTCATATTGGACCCTAAGGCCACTTAAAGCCCAATTGGGCTTTTCCCTCTCTCATGGGCTTCCTAGCTTGGAAGGCCCCATAGACTACAAGGGTTCATGGGCCAATTGGTTGGTCCTTGGCCCAAAGTTGCCAAGATTGACCCATGAGGGGGGCACCCCTTGTTTTGGCCTTATTAGGCTAAGTTGTTTATTATGTGTATTAAGCTTTGACCACATGGGGAAAAATTGGGTTTTTGCATTCCCAAGGTACCCCTCCCCTGCCCTAGATCTGAGGGTAAGGTTGGTCATTTGCCTAGGGTGTCCATTTCATATAAAAGCCATGTATTTTCCATTTTTAAAAGAATTAATGAATGACATTTGTCAAAAATAGCTAAGAAGGCCAAGTGCACCCCCTTCCTCTCTCCTCTCTCCCCTTGCAGCTGTGAGAGCTCCAATCCCTGAGGTGTGATTTCTCCCTATCAGTTCCCCTTTGAGTGAGAAGGTCATCTCCGTCGCCGCTGTGGCCATCGAGCCGCCGTCGTGCCGCCACCGCCAACCCGTCGGAAGTTTTGTCCACTCTGGACAAAAGTCTGGTTCACGATTTTTAGCTCTCAATCAGGAGCTCAGATTGTGATAAAATTTGGAGGGTCAGTTCCCCACGTCCACCCTAGCCTCCACAAAAACATTTAGGTTATTTCCCCTTCAATTACCATTTTTCCCAACATGTTCTTCCCACCTCTAGTAATCTGCCTCCTGTGCAGACCCATCAACCAGCAAGCCACCACTTCTCCCTTTTCACCCACTTTCCCTTTTCTGAATGGGCTGAAATTTTAACTAGGAGTTCTATCCACCGAAACACCCTTCCACAAATTTTCTTAGGATTTTTGGAGTTCGTTTACCATTTTTAAAAACCACTGCATTTTCCTAAATCTGTTATGTCCAGTGCAGTCTAGATCCGACCCATCTCTGTTAGAAAATCCATTTCCCACATCAAACCTACACCAAAAATTACAAAAAAATTATTCCCGTCTTCCTTACTTTCCCCTCTAGCTTCTATAAAATCTCATCACCCAGATCCAAAGTTTCAGTCACGGTCAACCCCCTCTCTCAGGTAGATCTCAATCTGCCCGGCCAGATCTGAGATAGGAACCTTTCCTGTTGAAAAATCCCCCATTAAAATTACGGCCATAGAAAAATTCATGTAATCCCAGAGGGTTGTAGATCTCCGAGTCAGCTTCGTAACGGCACGTGTTTCGCATCAATCCGACGTCCGTGCTGATCGCAAAAATTTTTCTCGCCAAGTCGCGCAGTGCTGACAGCAGCAGAATCAGCTCGGGATAGCAAGCTGCCGCCCGAGTAGCAGTGTGCTGGAACCGACGGAGCTATCCAATACGCTGCCCGTCAACCCAAGATCGATCTGCTCGGGCCCCACTTGTAGCCCTTTATCTCTCTGCGTTACTGCGTAGAGTGGGCAGTAGAATTCATTTCTGTAATTATTGTAATTGTTTGTACCGGGAGTTACGGTCTTGGCCGGGATCGTCTTCCCCATGTCCGGACTGTGTAGGTGAACTCGCCACTCTCTCTATCGCATTTGCTTATTTCGTATTTATTTGTATATGCCACTGCGAGTGATAGGTCACTAGCTCGATTCAATTTAATTACCGTTGCGAGAGAGAGAGCGAAACCCGTCCCGTGACCCGATCCGGGCACAACAGAGAGCCGACTACTCGACTCATCGCCGGTTCCTCAATTGCGCAAGATCCCGTGTTTCCCTCGCTAGGGACGAGTAGCGAGCTAGAGTCTTAGGTCCATTGTCCGTCCCGCATCAAATTGGTATCAGAGCGAGTTGAGTGTAGGGTAGTATTTGTTTAAAAATAAAAAAAAGAGTCATTTAGGTCGGTTTGAGGTTGCATTTGCATACCTTTATTCGGTATATCAAAAGGTTCTGCCCGAACGTTAGGTTACGCCTATTAGACAGGTGATTCACTTGCATGAGTGCGATCTTCGGATCAAACCTCCGCCAGGTAGTGGATTTTGGTTAAGTCTAGGTTCCTTAGTGTGCATTAGTTAGTACATTCCAAACATTGTGTCGTTGCATGCCCACCCGGCGAGGTACCCAATACCATCACCCCGCACCTATGGCCAACCTACGGGATACCGTCGCAGGAGACCTTCACTCCTTGCATGAGGCGATCATGGCCCTCGTCGCCTGGATGGACCAATTCGAGGTAACCTTTAGGAGCTTCTCGGACCGTATGGATGGTCGACTTAACGCCATGGAGGAACATATGAAGTCATCTGACAGATCTGTCCAAGGTCTGGTCGGACGGTTGGATAGGATGTCACACAGAGACCCTCCTAGAGCGGCCTCGAGCCCACCCACACCCGCTCCAGCGGTAGCCCAAAGCCAAGTCGTTCCCATGGCCCAGGTCCAGCCCGCCCCTGTGGCCCATGACCCGCCTGCACATGCTCCCCAACCGGCACATGCTCCTCAACCCGCCCCTCGCCGGGCCAGTGAACCACAGCTCCTTGACCCTGGTCTTGAGGACTATGGGTCTGATAACGCTTATGAGGGATATGGTCGACGCCATCATGGCTTGCAGCAGAGAGATGAGGAGGACGATAGGGTCCTTCGGACCGTGCGTGCGGACCCTCCCATTTTTGATGGGTCTTTAGATCTGGAAGTCTATTTAGATTGGGAGTCCGGCATGGACCGGTACTTTGATTGGTTCGATATGACGGACCGTCGAAGAGTCCGATTCACGACAATGAAACTGATGGGGCAAACACAAACATATTGAAAGAACGTAGAGAGCCTGTTATTTCATCGGCAAGAGCCCCAGGTTGAGACATGGGGTGAGATGAAGGTCAAGCTTCGACAAAAATACCTTCCTGCCACATACCGTCAGCGACTCATCAGTAGGTGGCAGAGTCTCGGTCAGGGAGATTTGTCCGTCTCCGAGTACATCGCTGAATTTTATGACTATTTTCTACGATGTGGTGTCTCGGAGGAGAGCACCATGCCCGTTTCCCGCTTTCGACGTGGTCTACGGCCGCACTACCAATATGAGCTTTTCCGCCATAACGTAAAAACATTGGAAGTGGCATATCAGGTTGCTCTCGAGTTGGAGTAGTTTGAGGGAGAGTTCGAGTCTATCCAACGGTCGGGCCCCACCCCTCTTTGTAGTGCCGAGCCCCGTAGCTCCTTAGGCCCATACCCGAGGGCCCCCATGGCTCGACCTCAGGAGCCCGCCCGTCAGGAGTAATTTGCTCCAAGGCCTCGTCCTCCCCCACCAAGGGATCTACCTCCATCCCAACCACCGGCACCCATAGCCCGTCCCCCGGCACCTATTGCCCGTCCTCCAGCACCCACACCTTCGCCCTTGTTGCCTACACCCCCAGTCCGTCAGGAGGATAAGGGTAAGGGACCACTTATTGGAGAGACTAGTGGATCACGCCAACAGTGTTATCGCTGCCAGGGGTTTGGTCACTTTGAAGGCCAGTGCCCCACACATACATCTCTAGTCATTGGGGTCCAAAGGGTTGGACAAGCCTCACCATCAGGACTTGTGATAGTCAGCTATGAGGCCGAGCAGGGATTAACTGACGAATTCTATGGAGATGACCCGGAAGAACCTATTGACACCCAGGATGCAGTCCCCAGTTGATGCTCACCTAAGGAGATGTCATGCCTTAGGTATGAGTCTAGGGTCATGTGTGTGAGTCATTGTTTTTGTCAAGATTGTCGAGTGTATAGTGAGTCTGCATGCATCGAGTCGAGTCAGTCTAAGGTCAGCTTGCGATGTCAGTCCCTTCGAGTGCGAGGCAAGTCGGATCCAATGCGTACGTTGTAGGCTTGCCGGAATTTGGGTTCAGCTTTATCTATGTGTCGAATCTAGTTACATATAGGGATTTAACGGTGATTCCTAGTGAGTCATTGAGCCGTCTCCTTCCTTTTAGAGTGACCCCGCCCCGGAGTGTCAACCTCTAGCCTCATTCCCACAGCAGTGTGAGCATATCAAATATATACGGGATGAGCATGTGACTGTTACCTGGAGTGGAGCATACTCCACGCTACCTGGTCGATGACGGATCCGTAGGAGCCACACGAACAGCCGCACCCCTTACTCGATGGGGTCGAGTTCTTCTCACCCGGGGAGAATTGATAGGGCATCAAGACTATTTCATTATATGTGTAGAATGTATTTGTGTAATAAGGTTTGTAATGTGTGTTTTGGGTCAAGTTCTTTATTTGGGCTCCTTTGTAAGGCTTTTAATAAGCCATTGGGTCAAATTTATGTAGAGTCCATTACGGGGTTAAGTTTATTTAGAGTCCATTAAGGGGTTGTGTCATATTGGACCTTAAGGCCTTCATATTGGACCCTAAGGCCACTTAAAGCCCAATTGGGGTTTTCTCCCTCCCATGGGCTTCCTAACTTGGAAGGCCCCATAAGCTACAAGGGTTCATGGGCCAATTGGTTGGTCCTTGGCCCAAAGTTGCCAAGATTGACCCATGAGGGGGGCGCCCCTTGTTTTGGCCTTATTAGGCTAAGTTGTTTATTATGTGTATTAAGCTTTGACCACATGGGGAAAAATTAGGTTTTTGCATTCCCAAGGTACCCCTCCCCTACCCTAGATCTGAGGGTAAGGTTGGTCATTTGCCTATGGTGTCCATTTCATATAAAAGCCATGTATTTTCCATTTTTGATAGAATTAATGAATGAAATTTGTGAAAAATAGCCAAGAAGGCCAAGTGCGCCCCCTTCCTCTCTCCTCTCTCCCCTTGCAGCTGTGAGAGCTCCAATCCCTGAGGTGTGATTCCTCTCTATCAGTTCCCCTTTGAGTGAGAAGCTCATCTCTGCCGCCGCCGCGGCCATCGAGCCGCCGTCGCGCCGCCACCGCCAACCCATCGGAAGTTTTGTCCACTCTGGACAAAAGTCTGGTTCGTGATTTTTAGCTCTCAATAAGGAGATCAGATTGTGATGAAATTTGGAGGGTGAGTTCCCCACGTCCACCCCAGCCTCCACAAAAAAATTCAGGTTATTTCCCCTTTGTTTACCATTTTTCCTAACTTGTTCTTCCCACCCCTAGTAATCTGCCTCCTGTGCAGGCCCATCAACCAGCAAGCCACCTTTTCACCCTTTTCACCCACTTTCCCTTTTCTAAATAGGTTGAAATTTTAACTGGGAGTTCTGTCCACCGAAACCCCCTTCCACAATTTTTCTTAGGATTTTTGGAGTTCGTTTACCATTTTTAAAAATCACTGCATTTTCCTAAATCTATTCTGTCCTATGCAGTCCAGATCCGACCCATCTCTGTTAGCAAATTCATTTCCCACATCAAACCTCCATCAAAAATTACAAAAAAAAAATATCCCCATCTTCCTTACTTTCCCCTCTAACTTTCATAAAAATTCCATCACCCAGATCCGAAGTTTCAGTCGCGATCAATGCCCTTTCTCAGGTAGATCTCAATTTGCCCGGCCAGATCTAAGATAGGAACCTTTCCTGTTGAAAAATTTCCCATGAAAAATATGGCCACAGAAAAATTCCTGTAATCCCAGAGGGTTGTAGATCTCTGAGTCAGCTTCGCAACGGCGCTGGTTTCGCGTCGATCTGACGTCCGTGCTAATCGCAGCAATTTTTCTCGCCGAATCGCGCAGTGTTGACAACAGCAGAATCAGCTCGGGACAACAAGCTGCCGCCCGAGTAGCAGTGTGCCAGAACCGACGGAGCTGTCCAATACGCTACTCGTAAACCCAAGATTGGTCCTCCCAGGCCTCACTTGTATCCCTTTACCTCCCTGCATGGAGTAGACAGAAGAATTCATTCCTGTAATTATTGTAATTGTTTGTACCGGGAGTTACGGTCTTGGCCGAGATCGTCTTCCCCACGCCCAGAGCGTGAAGGTAAACTCGCCACTCTCTCTATCGCATTTACTTATTTTGTGGTTATTTGTATATGCTGCTGCGAGTGATAGGTCACTAGCTTGATTCAATTTAATCACCATTGTGAGAGAGAGAGCGAAACCCGTCCCGTAACCCGATCCGGGCACGATAGAGAGCCGACTACCCGACTCATCGCCGGTTCCTCAACCGCGCAAGATCCCGCGTTTCCCTCGCTAGGGACGAGTTGTGAGCTAGTCCTAGGTCCGCTATCCGTCCCGCATCAAAAAGGAATGGTGGATATCGTCATCACATGATGTGAGGATCGGTGTGGATATACTTTAGAGGCCGAACATCTGTGCAGCTTTGTGTTCGAAAAACTCTGCATCGGATATTGCAGAAAACATCGTTCCCACAATGTATAGATCAACAACCTTCTTTAGGGTTGAGTTGTTTAATGATTGCGTCAATCAGGGCACTGTTTTTGGATTCCAAGACAGCCAGGTTTCAGATTTAATTTTTATTTACCGCTGTGCAATCTGAACCCAGGTAGGATGAATTCTTATAGTGGTATCAGAGCCAGGTTCGCTATGATCTATGCAGTCTCGATTTGTATAGAATCATTTTTTAGACTATTCTTCTCGTTCTTAAATGTGGTTGGACTTTGTTTGAATCTGTGTGGAACTCAGGGTAGACATTAGGAGGCATTCCTAATGAGATTAGGAGATTGCTTGGAGTCGGTTGAGTCCCGAACGGTGGCAATCAAGAGGGGAGGGGTGAATTGATTGGCCAATAAAAAATTCTTCTAAGTGAAAACAATGTTAATTAAACTCACAAGTACTTGGCCTTACTCGAACATGATCTCACTTGTGAATGCGTGTAGATAAGGATAGGTGTTTGATTAAGGAATTGGTGTACACTCAACTCACCGTCAAGCCCACTCGACAAAGAATCTGGAAAACCAAACCACGAGTAACACACGGAGTTTTTAGGTGGCTCGGGTACACTATAGTGTCCCCTACGTCCACCCCTCACAGTGAGGATTAAGACATCACTATGAAGTGAGCCACACACACACGCTGTGTAGAACATCAAACACACACACACGGCACCCGATTTGGGTTGCCACACACAAATATGCACACGTTCGTGTTTCTGAACACAAACACCACACACAAGTATCTGATTCAAGTTTATACAACAAATGCTCAAGTTCAAACTAAATGATTCTAAAAATAAAGAGTGAAGAATGAATTATTGTGGTTGGAGCTCTCCCTTTTGCTTCTCCGAACGTAGTTTGATGCTTCAGCAGGAGGAAGATCGATCCTTGAGGAAGAATGAGGCTATGACGCACAAATATGGTTACAACTTTGATATCCCACGCAGCTTGCTATTAGGGATGATGTAGAATTTGATTCAAGCTTCTTCCCTTCACTTTCAAGTTCAGAACAGGATGGAAGAAGTTCCTGGAGCTGCTGCTGTGAACCTGCACTCATAAAGGTTAGAACAATAACACACTTTAGATCTCTCTGAATTGCCTTAGGTTTACAACCCAATAAGATGTTTTATATGATTTGAATGGTCAAGAGACAGCCTAGGGACCAGATCCACATATCGGGGAGTGATTTGGGGCATATGGACCGGACTGGGAAGACTTTTGACGTGCCTACACGAAGGTCGTGTTTGACGGCGCCGCCCTGGACCAGAAAGGGTCGACCCTTGGGGTCGACCCTCGTGGGGTTTTCAAGAGCTAGATTCAATGGGCCTACCCTTGGGGTTGACCCTCGTGCCCCTTCCGTGCGGGTTAAAAAATACAACTCACAGGGGTCGACCCTTGGGGTCGACCCTCGCGTGAATGGGTCGACCCTTGGGGTCGACCCTTGCAGTTATGGTGAAAGGACCCGACGGGAGTTAAAAACAAGCTACCAGGGGTCGACCCTTGTCCCTGGACTTCTAACAAGTAGAACAAAAATACTCTAAGTCCAAGTAACAAGCTAGGGGGTTCCATGTTGGGTTTTAAAACATCAAAGGAAATGTTGTTAAGACATGGATAGGAAAAACCCAATAGATTTAAGCTTAGATAAGACCCAAAGCAATATGATCCTTGAGATCAAAAATAATGAACATCAAACCATAATATCAAGGGCCAGTAAGTTGAAGTGGATCTCACCGACCATCCTTGAGCTCCTCAAGTGTTTAGGCACGTTCCTTGCCCTGCAAAGACATAATTGGAAATTAGATGTAGCCTTGCAATTTGAGTTTAAGTGGCTTACCCGTTGAGATTGCTTTTTAACCTTCTTAGCTTCAAGTCCTCAATTGGAAGTTAAGCTTTGCAAGACTTTAGATGCTAGAACATTTCAAAGACAATATATATATATACATATAGTGTTTGGTCATCATCAAAAGCTATCAAAATAGACATTCACTTAAGGAGGGGGTTCAACAATCTCCCCCTTTTTGATGATGACAAAATACTATATGCCTTGCATAAACAAGTTTGGATAACTGCGATGATGTGCGGACATGAAAATGTCTAGATTTGGTTTACTGCATAATAGATCCACAAGACTTGGGATATGGCGGTTAAGATTACCGAAGTCGACCGCCCTCGGACAGAGCACTTTTTTGTCCAAAACCTTGCTTGAAGAAGGGTTTCCTCTAAGAGCAACGCTTTGTGCTGCCCATTTAGATCGACGCTCTCTTGCCGAGCTCGATGCTACTCCTCTTTGAGAAGGACGCCTCCTTGGGGCCATCTAGAACATAAATCAAAAGAACCGCTTGATGAGGTTGTAGATCTTGATGGTTTAAAAAGGATGGAAGGCTAATGCATGGAATAAAAGATCATCCACACACCAAGAACATACCTCAGACGGATTAGAAGCAAGAACGATGCCTTGAACCGTTGCAAGGATGAATCCGCGGGATGCCACTGGAGGAATCCGCGGCTAGGGCTTGGAGCGTTTTTGGGTTCCAAGAGGTGATTTTTGGGCTTGCAAGAGATGGTGGCTAGGTTTAGAAGAGGGCTTGAGGGGTTTTAAGAAATGGGAAGGGGGAAACATAGGGTTTCCACCCACTTGAAAGGCGGTTCAGACGTGGCTAGAGCCGCCCGACCGTAATGGGTCGACCCAATGGGTCGACCCCCGCAACCTCGGCCCTAGAAGATTTCGGATCCGCGAGGGTCGACCCTTTAGGTCAGGTCTGAGTGGGTCGACCCTTCCATTGTATTCCACCAAAAAATGTGACTGAAGTGTAATAAAAGATCAAAGAGGTTCGGCTGTAGTCCCCAATGATAAATTCATGTTGGAATCAAGGAAATTTGATTTGTTTAAGGGTTGAAATCGATTGGGGAGTTGTTTGAGAAAAATTGAAGATCATACTTGACGTTTCTCATCCAATACTCCGGTTTTCAGATTTTGAACAGTTTTTGCTCCCTTGTTGGCATATGAGTGTATTCAAGGTAATATCGGCCATAGAACTAACAATAAATGTGTGTATAATTATAAATAGAAGTAATGCAATACACACCACAAGGTTTTTCACACAATATTTTTCTTTTTATTTTTTAGGCAACAAAATGCACATGCATGTCAAAGAAAAACAATTATGCACTTTACTAATGCAAATGCATGCAATGCAATGACATATACACACAGTTGTGCAAATGATCATGATTCAGACCCGTCTATCCTACAAACCCATAATTCTCTCCTGAATGTTGTGAACTTATCTTCACTTAGAGGTTTGGTGAATATGTCGGCAATTTGTTGGTCTGTTTCAATGAACTTGATTTCTACATCACCCTTGCTCACATGATCCCTAAGAAAATGATGTCTAATTTCAATATGCTTCATGCGAGAGTGATGGACAGGGTTCTTTGACAGATTTATGGCTGAAGTGTTATCACAAAGAATTGAGATATTTTTGAAAGAAATGTCATAGTCAATCAATTATTGTTGGATCCATAGCACCTGGGCAACACAACTACCTACAGTCACATACTCGGCTTCGGCCATTGATAATGTCACTGAGTTTTGTTTCTTGGAGGCCCATGAGACCACGCATCCCCCAAGAAACTGGCAATACCTGCTGGTGCTTTTTCGATCCACTTTACAGCCCGCATAATTGGCGTCAGAATAGGCTATCAAATCAAGGCTCGATTTACGCAGAAACCACAATCCCAAATTAACTGAACCAGCAATATATCTGAAAATCCGTTTCACGGCCGACATGTGTGATTCTTTCGAATTGGACTGAAATCTTGCACATAAGCATACGGCAAATTGTATGTCGGGCCGGCTAGCAGTTAAGTACAACAATGAACCTATCATGCTTCTAAAAAGTTTTTGGTCCACGGATTTACCTTTTTCATCTTGATCAATCTTTATTGAAGTGGACATGGGAGTTGGTTGTAGTTTGGTTGATGTCAAATTGAATTTCTTCAGCAACTCCATAGCATACTTCTTTTGATGTATAAACAAACCATCAACTGTTTGTGTGACCTGTAATCCCAAGAAGAATGTTAGCTCTCTCATAAGACTCATTTCAAATTCACTTTGCATCAACTTTGCAAAGTCTTTGCTTAAGACATCTTTAGTGGAGCCAAAAATGATATCATCTACATACACTTGAACAATTAGGATTTCCTTACCATCCAATTTTGTGAAAAGAGTTTGATCAACATTACCTCGTTTGAATCCATTTTGAACAAGGAAATCACTTAACCGCTCATACCACGCTCGAGGTGCTTGTTTCAGACCGTAGAGTACTTTATCTAGCTTGTACACATGGTCTGGATGCTTTGTGTCTTTAAACCCCGGTGGTTGCTCCACATACACGTCCTCCTGGATATAGCCATTCAAAAATGCACTCTTAACATCCATTTGAAATAGTTTAATGTTGTTGCAACATGTATATGCTAATAAAACTCTCACTGCCTCGAGTCTTGCTACGGGAGCAAAAGACTCATCAAAGTCAATCCCAAGCTCTTGGCTATAGCCTTTATTTACTAGCCTGGCCTTGTTCCTAGTTACCACTCCTTGATCGTTTGTTTTGTTACAAAAGACCCACTTTGTTTCGATCACCGAGTGATTTCTAGGACATGGCACGAGGAACCAAACTTTGTTCCTTTGGAACTGATGTAGTTCTTCTTGCATAGCCATGATCCATGACTCATCTTTCAAGGCCTCTTCTATGGAATGAGGTTCAAACTGAGAAAGTAAGGCTATGTAATCTGCATTTTTAACTTCCCTGAAGGAGGCTCGTGTTCTTATTCCTTCATCAATATTGCCCATCACATTCTCCGGCGGATGGTCCTTAGCAAATGTCTATTGCCTTGGTAACTACTATTCCAACTAATTTTCTGGATTTGCATCATCTTATTGTGGTTCTTTTACTTCTTGTTTTTCAATTTTTCCTTCCATCATCCCGATATCACCGTCATTCAATTCATCATCTTGCAAAATAGATTTTTCATTAGTACTTTTGGAAGATGATTCATCAACAATGACATGGGGGCTTTCCTCAACTACAAGAGTTCTCAAGTTATACACTCGATAAGCTCTTGAGCTAAGAGAGTACCCAAGAAATATACATTTATCACTTTTGAGATCAAATTTTGCCAGGTCTACTTTACCATTGTTATGAATGTAGCAAACAGAGCCAAAGGGTCTAAGATAAGAGATGTTTGGCTTCTTACATCGGTACAGCTCATAGGGGATTTTCTTTAACAATGGTCTTACCATGGCACGGTTGACTATGTAGCAGGCAGTGTTCACTGCTTCAGCCCAAAAGTACCTCGGCAAGTTGTTCTCATTTAGCATGGCTCTTGCCATCTCAATCAGTGTCCTGTTCTTCCTTTCAACAACTACGTTCTGTTCAGGGGTTCTTGGTGCGGAGAAGTCGTGCATATAACCTTGAGTCTTGCAAAAATTGCTGAACTCATGATTATCAAATTCCCTACCATGATCGCTCCGCACGACATTGATGTAGCACCCTTTTTCATTTTGAACAACCCTGCAAAATGCTTCAAACTCCATCAGGGCATCATTTCTTTGAGAAAAGAAATATACCCAGCAAAATCTTGAGTAGTCATCCACAATTACAAATCCATACAGTTTACCACCCAAGCTATGTGTTGTGCTTGGTCCAAAGAGGTCAATGTGGATTAACTCAAGGGGCCTCGATGTGGTTACATCATTCTTGCACTTGAATGATGTCCTTATTTGCTTACCCATGCTGCATGCCCCACAGACTCCTTCATCAATAACCTTCAGCTTAGGCAAACCCACTACCAAATCATTTCGAGACAATTTTAGCAAAATAGTAAAACTGGCATGCCCAAGTCGGCGATGCCAAAGCCAAGTATCATCATTATTCCTTGCAACCAAACACAAGTTCTCATGAGAGGCATCATCCAAATCTATCATATATACATTATTATGCCTAAAACCAATGAATTTTATCTCATGAGTATTTTTATTTACAACAGTGCAGTGGTTAGAATCAAAAATCACTTTACATCCTTTGTCACACAATTGACTTATGCTTAGAAGATTGTGATGCAACCCTTTCACTGCAGGACATTCTCAATGGCATGATTTTGATTCTTACCTATCTTACCTTCTCCGACAATTTTGCCTTTGTCCTTACCACCAAATGCTACTATCCCACCATTCTTTTCATGCAGGTCCGCAAACAAATCTTTGTTTCCCGTCATGTGCCGAGAGCATCCGCTATCCAAGTACCATCTATTCCTTTGGACTCTCAAGCAGACCTGCAAGCACAACATAAGTACTTATACGGATTTTTGTACCCAAGCAAGCTTGGGTCCACGATGGTTAGAGACATGAGATGTGTATGATCTATTTCTCATTCTAACAAAGCTTTCATCATCAAATTTCAGAATTCTGCAATCATACATGTCATGGCCTAACCTTCCACAATAAAAGCATGTAATGGCTCTATCCCTGTTCCTTCTCCTGCTTTCATTCAAGAATGAATTATGCACATGTGTTTTTGACGAGGATGGAAATGAACTTCTGGGAGACACATGAGTTGAATGTGTTTCAGATTGTAATATTTTTCCTTTTTTTAAGAATGGCAATAGCATCCCTTAACTCATTGACTTCATGTTTTAGTGATTGAATCTTATTTTCAGCCATTTCTTTGGCTTGAATGCATGCATTTCTTTCCATCTTTTCTTGTTCTAAATCTCTTTTTAAGTCTTCATGTATTTTGGTAAAGGTAGCTTGGTCCTCTCGCATGCATGAACTTTCATCTTCAAATAGCTCAACCTTAGACACAAGAATTTCATTTTCATATTTCAACTTTTCAGATTTAGATTTTAAAACATGACAATTCTCACAAGACTTTGCAGCATGCACAAAATGATCAATTTTCTTTTTCAGATTTCTATTTTCAGATCTGAATTTTTTACATTTTTCATATAAAGACTCAAGCAATCTGCCATTGTTCACATGTAAGAGATTCGATTTCAGAATTTACCTCATTGGCGTCGTCTTCATTTGCCATGAAACATAAATTCTGAACCAGCTCATCCAGTTCATCTTCATTAGCCGACTCTTCCTCATCTTCATCACTCCATGTGGCCACCATGGCCTTTGGCTTCTTGAACTTTCCTTTCTTAAACTTTTTCATCAGATCGGGGCACTCACCCCGCATATGATCGAGTTTCTTGCATTCGTAGCAAATAACTTCTTCCTTCTTGCTACTTTCACCTCTGTTAAAACCTTGCTTCCTTGGTCCTTTTCTGAATTGGCCACCGAACTTTCTTGTTCCTTTGACGAATCTTCTTGCTCTTCTTGTGATCATGGCTACCAGCTCCTCATCTTCGGTGTTGCCGGTGGAATCATTGTCACTGCCCTCTGATTCTTGTGGGTTCACCTTTAGGGCCAATGGTGTGACTACCTTCTTCTTCTTGTGATCGTCCTCGCTCCTTTTGATGTTGATTTCGTAAGTAATCAAGGAGCTAATTAACTCGTCCAATTTCAAGGTGCTGAGATCCTTTGAGTCCTCAATTACAGTGGCCTTTGTGTGTCATTGTGATGGCAAGGATCTCAAAACTTTTCTGACAAGTTCCTTATCTGAATATTCCTTACCTAGACCTTTTAGTCCATTTGTTATTTCCGTCAATCTTACAAACATATCAGAAATGGACTCCTCTGGTTTCATCATAAACAACTCATAATCCCGGACTAACAGATTCGCCTTGGTTTCCTTTACTTCCGATGTTCCTTCATAGATCAACCGCAGCCTGTTCCACATCTCCTGTGCAGAAGAGCACATGGAAATACGTGAGTATTCATTAGGATGAATGACACACTGTATTATATTCATGGCTTTAAAGTTTGCTGAACACTTCTTTATATCCTCATCATCCCACTCATTCTCATTTTGAGACAGAGTATACGGACCCTTGCTAATGACACGCTACACGTCATAGTCTTGGGCACGTAGAAAGACATACATTCTATTTTTCCAATAAGGGTACTTTGATCCATCAAAGAATGGGGGTCTTTGGATCGAATGCCCTTCGGGCATCATCCCCTTGTTTGCCATATAAAGGGATCTGCTCTACGACCGTGTGGTCGAGTGAGACAGAGACCAAAGCTCTGATACCAGTTGTTGAGTCCCGAACGGTGGCAATCAAGAGGGGAGGGGTGAATTGATTGGCCAATAAAAAATTCTTCCAAGTGAAAATAATGTTAATTAAACTCACAAGCACTTGGCCTTACTCGAACATGATCTCACTTGTGAATGCGTGTAGATAAGGGTAGGTGTTTGATTAAGGAATTGGTGTACGGTCAACTCACCGTGAAGCCCACTCGACAAAGAATCTGGAAAACCAAATCACGAGTAACACACGGAGTTTTTAGGTGGTTCGAGTAGACTGAAGTTTCCCCTACGTCCACCCCTCACAGTGAGGATTAAGACATCACTATGAAGTGAGCCACACACACACGCTGTGTAGAACAGCAAACACACACACACGGCACCCGATTTGGGTTGCCACACACAAATACTCACACGTTCGTGTTTCCGAACACGAACACCACACACAAGTATCTGATTCAAGTTTATATAACAAATGCTCAAGTTCAAACTAAATGATTCTGAAAATAAAGAGTGAAGAATGATTTATTGTGGTTGGAGCTCCCCCTTTTGCTTCTCCGAACGTAGTTTGGTGCTTCAGCAGGAGGAAGATCAATCCTTGAGGAAGAATGAGGCTATGACGCACAAATATGGTTGCAGCTTTGATATCCCACGCAGCTTGCTGTTGGGGATGATGTAGAGGCTTGATTCAAGCTTCTTCCCTTCACTTTCAGGTTCAGAACAAGGTGGAAGAAGTCCCTGGAGCTGCTGCTGCGAACATGCACTCACAAAGGTTAGAACAATAACAAAATTTAGATCTCTCCGAATTGCCTTAGGTTTACAATCCAATAAGATGTTTTATATGATTTGAACGGTCAAGAGACAGCCTAGGGACCAGATCCACATATCTTGGAGTGATTTGGGGCATATGGACCGGACTTGGAAGACTTTTGGCGCGCCTACACGAAGGTCGTGTTTGACGGCGTCGCCCAGACTGGAAAGGGTCGACCCTTGGGGTCGACCCTCGTGGGGTTTTCAAGAGCCAGATTCAATGGGTCGACCCCTCGTGCCCCTTCCGTGCGGATTAAAAAATACAACTCACAGGGGTCGACCCTTAGGGTCGACCCTTGCAGTTATGGTGAAAGGACCCGGCGGGAGCTAAAAACAAGCTACCAGGGGTCGACCCTTGTCCATGGACTTCTAACAAGTAGAACAAAAATACTCTAAGTCCAAGTAACAAGCTAGGGGTTCCATGTTGGGTTTTAAAACATCAAAGGAAATGTTGTTAAGACATGAATAGGAAAAACCCAATATATTTAAGCTTAGATAAGACCCAAACCAATATGATCCTTGAGATCAAAAATAATGAACATCAAACCATAATATCAAAGGCCAATATGTTGAAGTGGATCTCACCGACCGTCCTTGAGCTCCTCAAGTGTTTAGGCACGTTCCTTTCCCTGCAAAGACATAATTAGAAATTAGATGTAGCCTTGCAATTTGAGTTTAAGAGGCTTACCCGTTGAGATTGTTCTTTAACCTTCTTAGCTTCAAGTCCTCAATTGGAAGTTAAACTTTGCAAGACTTTAGATGCTAGAATATTTCAAAGATAATATATATATATATATATATATATATATATATATATATAGTGTTTGGTCATCATCAAAAGCTATCAAAATAGACATTCACTCAAGGAGGGGGTTCAACAGAGTTTTTTATCCATGCGACTGTAATCCTAGGGACGTCGGATGTTCAAAAGCCACAAGAGGGAAAGTGTAGTTCTTTTTTATAGTGAAAAGGTGTTGTTCCTCCAACTCTCTCTTGTTCTCTCTCGTCGTGTGTATTTGTGTGTGTGATCATTGTCTCGTCGGCATCCTAATCCTAACATTATCCCTTCCCAAAAATATTAAATATGATATTATGTGTAAAAGTGATACATTTGACATCCTGCATATAACAGTGGTTTATATAAAATTAATATATTTTTCTAAATCATACCCCCTTGGTCATTATATTCATAGATTAGAGATATAAATATACATATAGATGAAGGCCCAAAAACTTTGATAATAATTCTTGCACTTTAATAAGTACTTAGTGATATTTATTGCCACTTTTCACTTTATATAATGTCTTCACACCGAATAGATAGTGTGGCATGCATAGAAATCATCTTCTATACTCCCATTTTAATTTTTCTCACAATTCAAATTCTTTTAAAAATCTAAGAGAATCAACCATTTCTATATTTTTTATTTTGTGCTTTCAAATAGAGCAAAAATTGTGCTTGATTCCACACAACAATTGATGATCCTAATCTATGACCTCAGAATGTGTGTTACAATACTTGGCTTCTAGTTAAAATTCCAGCAAAACAATTCAGGATTCTACATTTCGTAAGTAAACTAAATTGACAATGTTCAAAAAATCGAAAGAATTATGACACTCTATACTGCATGCTCTAGCATGTCTCCTGTGAATGCGCCAAAACATATTACAATCTTAGATGGTAGCAATCAAAATGGCGAATATGGATGCATACCGCGTATACTAATTAATATGCTACCGACAACAAATGGGCCCGTGACTTTCGGGGAGTTATTGGAGTTTTAGGGTAATGGAGCGTTGTATGTAAGTCTTAAAACACATCAAATATTATTTTCTAACACTTGATCATTTTAATATTAAATACTTGTAACGATATAACACTCTACATTTTCCGAGATGGTACAGGACAATATGGGACGGTACGTACAGCAGGGGTGAGTAATAAAGATAATAAAAAATAAGATAAATATTTAGTGTAACACGTGCACTCAGTAATATTTTTTTTAATTTTTTTGAATGATCTCCCACTTAAGTTATTTGAACGTGAGTGTCACGTCATTAAGTGATATGATCTAAGAATCAAATAAAAATAAAAATTAAATTTTATAAATTAATTTTTAAATATTTATATTAAGATAAATATATTTTTATTTGACTTTCACAACATGTGTTATGGTGTCATGGTATCTATGTTCAAGTAATTTAGAGCGGAAGTCAATCAAAAAAAATTTAAAAAATAAATGTTGCACTAATTATACCTGTGAATAGGTGTGTCAACGGGTCGGATCCGGATCGGATCTAATCCTGATCCGTTAATAACAGATCTGAATATAACCCGAATCCGAAATTACATATTATTTCAAATCCAGATCTGATCCGGATCCGAACTTAAATTTTCGAATTCGGATCATTTTCGAATCTTATTAGATACACCTTTAATCTGTAATAAGTAAGAGGATCGGAGGATCCGAATCCGATAATTTAATATCCGATTCTAACCCGAATCCAAAATAGAAAGAAATTTCGGATTCGGATCTAACCCAAATCTGAACTTCCATTTTCGGATTCGTATCTAACCCAAATCTATGTGTACCTATTTTTTACATTGAATGCCCATGGAGATCTGAATACAGAAAGATCCATTTTTAGAATTTTTCAGATCTATTTTCGGATCCACACATTAAGTACACATTATGTATACATTTTTTACATGTAATGAAAAGAGATGTAAATATATATATATATATATATCTATCTATTTTTGGATCCACACAGATAGCACACATTATGAATACATTTTTTACATGTAATGACCCAATAGAATCGAATTTGCATATATTTTCGGATCCGAATAATACATGGAAATAACAAAAGTATAAGTAGTGATCCTAATATATTACTTCAAACACTAATTCAAAATTTTTACATGAGTTGCCTTGAACTGCATTACATGACTTTGAGCCACCTGCCTTTACCTGAAAAGGAGGCAGAAAAAATGTAGATAAACAATGCATTTCTTACGTTGTTGCAACTACGATCAATGATGAACTTTTGATACCCACCTCGTGCATGCAAACTTATTATGTGATAATGGACAACCCATAATCACTCACTTTTGCTATATAATACTCGTCAAGCAAAATATTATGTTTTCAGCCTATTGTTGAAGAATCCAGGTATTATTCCTGTGTGCAGAAAGTGGATGACTTTTGCAATACCTATCAGGATCGCCAAACTATCTGACCATTTAAGAATTTTATCCGAGATGATCTCTACAAAATTAGTAGCACGAGAAAAGCCCAAACCAAGTGTCAAAAGCTGAACATTTCTCAGTTAAACATACCAGAAAGATGAGCACGAAGATTCCCATAGGATACATATTCATAAATAAGGAAAACCGTGTTGACACTCGAATCATCTGGTGCACTATCAATGCAGTGACCCAAGAGGCAAACCAAATGTGGTTGCCGTAGCTTTGAGTAGATCCAATCGGAGGTTAAGTTCTGAATAGGATATTTTCTGAATAAAGCCAGACATCTAATGGCAGCATAAGACCCATTCTCCAACCTCCCTTTGTAGACCTGGAGAGAGAGGAATTTCTGAATTTCAATTAATTTTTCATATTAGAGAAGAGCAAAAATGCTGAAATTTTTAAAAGAATTCCACAAATAGTCATCATTGTGGCACTAACATATAGCTGCAATGCATTCTAAATGATGGCAAACTCATAAAGACTAACAATAGTCCTATGTTCTGTGTGTCAACTATCCTCAGTTAAGTAGAATATTTTGCACTCTGTACTGAACAGATACAGCTTCTCACAGAACTTACTGGCATAATGATTTCAATGGAATTTTTTTGAACCTCCAACCAATCCTTCGAGCTGAAGGATAGTTTAAAATTAAAAGAAGGCTCAGGGTACCCCTCCCTAAGTTTTAAACATTGGAATACGATAAAAACATGATTGTATATGCTGCTTCCAACCAATATGTTTCAAACGTCTTTGCCCACTCTCCAAAAGAAGTGTAGCAGTTGAAATTGTTTCTCCAAGTGCTTACGAGTGATATTGGAAAGGTTATGTAAACATGATTATAGTTATTGTTTTGTGAAAAGTTGTAAAATATAATCATAAAACTTTGAAAACAAAATATAAGCAAGGGCCTATAAGTCTAAAAAAACATCTACTCAGTAATACGGGGAATCAAAAGCATCATAGTTTCTAATTGTCAAGAGAAGAGTTGTGCCTCTGAGTCTATATTACAAAGGCACCAAAAATCATAGACTTAAAAGCCTCACAGGTCTGATCGTTTGTCATTACAATATACAGTAAAAGTCAAATATTAGTTTTCTTAGATAATAAAAACTTACCAGACTACCAAACATAGATGTGAGCGACGTCATGCGGTCGAGAGATGACGCGGAGCGCGCGGGCTCGTTTTGTTTTGCTGCAACACGGGAAGAGAAGAGAAAAGAGAAGAGGCCACTACGGGAGATTTCTCCGGCAGGGCGTGTGAGATAGATGCGATATAGTAAAATATGGGGGTTAAACGGTCATAGCGAGAAGTGACTCGCCGCGGCCTCGGGGGATGGGAATGGTGCGGAAATTAAATAACAAGAATTGAAACGGCCATTGCGGGAAGTGACTCGCCGCGGCCTCGAGATTATAGCAGATATGGAAGCAGTTCAAGATATAACAAGGAGCAGACAAAATTCAAACGGCCATCGCGGGAAGTGACTCGCCGCGGCCTCGAGAGTATAGCAGAATAGATATATGACAAGATATAAAAAGAAGCAGAATTCAAACGGCCATTGCGGGAAGTGACTCACCGCGGCCTCGAGAATATAGCAGAATAGAGATATGACAGGGTATAAATGGCAGAATTTAAACGGCCATTGCGGGAAGTGACTCGCCGCGGTCTCGAGAATATGGCAGGTAAGAGTAGTTCAAGATATAACAATGAGCATACAGAATTCAAACGGCCATTGCGGGAAGTGACTCGCCGCGGCCTCGAGACTATGATGTGATCGCCAGGGGTCGAGACCCAAAAAATAAAGAGTGATCGCGCCTACCTCACTAGCAAGAAGTGGTGGGTTGCTTCTTCCTCCCCCTTCGACCGGCCGACGGGGAGGGCTTTCTTCAGTTACCCTTACAAAACAACGGACAATAGATAAACATAATTAGAAAATGACAGTGTAGTATAATAAAGATGACGAAATCGTGGCAGAACATACACCTGGTTGGCGTGGTTTTAAACCCCTCTCGGACACGAGTGGGAAGGAAATGTAATGATGAATGGAATTATGCAAAGAGGTATATAACAGAAGGCTCCCTTATAAAGGGAGATTGAGGATGTGAGATGATGAATGTAAAAGAACTACGAAGAAAAGGAAAGGATTGACTTATTGGATATGCCGATGGCAAAATCCGGCGGAGTTTTGGCAGCGTAGGGACGGCGTGGAAGCACGGTAGACGAAGATGACCTTCCTCCTGCGAGCGCGGGCACCCGAGAATCCTGCAGAACCTCCCCCTTCAAAAGACCCACGGGTTAGAAATGAGATCCGGCAGCTTGTCGGCCCTCTTAGAAGCTCCCCCTCGGACTGAGGGGGGGTCTGCTATTTATAGAGCTCCGGAGGATGGAGGCGTCCAGGACCCTGGACGCCTTCATCAGGGCATAAATAATATTTTATTATTTTTATATTTTTATATTTTGAATATTTTCAAGAAGGCGTCCAGGCAACTGGACGCCTTCATAATCGCCCACCGGAACCCCACCGAAAATCGCACGCGGTTTCATGCCGCGCGTGATTTTGGTTGGCACCCGTGACTCACGAGTGGGCGCGTCTAGTTGGCAAGACGTTCTCTCATTCTTGGATTTTTCCACAACGTCAAATTGGGCGGCGGGTCGGTTTGTCGATGTTGGAGATTGAAGGCGTCCACGCACCTGGACGCCTCAAAGTTTTGGATTCTTCCGAAACGACAAGTGATCGATGGATCGGGGGCGCCCGTGAGCCGGATAATGAAGGCATTCAGGCATCTGGACGCCTCAAAAGGAGGCGTCCAAGGCCCTGGACGCCTTCAAGAATATTATTCTTTTTTTTATTAGTTTTATTTTTTTATTTTTTTGTTATTGATGAAGGCGTCTAGTCAAGTGGATGCCTTCATGATTTTGATTTTTATTTTTATGAAGGCGTCCAGGCCCTAAGACGCCTTCAAGAAAATATTTTATTTTTTTATTTTTTTTAAATATTTTATGCCTGATGAAGGCGTCCAGGCAACTGGACGCCTTCAAAAAAGGACCTCCGGAACTCCCGAAAAGCCGTCGACAGCCGTCCGCCAGACATCCTTCTGGTTCCGGAAACTTCTGATGCGTCCGGTTGGCGATGATGACGTCCGTATGCTGTATGATTTTTGCAACGAGGCGGTTTCCGGATGCCGAAGAAGCGTCACGTTACCCATTCGAAAGATGAGAGAAGACCCAAGGATGGGAAGCACTCAAGTGATTCAAAATGCGAAAGCCACTGCGGGGCGTCATATAGCAATATGAGATTTTCTCAAGGGATGTCAGAAATAGCGTGTCTACAGCTGTCCCGCCTTGGCGCCTGCTTTGCAAGGTAGTGACACGTAATGGAATGGCATCGAAGTGAAGTGAAATGGAGTGGGAATGAACTGAAAAGTTGATGCCAAGGTGCAATGGGACACGCTTTTGACATTACTGTCTGGAATCTTTCCCGGATTCTCAATGAGGCGGCCTTGAAGAAGGTCTTCCAAATTTGACGGTTGCTTGGACGGAGATCAAACAAGGGAGATGTGCGCTCAGGCACAAAAATAAAGGAAACCAACTTCTCGGTGTGGAAGTACCTGGGTCGTAAACCTGCAGGTTTCACCTTTGGGGAGCGGTTACCAGCCAATGTGGAAGTACTGTAACCAAGGTGGGTCAAAAAAGTAGAGGAATATCTGAGGGTCAGTCCAAACAAGAGTCTCTTTTGGAAGTACAACGTAGGGCCGTCTCAAGGAAACTCCGTGTTTTATTCGGAGTGGAATATCTCATATTGGTAAGAATTGAAGCACAGTAGTTGTCACAATCGAATCAATTTGAATGATCTTCCGCGATAAAATCAAAGTCCTATATGAATGCATGCTGGGTTCAAAGAAAATTTAAAACAAACTAAAATAGAAAATAGCCAAGGATAGTATTATCAATTCGTTAAGAATGGGTCAGGATACTAGTTCGGTGAGCTGGCACTGAGCTGAGGCTTGTTTATCCATGCACCAACTCACTGAACGGAACCGTCGTCCCCACGCTACCACAAATTAACGGCCTATCCGTACAACTCAAATTCTTCTAGAATCATCATCGTTTTTGTTGAAGGGGAACTCAAACCCGAGATTCGTTCGGGTCGCAAGGTCTTTGACATGTTCTAATAGCGTAGATATCATATAATATGATGCATGACATGGTGGGACCAATCACTGAACGGTGGGACAGGAGATGGGACAATGAGTCCGTTAGTAAAACCTGCACAGTCCAGCATAGATTAATAACATCAGAAAGCAACGGAATCGTAACAGAATCGCACCACAGTACAAGGAGATCCAGACAAAATCCTGACGGCTGACCACTGATGTGACGTGTTCCATCATGTAGCATCTCTCCTTCCTATAAGTACCCCCTTAGGCTAGTTCAACCAAATGCACTAAGGAGAGATTTGAAAGCTCAAGAGGAGGAGGAGAGGAGAATCAAGGGATTTTAGGATGGAAGGAGAGTCTTCCCGCCTTATAAAGAGGAGCAGGCCTAGCAGCGAGATCAGGCGACTTTTCGACCTCGAGGGTCATCTGAGTGGGATGATCCAGTCGCATATGGTAAGTCGATTTATTTCAAATTTTCCGTGTGGGCTCTCTTTTCACTTATCCTTCTTCCTTGTCTTCTATTTTTTCTCTTCCAGCCGTACCCCCTTTTCCCAGGCCCGAGGAAATTTTCCAAGCTGTCGTGGCTTTCGAAGCTGACTTCCAACATCTCCATCGACATGAGGGCCATACTCACGAGGTGGCATCTTCAGGGGCTCCTCATTCACGCCAAACACTATGAGAGGATCCGCATGGACTGGGCGGCTATGGGCGCATTGGTGGAGATCTGGCATCCCCAGACCCACACTTTCATCTTCCCTACCTTTGAGGCGACCATCCTCCTCGAGGAGGTGGAGCTTCTGCTCGGACTGAAGAAATTCAAGAGTGACGGGAAGGTAAAGGCTATGCGGATGCTGACAAGGGGGACTTCCGAGAGCATCCTCGGAAGCTTCATGTCGCCCGGCGCAGCCAGAAAGGTTCACACTCAAAAGGGAATTGATTTGCAAAGGCTCGCGGAATGAGTCATGGATGTCCTGAGAGGGTCACTAGATGATGACCACTTGGAAGAAATTATGAAAGGGTTCACCATTTGTCTGGCGGGTGCTCTCTTGTTTCCTTATACCGACAACATAGTGGAGGAGGACCAACTGAGTGCCATCTGCGGGATTTGGAGTGGAAAGAGGGTGGGACCCGCCGTCCTTGTCTACCTTTACAGTGGCCTTACTGCCTCGAGCATGGGTAAGCCTCCCATCGGTTGCGCACTTGTTCTGAATTGCTAGATTGATTTATACTTCAAGTTTGACCACCGTGAGGGGATGCCAACTACTTCGAAGCTCTTCTAACAAAGCCCCCTTCATCATATAGCCGATGTGTTAGGCTTCGGTGGTACCATAGCAAACTGTGTTCTGTGGCTGAGGAAACGTGAAGACTGACGGTCTCACTTCAGAACCATGACACAAGGCTTCTTCACTTGCGCACCGGCATGTCTACTCTCGCTTGAACTCCTCATGGGGTCTTCTCCCGGAGCTGAACTCCAACTGATCGGCGCGACTGAGTTTGTTCTTTACAACGCGCATCGGTGCTGCCTCCAGATCGGCATTCCACGCCACTCGTTCCCACTGCTAACCGGCATCGCTCCTTTGAAGAAGAGGGAGTTGGGTACGGAAGCGGATGCGAAGGAAGCGAAGGCCATTAAAGCACCCTGGAAGACAAGTGCTGCGGGAAAGGCGTTAGCGAACGTGGAGGAGGAATGTGAGCTATGGAGGGCTTATGTAACCGAACTGGGGAATTTAAGACGTAAAGCGCCTAAGCCCCTGATGTAGTTCACTCTGCTTTTTGATGGAATAAAATCTGGCATTTGACATTTTGGACCATTGTTCTCCTTTGTCATCATTTTTATTATTTTTCTTTTTCTTTTTTTTATTTACTCATATTATGATCATATATATATATATATTATATATATATTTTTTTTTTCTTAATGGGGGCATCCCGAGGCCTAGACGCCCCAATATTTTTGATTTTTTTTTATTTAAAAAAATTTTTATGGGGGCGTCTAGGGGCCTGGATGCACCAATATTTTTGAATTTTTTTTATTTAAAATTTTTTTATGGGGGTGTCTAGGGGCCTGGACGCCCCAATATTTTTGAATTTTTTTATTTAAAAATTTTTATGGGGGTGTCCAGACGCCTGGACGCCCCAATATTTTTAAATTTTTTTTAAAAAAAAATTTTTATGGGGGCGTGCAGGGGCCTGGACGCCCCAATATTTTTGAATTTTTTTATTTAAAAACTTTTATGGGGGCATCCAGACGCTTGGACGCCCCAATATTTTTGAATTTTTTTTTATTTAAAAATTTTGATGGGAGCGTCCAGGGGCATGGACGCCCCAAAGTTTTTGAAATTTTTTATTTAAAATTTTTTTATGGGGGCGTCCAGGGGCCTAGACGCCCCAATATTTTTGAATTTTTTTTATTTAAAAATTTTTATGGGGCGTCCAGGCGCCTGGACGCCCCAAGGAGGGACAAAACTTTATAAAAGGGGGCCCCCACCCCCTTTTATCTTTCAATGTTCATTCCGACGACCCATTCTACTTTGAACGACCCATTCTCAGTTCTTAATGGAGCAAGGAGGCCCGAGTCAGGGTGGAGAGAAGCGGAAACGACTTGCTCGTCGTCCGAGGAAGTCGAGGGATCATGCAGAGGAGGCTTCCGTGGAGGAGGAGGTTGCCGCGGAAGAGGAGGCACCTCCCTTGGCCGTGGAGGGTCTTGAGGGCCCCGGCGACGCGGGGGAGGATGAGCATGACCTGGTAAGCCCCTTAGGACTTCACTCTGTTGGTTTATTAGGCTAAAAGGGGGGGCGAGAGACGTTGTTCAGAAGGCGGGAGAGTGAGTGAAGGAGGCGTCCATGGGCCTGGACGCCTCCATCCTTTCTTTTTTATTTTGGTTTAATTGTTTTTCTTTTTTCTCTTTTTTATTACATAAAATAATTAAATATAATAAAATTAAGGAGGCGTCCACATATGTGGACGCCTTTATGAATTTAATATTTATAATATATACAAAAATAATAAAATAAAATAAAATAAAATAAATAAATAAAAATAAAAAATAAAGAAGCATCTAAGGCCATGGACGCGTTCAAAATTATATTATATATTTATATATATATATTTTTTAAAAAATAATAAAGTCTAGAAAATAATAATAAAATAGAAAGCGTCCAAAGGCCTGGACGCCTTTAAAAAAATAATTTTTTCGAAAATATAATTATTATTATTTTTAAATAAAATGTTATGCACAGTGTTGTTTATTATTCATGACTCTGATGCTCCTCTTTTTTTTTTGTGGTGTGCAGGGCGTGATGAAGAGCCGGATCAGCTGGTCCCTGGTGGTAGCAGCGTACCGGGGACTGTCGGACTTCCAGAGGGCGCGTGTGGACGCCATGGGTTTTGGAGCCTTCCTGAGGATCGAGCCCTTCCGGCTCGACCTTCCTCTCATCCAGGCGTTGAGGGAGCGGTGGCACGCGTCGAGCCGGGCGTTCCTGATGCCGTGGGGGCACATGGTGCCGACACTAGAGGACGTAGCTTGGATCACCGGGCTACGAGTGGATGGAGAGGCGGTCAGCGGGGTCACCTACCCTGATTACCGAGAGAGCGCCTTGGACCTGCTGTGGCTAGAGACGAGCGCGACTGACAGAGACAGCAGGGTGGTTGGCCGGGTAGAGATTATGGAGGCGCTCGGATTCGTTGACCCGCGCCAACGGGTTAGCGAGACTGGAGCGGAGTTTCTGGCACGACTGGAAGGAGACGCCCGTGTAGTTTTTACCCAGGACCCGAGTGAGTGAGAGATGGTGGATCTAGACCTCTGGCGGTTCCTTTTCTTTTTCCTGGGCCGCCTTCTGCTGGGGACGAAGGGGGACGGCATCCACTGCGGCTTCCTCGAGATCCTGGTGGACCTAGACAGAGTGGGAACTATGCGTGGGGAGCAGCTCTACTCGCCCACTTGATTGCCAATCTCTCCCAGACTTCAGAGAGGGAGACGACAGTCAGTGGCTTCGCACCTTTTCTCCAGGTAAGCATTTTATTTATGTATTTTATTATAGTTATGCCCTTACTTGTGCTAATGATGCATGATGGATGCAGATGTGGAGTTATTACTACGTCCCGATGGGAAGAACCAGGCAGGGGAACAGGAGAGCCGTGCCCCTGGCGCGACAGTGGAGACCGGTCATGGTTGCGACACCACACGGTTACCAGCTGGCGTCGCTTCGACGGGAGCTGACCGAGTATCTCGAGAATATGGTATGATGCGTATGATTTTTTTATTATTTTTATGCATATGGCTCAATTGAGTAAAATGGTAACTAATATGATGCATGCATGGTGATGCAGGTGGTGTGGAGGCCCTACCTAGGCATGGCCGATGTTGGCCAGCCTTGGGTCGTAGCGGGCCGTCCTCGTTTTGGACGGGACGTGTGGGTCCATTGCCTGAACGAGATCGAGCCGCTGCGGCTCAGGCTGGTCATGAGGACGTTGGGGCTGGCCCAGGAGTGGGTCGAGGTAGATGAGCCGGTCCGCATCGGGCGGAAGGCCCGGGGGAAGGCGAAGATCGTGGACTGGAGTACGCGCTTCCCTGCACAGTACCAGGACTGGCAACAGGGCGGGGTCCCAGTGGTGTCCCATGTACAGGACAGCGCTGACTACTTGAGACGGTACCGGGCCACGTACGGGGAGCGCCTCTTCGATGGCGGTGCGGCAGGGGTAAGAGTGAAATGAAAATGTTTCCTTTTCTATATGTATACATATGTGACACTAACTTATATGCAATGCAGGATGCTCATGATAACATGATTGCCGACCTGCGTGCCCAGCTGGCAGACGCCAGGCGGCAGTTGGTGGCCATCCGACAGGAGTTGGAGATCCTGGTGAGTCTATGCAATGCATTTTTTTTGTGACCTGGATTTCGATGCTTAGCCTCTGACTATCGTTTGCTCTGTGTTTCAGCGGGCCCATCAGGCAGCGGCAGCCGGGATGGCTGGCGGAGCGGGTTCCAGTTTGTGGGGCCCTCCTCCGGAGGTCTCTGCCCTTCAGGAGCAGTTGGCGTACGCGGTGGCCCATGCTGAGGCGGCCGAGCGCGACCGCGAGGCTCGAGTGAGTGTCTGCTTGACCCCGACTCTCCTTCTAGCTGCTTTTCTTGATCTCTTACGGGTCATGCATGCTTTGACAGGTGGAGGAGATCTGGGATGCCCTGGCTCGTGCAGTTCGTGCCGAACAGGAGCGCGATGCCTGGGCGGTGGAGCGTGACGCCCGCATAGCGGAGCTTGAGGAGGAGCAACGGCGGGAGGCAGAGGATCTCCCTCACGACATGCTGGATCTGCGGATCACCCTCGAGCTGTTGAGGAGAAAGGCGATGAGAGAGAGAGAGGAGAGGGAGAGGGAGGACAGGAGGGTAGAGCGACAGTGAGATTGGGACGAGAGGAGGGCTCTGGAGGCCCAGATGATGGAGCTCCGACTGAGTCTTAGCACGGCGGAGGGGAGGCTTCGAGAGAGTGAGGAGCGGTACCAGAGGGCGAAGGAGCGCGGTGCGCGACTTCGTCAGTCCGGTTCTTTCTCCATGGGTAGCTTTCTGGTTTCTTCGGCCGAGGAGCATCGCCGCGCCTTCGAGGCTGGCGTGCCACCACAGGACGAGGCGAGCACCGCCTCCCAGAGTTCACGGAGGCCCCCTAGGGATCCCCGTCAGAGGAGGGAGGAGAGAGATGATCAGGAGGGTGGTAGCGAAAGTTAGAGAGTTGCTTGTACACCCCACCTTCCCCACTTCATGATGTATAACTGACTATATGCAATGAAATGGTTCCTTTTGTCGTATGCACTTTCCCTTTTCCACGCTTCTTCTCTTGTACCGAGGTGTTTCGAGGTACGCTTCACGAGATCTTGTCCTAAAAAGTAGGGAACTACGCCTTGCACAGAGGGATCCTCTTTTTTCTTTTTTCTTCTTTTCTCCTTTTGGGCGCGTCCAGGCGCGGGGACGCGTCTTAACTTTCAAATTCAAATTTAAAGTGCCAGGCAGCCCTTCTTCTTCCGTGCCTTGCCCGTAAACGAGCCCGCAAACGAGCCCGCCTCCCGTCGCCTATCTTCGTCTTCTTCCACTCTCGACCGATGGAGTTCGGTGGGCCAGATCGTGGTAAAGGGAGAGAGGGGCGAGGAACTCCTCGCCCGAGGAGGGACGCGCAAGAGTACGGAGAGGCGTCCATGGAAGAGGAAGGGCCCCTTCGGGTACTTGAGGGACCCGAGGGGCCCGATGGCACGGAGGGAGGTGAACACGGCCCGGTATGTCCTTCGATCTTCTCCCCTTTGATCCATTTTGAGTTTTGAAGTGAGCCATGCGAGGGGGGAAAAGGGTTCGGTGAGTGTTGCACTCAAATGATGGACGCATCCTTGACAGGAGACGCGCTCTCGTGTTTTGACGTAAGACCCTTCTTTCTTGATGCAGGGCATGGCGAGGGCCCCGGGCTTGGCCGATGAATGGGCGAGTGCGGATGAGCCGAGTCGTGTCAAGAAGGAGAGTCGCGGCAAGGCGAAGCTCGAGAACTGGCGCATACGTCTCCCTGGGTAGCAAGGGAGCGTATTGGTGCAGGATAGTGCCGACTTCCAGCGGCAGCGGAGGGAGAGTCATGTAGGACCTCTCCAACCTGGGGATACGCGTGACATCAATGGCTTGCGTGCCCAACTGGCAGAGGCTAGGCAGCAGCTGGCTGTCACTCAACAAGAACTGTCGATCCTGGTAAGTTAAGTGCTGCAAATTTTTTTTTTTGGAGCTTAGTTGACGGCCGTTGTTTGTTTGTTCCAGCGTGCTCAGCAGGCAGCGATGGTGGGAATGGCTGGCGGCGCGTCTTCCAGCTCCTCGGCCCCTTTTCTGGAGATTACCTCCCTCCGAGAGCAACTTACCGGTGCGGTGGCCCACGCGACCCGGGCTGAAGAGGAGCGTGATGCCTGGGTAGTGACTGTAGCGGAGCTGCGGCGTCACAGTGATGAGAGGCCACATCCGACATCTTAGAGTTGAGGGTGTTCCTCCAGGTGGCCAAGAGAGAGGCGGAGAGAGAAAGGCTGGAGAGGGAGAAGGAGAGAGAGGACAGACGAGCCATGGAGGTCCAGGTGAGGGAGCTCCAGCTAGGCCTTCGAGCTATGGGACAGAGGCTAGAGAACATGGAAGCAAATTACGAGAGGGCACGAGAGTTCGGGGCGCGACTCCGCCAGTCTGGCCACCTTTCTGTCGGTGGCTTCTTCGCCACACCAGGGGATCAGCAGCGGGCCGCTACTATGGAGCAGTTGTCACAGGGTGAGGGGACTGCTGTTGTACGGGGCTCCAGAAGGCCCCTGAGGGACCCTCACCTCAGGGGAGAGGAGAGGGATGCCTAGAGGGATGAGCTTGAGCGTGATGGGAAGAACTAGCGGGCTAGTGGACCCGCCTCTTCTCTTTTGTGATGTTCATGACTGTAGTGTTCTGATAGCTTATGTAGACCTATGGATGGAGTGTTTGTTGCTTCCTGTTGTTCATTTATCCTCTTGCGCGTTCCTTCCTTCCTACACTTCTTCTCCTTTGCACTGTTCCCATGTGACGTGCTTGTTGAGATCCTATCCAAGAACGGGGACTCATGTCTCGCTCCGATCATCTTTCATACGTAAATATGCTGCCAAAGTCAATCATGACGGCTCTAGCCCCTTCTCCTGGGCTGATCTTTCATGCTTCCCCGATGACCTCCATAACATGATAGGGCATCCCTAGACAATATAGGGGGCGGGTCGTCATTTTACACTGTCCAATCACTCACCCTGCGTGAGCGGTGAAGTGATTCATGGGTCCGCAGGGCAGGCGCTCTATTGCGAGGGCTATGATTAAAGGTGATGGAGGCAGCTTCGGCTCGCACTCCCTTCCATTTCTATAAATACCTACCTCTTGTTTTCCCAGGGACATCGCGAGCTAACTCGAAGAGTACAAGTTCCCACGGGAGAGGAGGAACTCATAATTCTGAGGTCTGGATGGAGGGTGAATCTTCCCACTCCTCGAAGAGAAGCAGGTCTAGTGGTAGCAGTTCCAGGAAACTCTCGGACCTTGAAGGGCACTTCAGTGAGAGGACCCAATCGTAACTTGTAAGCTGAGCTTTCCTGCCGTTATTTTCATTCTTCCTTTCTTTCCTTGACGAAACCATTCTCCATCCCTCGTGCATGCGCAGAGTGTGATGAAATCCCATATTTCATGGGAATTAGTAGTGGCAGCATACCGGGGTCTCCCGGATTTTCAGAAGGCCAGGCCTGACGTGATGAGATTTGGTGCCTTCCTGCGGATCGAGCCGATCAAGCTCGACCTGGTCCTGATCCAAGCCTTGCGTGAAAGATGGGACCCAGTGAGTCGGGCATTCTTGATGTCTTGGGGGCACATGGTGCCCAGCCTAGAAGATGTGGTCCGAATCACGAGTCTCAAGGTGGATGGCGAGGCGGTGACCGGAGTCACCTACGCGGACTACCGAGAAGGCTCCCAGAAGCTACTGGGGTTGGATCTAGATGGTCGGAAGAACAGGTCAGTAGCCCGGGCATCTATCACCGAGGGATTAGGACTCACTGATACTCATCGACGGGACGATGAGTCCTAGGAAGAATTCATGGAAATGATGGAAAGAGGATGTCGTGCTGTGTACTGCATAGATTTTGGCAATCGGGAGAGATCCAACATGGATTTGAGGAGATTTCTCCTCTTTTTACTGGGAAGATTGATACTGAGCTCGAAAGGAGACGGTATCCATTGTCGTTTCCTGGAGCTACTATTAGACCTCGAAAGAGTAGGGCAGTATGCCTGGGGAGCTGCCATGCTGGCGCACCTGTTTGCAGGTCTATCCCAAGAGGCAGACCGTGAGATGACTGTGAGTGGTTTCACACCACTCATCCAGGTATTTTTTGGTTTTATTTTTTATTTTTGGTTTTATTTTTATTTTTGTTTTGTTTTGTTTTTTTAATCCACTGAAGGCACTGATGGCAAAAGATGATGCAGCTGTGGAGCTATTATTACCTCCCGATGGGGAGAGCTCGACATTGGCGACCATTGATGGTGCCGTTAGCCAGGCGGTGGCAACCCATCATGAGTGCGGTACCCCTAACCTACCAACTGATGGTGCTAAGGCGGGAGCTACAGGAGTTCCCTGCAACGATGGTGGATTTTTTTTTGGAATTGTTTTTATTTTTTTTATTTGGTTTTGACAAGCTAAACGGGTATGTATAACCTAACCTAGGTAAACTGGAGACCCTACTCAGACATGATCGATGTCGACCAGCCATGGGTTTTAACAAATCGTGCCCGGTTCAGACGGGACCTCTGGATGCACTACCTGAATGAAATCGAGCCGCTTCAGCTACGATTGGTTATGAGGACTTTAGGACTAGCTCAGGAATGGGTGGATACGGCTGCGCCACCTCACGTCGGGAGAAAGACACGGGGACCGGCAACCTGCATTGATTGGCGTGCGCGATTCTCCGAACAGTATGAAGACTGACAACGGGGCAGCACAATCGTGGAATCGCATGCGCAGGATAGTGAAGACTACCTGTGTCTGTATAAGATAATGTACGTAGAGCAGCTCTAACCTCGGGGACTTGTAGAGATAGATCTTCCCTTTTTTTCTCTTTTCCCCCTTTTCTTCTTTTTTTTTTAATTTTATTTATTATTATTATTATTATTATTATTATTATTATTTTTGGAAATGCTGACTCCTATGGCTGCAGGATGTCCGTGACACTATGACAGCGAGCTTACGAAGTCGCCTATCAGAGACAGAGCAACAGTTGGGTGACACCCGTGGAGCTGTTGGCACCTAAAATATGATCGTCGGCGACCAAGCCATAAGGACGAATGACCCGGCCCACCGAAAGATCAACACATCAAGGATTTCTCAAGCTGCCAGAGCCTCGAGTCATTCCGTATGGACATGGGGACTTCACCTCAGGAGAGCCGAGATGAATCCACAACCAACCGGCAGTGCGACCAAGCCTGCCCAATGAACCGGCATCGACTTTGTCGTGCTGCATACACTACACCCGTTGTCCGACCAAGGTCGACAGTCTACCCGGTGGCTACCCACCTCATGAAAGGCTCTCCTGAAGATAAAGGAGTCCTCCCTGGCTCTCCGAGACGGAGGACTGAAAGCTCTGACGGCAGAAGATCCCGATCACCCGGCACGGGTACGACTTCCTGACAAGATGGGCCCGTTAGTGGCCGAATGATCGCCCAGCGCAGGCGGAATTATCCCTGGTGTCATCCAACCCCCTAAGGAGCTTGGGTACGAGCCAGGCCGGACCAATAGCATGGATCGTAGAGCCGAAGGCCGTGTCGGCGGAAAGCCTGTACGATCAAATCAAGGCTATCTGGAGTCTTAGGAATGGCCGTACGTCGACCTGGGAGCTTCGACAAGACATCCCACCAAGGTTTCGAGGGGCATTGGCGAGATAATGTTCACAGTGACTCCGGAATCATCCCCGGACTCATCGATTGGCTTGAAGCGCACGAGGAGCATTAGCCCGGCGTGCCTTAAACCGGCGCGCCCCTCATTCGATGCCCCTGATCTCGGCGCGCTAAATCCCCTACCTTCCGCCCTCATCACGGCGCGCAAGTCACTCTATCGGATGGCGTCTTAAACCGGCGCGATAGGTTGATGAAGACTCCTCCCGGCGCGCCAAAAGCTCACGCCGGATGCAAAGCCTCCAACCTGTTATATAAACGGGTGAGGTTCGATTGGAAGAAAAAAGATAGAAGAGGAGAGGACACAGAGAAGAAAAAGAAAGAGATCGAGACAAGAGAGAAAAGGGAGAGAAAGGCTTCTCGAGGGGTTCCTCTCCTGAAGTAGAAAGAGAGAAGGGTTCCTTCGGAGGAGCTTCCGTCGGTCGTCTTCCTCCTCTACGATACCTTGTTCTCGGAACAGGTGGGCGCCGGTGCTGATCCTTTCCCTGCTTTCCGCAGATTTCTCTTCTGAGTCTTCCACCCATCGAATGTAAGCGAGGGGGGGAGGAGCGACGATGATATGAGTCGATTCTCCTCCCCCTTCTATGCAATTTTCTCTTTTTCCGCTTCCCCTGTTGTTGTGCTATGCACGTCCTCTGCCTCCGCTATTGTAGAACGGCGACCGAGCAATGGTGCCGGTGTTGTACTCTCACCATGTAAATGCCAAACCATTCCCGTTTCTGGGATGGTAATATATATGCGCGTGTGAATGATCAAATGAATAGATTGAATGAATGATCCTCAGCCTCCCCCCTTTCTATCTATGCCAATGCGTGTGTCAGAGTTCTTCTCTGCGTAGTTCTAATTTCGGTTTCTCCGAGGTCTACATCGTGCCCCGAATCATCGTGGGCTACAGAGACACCCCCTCCCCGGGGGCTTTTCTTTCGATCATTCTCACGTTTGATTCAAGGGTTTTTGCATCCCTTTCTCTTCTCGGATGGAGCCGTGCTTATGCGTGTGCCTCTTTCCGCCATGCACAGGGTCCATCCCCTGAATGTCACTTTTTAACTGTTCAAGCATATGCTCCTGCGATGGGCCCGTCTCATTTATGCATTTACTACCTCTACGCATCATGATCATTCGAACTGTTCCGAGATTTTCTCATCGTTTTAATCACCCGGGGAGGGGGACATTCCCTTATCGCTTCGTGGAATTGCTAGGCGACCGGGGGCTCTATCTCTCGATGGTAGATGCTTCCTCGGGGCCATAGCAGACAATGACAGGGGCCTTAGCCCAACGAGCTTAGCCCCGACAATCGGAGGTCCGATCAAGGCCAAGGGATGTACGCTCCTCGTAGGCTAGCCCTCGGAGCTCCACTCTCCTAACGGCCGGTCCCTTCAGCGGATGTGCCATAATCTGTGGGATGTCCACCCCTCGCAGGCTAGCCCTCGGGGTGATGCTCCCATCATCAATGGCTTCATCTCTCTGTCCTTTCCCTTATGGAACCTTGGTGCCCCTAGCAGGCTAGTCCTCGGGGTATCCTATCCAATGGGGTTTGCTGGCTGCCTTCGTGTAGACCGGCGTTTTAGGGGCTTGTTCCATAGGTGAGCATGACCCCGCTTCTCCCCTGCAACTCTTCAGGTTCAGGGGAGATGCTGTCCAATTTTGGACAGATTAATAATGAATAAACCATAACGAAACACTCATTCTAGACCCAATTATCCCGGTGCTCGAGTAGGAACCTCGCACTGGCTTATCACACCATCCCTCAGGGTTCTGGACTTCAATTTAAAGAACAATTGACCTTAAATGGTTTCAAAACCCTCAACATAAACTTAACAAACTCAAATGATTCGAAATTCATCGAAAATAAGCTAAAACGGCGCGGCCTTAACCCGGCGCGCCCTAATACGGCGCGGTACCCCCCCGCGCCGGATTAACCCTACACTCATAAACAAAAAAATTTTCTTGTGCCTTTCTGGCACGCCATGAACCGGCGCGCCCCCATTCCCTGCGCGCCGTTTTAACCAGCTATGGGGCCGTGCCGGGTTAACCTCCTATACTTACGTTTCATCGCGCCGGTTTTGAACCCCTCTTGTTGTTCTAACCATTCACTCGCCCCCGGAGCGATTCTCGTCTCTCACGGTCATTGTTAATAAACCACAATTGGTAATAAATTGAATAAAGGAAGGGCCGAGCGAGTCCAAGCTATATTGTTATCATATCTTCATCACCATGTCCGTTAGCATTGTGCTTTCGCTATCACACTTGTGCTGCCTTCCCTCTTCTCGATGGGAGTAATAAATGCAGTCGATCACCATTTGCTTCTGTACTTTTATGGTCATGCTTAATATAGTCATGAATGTCATGTATGCATGCATAGATCCTCGGGTATATCGAATGGCGTCAACAGAAAGCCAGATTACGTCTGGTAGGAAGTCTTCGCTATGCGCGACGGTGGTCTTCGGACCTACGTCCTCCGCCACGTACCGAGGATCCATAATCCCATGAATTATGCATATTCTGCACGATAAATATATGCATCCTGCATGCTTTCGTCATGATCATCATGTAGCTCTTTTTTAACTCAGCTTCGACAGCCCGCTATCTCGGTAATTAATCAAAGGTGTTCCCTCCTCGTGGGAGATGTAATTAACGCCATAGCCTTTATGGTATGGCGGACTGTTGGTCCCGATCGAATCTCACATTCGCCCGACATGGGTCAGAATGAGCGCATCACAAAGTCATCACTCATGTGACTGGCACGCCTGCGTCGTCAATCGATCATTTGACTACCAGTCAGTCAGTTGGTCGATCGACCCGCGAAAGAAAGAAAAGGTCACGAACAAGTCTGGCACGTCCGGTGGGACCAGTGTCACCTTTCATCTCTTTGCCGGGATATTCGGGCTTCGAAGCCCTCTCAAAGGCTACTAATTATTGCTTCGTTTGTCTTTGCAGGCAGATCAATGACGATCAACGGGATAGCTAGTGTTGACTTCGATCTTTCGATTGTCGCTGGACACGCGCAAGGGTACCTGGCGGTACCCATGGAATTCGGCAGCTTCCCTGCCGCTGTGAGCTTCCCCAACTTTTTGGGGTTAGCCTTTGTAGATATGCTGGAGGTCGAAGCCCCAGAACCTGTCAAGGAAGCTGTAGAGAAAATGGAGCCTCTGAAGGTTCCCTGCTGCAAAGACTTGTCCGAAAGTTTGGCCCCGGCCGCTAGCTGTCTGGTGCACCACGTCATACGTGGGACCCACCCCAATGTCATCAACAAACACCCTGGAGGACGTCAGCGTCACCAGGCCCGTAAGAATGCTGCTGTAATCACCGGAACTCTATCTCAGTCCGGCAAATCTATGCTAGTTGGAGGTATGCGCGTCTTCCTCAACGGACGCACTGCACGGGTGACCCCGGACCGAGTCATCCCCAACATTCCTGTCCACAATGCCTAGCAGGCCCTCGCCGGAAGGAGGGCAAAAATAGAAGAAGCCGGCCACTATGGCCAGGAAAGCCCGGCACCCAGGCCGAGGAAGTTTAAACAGGTGTGGGTTCCCAAGCGGACCCGACCTGCCCACCGGCTAACACCCATCTGCCGTCGTCTTGTGAACAATGAGGCGGAAGTGAGAAGAGAAAGGGGCTTACCCCCGAAGAAGGAAGAAGAGGTGGTTGCGGATCCTCCGCGCCACAGAAGTTTCTGGGCTGCGGCCCGTCAAGCCAACGTCCCTGCTGCGGGACGAAGATTCCAACAGCCGGTCGACAGAGCTCGGCTGGCCTATATCCCTCCTGCTGGAGGTCGACAATCGCCCCCCATCCTACATCAAGAGCGGGGTCGAGAAGAGATGACCTGCTTGGTCATAAATTATTTCCGAGGCTTAGGCAACCCCTCACTCGGACAGCAGCGACTGATGCAGACAGTCGCCACTGAGGAAGACTACTACCCATCAATGGCAGATGAAGGAAATATGGGAGATATAATGATGGTGTCGTCAGTCGATGACATTGGATATAATGACGGCTTCGAGGTCGAAGCCGATGAAGCCTTCCCCGAGCGGGAAGAAAGAAGAAGAGTTTCTGTGTTTGAAAGACTGACCTTCCCGTAGCATGCTAGAAGGAGGGTCTATCAACAAAAGAGAAGGATGCAAGTTTTCACCTGCAACATGGCTGGTATATCTAACCAATATGGGGAGCTTCCTGAAGACCCCCAAGAATTGGCTCAATTGGCCGCACGGCCGGGGCCGACTACCCGCAGAACAGAAGCAGCAAGAGAGCTTCTGATGATAGTTAAAGGGAAACAGTCCCAGGCCTATCCCCACTGGGATGACAAGGCCCCCGTCTTGACCGCTAATGTGGTGACGGTGGAAGAAGAAGACGACGTCCTCCTCGACATCCTGCCTGAGGGTACGTCCGGGGAGACAACAGAGAGTATCCCCACCACTATAGACCCATCAGTTCTGATGCTACTACAAAAATATCAACGGGAGATAGACTCTCTGAAGAAGCAGCTGATGGAAAAGACTGAACATTCATCGGCTTCTAAACCACTCGAAGTCCAGGGTGAGTCATCTCGGGGAGCGGCTCATCGTGATGACCCTCCACCACTCTATACACTGTCCCAGCGTCAGAGCCAAGCATGCCGACGGCACAACAACGGCCGCCACAGCCTCAGCCGCTGCTACCTCCGGTGCTCCCTCAGGTGCACCTGACGCCCCCGCTGCTGCGTCCTCCACAGGCGACCACCCTGGTCACCCCATACTTGCAGCCGGCGCACTTCTATCCAGAACCGATTGACCCCACGGTCGTGAACCGGATGATGGTGGAGAGGATGATCGAGCTGAAGCTCGCAGAGAAAAGTGAAGGTGACTATGTCGCATTTGATGCCTATCGGGTGCCCTACCCGCAACACCATGCGGCTAAACGACTTCCCCCGGGGGTCAACAAGCTGCCTAAGTTTGACAAATTCAACGGGAAAACGTCCCCTAAAGAGCATATTGCATATTACATGACCGTTATGGGTGATCTGGCCACCGACGAGTCATATTTACTGAAGTTCTTCGGGTCCTCGCTGACAGGGCTCGCATTTGAATGGTACTCTAGCCTCTCGGCTGGGTCAATCAGTGATTGGTCGGATATGCAGAGAAAGTTCAGAGAAAGATTCCATGTCACAGAGAGGGAAGTCACAGTGGCCGAACTCTACTCAACAAAATAAAGGGCAGATGAGACAGCCCTTGATTACATCAAGAGGTGGAGGAACCTCGGAATGAGATGCAAGAGGCCCCCGCATCAGGAGGACGCAGTACAAATATGCAAACAAAACCTCAGGAGGGAGGTCCTGGGGAAGATGATTGGAATGGAAATACGATCGTTCGACCGGCTGAATAATGTGGTGGCCGAAGTGGAGGCTTTCCTAGCCAAGCCTGTCCCGGCGTCAGCTGCCAGCACAGCCCTGAAAGGCAAGGCTGCGGAATGGCGCCCCAAACCTAAAGAAGCGAATGCGCTTGATATCAAGGCGTTCGAATAGCAGAAGGAGAAAGGCAAGAAGGCGGCTCCCCCGCAGCCTGCAAAAGCTCTAGATGATAGAGAAGGTCCTTCGCTCAGGGACAAAATGAAGAAAGCCTATTCCTTTCCAAAGGACAAGACCCGAGTCCTGTTCGACTGGGTAACAGAATATAGCATGGTCACTCTGCCTGAGCCAAGGAGGTCGGAGGACCTGAAAAGAAAGGATAGTCCAAGATTCTACCCCTACCACCAGATGTTGGGACATCCAATCGAAGACTGTTATGTTTTTAAAGACATCATCGAAGGAATGGTAAAGAAGAATGAAATAGAGCTGGGAGAGTACAAAGTAGACCCTCCTCAGCCACATGAAGCTCCTCCCAGGAGAGCAGCAGTCAACATGGTCTCCCTCTATCAGGCATTACCTGAGGAGATCTCTGAAGTAAGTACACGGAGCACCTACAAAATCCATTTCCTGGAGCTCGTGAAAGAACAGCAGGGGTGGCAGCAGATCCCTATAAAGCACAAGAGGAAGAGGGCACCTCGCCCGAAAGAGGGGGCACATATCCGTGGCGTTACACCCCGGCCTGCTCCGCCAGTGGTAGCACCCGTATGGGTCACTCCACCTGCAGCCATCAGAATACATACACCTAACAGGAGGAGACAGACTCCGCTACCAGTAATCAAGGAAACCAATCCTGGGGTCCTTCGACTACAGCACCTGATTGAAGGGCTAGATGAATATGTGCAGCCCGAATTGAAACCTCTGCTGGTACGGGATCACGTCCCATGGCAAGAGCTGGAACAACGCTCACTCAAACAGGTGGAGGAAGCTGAAGCAGCACCCCTAGAAGAGGGCAGCCTGTTCTGGGGGTAGGCACCCGCAGAAACCAAAAAGAAGAGAAAGCAAAAGAAGAAGAAAAGAAAGGCCGCTAGGGCCAATAAAGCACAGGTTGTCTCCTGCAATACCCTATTGTAGACACGCCAAAATTGACGTTATGTTGATCAAATCTCATGTCGTTATGATAACGCCCCAAGTGGACTTCAATATTCCTATAACATGAAGTTTTTCTATTTTTGTGAATTTTATACATTTTTTTTCTGTATTTTTCATGATTCACGACCTGAAGCAGGGCGTTACTTTAAAAAGTAACGGCCTGTCATAGGGCGTTTCAAAAGAAGGGACGACCACAGGTGAGGGCGTCAATTCCTAGTATTATCCGTTAATTTCTGGAATTATCTATTTTCAAAATAAAAGCATTTTCTGAGTAACGTCCTTCCTCAGGGCGTGTTTTTAAGAAACGCCGTTATCTCAGGCGTGTTCCCTTGATGCTAAAACAAAGAAGGTTTTATTTCCAAAAATTAAATCCAGGAAGAAACGACTTTTCATAGGTCGTATTTTAAGAAACGTCTCTGTGCAGGTCGTCAATTCATAAATAGACGCCCTGGCTTAAGGCGTGTTTTATCCAGAGTCCTTCCTTTTTTTGTCTTTCCCTCACAGTTCCCTACCATCCATGGACTCTTGCTCGATCTTAATCCTTCCCAGGATGCCTCATTACCCGTTCTTATCACTTCCTTGTTTGATCATATCCGATTGAAGCTATAAAAGAAAATCTCGTTTGATCGTGAAAAAGGTTAACAACAACTCAAAGGGTTAAGAGGTTGATCATTCAACAGGCACGTTCTGCATCCTTCTCTGCATCCAATCAAGCGCCTGTTGCCTTCATCCTTTCTGCATCCGTTTAAGTATCTCCACGGTTTCCCCTTTACTCTCGTCAGGGAGAGCAGGGTTCTATCTGTTGTTTCGTTGTTCATCTCCTCTTAACATCTCCTCATTATCACCCGGTCGTTAGTTATTCTATTGCATTAAGCATCATTTTTCATATCCTTTCCCTAGTTCCCTGCTAGGGGTTTAAAAAAAACAAAAAAAAAGAGGTGCGCTGTTGATGCCTTTTTTATCATTTTGTGTTAGTTTGGATTGATACTATCTGCACCTTGGCTGATCCCCTCTCTTTTGTCTGTCTTTTAATATTTTTTTTTTACAAGGTAATCAACTGAAGAGAACCCACTTCATCGGCCGGCCGATTGAAGTCGGAGGAGGAAATCCACATCCATCCCGCATCTCAATTTCCACCAGGTATACGCGATCTCTTGTTCTTCTTATTGAGGTAATCCCTCTGGCGATCACACAAATTCCCCTTGTGCACCTCGTGCATGCTTTTCTCCCTATCATTTTATTGATTATTATTGTCTTATTCTTCGTATTTTGCTTTAAGTGGATTTTAATCCGATCTACAAATTGGCGATCACGGTGGGATTTCCACTGTTTTCTTTATTGATTACCATCTCCATTGGCACCCTCGTGTGCCCTTTCCCCTTTGACACCCTCGTGTGTCCTCTCCCCTTAGGCACCCTCGTGTGCCCTTTCCCCTCGGTACCCTCGGTACCCTCTCCCTTACTGTGCACCCTGCACACTCCCCGGATAAGTCAATTGCTGTTTAGTAACGCCTTCCACTACGGCGTTTGTTTGATTTAACGCCCCCCACAGGGACGTGTGTTATTGATTAACGCCCCCTTTCAGGGCGTGGGTTTATTGCATCTGCTGGTGTTCTGCTTACTCATCATATCGTCTGCTATTTAACGCCCCTCCCGGGGACGTGTTTTATTGATTAACGCCCACTTCCAGGGCGTCTTTTACCATTACTGCTGTCTGCCGCTTGCTCATAATATTGCCCGTGGATTAACGCCCTCCCATGAGGCGTTTCATTTATTATCAGCGCCTTGCATTAGGGCATTTCTTTTCATCATAACTGCCGGTAGTTGCTGCTTCACATTTTGTCTGTGGATTAACGCCTCCCTCAGAGGCGTTTCAGGTTTTTAGTAACGCCTATAAGCAGGGCATTTATCTGAGTTTTGACGCCCTCCAGTGGAGGCGTCCTTTCTGGATAACGCCTCACTTCAAGGCGTGTTTTCTTACCGTCTGTGAGCCCCTCACAGAGTTTAACGACAGCCACGCTGCCGTGTTTGCCTTTTGTCACGACCTACAGCAGGGCGTGTCTTTTTCTCCTCCTGTGAAAACGCCCTTCCCCAGGGCGTTTCTTTACTGTTCTTTTTCATAGATTAGCTCTGATTCATTGCTTGGCATCTATCTTGATATTATATTGCTGGATTGTCTTGATTTGTTGGCTTGGTTGAGAGACCTCCTCTCTCTATCCTAGGATCCACACACCCTTCTTGGAATCGGGACTACCCTCCATTGAGCATTCCGTCTCTTTGGACCGGAAATCCCTTTTCTAAGACCTCCATAAGTCCCCGCACCCGTGGATTCCCTCACGGACGCCGGGCTGGTTGTACCCTTGAAGTACCTGGAGTTTAGAGAACCTATGCGTTGTTAAAGAGAAAGAAAAACTTAGTTGACCCGGAGGTTACACTTGGATCAAACTAGGTCTCATTTGGCAAAAGAGTGAACTTTCACAAATAATACACCCTAATTCAAACATCAAACATTAAAATCTTGCGTTTCTTGCCAACCTTGTTTGCATAAACATAGTTGGGTGATTTGATTACTTTGTTTGGATTAAATATTTTGTGTTAGTTCCTTTATTAAACATTCTCTCTCTTAAGAATGAAACTCCGATCAGGTAAAACCATCAACATGTCAGGCAACGGGTACTCTTATGATGATGAGAATGAGAACATATTTGGTCAATATGAGGACCCTCTCCAGGATTCTGTCTATTATGAGGGGAACTACCTTCCTCCTCACCCCCATTACTCACAAGTTCATGTGGTTGATACCACTAATCATGAGGCGGACCCTCCGTCTCAAGTTTCATCTTCCAACACTTCGGGGAACCCTTCCCCATCCATTAATGTCACGGATTTGATCCAAGCTCTCTCCCAGTTGGATGACTCCCAGCGGCAAGCCATTCAGGCCGCTTTAAAGGGGAAGTCGGTTCTTTCGTCTTCTTCTAATCCCCCTCCGGCCGTGAGTGGCCATCAGATTGTTAATGACCAGGCGGTCTTGCATCCCTCCTCCTCTCGTCCATAAACGCCTACTGCGGCCATGCCGGCCCAGCAGGCGAGCTATTCAGCGGTTAGGCATCAATCCTTCCAACATCCTCGGATTCTACGAACGCCTATACCGCATTCTTTTGCTCAGAATCAGGCCCCGGTCGAGCCCGATACCAACACTCTCTTACTTCAGAAGCTAGCCAGCATGGAGGAGCAGCTCAAGAAGGTTACAGCGACTAAGAGTGCTCCGGAAATTTCTCTTCCTACATTGCCAGTGTTCCATTTACCACCTTCTGAAATGCCGAATTTCCGGCGATATAATGGGACAGGCAACCCATTCATTCATTTAAAGGATTTCCGATATGAGACTTCCTTTTGGCAAGACAATAAGGCCTCCCTGGCCTACTTATTCAGGAGATCTCTTGAGGGGCCAGCCCTCGAATGGTTTTATTCTCTGGAGCCAGCTGATGCCGGCGATTTTGATGTTATTCAAAGAAAATTCCTGCAAAAGTACAGAGACCGGGTGGGACCTTCCCTTTCTGTTACAGATTTAGTTGCCGAGAAAATGAAGCCCGAGGAGGACTTCATTGTATTTGCTGATAGGTGGCGGTCTATGGCCGAGAAATTAAAGGACACATTGTCAGAACAGGAGCAAGTAAAAATGGTCATTTCTAATGCAACCCCCCAATTCCGGCACATTTTGGCCATGAATCGGCTGACAACTATGGAAGAGCTCTATGAAAGAGCTCGTTACATACAAACACAAATGAAGGACTCGCCCATCATGGGCATGTTTGAGCCGAAGCCTCGGCTATTTAAAAAGAATACAAATGTCAACAGCGGGCCCACGACTGAGGGCACTATTACAAATGAGCAAGTTGGCGTAGTTGGCAACCCCCATAATCAAGCTAACCCACGTCCATCACCACCTCCACGACAGAACCCTCATTTTAACCCTACTCCACCACCCCAATTCGCGCCTCAACGCTCCTTCGCTCCATCACAAAACCAAGCCCCCCGCATAGATCCCCCAGCTCCACCACAATACCATCAAGTACCCCCACCAGCCAACTACGGCCAACAACAACAACGGAGACCGCCACTTGGCCCCAAAAGGGACCACTATCCTCCACTCCCTGAAAGTCTCCCCGATATTTTTAATGCCCTGATGGCCGCCAACTTGCTCGCCTTGCCAAGGGAAAGAACCGTGTGGCCCGCTAATGTTGACACATCCCGCTATTGTGCCTTTCATCGTGGCCCTGGTCACAACCTGGATCGTTGCTTCCACTTCAGAGATTACATCTACGATCTAAATGACCAGGGTGACATTAATTGGGATGAGATGAGACAATACATAGCCGCTATGAAAGAAAGAAGGGCTTCTCGGCAACAGCAAAATCAGCAACAACAACAGCCAGCTCCGCAGCAAGTTCAGCCACAGCAAGCTCCAGCACCCCAGCAGGATATGGGGATCGTCCGTAATCCATTGCCGGAGCACGCTCCTAATCAACATGTGAACCCTGTCACGTCTCTCTACGAGGTGGAGAGAGGACAGGGATGGCACGAAGAAAACGCCTCTGTCGGGGCATTTCACCATGATCCAACTCAAAATCAAACTCCGCGCCTTTTGCGCACACCTCCTTCTTCTTCTATTCTCCTATCAGGACGTCCCCTTTTACGCCCCGTCAATCCTTCTACCTCCACTAATTCCACGGCCTTGCCGGCTCGTTCTCTTCTCACCCGCCTACCACCTCCACAAACTACCATTCCACCTTCCACCACCAATCCCACATCCGCGCCCTCCAGGCCACTCCTACTCCGCTCACCGCCAGCACCCGCTACCCCCTCTACCACTCCTACACCGACAAGAGTTCCTCCGTCATCGGTTCAACCACCTTTTGTGCCACGATCTCTCCTTATTCCACCACCTGCCAATGCTCCTCGCATTCGGATATCCCTCTCTTCTCCCACGCCCCCTGCAAGGGCACCTTCATCAAATACTTTTCCCATGCCTCCCGTGGGGGCATCTTTGTTAAACACCACTACCACGTCTCCTACGGAGGCGCCCCTTTCATTGAATTCCCCTTTGATATCCCCTAGCAGGGTTTCTGCTACTAACATTCCTTCTTCTTCTTCCAACCCTCCTCCTAATATTGCCCCGACCGAGGCGCGTCAAGGCGTAGCGCCACTCCGCAGTGGACGGATATTCCACCGTATTTTCCCACAGAGAGAGCTAGAGCCTGTGCAGGGGCCACAAGAGCAAGAGCAGGAACAAGATTCAGTGCCAGGAACTCAGTATGATTTATTAAAGCACTTAGATCGCACTCCAGCAAGAATCTCCATCCTTGAATTAATCAAGAGGTCCACCACTCATCAGCTGGCCCTGAAGGAATACCTGCAGAAGGTCATGGTCAATGAAGACCTTCCGGTTGAACAGATAATTACAGTCTTGACCCCTGCCAGCAGTCAGCCGGCAATCACATTTCATGAACACGAGTTAGCACCTCTACCAGCAAGAAAATATGCCCTATGCATTACGGTCGATATCAACAAAGTGGCTGTCAAGCAGTGTTTGGTAGACACCGGTGCATCTATCAATGTGTTGCCGCCAAGCACTCTGAAGCTATGCGGTATCCCTCAAAGCCAGATTCGGCCATCTACTATTACTATCACGGCATACGACAATACAAAGAAACCCCCTCTGGGTATGATTACTCTTAAAGTCAGTTTGGGTCCAGCCACCATTACAGCAGATTTTCATATTCTGGATATGGATCTGACTTTTAACGGCATTCTGGGTCGCCCTTATATTCAGCAGCTTGACGCAGTGCCCTCTACAAACCATCAGTGCCTCAAGCTTCCGCACAAGGGCCGCATTATCAAGGTGACCAGCGTGCCGATCTTGCCAGAGGAAGACATTCATGTAGCTTCATCAGTTCCTTCCATATGGCCTGCCAACAAGCCGTTATTATCTGTGCTAGACGTCCCCCGTCCACGGCCGATGCTATCTGAGACTGTTACCACAATTGCTATGACACCCCTGCCTTCTAAGAAAAAGAAGAACATGATTAAAACCCCTGGCTGGAACATTCTATTAAGAATGGGATATCAAGATGGCAAGGGCCTGGGCGCCAAGCTCCAGGGTAGGATTAGGCCTTTTAAGCCTCAAAAGATGATTGCACGAGGCGGCTTAGGTAATAAAGCACCGGGCAAGAATGAAGGAGAGCCGTGGGCTGTTATGACGTCCACCTTCAAGCCAGATCGCCAGCCGCTCACCTGGACTTTAAAGACACATTTTGTCACCGGTGGCATTCAAAACAATGAACAGACTACCGTCATTACTTCATTGCTTGATTGTCAAGATGTGCATGCTAGACAGTTTGCCCGTCACATTGCACCACTAGTTACCTACAAAGCCCTGGAGTCTTTAAGGCCAGATAAAAGAAGAAAAATGGGTGATCCGGAATGTGACTGGTACAGGTGGTTCGACATGAATGACATCACTTTTTCTTTAAGCCGCCTGTTCATGCCGACCGATCCGGAATGGCCGCCACTGATTCAAGAACTGATTGAAATGCCAGCGGCAATCACAGATAAAAGGCCGATGTTAAGTGACTACACAGATACGGGAGAGCCAGATGTCCCCTTTGAAGAAGGATTTTCCGTGGATAGACTGTGGGCCGGCCTTTTCTCTCTCACTTCTGTGCATCCGTCTGTGTTGGCATCTCTCTATTCCCGTTGGCTTGGTCACGTGCCGCGACCACCACCAATTACCATCAACTTGTCTCCCGGTTCAATTCAGATTTCCCTCCCGATTGCTCCTTCGCTCCTCGAGCGATTTTCTAAAAACTCCATCTCGCCCCTGAGTGGGCCATCTTTGATTAAATCTTTCTCCAATCTTGCAATCTCCACTCCTCCTGTTATTTCCCCTTCACATTGCTTTTTACTTGAAAAAGAAAATAAAAACAAAGGAAAAGCTAAAAACGAAAAAAAAACGCCGATTTCCCAACTTTCCAATCCTCCATTTCTATTGAGGAAACCTCCTATTTTTCTCCCGAGTGCGTCCCAACCCAGGGGCCGCTTTCCCAAGATTCCTTGGTAAGACTCTTCTCCCCCTCTGGTGAGGGGTCCTCCTCTGTATCACCTCCTGTATCCGCTTTTTCATCTCCTTCCCCTGGTCAAGCTAGTTGTTCCTATTCTTCCTCCTTTCCTTCTAATAATAAAAATCAGGGGTTAGTTCCACATAAGAAGGCCAAGGGTAAGCAGATTCCCCGAAGATTTTTGTTGGAGTTGGCTGTCAGATGCCAAGCTTGTTTAGCAATCCCTGAGTTTGTGGAAGAACCGATCATCCTGCCGGAATTAGAATATGAGGATTCTGTTGCTGCTTATGAGGGTTTGGGCGTTTATGAAATCATGAATGATGAAGACCCTATTGAAGAGGGGGAAGAAAGTTATAAAGACTATGAGGACGAGGCTGATGCCTTTGCTAGTGGCATGAGACGATTCGACGAACCATCAGCCTCTGTAGAAGAGCCAACCAAAGAAATCAATCTGGGTACCGAGAAAGACCCTAGGATTGTCCTCATCAGTAAGAATTTACCGCCCTCCGAGGAGGAGGCGCTCATTTTGGTTCTGCAAGAATACAAGGACACGTTCGCATGGAGCAATGAAGATATGCCTGGATTAGACCCTGCGCTCGTTGAACACCGCCTTACACTTAAGCCAGGGTCTGTCCCGGTCAAACAACGGTTGAGGCGTTTCCACCCTAACATGGCTTTGAAAATGAAAGAAGAGGTCGATAAACTCCATAAGGCTAGATTTGTTAGAGTCGTCCTCTATCCCAATTCGGTGGCTAACATTGTCCTGGTTATGAAGAAAGATGGAAAAGTTCGGATTTGTATAGATTTCCGGGATCTCAACCGGGCGTGTCCTAAAGATGACTTCCCCCTCCCTCATATTGATGTTCTGATCGACAACACGGCAGGATTTGAAACTCTTTCATTCATGGATGGTTTCTCAGGCTACAATCAAATTCGTCTATCTGAAGAGGATCAAGAGAAAACCTCATTAACTACACCATGGGGTACATATTGCTATGTGGTTATGCCCTTTGGACTTAAGAATGTTGGAGCCACCTACCAGAGGGCTATGATGGCGATTTTTCATGACATGATTCATATTTATATCGAGGTGTATGTGGATGACCTGGTAGTGAAATCAAGGACAAGGATTGAGCACCCTGGGGTTCTGGCCAAGGTTCTACAGAGGTCACGAGAATATCAATTGAAAATGAACCCCAAGAAGTGCGTATTTGGCGTTTCTTCAGGGAAGTTGCTTGGATTCATTGTCAGTAAGAGGGGAATTGAAGTCGATCCCAACAAGGCGAGAGCCATTAGAGATATGCCTCCTCCCAAGAATTTGAAGGAAGTTCGAGGATTAATCGGGAGGTTGCAGTTCATTCGCCGCTTCGTCTCCTAGCATTCACAAAGATGTAGGCCGTTTTACGAGCTTACCAAGCCGGGAGTCAAGTTTAATTGGGATGACAAGTGTCAGGCAGCCTTTGACGGATTGAAGGATTATTTGGCCAATCCACCTGTCCTGAGGCCGCCAATTCCAGGCAAACCACTTATTCTATATGTTTCAGTCCTGGATGACTCTGTAGGTGCTGTCTTAGCTCAAGTGGACGAAGAAAGTAAGGAGAGGGCAGCATACTACTTATCTAAACTTCTTAACCCCTGTGAGCAGAGGTACTCAGCCATGGAGAAAACTTGTGCAGCTTTGGTTTGGGTAGTTCAGAAATTAAAACACTATTTCCTAGCTCACGAGGTTCACCTCATTGCACGCATGAATCCAATCAAATTCCTCCTTGAAAAATCTGTCCTCACTGATCGATTAGCACGCTGGCAAAGCTTCCTCTCCCAGTTTGATATCACTTACATCCAACAAAAAGCTATCAAAGGTTATGCCATCGCCGAACATCTTGATCATCACCCTCTACCTCATTTTGATCCTGTTAATTCTGAGTTCCTAGATGAAGAATTAATGTCCATTAATCAACCCCTTGATCCTATGTGGACGTTACACTTTGATGGAGCTCTTAATTCTCAAGGAAGAGGGATCGGCATGGTTCTGTTAACACCTGAAGGGGTCACCATTCCATTTGCTGCTCGGCTCACTTTCCCCGTCACCAATAATATAGCCGAGTATGAAGCTCTTTTGGCCGGTCTGCAAACCGCTCATCGATATGGTGTCACTCCTTGCGGATTGTCGGTGATAGTCAACTCATTTTGCGCCAGGTGTTGGTCAAGTGCCGCACTATCAATCCTAAGCTTAAACCCTACCAGGAACTCGCTTCAGCTTATGCCAAACTCTTTACCAAGTTAATTTTCGTTCACGTACCTCGCAGTCAGAACATTCTAGCTGATGCTCTTGCTTCTTTAGCTTCTGCCTTAGTCTTTCCCCCTGAGCGTGATTTCCATGTCCCTCTGATTCATCAGCGTGACACTCCAGCTATTAAGGACCGTGCTTTCCTTGATATTAGGGATCAGGTGCTCGAGAAGGCCAAGCAGAAAGAAACCCTTAAAGGCAAAGAGGTCATGCTTTTGGACTGGGAAGAAGAGTTGGCTGACGAAGAGAAGCCTTGGTATTATGAGATTGCCAGATACTGTAATGATCAGTCTTATCCCGAGGAAGCCACCGCAGAAGAAAAGAAAGCAATTAGAAGAGTGGCTCAACGTTATACTTTGGTTGGAAGTGTGCTCTACAGAAGGGGGCTCACCGGTGTTTTATTGAGATGCCTCGACGATGATGAATCTTGGAAAGTCGTGGAAGAGGCGCATTCTGGTGTGTGTGGTGGTCATGTGAACAGCCAGATGTTAGCTAAGAAAATCCTTAGGCTAGGTTTCTATTGGCCCACTCTAGAAGAGGATTGCTCTATCTACGTTCGTAGGTGTGTTAAGTGCCAGCTGCACGCCGACAAGATTCATTCTCCTGCTTCTTCACTCCATCCTACGTCCTCCCCATGGCCTTTTTCCATGTGGGCTTTTGATATCATTGGACCTCTTGATGATTCGAACCTCCTGACCAAGCAAAAATCATTCATTTTCACGGCAACGGAGTACTTCACCAAGTGGGCGGAGGCGGAAGCTTACGTGGAAATTAAAGCATCAACCGTTTGCAAATTTATCATGAAGAACATCATCACGAGGTTCGGCATCCCGAGCACCATCGTCACCGATAATGGACCTCAATTTATCTCTCAAGATCTCAAGGATCTCTGCAACAGGTATAACATTGCATTGCATCATTCTTCTCCCTATTATCCGCAGGGCAATGGCCAAGCAGAGGCAACTAACAAAACTTTGATCAAGATCGTTAAAAAGACGTGTGAGGCTAATAAATTTTCGGACTGGCCAGACAAGCTGGTTGAAGCTCTTTGGGCCTACCGCACTTCCATTCGCACTCCCACTGGGCAAACCCCTTTCGCCCTCACTTATGGGATGGAGGCAGTAGTCCCTTATGAGATTCTTATTCCCTCTCTGCGAGTACAATTGGATGAGGAACTTTTTATTGATGAACGTCGTGATTCACTCCTTACCCAATTAGAACTCCTAGATGAGAAGCGTCTGGTCGTCGCTGAGCATGCGCGCGTTTATCAAAATAGGCTCTCACGTTTTTACCAAAAGAAAGTAATTGAGAGAAAATTTAAAGTCGGTGAAATGGTAATCAAGAGAATTTTTGTTAAGCCGGGTGGCCCCCGTTCAAAACTCCAACCAAATTGGGAGGGACCGTTCGTTATAAAAGAAGTTTTCCCTAGCAATGCTTATAAATTAACTAATGCTGAAGGTGAAGAGTTAACTCACCCTTGGAACGGTTTATATCTTAAGAAATATTACCCCTGATTTTCCAAAATCAAACAAAAAAATGAATATTTTCCAAAATCCACAAAAAAAATGAATATTTTCCAAAATCCAAAAAAAAATGAATATTTCCAAAAAAAAATCCCACAAAACAAAAAAAATGAATATTTTCCAAATCCAAAAAAATAGAATATTCCCCAAAACGAAACAAAACAAAAAAAAAACAGAAACTAAAAACAAACAAAAAAGGCTTTCAAATTATTGTCATGGCACACAAAAGATCAAGGCCTGAAAGGTCAAAATTCAGAATTCATTTATCAGTCTTGGTAACTTAAAAACGGGGTTGACACACACACACACTACACACTTTATTCTTGAACTCAAGCAGTGCAAAATCTGATAGAAAGTCAAAAATCTGACTAAAAGTGAAAGACAATACCCGTTCTTTTCTTATTCGGCCCATAAGGGAGGAAGGGAGACCTCGAGACAGATGCGCCAAACCTGCTCGCCGCCCTAGTAGGTGGAAGTCAAGGTCCAAAAGGGAGCAAATGTCACAAAAGCCCAAGTACAATTAGGTTTATTTTTCATCAATGCAAATCAATTCCAAAGTGAAAGTCAAGTTTTGAAAAGAAAAGCATGTCAAGAGGGCAAAGTCCCCGCAAGGAAAACCTTGGGCGTATGCATGCATTATAAATGGGCAAAAAGGCAACAAAACATCCCTACGCCAAAGACCGAACCCCAACAGGCATAGGGCAGGGGAGGTAACTTTACTTTGAGCATCCCAGAACCCCTTATGGGCTTCCCTTATATTCTCTTCCATCCTTTCTATGTGGTAAAGTCGCGAACTGGCAGGATGGCCAAGACGAACTTAAGAAATTGCACTATGCGAAATCTCGAATATAAGTCAACTTTGAGCACGTCGACTCCCTTTTAATTATTGAAGAAAGATTAATGAATCCTAGATGGTGACCGTGTAGGGCCCGCGATCTAGATAGCCTTGACAATCTTGTTTGAAGTTTCATATAATTCACGCCTTTCCTTAAGGCGTTTTTAATTTAATTCACGCCCTTGTGAGGGTCATCTTTATAAAATTAACGCCCTTGTTCAGGTCGTCTTTTCGTCAAATTCCAAAATCCTTTCAAAAGTGCACGCCGTCTGCGAGGGCGTCTTTCACTTGAGTCACGACCTAATCTAAGGTGCGTTTTTCAGGAAAATAACAAAAAAAATATAAATGATGCATTCTTCATTCACATGCTTGCATTTTGCATGTGCATATTTTGATCTATTGTTTGCATATGTGTGTTTGCATGATGCATCTCCCCTTTATTGGTTATTTCACTTTACCTTATTTGATTAAAGGCTTGGCCCCTTGACCCGTCATTAAGGTCAGAATATTGCCACCCCTTGCTCATTGGGCAAGGGGCCGAGTCGAACAGATGAATTAACCTATTTTATTCAAGTGAAAACCGCAGTTGCAGATACAGGGCAAAAGCAAAGTAAACACGAAGGACGTGAAAAGAAAAGTACACAAACACAAGTCCACAACCACACAAGTGCTCAGGTAACAAAAGCTCAAATCTCATATATATATATATCATCATGTCTATCATGTACAGGTGTGAGGGTGGAGGAGTACAAGTAAGTCTCTCAGCTCTCGCCTCCACTCTCCTCTACTCTCCTACTCTCAACCTCCTCCTCACCGTCCCGAGCTGGTGCTGGTGGAGGAGGCATGGGCCCCCGTGAAGAAGTTGGAACTCGAGCCTGGCCCCCTGCCTCACTCCTCTCTCGAAGAGAAGAACCCGCAACAAAAGTGGAGCTAGTAAAGGAGTACCCCGCGGCCCGTGCTCGCTCACACCCTCGCTGAAGACGCTCCTCGGATACTCGTAGCCGCTCCTGAGAAAGGATCAACTGAGTCCTCGAGTCGGCTAGCTCTCGCTCCCGTACTGCCACCTGCTCAAGGAACCGGGCACGCTCCGCCTGCTGAAGCTCCTGGAACTGGGCACGCTCCGCCTGCTGAAGCTCAAGGAACAGGGCACGCTCCGTCTGGTGCTCCTCTCGCTCTCGGGCACGCTCTCGCCTCTCCATCTCAAGAGCCACCCGCAGCTCGGCCACGTCCTGAGGAAGCTCCTCTCGTCGCCTCTGGGACCTCTCAAGCTCTGCGATCCGCTGGTCACGGATCGCCAACTCGGTACGTACCGCCCGAAGCTGAGCCACCTGCAAAAGGGTAAGCAAATCATCAATTCCACAATAAATGCAATAATTCAATAATTTAACGATGCATGATTGAATTACTCACCTGTAAGCTCGACGCTCGGAAGCCATCGTCTACGCAAACAAGAGCAGCTCGAAGCTCTTCGGTCTGTAAGAATGACTTTTTATCAGTACACAATGCTATATTTAATCAATAATTGAACTGACTGAGTTTGAGTTCAGAATTTACCCGTGAAGCAAGGTCGCGCTCCGCTGCCTCGGCTCGTGCAACCGCTCCAGCTAGCTGCTCTGATAGCGCGGTCACCTCTGCGCTAGGTCCCCTCGAGCTGGAGGCCTCCCCTGGATCTCTCCTCACTATTCCCTGCTGGGCACGCTGCATTCATTAAGATCGTCTGTGGCTAATCATCAATAATTCAACAAAGAGTTTCATTTGCATATAGAAGTAATTTAAACACTCACCAGGGTCTCTAGGTCTGCCCGCGTGGCAGCTAGCTGGTCCTCCAGGCTGTGTAGGTGGGCCTGGGCGTCTATCGCCGCTATGTCCCTCGCATCCTGCATCCACTACATGTTAGTCGCATGATAGAAACATAAGCATTTGCATTCAATTTAGAAATAAGTGCATTCATACATACCCCTAAGACCCTCATCTGGGGTCGGCCGGCGTGTACCTCCCAGTAGCGCCGGAGGTACTCGGAGCTGTCAGTCGCGTGGGAGACAACTCGGATCCCGCCACGCTGCCAGTCGGCGTACTGCTCCTCGAACCGTACCCGCCAGTCGGTCGTCTTGGTGCGACCACGGGTCTTCTTTCCTATGCCTCGAGGCTCTCCGACCTCGATCCACTCCTGGGGCAGGCCCAGGGTCCTCATCACCAACCGAAGCCGTAACGGCTCGATCTCGCTCAGGCAATGCAGCCATAGCTCGCGCCCAAAGCGAGGTCGTCCCGATACGACCCAAGGTTGGCCCTCATCTGTCATATCCTCGTAGGGCCTCCACCGCACCTGCATTCATACATATCATTATCATTTCATCACAATCAATTCAAATCAATTCAAAAGAAATGCATACCATTCGTTCATACATACCAGCGAGGGAGGAAAGTCGCGGAACTCTCTCCGTAGAACCCACAACTCGTAGTCGAGTGGGGCACCGAAGACGACCGGTAACCAGCGTCGCGCCAGGGGGAAGGATCCCTCAGCTCCGGGCCGTGGGTCAACGCGCCCCATCGGCATGTATAGGTGGCTCCACACCTGCATCCATGCATTGCATTAGTAAGGCATTCACATGCATCATAATAAGAAGAGAAAAGAAAAAGAAAAAAGATATGAAAATGAGAAAATTGCATACCTGAAGAAAAGGTGAGAAGCCACTGACGGTCGCCTCTCGCCCCGTCCCCGTGGACAAATCAGCCATCAAATGCGCCAGCAGCGCTGCACCCCAAGCGTAAGTGCCAACGGTCTCCAGGTCCTCAAGGATGCCCAAGAAGCGGCAGTTGATGACGTCGGCTTTCGTCCCCAGCAATAATCTCCCGAGCAGCAGCAGCAGGAACCTCCTCAGGTCTCGATCCGCTCTCTCACGGTCAGTCGGGTCCTGGCAGCATGCCGCTCTCACCCCGTCAGTCAGCCTCTGTGCGAACTCACCTAGGGTCTCCCCTGACCTGTACCTGGCATCCCCCAAACCCATCACCGTGGTCAGGTCCGTACGGAAGATGGTCCTACACTCACTCGGCACCATGTAAACCATATCTAGCCCCAGTAACCTCTGGGCCATCTCCGTGTAGTCAGGGTAGGTGAACCCACTCACAGCCTCACCATCCACCCTCAACCCCGTAATCCTAGACACATCCTCTAGGGTAGGAACCATATGCCCCCAGGGCATCAGGAAAGTCCGGCTCACCCTATCCCAACGCTCACGCAGAACCTGGATAAGTGCTAGGTCGGGTCTAAATGGCTCGATGGATAGGAAGGCCCCAAACCCCATAGCGTCTACCCTAACCCTCTGGAAGTCGGGGAGACCCTGGTATGCTGCCCAGACCATGACCCATGAGATGCGGGTCCTCATCAGCCCCTGCATGCATTAAAAGAAAGAATTTTGCTTAATGGTTTGATTAATCATGTATAATTGCATTTGGTTTTGCTTGAGCATGTTTTGGAAGTCACGCCCTTCCTAAGGCCGTTTCTTAGTGATTTCACGCCCTTAAAGGGGCGTTTTATATTAAAGTAACGCCCTGGCTGAGGGCGTTTTTCATTTTTGCAACGCCGCTGTACAGGGCGTGAGCATGTGGTTAATTTCTAAAAATCCTAAAAATGTTTTCAAATCACGCCGTCGGCTGGGGCGTTTTATTTTGAGGACCGTTCTGTTCAATTGGAGAGTTTTGAAGAGACGCCCTCTGGTTTGGGCGTTTCTTGGTGAATCACGCCCTGGTGAGGGGCGTGGCTATCATGATTTTCAGAAAAAAAACGACAGCATGCAAATTAATTAATAATGATTAATGAAAAACAGTTAATGGTCATGGCATTAATGAAAAATCTCTTTTTTTAAAACAACATGCTGCAGGGCGTTTTTCATGGGGGTTAATTGATTTTCAGAAAATAAAATAAATTTACGCCCTTGGTCAGGGCGTTTCGTTTGTGAATAACGCCCCCGTGGGAGGCGTGTCTTTTCTGAGTTGCAGATTTTGCCCCCGAGGGCTATGGAAAATCAGGAAAAATTTAAATAAAATAAAAAAATTGGAATTGGGGAGGGGAACTTACCTTCTTGTGCTTCTGGGGTTGTGGCCGAGGCAATGGCCGTCTTGGCCGCCGGAGTTGACCCCGGGGAGCGACCGCCGCCGCGGGCGGTGGTCCTTCACCTTCCTCTTCATCTTCCTCATCTCCCTCTTCTTCTCCATCTTCTTCTCCTTCCTCTCCTTCTTCACTGGCTCCGTCGCCGCCGGCGGCCACCGCCGGTTCTTCAACCGCGACGATGGCGAGCTCCTCCGCGGCGGCTTCTTCTTCTTGGGCGTGGGCGGCGTCGAGGTCGACGACCTCCAGGGCGCTCACCCTCTGGCGTTTGGCCATGGTCAGGGCTGGGGGGAATGAGAGATTGAGAGAGTGAGAGAAGAGAACGAGAGAGGGAGATCGGAGGAGGGGTGGTCTCGGTTAGGGTTTGCAGAAGGGGGAAGAATGAAAACGGAAGGAAGAAGAAAGGGGCCGATGACCTTTGGGTTTCGAAAAGAAGACACGCCCTTAAGCAAGGCGTTTTTAACGGAATTCACGCCCAGGAGTTGGGCGTTTCATAAAATCAGACGACGTTGATTAAGGCGTTAATTTGTTTTGCATGGGGAACGATAACCGTTGTCAGACGCATTGAATGGGCGTTGATTGATGTGATGAGAGTCATCATGGTTGGTTTAGAGTCACGCCTCTGTTGAGGGCGTGTTATTTTTAAGAAGTGACTAAGGAAAAGGCGTTACTTTTGATGATTCAACGATTATTTTCTTTGGGGTTTGAATATTCACGCCTTCTCTGAAGTCGTTATTTAAGTCACGCCCACTGTACAGACGTTAACTGTGGAGGATGGGCCGATTGAAGCGCCTTGAGGTAAGGTGTTCCTTCTTGAATTCACGCCCTGTGTTGAGGCGTTATTTGCAACAGAAACACAGGTTTTGGATAATTTTGATCATAATCACGGTAATATTGGCTCAATCAGAAAATAATCTTTATTGCTTTAATAAGAAGGAATTACAATGACTAATGAGCCACTTTGGGCCTTAATTTTCTCAAAGAGATTACATAATTTTTCCACTGTTCTTTGTCTTCATCCAAGTCTTCTACAGGTTGATGAAGTTTGCTTAGCTTCCATAGAGCTTGAATGGTGATAGCCTCCTCCCCATCTCCATTGCTGCCTAGGTCCCTTGATTTGATTGGAGGGAGATGGGAGATGTCTTCTAAGTGTTGCCTTGAAAGCCCAATTTGAGGAAGGCACCTGTGAGAGTTGTACAAGACGAAGTCTGAAGCGCCAATAAGACGAAGGTCCGTCCCGATGGAGAAGCGTGCACGAAGTTCCTGCATTTTGAATACACCCGGGGCGCAAGTAAAGAGATTCTTTGGCATTACCTTTAAGTGCTCCCTCCAATCCCCTCTCTTCTTGATTTGAGGAACCCGGTTAGTCACTCTATTGCTTATTCCTAATGAGCCGGTTATATAGGAGAGTGGGCTCTTTGAGAAAATTCTTGAGGGTTGTTGGGCTTCGTGGCATAGATCGAATTTGAAGTGTAGATCAATCCAACTAGAGAGTGCTAGCATGCACCCGTAGATGGGCCTTCCCATGGCCGCCGAGGTGAGCCCGCTATAAAGATATGCTAGGATCGCCGGTCCAACTCTTTCTTCCTCCCATAAGCTCACCACTGCGCTCAATTGGGACTCCTCTAGAAAGTCCTCCGTGGATGGGAATATGAGTGCTCCTGCTAAGCACACCACGAAGGCTTTGGTCACTCTTTCTATCTCCTCTTCCTCTTTAGCTTGATCCGCTCTCTTGTACACCCACGAGGCGAGCTTCAAGAGGTTAATTCCTTTAGTGACCTTGATTTGGTTCACTATATTTGGGCTAGGTATCAATGAGGTTAGCAACTCATGGGAGGAGATTGGCCTTGGCATGATGGCCATCTTTTCTTCTTCTCCTTGTTTCATCCTTTTCAAGCCTAGGATCGTCTCTACTTCTTCCAGCAAGATAGTGGCTTCGAATGTGGAAAATAAGAAGGTATGGGTGGAAGGATGCCATGTTTCAATCAATGCACCTATGGCAGCCCAATCAAGATGGATTTGGTCATAATGTTTAGCATGGGTTATCAACCCCAAGAGATGCCATCTAGCTACATATACCCTCATATCTGAAGTAAACTTGGAGAGGATGAGGGGCAACCACTTGATTCGGATGTACCTTCTAGCTCCTCGAAGGATTGGGTAATCCTGTAAAGAAGAAACATGAAGCATGCAGTGATAAGAATAAGCATAGATAAATATAAGATGAGGGTTCAGCAGAAGGAGCACAGTAAAGCAACTAACAGAAGGATAGCTTACCTGGCTCAAAGCAATTCGATTGCTTATGTGCCCTTGTATTTCAGTAATCCTAGGAGTAGATATCCTAGGTTTCTTCATCACTCTGTCCATCTCTTTCTTTTGCAGAAGAAGCTCGCGCAGAGGCTTGAAGAAGAACAAAAGCAGAAGAACGAAAGCTTGCAGAAGAAGAGGCAATCCGGTTGCAGAAGAGTTTCGATGGGTTGGTGAAGGAAAGCCTGCCTTTTTATAAGGATTTGAAGAGTCCTAAAGAGTTCCGAAGATAGAAGTTTGATTGGGTTAAGGACTGTGTCCTTGATTTCGTGCTGAATTAACGCCTTGTGTAAGGGCGTCTTTTGTTGATTTGACGACCTGACAGTGGTCATTTTTTATGTCACGCCCTTAATGAGGTCATTTTTATTCTAAGCTTCTGTTACTGTTTACGCCTTTGAGTAGGGCGTGTTTTAAATAATTAACGACCTACGGTAAGGTGTCTTTCATGATGATAACGCCCTGTTCTTAGGCGTGTTTTTCCTGGATTACGGATCTTTGACCTCTCCATGCTTTTGATGAACTTAAGTGCTATTATTTGGTGAAATTGTTTATGATTAAGCACTTATGATCATGTCATGTTCTGAATTAATGAATGAAAGCTAATAAATTTCAAAGTGCAGAAGTTTTGCAGGATCCAAGGCGCTCGGACCGCTCATGGGAGTAACATCTTGTCACCTTATATCTGTTTCTTGTAAGCATTGTTATTATATGATATCTACACTATTATAGTATGTCAAGGACCTTGTGGTTCTGATAAACCTGAAATTTGAGTTCCCCTTCATCAAAAACGATGACGATTTCAGGAGAATCTTGATCGCACGGATAGGCCGTTGAGTTGTTAAAAGGTTTGGGACGATGGTTCCACTTTCTGAGTTGATGCGCGGACAAACGGGCCTCGGCTTAGTGTTAACTCAGAAATATGGATTCTTGACCAGATCTAAATAGCTTAGCAATATTATCCTTGATTATATTCTATTTTTAGTTTGGTTTAATCTTTTCTTTTAGCCCAGCATGCATCATGTAGGACTTTGAGATTCATGCTGAAAATCTTCATATTATGGCAATAATGAAATTCACTCGCTCTTGATTGAGTTAACATGAGATATTCCACTTCAAATCAAGTACTTCATTCTGGTTGAAGCCGTTCAGGCTGATTCCCTGAAAGTGTCCCTTTTGTTGGATCTCTATCCCAATTCCCCTTACTTTTCTGCACTATTTACCTTGGTTGTAGCACGTCCACGTTGGCTGGTAATCGCTCTCCAATGGTCTTTCCCTGTCGTGCCCACGCGCACACCCTTTATTTACTTAGTTAAATCTCCTTTTATCCAACAAATCGATGTTTCCTTGGAACCACCCAGAGTTGTTTCATTCAGAATCTTGGAAAGATTTCAAATGCTTAATGTTCTGAGGCGTGTCACATCACACCTTGGCGTCTCCTTATCAGCTCATTCCACTTCATTCCTTTCATTACAATTCATTCCATTTCCGTCTCACTCCCTTGCAAAGCAGACGCCAAGGCGGGGCAGCTGTAGACACGCCAAAATTGACGTTATGTTGATCAAATCTCATGTTGTTATGATAACGCCCCAAGTGGACTTCAATATTCCTATAACATGAAGTTTTTCTATTTTTGTGAATTTTATGCATTTTTTTTCTGCATTTTTCGTGATTCACGACCTGAAGCAGGGCGTTACTTTAAAAAGTAACGGCCTGTCATAGGGCGTTTCAAAAGAAGGGACGACCACAGGTGAGGGCGTCAATTCCTGGTATTATCCGTTAATTTCTGGAATTATCTATTTTCAAAATAAAAGCATTTTCTGAGTAACGTCCTTCCTCAGGGCGTGTTTTTAAGAAACGCCGTTATCTCAGGCGTGTTCCCTTGATGCTAAAACAAAGAAGGTTTTATTTCCAAAAATTAAATCCAGGAAGAAACGACTTTTCATAGGTCGTGTTTAAGAAACGTCTCTGTGCAGGTCGTCAATTCATAAATAGACGCCCTGGCTTAAGGCGTGTTTACTCCAGAGTCCTTCCTTTTTTCATCTTTCCCTCACAGTTCCCTACCATCCATGGACTCTTGCTCGATCTTAATCCTTCCCAGGATGCCTCATTACCCGTTCTTATCACTTCCTTGTTTGATCATATCCGATTGAAGCTATAAAAGAAAATCTCGTTTGATCGTGTAAAAGGTTAACAACTCAAAGGGTTAAGAGGTTGATCATTCAACAGGCACGTTCTGCATCCTTCTCTGCATCCAATCAAGCGCCTGTTGCCTTCATCCTTTCTGCATCCGTTTAAGTATCTCCACGGTTTGCCCTTTACTCTCGTCAGGGAGAGCAGGGTTCTATCTGTTGTTTCGTTGTTCATCTCCTCTTAACATCTCCTCATTATCACCCGGTCGTTAGTTATTCTATTGCATTAAGCATCATTTTTCATATCCTTTCCCTGGTTCCCTGCTAGGGGTTTAAAAAAAACAAAAAAAAAGAGGTGCGCTGTTGATGCCTTTTTCATCATTTTGTGTTAGTTTGGATTGATACTATCTGCACCTTGGCTGATCCCCTCTCTTTTGTCTGTCTTTTATTGTTTTTTTTTTACAAGGTAATCAACTGAAGAGAACCCACTTCATCGGCCGGCCGATTGAAGTCGGAGGAGGAAATCCACATCCATCCCGCATCTCAATTTCCACCAGGTATACGCGATCTCTTGTTCTTCTTATTGAGGTAATCCCTCTGGCGATCACACAAATTCCCCTTGTGCACCTCGTGCATGCTTTTCTCCCTATCATTTTATTGATTATTATTGTCTTATTCTTCGTATTTTGCTTTAAGTGGATTTTAATCCGATCTACACCTATCAGCACTCTTCAACCTACCTAGAGAAGAGGAAGAAGAAGAAATTTGCTTCACACCCCATGCTGGGGGAGGCAAAGCCGAGGCCGCAACTGCTGCACATGCCACTCGGTCGGGCCGAAAATGGGGGCGCCAGCCACCACCCAACCACAACATCATATTCAGAGGGGAGCAACCCTACAAGACACCTCCACCGGAGGTTAAGGGAGTTCAAATCCCCCCTCCGTCAGGCCTATACAACAAAAGTGGGGGCAAGGCAGTCCCTTCATTCCTTGAATTTATGAAAATGTCAAAGGGGAAACAGCCCTGTCAAGAGGCTAACCCTACACCCGGGGCCATTCACCCGCAGCCAGCGCAATCTACTGAGGATGCAAATGCAGATGGAGCTTGCCCTACAACAACTAATAAAGAAGACCCGACAGCCGGTGCCTGCCAAGAGGATGCCAAGTCCGAGGAAGATGAAGCAGGTCTGTCTGGACCCACAAATCAAAACCTCCCCAAGCCCAGATGGGCTGAAGAGATGAAGCTCTCCAATGTCCGGGCTGGGAGCCGAATAATGAAGTTGCTCAAAAAGCTCCCCGCTCGATTTATGATCTGGGAAATTCTCTCTTTGAGTGAAGAAACTCGACAGGCGATCATCACTGCTCTGCAGACGCCTGCTCATTTTGAAGCCTGCATAGCCGAGGCTATACCAGAAGCCAGTATGACCTTCTCTCCGGAAGACATGCTACTACCTACTGCCAGCCACAACAGGCCGCTGTATATGAAAGGGCACCTGAATGGAAGGGAGCTGAACAGAATACTGGTTGATCCCGGTGCAGCAGTCAACATCCTGCCATACAGAATATACGAGAGGCACCACTTTAATGTGCATCTCGAGAAAGTCGGGGATATGCGTATCGCTGGCTTCAACCAAAAATGTGAAGTATCTATGGGAGTGGCAGAATTTACGCTGACCCTGGCAGATTTCACTACAACAGTACAGTTTCATGTCATTGACTCTCGCACCTCCTACAAGGCGCTGCTCGGCCGCCCATGGCTGCATGAGAATATGGTGGTGCCCTCCACGCTCCACCAATGCATCAAATACAGCCTCCAAGGGAAGGAGGAGAGGATATTTACTGATCTCCACCCATTCGAGGTATTTGAATGTCACTTGGCAGACGCCAACCTATATACGGGGCCTCCCCGGAAGGTTTCTGAAGCTAAAGCCCCCATAGGGGCCTCGAAGAATAGATCGGGTGACGGTTGGTATCCACCACCACCACGTGGATATGTCAATCCGAAGGTGGTCTCCCACATCACAACTTCTGGAGACGTCGGCAGGGTAACACCCCCAGCATTATATCCCAAAGCTAAGGAAGTGCAGGTCAATCGACAGCACGACCGCATCGGAGTCCCGGCCGGCCTCACCAAGCCAGTCCTCGGCCTCAACGACCCCACTGTCGAGCCTTTCAAAGCTTGGGAGGTGACACAGGAAGATGGGCCCAGCAGCTTGTTCTATACAGCTGAGGAGCATCCTACTCGGGAAGACACAGACTGTAGCCTCCCCGAAGATCTAAGCAACCCGCGGGTTCCTGTCCAAGGCCTGGCATTTACAACTGATCGGATGGCCAAGATGTTTCAGAAGCAACACCTTCCTCCTGATCAGTCTCAAAGGCGCAAAGAAGCTTTCTAGAAGATGTGGTATCCTGCAAATCTGGATAAGGAAATGAGACGTGTCTCTCAGCATCCAGGGTTGGGCTTCACCCTGGAGGAATATTATTACAGTGGGCGGTATGAGGTGAATACTATCTCTGCCTTCTATCCTTCTGAAGATAGCCCTCTGGGGGCAACCTTTGATGAGTATCCGGTGGAAGCCAAATATCTTGAACTGGCTCGGTCCGGGAATCAAGAAGTAGAAACCTCGGCCCCTTGCCGATGCTGGGAGCAAGTTCATCCTGAAGAGGCGGCCTTTCAAGCCGAATTTGATACGGCTAGCAGCAGCGAAGCTGAAGACATTCAAGAAGTAGGAGTCTCTCCCTCCACAGGGTTCCTACTAATGACAACTTCAACACCCTTTCTGCCAATCAGGGAAGCCTTGGTCAACTCCAATCAAGGGGAGCCAGCTACCAGGAAAGAAAAAGCCACTTCTGCGGAAGATACAACTGTCCCAGAAGGCGAGACTTCCTCAGCTTCTGCTATAAAACCAGTATGCTGTCCAAGTCCGGCTGTAAACAGCTACCAGTCCGTTATGGCTGCAACCTCATCCACAAACACCAAGGCTGCTCTCTCATCCTTGGAAGCTACAACGGCAATGGATTTGCTAATAGAACAATCCACTCAGTCGCTAGCACAAGAAATCAAGAAACCTCATGAGGCTCTGGCGATATCCAACGAGGAAGTCGAAGTACTCGACCCTCAAGATGATATTCCAGACTTCGTTGACCTCCAACCGGCACCTCCGGAGATAGAAGACGGAGGCCAAGCCACAGTCGATGAACTGATAGAAGTCAACCTGGGAAATGAGGAGGACCCTAGGCCTACCTTCCTCAGCGCCCAACTATCCCCAGAAGAACGGGAATTGTACATCCAGCTGCTGCTAGAATACCGGGATTGCTTCGCCTGGACTTACAAAGAGATGCCAGGTCTAAGCCCCGCTGTCTCACAACATGAGCTAACAATCAGCCCTGAGGCCGAGCCAGTGAAGCAGCTACCGCGGCGCATGAGGCCAAAGCTCATCACCCAAATTTGTGCTGAAGTCGACAAGCTCATTGACGTGGGATTTGTTGAAGAAAACCAGTACACTACATGGCTGGCGAATATCGTCCCCGTGAAGAAGAAGAATGGACAAATCCGGATATGTGTCGACTTCCGAGATCTAAATAAAGCCTGTCCCAAAGATGATTTCCCGGTGCCAATAACCGAGGTCATGATTGATGCTACAACTGGCCATGAAGCCCTGTCATTCAGGGATGGGTCTTCCGGTTACAATCAGATTTGGATCGCGGAGCCTGATCGAGTCCATACTACTTCCCGAACTCCTAAAGGCATTTATCATTACAAGAGAATGCCGTTCGGACTGAAAAATGCTGGCGCAACCTATCAGCGCGTAATGACCAAAATCTTTGACGAGTTGCTCTACCACAAGGTTGAATGCTACGTAGATGACCTGGTGGTCAAGACCAAAAGAAAAGAAGATCATCTGCAAGACCTCCGGATTGTTTTTCAGAGGCTGAGGCAGCATGAGCTAAAGATGAACCGCATGAAATGTGCGTTCGGAGTGTCGAGCGGAAAATTCTTGGGTTTCATCGTCTGATATCGGGGAATCGAGATAGACCCCGCAAAGATCAAGGCGATTCAGGAGTTACCTCCGCCAAGGAACATCTCCGAGCTGAGATCACTACAGTGCCGCTTAGCTTATATCCGGCGGTTCATTTCCAATTTGTCAGGGTGATGCCAGCCTTTTCACAAGTTGATGATGAAAGAGGTTCCCTTTTATTGGGATGAAGATTGCCAGGTAGCCTTTGACAAGCTAAAAGACTACCTAAAAACTCCTCCAGTGCTGGGCGCACCGGTGAAAGGACGACCATTGATACTGTATATAGCAGCTACACATAATTCTCTGGGGGCAATGCTGGCCCAGAATAATGAAGAAGGGAAAGAGCAAGCCCTCTATTACCTCAGTCGGAGACTGGTCAGAACTGAAGAGAAATATACTTATATTGAGAAGATTTGTCTGGCGCTGGTCTTCGCAGTTAAGAAGCTCCGACACTATATGTTGTCGCATGAAATCAGCTTGGTGTTCAAAGAGGATCCCCTGAAGTACATCATGTCTCAACCGGCACTCAAAGGCCGCCTGGGCAAATGGGCGGTAATTCTTATGGAGTTTGATATCTCCTACGTGCCGCGCAAGGCCGTCAAGGGCCAAGCTATTGCAGACTTCTTCGCTGAGCACCCAGTGCCCGGGGATTGCCCGTTGGAGCCGGAGCTTCCTGAAGATGAAACCCTAGAAGCCGTGCAAGTACAGCCCTCTCTATGGCAGCTATACTTTGATGGCACTTCTAGAATTGACACCTCTACCACCGGATCATCCAGGGTCAGAGCAGGAGCAGGCATAGTCTTGAAATCCCCAGAAGGAGAAGTGGTACATACATCTTGCTCCATAAACAAACAATGCACCAACAATGAAGCGGAATATGAAGCCCTGATAATCGGGTTGCAAATTACTCTGTCCATGAGAATTCAGATGCTGGAAGCATTCGGAGACTCCATGCTAGTTATAAAACAGCTGGAAGGAGAGTTCGATGTGCGAAAGCAAGAGCTCCTCCCCTATCACCAGTTGGCAACTCGCCTGATGTCAAGATTTTACTTCATCAGCATCAAGCACATCAATCGAGGCCAGAATGCTCAGGCAGACGCCCTCGCTAAGCTGGCCAGTTCATTGGCGGTCCCGCCAGACACAAGCCTGAATATAACAGTGATCAACCGCCGACAGGTCCCCAGCGTAACAGGGGTCCTGGCCGACGAACAAGAAACGGAAGTAGCAGTCATCGAAGGGGTTCAGCAGCCTGATTGGCGAGAGCATCTCCTACACTGGTTTCAACACCAGCAACTTCCAAAAGAAAAGGAACATAGAATGAAGCTCTTGAGGATCAAGGATTCTTACGAGATGCGAAGCGGGACCTTGTTCCGAATTATGGCAGATGCCCGAAGGAAAGTCCTACTCCGTTGCTTGTCTTCAGCAGAAGCGGGACAGGTGATGCAGGAGGTCCATGCAGGATCAGCTGGAGCACACCAGGCTGGCCCGAAGATGAAAATTGAGATAAAGAAACTGGGTTACTATTGGCCCACTATATTTGATGATTGCTGCAGGTTTGCCAAAGCTTGTCAGAAGTGCCAAGAACACGCTAATGTGGCAAGGAGACCTCCAGTGCCATTGCATCCCACCCTACCAAGCTGGCCGTTTGCTCAGTGGGGCACGGACGTAGTAGGGCCGCTACCAGCATCTTCGTCAGGGTGCAGATACATCTTAGCAGCTACAGACTACTTCTCCAGATGGGTAGAGGCAGTAGCACTAAGAGATGTGACGGGAGAACTAGTTGCAAGATTCTTTCGGCAGAATGTAATATTTCGGTTCGGGATCCCCAGCCGAATCATCTCTGATAATGGCAGTCATTTTAGGAACCAGAAGGTTTATCGGCTGGCCGACAAATACAAAATCGACTGGAGGACATCGTCCCCCTACAACCCTCAAGCCAATGGACTCGCAGAAGCCTTTAACAAGACCTTATGCACACTGCTGGCAAAGACTGTCAAGTCTAATAAAAAGGATTGAGAAGAAAGGATGTACGAAGCACTTTGGGCCTATCGTACTGTCTACAAGACCCCAACCGGCTGTTCACCTTTCTCCCTCGTTTATGGGTCGGAAGCTGTAGTGCCCATTGAACTTGAAGTTCCTTCATTGCGAGTTGCCGTCCAGCACGGACTAGTCAGTGGTGAACAGGCCAATGCAGAAAGAAGATTGGAGGAGCTCGCTGAGCTCGAAGGAAAATGCCTCCGGGCACAGCAAAACATCCAACTCTACCAAGCTCGCATGGCCCGTGCTTTTGACAAGCTAGTCAAGGGTCGAGAATTCAAGAAAGGAGACCTGGTAATGGTCAAAAGAAAAGAAGTGATGGCCTCCAACCCCAAAGGGAAGCTGGTCGAAAACTGGGTCGGGCCGTATATCGTCCGCCGAGTATATAAGGGGGTGCCTACGTCCTTGTAGACCACAAAGGAGTCATTCAGTTCTTTCCCCTCAACGGAAAACACATTAAGCTGTATCATGCAGTGCAGCCGACATGTCCCGAGTGATCGGTCGGAGCTAACTTTTCCTTGGTTAGTGGCACTCCACCCTAATCAAGCTACCTCCCCTTTGGTTAGTGGCGTTTCACCCTAATCAAGCTACTTTCCTTGGTTAGTGGCGCTCCGCCCTAACCAAGCTACCCTTTTCCTGGGTTTAGTGGCACTCCGCCCTAACCGAACTACTTTTCCCCTTGGTTTAGTGGCACTCCGCCCTAACCGAGCTACATTTTCCTTGGTTTAGTGGCACTCCTCCCTAACCGAGCTACCTTTTCCTTGGTTTAGTGGCACTCCGCCCTAACCGAGCTACCCTCCTCCTTGGTTTAGTGGCACTCCGCCCTAACCGAGCTACCATTTTCCTTGGTTTAGTGGCACTCCGCCCTAACCGAGCTACCTTCCCTTGGTCTAGTGGCACTCCACCCTAACCGAGCTAGCTCTCCTTAGTTTAGCGGCACTCCGCCCTAACCGAGCAACTCTTCTCCTGGGTTTAGTGGCACTCCGCCCTAACCGAGCTACCCTTCTCCTTGGTTTAGTGGCACTCCGCCCTAACCGAGCTACCCTTCTCCTTGGTTTAGTGGCACTCCGTCCTAACCGAACTACCTTTTCTTGGTTTAGTGGCACTCCGTCCTAACCGAACTACCTTTTTCTTGGTTTAGTGGCATCTCGCCCTGATCAAGCTACCCTTTTCTTGGTTTAGTGGCACTCCGCTCTAAACAAGCTACTCTTCTCCTTGGTTTAGTGGCACTCCGCCCTAACCGAGCTACTCTTCTCCTTGGTTTAGTGGCACTCCGCCCTAACCGAGCTACCCTCTCCTTGGTTTAGTGGCACTCCGCCCTAACCAAGCTACCTTTTCCTTGGTTTAGTGGCATTTCACCCTAACCGAGCTACTTTTCCTTGGTTAGTGGTATTTCACCCTAATCGAGCTACCTTCTCCTGGTTTAGTGGCACTCTGCCCTAACTAAGCTACCTTTTCCTTGGTTTAGTGGCACTCCGCCCTAACCGAGCTACCCTCCTCCTTGGTTTAGTGGCACTCTGCCCTAACCGAGCTACCTTTTCCTTGGTTTAATGGCACTTCGCCTTGATCAAGCTACCCTTATCTTGGTCTAGTGGCATTCCGCCCTAGCCGAGCTACCCTTATCTTGGTCCAGTGGCACTCCTCCCTGATCGAGCTACCCTTGCCTTGGTCTAGTGGCATTCCGCCCTAGCCGAGCTACCCTTATCTTGGTCCAGTGGCACTCTGCCCTGATCGAGCTACCCTTACCTTGGTCTAGTGGCACTCCACCCTAGTCGAGCTACCCTTATCTTGGTCTAGGGCACTCCGCCCTGATCGAGCTACCTCTCCTTGGTCTAGTGGCACTCCGCCCTGATCGAGCTACCTCTCCTTGGTTCAATGGCACCCCGCCCTGATCAAGCTACCCTTATCTTGGTCCAGTGGCACTCCGCCCCGATCGAGCTACCCTTATCTTGGTCTAGTGACATTCCGCCCTGATCGAGCTACCCTTATCTTGGTCTAGTGACATTCCGCCCTAGCCAAGCTACCCTTACCTTGGTCCAGTGGCATTCCGCCCTAGCCGAGCTACCCTTATCTTGGTCTAGTGGCATTCCGCCCCGATCGAGCTACCCTTATCTTGGTCTAGTGGCATTCCGCCCCGATCGAGCTACCCTTATCTTGGTCTAGTGGCATTCCGCCCTGATCAAGCTACCTCCCCTTGGTCCGGTGACATTCCGCCCCGATCGAGCTACCCTTATCTTGGTCTAGTGGCATTCCGCCCTGATCGAGCTACCTTTCCTTGGTCTAGTGGCACTCCGCCATGGCCGAGCTCTCAAAAGAATACACCATATGGCTGTTGCGGGCCTTACGTCCGAATCGGCGAAAAATCATTCCTTTGCGTTAGCATTCAACCCTTGCTAACGAATATACCGCTCTCTTCGGCACAAGGCCCGGTGCTCCAGTCAACAACCGTCTACTGTCAACCACGGGTCGGATATCATGCTTCGACCTGCCACCCTTCATAGAAATAAAGAAGAAAAGAAAATAAAAATGGGGTTAAAAATAGAGATACCCCACCAGACTTGCTCCTATATTAGGACGAGTACAAAAAATGGCTATAACCCAGCTGTGGTGAAAACCCGAAGGGGCGCTGCAGGCAAAATCAGGTACCCCGCCGCGTGAAAACCTGAAAGGGCGCGCGGGCAAAAGCAAGAGGGGGCTGGCTCCGGCGAAAATCTGAAAGGGCGCTTGAGTCAGTAAAGTGGTAATTTCCAAATTCCTCTCCTATTCTCCACCCAATGAAACTCCGAAAGGGACAACCATCAAAGTCCCACCAGAAATCCTTTAACAAACCCACATTCGACCTTCGTCATCATCGGCGAGGTCGGGTGATCTCTACCCTCAACTTGGACCTTACGTCCCTGTTGATAATCCCATCTTCGCTTCGGCATGTGACCCGTGCTGATGAATAAACCCACATTCGACCCTCGTCATCATCGGCGAGATCGGTGATCTCTACCCTCAACTTGGACCTTACGTCCCTGTTGATAATCCCATCTTCGCTTCGGCATGTGACCCGTGCTGATGAATAAACCCACATTTGACCCTCGTCATCATCGGCGAGATCGGTCGATCTCTACCCTTAACTTGGGCCTTACGTCCCTGTTGATAATCCCATCTTTGCTTCGGCATGTGACCCATGTTGATGAATAAACCCATGGTCGACCCTCGTCATCATCGACGAGATCGGTCTATCTCTACCCTTAACTTGGACTTTCCGTTCCCGTTAATAACCCTACCTTTGTTTCAGCGATAACCTATGCAGATTAATAAACCCACATTCGACCCTCGTCATCATCGGCGAGACCGTTCGATCTTTACCCTTAGCTCAGATCTTACATCCTTGTTAATAGACCGTATCCTTTGCTTCAATATCTAACCAGTGTCGACAGACTGACGCAGGGTCCAATCCTTGTCATCATCGATAAGGCCAGTCAATATTTTCGCGGTCCAGTTCTTCTGCATCCCGAATTCAAGAAAAAAGAAAGAAAGAAAAGAAAATGGGGTTAAAAATAGAGATACCCCGCCAGACTTGTTCCTATATTAGGACAAGTGCAAAAATGGCTATAACCCAGCTGTGGCGAAAATCCGAAAGGGCGTCGCAGGTAAAATCGGGTACCCCGCCGTGTGAAAACCCGAAAGGGCGCGCGGGCAAAAGCAAGAGGGGGCTGGCCTCGGCGAAAACCCGAAAGGGCGCTTAGGTCAGTAATGTGAATAAAAATTGAATGATGAATAGTGATGATTCATTCTCTGTCCGGAAGACCCCTTACGAGGTCGACGGGGAATTTTCATCCGATATCCCGCCTATATACATCTATTGTCTACCCTTTTCGACCCTTGTCACCATCGGCAAGATCGGTCGCTACCCTTTCCAGTTTTTGTCACCATCGGCAAGACCGTCTACCCTTTTCGACCCTTGTCACCATCGAAAAGATCGGTCGCTACCCTATCCGGTCCTTGTCACCATCGGCAAGACCGTCTACCCTTTTCGACTCTTGTCACCATCGGCAAGATCGGTCGCTACCCTATCCGGTTTTTGTCACCATCGGCAAGACCGTCTACCCTTTTCGACCCTTGTCACCATCGGTAAGATCGGTCGCTACCCTATCCGGTTTTTATCACCATCGGCAAGACCGTCTACCCTTTTCGACCCTTGTCACCATCGGCAAGATCGGTCGCTACCCTAGTCCGGTTCTTGTCATCATCGTCAAGACCGTCTACCCTTTTTCGACCTTCGTCATCATCGACAGGACCGGTCGCTACCCATTCTCGGGTCTTGCCACCCTCGGCAGGACCGCTTACCCGTCAGTTTTGATATACCCTCTTGAGTCCCCCGTACTCTCGGCTGGCATAGGCCGTTGTTAGTCTCGAGAAAAGTTACGGCGCGGTGGAGCGAACACCTCACCCCTTTGCTGAAGGCGTGAGCGCTCTCCTGCCCTAGTGACTCATACACTCGGATTAGAAACAACGGGCTAATGGAAGAGAAAAGAATAATGACAAGATGGAGTCTTCATTCAAAAAGCACGATGGAGATTTTCCATTACTATGAAGTAAAAGGTACATGTTACACGGGCCATCCCCCGGAGTACATGAAGTGCGTCAAAAAGGGAGCAAATAAAGAGAAAAAAAGACTACGGCAGAGGGCGTCGGAAGATGTCCTCCAGCGCAGGAATACCCAGGGAAGGATGGCGGGTCAGTTCTTACAATCAGAACTCGGTGGCCTCCAGCTCAGATAGCTTCTCCTCGAAGGAAGCAGCTTGTCCCTCGGCCATCTCTGCATCCTCCGCCTTCTGGACTCCCAGGCGATCTACCTCTTCAAGTTCGGCCTCTACCCTTGAAAGTTTGGCCTGTAATGCCGCCATCCGGGCCGTCAAGAAGCTTCGGCGCTGTAAAGAGGCATTGGCTTCATCCCTCATCCTCGCCGCAGTCCCTTGCAGGGAAATGAGAGCTGTCCGGCATTCAGCCCGCTACAATGTTATGGCCGCCAGCTGGTCAGCTGCTTCCCGGCCTAGAAATTCCCTCCTGTTTACATACTTCAGGAGCATGACTACCCGCGGAGTCCAATCGTCCATAGGGCAACCAAAGGCCAACAGCGATCAGGAGAGATGCTCTATCAAGCCCCTCAACTGAACATAAGTTAAATCCCTGCTAGCCGTCATGGTCTGTTGAAGAGTCCCCAAAAAACTGCCACACAAGGTCATTTGAAGATTGAAGACCCAGTGGTGACATCTCGGGCAGTTCAAATTCCACTCTGCTATCCACAGCAGCCCAGATATCATCGGCCGACCCGGAAGATGACGATGGCATGAGCTGCAGTCCACTGCGGTGGGGAACAACCGCACTGGCAGATACGGTGGCGGTAGCCTCAACAACAACAATTTCTTTGCCTGCCCCCTGGGATGGGGGTCCAACAGGAACGTCGAGAGCCGAAGACGTATGTTCTTTAATAATCTCTCCGGCTTCTATCTCAACAGGACCACCCTTTTCCAGAATTGACTGCTGTGTAGCCTCCACTGGCGGAGAATCTCCGGCCGCCGCCGAACTATCAACTTCCACGAAATGCCCGGGACCGCGCCGGATTAAAAAGCCCAAGGGCCATGTGCGCGTTGGGTTAAAATGTAAATGGCGCCGAATTAACACTTCAAGGAAAGGGCGCGCCGGATTACTGGCCAAGTGCCCAACCAGGGGCGCGCCGTATTAACATTCAAACGGCGCCGGTTTAACGTCCAGGCCGAATCAAGGGCCATCCCAGGCCCCCGCCAATCAGAGAAGAGATCCGTCCAGATGAAGTTCATCCGTGGGTCTTGCTGCACTCGTGCCTTGCTCACAACACCCACGTCTGGGGGGCATTTGTTGGCACCTAAAATATGATCGTCGGCGACCAAGCCATAAGGACGAATGACCCGGCCCACCGAAAGATCAACACATCAAGGATTTCTCAAGCTGCCAGAGCCTCAAGTCATTCCGTATGGACATGGGGATTTCACCTCAAGAGAGCCGAGATGAATCCACAACCAACTGGTAGTGCGACCAAGCCTGCCCAATGAACCGGCATCGACTTTGTCGTGCTGCATACACTACACCCGTTGTCCGACCAAGGTCGACGGTCTACCCGGTGGCTACCCACCTCATGAAAGGCTCTCCTGAAGATAAAGGAGTCCCCCCTGGCTCTCCGAGACGGAGGACGGAAAGCTCTGACGGCAGAAGATCCCGATCACCCAGCACGGGTACGGCTTCCCGACAAGATGGGCCCGTTAGTGGCCGAATGATCGCCCAGCGCAGGCGGAATTATCCCTGGTGTCATCCAACCCCCTAAGGAGCTTGGGTACGAGCCAGGCCGGACCAACAGCATGGATCGTAGAGCCGAAGGCCGTGTCGGCGGAAAGCCCGTACGATCAAATCAAGGCTATCTGGAGTCTCAGGAACGGCCGTACGTCGACCTGGGAGCTTCGACAAGACATCCCGCCAAGGTTTCGAGGGGCATTGGCGAGATAATGTTCACGGTGACTCCCGGAATCATCCCCGGACTCATCGACTGGCTTGAAGCGCACGAGGAGCATTAGCCCGACGCACCTTAAACCGGCGCGCCCCTCATTCGATGCCCCTGATCCCGGCGCGCTAAATCCTCTACCTTCCGCCCTCATCACGGCGCGCAAGTCACTCTATCGAACGGCGTCCTAAATCGGCGCGATAGGTTGATGAAGACTCCTCCCGGCGTGCCAAAAGCTCACGCCAGATGTAAAGCCTCCAACCTGTTATATAAACGGGTGAGGTTCGATTGGAAGAAAAAAGATAGAAGAAGAGAGGACACAGAGAAGAAAAAGAAAGAGATCGAGACAAGAGAGAAAAGGGAGAGAAAGGCTTCTCGAGGGGTTCCTCTCCTAAAGCAGAAAGAGAGAAGGGTTCCTTCGGAGGAGCTTCCACCGGTCGTCTTCCTCCTCTACGATACCCTGTTCTCGGAACAGGTGGGCACCGGTGCTGATCCTTTCCCTGCTTTCCACAGATTTCTCTTCTGAGTCTTTCACCCATCGAATGTAAGCGAGGGGGGGAGGAGCGACGATGATATGAGTCGATTCTCCTCCCCCTTCTATGCGATTTTCTCTTTTTCCCCTTCCCCTGTTGTTGTGCTATGCACATCCTCTGCCTCCGCTATTGTAGAACGGCGACCGAGCAATGGTGCCGGTGCTGTACTCTCACCATGTAAATGCTAAACCATTCCCGTTTTTGGGATGGTAATATATATGCGCGTGTGAATGATCAAATGAATAGATTGAATGAATGATCCTCAGCCTCCCCCCTTTCTATCTATGCTAATGCGTGTGTCGGAGTTCTTCTCTGCGTAGTTCTAATTCCGGTTTCTCCGAGGTCTACATCGTGCCCCGAATCATCGTGGGCTACAGAGACACCCACTCCCCGGGGGCTTTTCTTTCGATCATTCTCATGTTTGATTCAAGGGTTTTCGCATCCCTTTCTCTTCTCGGATGGAGCCGTGCTTATGCGCGTGCCTCTTTTCGCCATGCACAGGGTCCATCCCCTGAATGTCACTTTTTAATTGTTCGAGCATATGCTCCTGCGATGGGCCCATCTCATTTATGCATTTACTACCTCTACGCATCATGATCATTCGAACTGTTTTGAGATTTTCTCATCGTTTTAATCACCCGGGGAGGGGGACATTCCCTTATCGCTTCGTGGAATTGCTAGGCGACCGGGGGCTCTATCTCTCGATGGTAGATGCTTCCTCGGGGCCATAGCAGACAATGACAGGGGCCTTAGCCCAACGAGCTTAGCCCCGACAATCGGAGGTCCGATCAAGGCCAAGGGATGTACGCTCCTCGTAGGCTAGCCCTCGGAGCTCCACTCTCCTAACGGTCGGTCCCTTCAGCGGATGTGCCATAATCTGTGGGATGTCCACCCCTCGCAGGCTAGCCCTCGGGGTGATGCTCCCATCATCAATGGCTTCATCTCTCTGTCCTTTCCCTTATGGAACCTTGGTGCCCCTAACAGGCTAGTCCTCAGGGTATCCTATCCAATGGGGTTTGCTGGCTGCCTTCGTGTAGACCGGCGGTTTAGGGGCTTGTTCCATAGGTGAGCATGACCCCGCTTCTCCCCTGCAACTCTTCAGGTTCAGGGGAGATGCTGTCCAATTTTGGACAGATTAATAATGAATAAACCATAACGAAACACTCATTCTGGACCCAATTATCCCGGTGCTCGAGTAGGAACCTCGCACTGGCTTATCACACCATCCCTCAGGGTTCTGGACTTCAATTTAACAAACAATTGGCCTTAAATGGTTTCAAAACCCTCAACATAAACTTAACAAACTCAAATGATTCGAAACTCATCGAAAATAAGCTAAAACGGCGCGCCCTAATACGGCGCGGTACCCCCCCGCGCCGGATTAACCCTACACTCATAAACAAAAAAAATTTCCTTGCGCCTTTCCGGCGCGCCATGAATCGGCGCGCCCCCATTCCCTGCGCGCCGTTTTAACCAGCTATGGGGCCGCGCCGGGTTAACCTCCTATACCTACGTTTCATCACGCCGTGGAAGTTATTTCTCGCGTGTCCGCGCCGGTTTTGAACCCCTCTTGTTGTTTTAACCATTCACTTGCCCCCGGAGCGATTCTCGTCTCTCACGGTCAATGTTAATAAACAACAATTGGTAATAAATTGAATAAAGGAAGGGCCGAGTGAGTCCAAGCTATATTGTTATCATATCTTTATCACCATGTCCGTTAGCATTGTGCTTTCGCTATCACACTTGTGCTGCCTTCCCTCTTCTCGATGGGGAGTAATAAATGCGGTCGATCACCATTTGCTTCTGTACTTTTATGGTCATGCTTAATATAGTCATGAATGTCATGTATGCATGCATGCATGCATAGATCCTCGGGTATATCAAATGGCGTCGACAGAAAGCCGGATTACGTCTGGTCGGAAGTCTTCGCTATGCGCGACGGTGGTCTTCGGACCTACGTCCTCCGCCACGTACCGAGGATCCATAATCCCATGAATTATGCATCTTCTGCACTGATAAATGTATGCATCCTGCATGCTTTTGTCATGATCATCATGTAGCTCTTTTTTAACTCGGCTTCGACAGCCCGCTATCTCGACAATTAATCAAAGGTGTTCCCTCCTCGTGGGGGATGTAATTAACGCCATAGCCTTTATGGTATGGCGGACTGCTGGTCCCGACCGAATCTCACATTCGCCTGACATGGGTCAGAATGAGCGCATCACAAAGTCGTCACTCATGTGACTGGCACGCCTGCGTCGTCAATCGATCATTTGACTACCAGTCAGTCAGTTGGTCGATCGACCTGCGAAAGAAAGAAAAGGTCGCGAACAAGAGCCTTGAGTGCCTCGGTAGGTGTATACAGTGCACGCTCCGAATCACGACCCTAGATTCATGATGCTTGGCCACTAATTATCATCTCATGATTGCAGTGCGCCCAGATTGACGCGGCCTCATCGGCGATGGGAGCCGGTGGAGTCTCTTCCAGCTTATGGATCCCTACCTCAGAACTTGACTTGCTTCACGAGCAACTTGCTCGTGCCACGCAGCGTTCCGCGGAGGCAGAAAGAATGCTCTCTATACATGTAGGGGTTTCACTATTGAATTCTCCTTGTTCATGCCTCGCCACATATCTGAGATGATACATCTGGTAGGAAAAGGAGACGCAAGAGGCACTCGCCCATGCTGCGCAGAGGGAGGTTAGAATAGCAGAGCTGGAGGAAGAATTGCGGTGTCGTCCTAACGACGACTCTTCTAGGGATGCCATGGAGCTGAGGATCACCCTTCAGCTGGAGAGGGAAGACCGTGAGAGAGAACGGGCAGAGAAAGAAAGGGACAAAGAAAGAGAAAGAGCCGACAAATTGGCTGAGAGGGAGGAGCGAAGGGCGATGGAGGCCCAACTGTTTGAACTCCGAACCAGCCTTGGTCTCGTTGAACAATGGCTAAGAGATGGCGAGGAATGCTACCGAAGAGCATGAGAGCGTGGCTTTCGTGTTAGTAGCTTCTTTGCTGCCCCGACGGATCAACACCGGGGTGTGGGGATAGGAAGAGGAGTGCAGAGCGGCAGAAGTACCGCTTTTCGTAGTTGGGTAGCACCCTTGAGAGCGTTTTGCCCGGAGAGTGGTGGGACAAGTAATGTAGAGAGAGAGAGAGAGTGGAACTTAATGTACAACTTCTAGAAGGAATGGAATAAAAGGTTTATTTTTTTGTTGATTTTCCTTCTCACCATCTCGAATCCCTGCACACATCACTGAACAAACAAGTCAGAATTTCTGTTCTGACTTGGCCCCTTGCTCAATAAGCCGGTGATCATTTCGACTGTCCTTGATAACGGGTCAAGGGGCCAAGCCTTTATTAATGAAGGCAAGGGGAAAATGCGATGATGATGAATGCGACAGACAAGGACACGAATGCAGGCGAAATTTAAAGTGAAATGCAGCATACAAATGCAATCATGCGAAAATGATTTTTTTTTCTTTTTTATTTTTTCTGGCATTTTTTTGTTGTTTTGTTATATTCATCATTTTTTTGATATGCAAATATCTACATTTCTCTTTTTCTCTTTTTTTTATTGTTATCATTTTTTTGTTGCTAACGCCTAGTAAGCACCCATACGGCACCTAACCTACATGAGAACATGGGTTTCCTACTGACCTCCCAGATATCCTAAGCGCACATCTAGGTTGATTTGGGCCTCTAGACCCCTCGAATGATAATCCCGCCGGCTAAGACTTACCCTGATGACAATACCGTCATGCCATGCTTAGGGTCCCAGTTGCTTCCGACCACAGGGATTCACCCAAAAGGTGTTCGAGGTAAATGATTTGTCTGACCCGGGTCTATCTCCTCACAAGTCTAGATGGTATAGATGGAACACCCTGGAACCCTAACGACCAACCGCGCGACGCTGACCCGGAATCAGACGCCGTCGCACCCATAGGTGACGCACTTGCATTGGTCTAAGCCCAAGGTTAAATAAGAAGACATCAAGGCAGTAGACAGAGGTCTTGACCGGCCAGAAACACAGAGACTCCTTCGCAGCGATAGCTTTTGCTTTTCAAAGTAGACAACCACATGCGTGTGTTGAAATAAGGTCGCAGACCTTGGCGGGTTTCACCGTTCAGACACTCCATCGAGCTTTCATCTTTAAAGGAAGAAGGAAGAGTGCAGGGGATAAACCTCCTGAGAGGACCGGCAAAATCATTAACCCGGCGAGCCAATAAGGGCCCATTTAACTCTTCTCTTTCGGACAACTTCAGACCAAATCTCGAGTATTTACATTCCATGGCCCCTTTTGCGGATTTAGATTTTTGCTTTGAGGGGTTTCATTTGTCGTATCAGGCACGGTCATGACCAGGTTTTTCTTTTGATTTTGATTTTGTACTCCCCTTTTTTTTTGAGGGAGGTATAGTCGTTTGACGTTGTGGGCTCCCTTTTGTATGCCTGCGGGGACACTACCCTCTTCTCGTGCTCTAACCGATGCTTGAGGAAATGGATCCTACTCTTGCCTTAAGAGGTTTGAGTTTTGGTTCCTCATGCTCAGCGTTTTAAGGGCGCCGGCTGTCTCATTTGGTCGAAGAGCAGAGAATAAAGATTACAGCTTCTGGAAATCTTCTGGGTGAGGCCCCAATGTAGGTGATGCTACCAACTTTTTTTTGGATAAAATATGTAAGTGTGTACATGTTGGCTTGCTTTGAGCGAGCATAGGCTGACGTTGCCAGACAGGGATCTCCACGGTTCTGGCAGACCAAGACCCGGTGCCTACCAAGCCTTAATGGGCCCTATCCCATCATGGAGGTTGGATGCAGTGACTTAATAACATGGTGAATCCCAGGCATCGGCATTTTGAATTTTATATATATTTCAGTGATTTTTAATATTTTTGTCTCTTTTTTTTATGTTTTCTTTCTTTTCATTTTTTTGACATTAAACTAAGGGTAGTACTTTTTAAGATAAATCCCATTCCAAGGGTGGGATAACTCGGTCCCTTCAGCATCGACTAGTCTGTAGGCGTTGCCAGGATGCACAACCTGAATCATGTACGGTCCTTCCCAATTGGGTTGAAGTTTAGAACGCGGCCCTCCAGGTTTGACAAAAATTCTTTTAACGACCATCTCGCCAATTTTGAATTTTCTCTCAATGACTTTCTTTTGGTAAAAGCGAGCGAGTCTATTTTGATACACACGCGCATGCTCGGTAGCGGCCAGCCGCTTATCATCTAAGAGTTCCAACTGGGCAAGGAGTGAATTACTACGTTCGTCGACGAGAAATTCCTCATCTAATTGTACTCTAAGAGAAGGGATCAGAGTCTCGTACGGGACTACCGCTTCCATACCATAAGTAAGGGCAAACAGAGTTTGCCCGGTGGGGGTACGGATTGAGGTGCGATAGGCCCATAGAGCTTCGATAAGCTTTTCTGGCCAGTCTGAAAACTTACTAGACTCGCAGGTTTTCTTTATGATTTTGATCAATGTCTTGTTGGTGGCCTCTGCTTGGCCATTACCTTGTGGGTAATAAGGTGATGAATGATGTAATGCAATTGCGTACCTTTTACAGAGGTCCTGAAGGTCCTGAGAAATGAACTGTGGCCCATTGTCGGTGACGATTGTGCTTGGGATGTCGAACCTGGCGAGGATGTTCTTTATGACGAATTTACACTGTTGATGCCTTGATTTCCACGTAAGCTTCGGCTTCGACCCATTTGGTGAAGTATTCCGTCGCAGTGAGGATGAAAGACTTCTGCTTGGTGAGGGAATTGGGATCGCCTAGGGGACCAATGATGTCGAATGCCCACATGGAGAAAGGCCATGAGGAGGATATCGGATGAAGTGAGGAGGATGGTGAATGAATTTTATCGACGTGAAGCTGACACTTGACACATCTACGGACATAAATAGCACAATCCTCTTCCATGGTGGGCCAGTAAAAGCCTTGTCGAACGATCTTCTTAGCGAGCATTTGGCTATTTACATGGCCACCGCATACACCTGAGTGTGCTTCCTCTACACATTTCCAAACCTCATCATCATCAAGACACCTTAACAGAACGCCAGTAAGGCTTCTCCTATAGAGTAGACCTCCAACCAATGTGTATTTCTGAGCCACCCTTCTTATGGCTTTCTTATCTTCCGTGGTGGCTCCCTCAAGATAAGACTGATCTTTACAGTATTTGACAATTTCATAGAACCATGGTTTCTCCTCATCAGCCAATTCTTCTTCAAATTCTACCAACATGATTTCCCTCTTCTCAAGAATTTCTCCTTCCTGGATCTTCCGTAGGACTCTTTCCTTGATCTTTAAGAGGTAAGGGTCCTGAACAGCAGGGACGAGACGTTTGTAGAGAATGATGGAGTCAAACCATACACCTAGAGGGAATCTGAAAGATGATGCCAAGGAGGCGAGGGCATCGGTCAGAATATTCTATTCGCGAGGAACATGGACAAAGATCAGCTTGGTGAACAATTTGGCATAAGCGGAGACCAGCTCCTGATAGGGTTTGAGCTTGAGATCAAGAGTGCGATATTTGGTAAGCACCTGGCGGAGAACAAGTTGACTATCCCTCACGACTCGTAATTCAGTGATATAGAAGGAATGGGCTAGTTCTAGACCAGCTAGAAGAGCCTCATATTCAGCAATGTTGTTGGTGACTGGAAATGCGAGATGAAACGCCTGTGGGATGGTGACGCCTTCGGGCGTCAGAAGGACAATGCCAATACCCTTCCCTTGGGAATTCAGAGCTCCATCAAAATATAACGTCCACATTGGCTCATCAGATTGGGTGATGGACATTAGTTCCTCATCTGGAAACTCTGATTGGACAGGATCGAACTTGGGAAGAGGATGGTGGGAGAGATGCTCGGCTATGGCATAGCCTTTAATTGTCTTTTGCTAGATGTAGGTGATGTCAAACTGAGAAATGAAGCTTTGCCAGCGTGCTAGCCTATCCGTAAGGACGGATTTCTCCAGAAGGAACTTGATAGGGTTCATGCGAGCAATCAAGTGGACCTCATGAGCCAAGAAGTAGTGCTTCAATTTCTGCACTACCTAAACTAGGGCAGCACAGGTTTTCTCCATGATTGTGTACTTCTGCTCACAGGGATTGAGAAGTTTGGACAAGTAATAGGTTGCCCGTTCCTTGCCCTCTTCATCAGTTTGTGCGAGGACGGCTCCTATGGAGTCATCCAAGAAAGGATCAGAGGTTTTTCTAGTTTGCATGGAATGAGAACGGGTGGGCTAGCCAGATATTCCTTTAACCCTTCAAAAGCTTTTTGACATTTAGAATCCCAATGGAATTCTACTCCCGGCTTGGCCAACTCATAGAAAGGTCTACACCTTTGCGAGTGCTGAGACACAAACCGACGGATGAATTGTAGCCTCCCAATTAAACCTCGGACTTCCCTCAAATTTTTGGGAGGTGGCATGTCCCTGATGGCCTTAGCTTTGTTGGGATCTATCTCAATCCCCCTTTTACTCACAATGAAGCCCAGTAATTTACCCGATGATACACCAAACACACACTTTTTCGGATTCATTTTCAGTTGGAACTCCCTTGATCTCTGCAAGACTTTAGCCAACACCCTTGGATGTTCCACTCTGGTCCTTGATTTCACCAATAAATCATCCACATACACCTCCAGATATATATGCATCATGTCATGCAATATGGCCATCATAGCTCTTTGGTAAGTAGCTCCAGCATTTTTTAACCCAAATGGCATGATCACGTAACAATATGTTCCCTATGGTGTAGTGAATGACGTCTTCTCCTGATCCTCTTCTGCCAAATGAATTTGATTATATCCCAAAAATCCATCCATGAATGAGAGGGTTTCATATCCTGCTGTGTTACGATTAACACATCAATATGAGGTAAGGGAAAATCATCCTTTGGACACGCGCGGTTAAGGTCCCGGAAGTCGATGCAAATCCTGACTTTCCCATCTTTCTTCATGACCGGGACAATGTTTGCCACCCATTGAGGATAAAGGATGACTCTAATAAACCCAGCTTTATGGAGCTTGTCAACCTCTTCTTTCATTTTTAAGGCCATCTGAGGGTGGAAACGCCTTAACCTTTATTTTACCGAGACGGACCCTGGTTTTAGAGTTAAACGGTGTTCGACCAAGGTTGAATCCAGACCCGGCATATCCTCGTAGCTCCATACAAACGTGTCCTTATACTCTTTAAGAACTTCGACCAATGCCTTTTCTTCAGAGGGTGGTAGATTATCACTTATGAGGATGATCCTAGGGTCTTCCTCAGTTCTCAAGTTGACTTCTTTGGTGGACTCTTCTACGGCGGCTGAGGGCTCGTCGAATCTTCTTATTCCACTAGCAAACGCGCCAGCCACATCCTCATATTCTTCATCCCCTTCTTCAAAAGGGTATTCTTCATCGGTGATTTCATAAACCCCATATCCTTCATCAACTGTGCAGTTGCCCTCACACTCTATCTCCGATAGCTGGATAGGATTTTCAAGCAACTGAGGGATGGATAGAAGGGCTTGACACCTAGTGGCTAGGTCAAGAAGGAATTGACGAGGGATCTGCCTACCCTTGGATTTCTTTTTGGATACTACCCTTGACTTATTATCCCTAGCTTGACTCACATTATTTACAGAAGGAGAAAAGGTTGAAGGGGATGGTGAAGAATGTACAGGGAAAGAACCCTCAGAGGATGGGTAGAAAAGGTCACTCATGGGACATTGGATGAGTGGCCCGCAGGGCGGGACGCACTCGAGGGAGATGTAGGAGGTTTCCTCAACAATAATATGTTGTTGAGGAGTTTGAAAATTGACGTTTTTTTTCATTTTCATTTTTGATGACAAAACAATGAAAAGAAATCGGAGGAGAACGAAAAGTAGTTATAGCTAAAGGATTGGGAGGCTCGTACAGTAGATCATGATTGAAAACCTGGCACGGGTTGAGAAACCCGCGCAGGTATGTAAGTAGAGAAGGGGACCTGGGAAGATCATCAGACAACCGTCTGGCCCAGGAGGAAGATGTTGTGCCCCTGTGATTTTGATGATAGCAAACACTATCAGTCACCACATGCATGTGTGCATGAAAGACCTTGTTGATTCATTTAAGTGCATTCATATGTGTTCATGTATTTGTGAATGTGTGCTTGTTAATGACATTCCATTATATCTGTCTGACATGCATTCAAGCCTGTACAGCCATGCACTGTTTTGCTTGCAAAATAGAGTCTGCACATTGCCTGTAGACTGCACATTGTTTGGTTATTGCTCACGAAGTCTGTACAGCAGTTGTCTTCATATATGAAGTCTGTACATCGTGAAGTGCATTGCATGCATCGTTCATGTAGTCTGCACATCAAGTCTGTACAGCCCCTGGTCGCAAGACCAAGTCTGTACATCGTCTCCTGCATGCATTACTTCAAGTGTGTACAGCCAGTACATTTCTTCATATCAAGTCTAGACATTGTGCATTCCTTCATATCAAGTCTAGACATTGTGCATTCCTTAATATGAAGTCTATACACTGCATGCTACATAGTCTGCACATCGCTCACTTGCATGTTCATCAAAGTCTGCACATCACACTCAGGTCTATACATCCATTGCTTCAGTTCAATATCTGCTATGTGCATACATTGCATAGGTGCATTACCTCAGCCAGTCCATACATTAGATTTGAACATATAGGAAGTCTGTACATCGGCTAGGAAGCAAGTCTGTATAGCCCTTGCTTAAGGCAAGTCTGTACATCGCATAGCATGTCTCTCCAGCAAGTCTATACACTGCATGCTCACACAACCACTCAAGTCTATACATCGCATTGCATTGTCAAGTCTGGACAATCCTTAGTGGCAAGTCTATACATTCCTCGAATTCAAGTCTGTACATTGGCGAAGTCTACACATCGTCTCCTTGCTTCAAGTCTGCACATTGGCCAAGTCTGTACATCGCCACTTGTTCATGCTTATGTGCAAGTCTATACATTGTCTTGTAGCTTGCACGAAGTCAAGTCCATACATTACCCTGTAGCTTGCTTAGCTGAAGTCTGTACATCCACCGTTGAACTTTTCAAGTCTATACATCGGTGAAGTCTGTAAAATCAGTGTGTTTCACTCATCTAAAGTCTATACATTCCTTCCCATCTTTACCTATGTTCTGAACTGAGCAAGTCTATACATTCCTTTCCTTTGCCTACGTTCAGAACACAAGTCTACACACTGTCTTGGAGCTTTCCAAAGTCTATACATCACTTGCATCGTCAAGTCTATACAGTGCAGCGTGTCAATGCTTCAAGCTTTCCAAAGTCTATACAGCCTGCATGCCTCATAACGCCAAGTCTATACAACGGCTAGCTGCACAAGTCTGTACATTGTCTTCATGGCATCGCAAGTCTATACATTCTTGGCTATTCAGCGTCTCACTGTTTCATGTCTGTACAGCGGGTTCCTTCATGCTTTAGCTTGGCATCACACAAAGTCTATACATCGCTGTGCATCCCTTGATTTTGAAGTCTGTACATTCTGGTTGCTTTAACGCAAGTCTGTACATTCTGGTTGCTTCAACGCACGTCTGTACATTCTGGTTGTCTCATAAGTCCACACATCCGCCCATAGCATGTCTGCACATCGTTTGAACAGCACAACAAAGTCTATACATTCTGTTGCATACCGTGCACACAAAGTCTTCACACTCCTATATGCCTTGTGCATTGTTCATCAAGTCTATACACGCTTTAACTCAGTTCGCAGCTGAGCCTGAAGTCTGTACAGCCTTTGCATTGTGCATACTTTGAAGTCTATACATTGCTTGTGTAACTCCAGCCTTTACTTCAAATTCTATACATTGGATTTTCTTGTGCATCACAAAGTCTGTACACTGCTGTCTCGTGCATTCTAAGTCCATACACTGCTTTGGGCATTGTTCTTCACAGCATGTCTGTACACTGCTTTGGGCATTGTTCTTCACAGCATGTCTGTGTACTGCATTTGGGCATTGTTCTTCACAGCATGTCTGTACACTGCTTTCACCTGCACGCAATCAAAGTGTGTACAGCCTATGCTTGCAGCGCTTAAGTCTATACATTTGCTATCGCTTGTTCTTGCATCCCCCGCAAGTCTGTACATTGAGGTCGCTTGAAGGGCTTCAAGTCTATACACTCTCACCAATGTACATACTTGCCTACATGCTGCATCTAAAGTCTGTACACGCTCATGCATTATTTCATTAAGTCTATACATTCTGCTGATCGCTGAACTCTTCATTAAACCTGCAGAGTCCGGGCACGTGATCCAAGGCTGGCACCTGGCACGTGATCCAAGATGCTGAGAAGCCGCCACGTGGACTGAAGCTAGGGCGGGAATCGTGCAGAGCATCAGCCCTAATTGCTGCTGCTATAAATACCATGCTTCCTCCATCAGAAAAGAGAAAGAGAAAGAAGGAGAGGGTAGCAGAGAGTGATAGAAGAAGAGAGCAGCAGAGAGCAGAAGAAGGAAAAGAAGAAGAAGAAGAGAAAAGAAGAGACAGAGAGAGCCTGCACGATCGAGTGTCAGAAAAAGAAAGAGAAAAAGAGAAGGAGAAGAGAGAGAGTGAGAGTTCGTGGAGAAGAAGAAAGAAGACTCGACTGAAGATCTGTCTACTGGACTGTGGATCAAATCCAGGCCAGTCAGCTCTATGGGAGCCACATCTATGTTACCATTCTTTACAGCTTTCTGATCGTTGTGTATTTTTCATTTCTTATTTTCCCTTTTCATTTGGTCATCATTGTTCTTCCGACTCTCTGGACTGAGGTCGGGTTCCTCCTGTGGACTCAGGAGAAGGGAGACATTGTGTCTCCGGTTGCAAGTGGCTGGGAGTCACTTGTGGGTTTCCCTCCAGGTTGGAGGAAGGGTGATTCGTCTCCGGTTCTGGTCTTGTGGGTGGCAAGTCCAGGTGTTCCCTCCTGGTCTGGAGGAAGAGAGACTTCGGTCTATAGTTTGCTAGTGACTGGGTGTCACTAGTGGTTCCCTCCGGTTGGGAGGAAGAGGGGAGGTTGTTCCCCTGGTCAAGCTGTTTGGCAGCAAGTGTTTGCAGACTGAGTCTGCTGTTCTAGCGTTCCTAGTGGAAGCCTCACTCCGGTTGGGAGTGAGGGGTGGATGTAGGTCTTGGTGACCGAACCACCTAAAAATCCTCTGTGCAGTGTGGTTGTGTTTTGCTCCTTGTCTTCTACCTCCTTCACAGGTTGCCTTAGCATTCTCGTTTCTATCTGTGCTGCTTTCGCTAGTTGCTTGTTTAGGCGCGCCTTATATATTTGCTCAGTGGTTTGAAAGAGAATTTAACTTGTTCTTCAGATTGTCTATTTGCCTTGATAGTGTTCTAGTCTTTTCTTGAGCGAAAAGTTTTTTAAGTGTGGGATTCATTCACCCCCCTCTGAATCCATCGCACCGATCCTATCAATTGGTATCAGAGCGGGTGTCTGCATAGAAGGTCCAGCGACCTGTATATCTGATCCTGCAGTCTTCAGTGCTAATTTACTTTTGGTGCATCAATATTCCTGGTGCATTAATCTGATTTGTTTCCCTGGGTGATCCACCGGTTTTCAACGGCTTTAATATTAATGTGTGGTTTGTCAGTCTGCGCAAATATGTTAAATCAGTTAATCCTGATCTGTGGAAGTTAATTTCACACGGTCCTCACAGATTGCCAAAGAAAGAGTCCAAATGGACCGACAGTCACAGATCAAGGCATGAAGAGAATCAAAGAGCTCTAAATTTAATGAAAGCAGCTACTAACAAGGCCTTACACTCTTGCTTCCATGATTGTAGGTCTGCTAAGGACATTTTGGATGTGCTGAAGCTAGCTCACAGGATAGATGAGGACAGATGCATGATGGCTAACAGAAGTAATCAAAGTGGCAGCGATCAAGGCAGCAACCAAAATTAAGAAGATGATGATGAAGAGGTAAATCCCTTCGAGAACTTTTCATTAGATGATTGGATTGCTGCTTATGATGAATTGCAAGAATCTTATGATGAGTTAAGAAAACAATACAAACATTTGAAGAAGAATAGTAGATCAGACAGTTTGAATTCTCCATGTAAAAATTGTGCTGAACTGAAAAATGTTCATGATGCTTGTATGTCTGATATTCAAATGTTGAAGAAACAAATTTCATTGCTGAAAATTGAGAATCAAGATCATGTAAAAGAAATCTCTGAACTTGAGAAGAAGCTTAGCCTAACTTGTCATGATTCTGTTCAGAGTAAAGAATTGATGAAAAATTTTGAAAGTGTGAACTTAGATTTAGACAAGCTGAAGTCTGAAAAAGATTCCCTCAGAAAATTCTCCAAAGAAAATGAAGAAAAATTAGAGAAACTTAAACGAGAGAATGATTTGCTGATTGAGAAATTTGAAGCCATAAAATCTGTAAACATGGAGTTACAGAAAAAGGATGAAAAACAGCAAAGGGAAATGATGGAAATTGAAAATAGAAGAAAGTATGAAGTCAATTCAGAAGATCAGCTTCTAATAAATGAATTGGTTCAAAATGATAAGCTTAAAGAAGAAATTGAAAAATTGAAGCTGTTAAACAGTGGCATGTCTGAAAGACTTCTTACATTGGAGAAAGGAAAAATGATCTGTACAAATGAAACTGAAAAAGAAGATGATCTGAGAAAGGAGATCGAAGAATATAAAATAGCCAACAAGGTTTTGAATGAAGCTGTCAATTGCAGTGAACAAGAGACTGCAAGTTATGAGTTACACATTGCCTCTCTTGAAAACAAAATCCAAGACTTAAGGAATTCTCTGTCTAAGTTTGTGAGTGGGCAAGAAAACCTAGACAAGCTACTAGGTATAAAAGTCAATGTCAAAAAGGAAGGGTTAGGCCACAATAATCTAAATAAAAAGGCTTTTCAGAACAAAGTAATGACATCATTTGTAAATGCTTAAAATGTAGCCACAATATCACAGAACAAGCAGCCCATTGTTCAGAAAACTCAAAAACAAATTGAAAAATCGAAAAAGAATGATAACATGAAAAATGAGGCAACACTCAAGTATGTGGAAAAAGTGCATGATGTACATCAAAAGAACAAAATGGTTCCTACCACTTCACTGCATGATGTTCAGAAATCATCTACGCACACACATACACATGCATACAAACAGAAAACTTCATGCCATTACTGTCATAGATCCGGTCATTTGATGCATGAATGTAGGTTGATGCATGAATGTAGGTTCATGCCATTACTGTCTATCAGCATAACGGACGAAATCTTCGTCGGGCTTCATTTTCTCGGCCACTAGGTCAGAAATGGAAAGAGAGGGACCGACCCTATCCCGATACTTTTGTAAAAATCTTCTCTGTACTGTTTCAAAATTTTCGGCCTCGTCGGGCTCCAACGAATAGAACCACTCTAGCGCAGGACCATCCAATGACCTCCGAAAGAGGTATGTCAGGGATCTCTGATCATTTTGCCAATAGGAGGACTCATACATGAAGTCCTTGAGGTGAATAAAGTGGTTGCCAGTGCCATTGTACCTGCGGTACGTGGGCATTTCGGAGGGAGGAAGATGGATGACCGGAAGGATTAGCAAAGCAACCTCTGGGGTGGATTTCATGTCCACCATTTTCTTCAAATTCTGAAACTGTTCGTCCATTCTATTGAACCTGTTAAGGAGCGATTGGGCAAGCTCCTCGGGAGGTGAAGGTGGCACGTGCCACTAGGGAGGAAAATGTCTCCCGAAGACTTGAGGGGGAAATCCCGAATGAGAGGGAGCTGTCGGGCCACCGGCAATTGGCCCCGACTGGAGCGGCATGTGGGGAACAGCACGGGTTTAAGATTGTGAAGAGAATTGTAACGAGGGTGGTTGTTGGCTCGCTTGCCCTTGAAGCGTGGGAGACCGGATGGCTTGCGCTAGTGAAGGAGATGGGATGGCTTGCACTGACTCTTGGACGGGTGCGATGGCTGGAGTTGACTCCTGGGGTGCAGGAGAAACAGACATTCCTTTCAGAATGGCCTGGAAGTCCCGGAGCTACTCAGAGGTAAGCTCCGTGTTGGCGAGGACACCTAGCAGGGAGGAGATGTCCTGTGTTGGGGATGTGTCCCCTGCGGTAACCTGCGCCTCACGTGAGGGCTCATGAGAAGGACCCGAGTCCTTAACATGGACTCGCGGCTCGACTGACTGACCACGACCAGGGTGGTTCTCTTCAAATGACTCATGAGCCATGCTCACAATTTTTTCGAAACGCAAAAACATACACCGACAAACAGATAGCAAAGATTATCAAACAAGTGAATGCCTTTACGCCCTTTTTTGTGTTTTGATTTTGATAATTTTTTTTTTGTGTTTTTACCTACATCTGGGATTCGCACAAAGTAGGAAGGACCCTAATTCCAATTTGTTTCACCGCCGTGTCAACTAGGGGCTCTCGTCTCACCACGAATGGGTCGAATAACTCCGGAGAACTTCAATGGTACAACCAGCCCAGTGAACGAAGAGGAGATTCTTCGATGTCAGGGACTTACGGAGGTCCCAGTGGAGGAGATTCTAGTCCGTCGAGAGGAATTCCTGAATGGAGAGTCCTTCCTTCACCGAGAGAGGGTGATCCTTAGAAAAAAATGAAAAAGAATAGAAAAGAGAGATGGATGTATGCAATGAAATGCTGACAGATCTATGAGCGCAACAGAACAATGAAACAATCGAGATATCACAACACGCAAGAGACAATAAAGCACATTACAAGAAACTACAAGGGTAACTGAAAGAAAGCAACCAATGGTCCCACCGTGATCGCCAATCTGTGAGCGACGTCATGCGGTCGAGAGATGACGCGTTGCGCGCGGGCTCGTTTTGTTTTGCTGCAACACGGGAAGAGAAGAGAAAAGAGAAGAGGCCACCACGGGAGATTGCTCTGGCGGGGCGTGCGGGATAGATGCGATATAGCAAGATATGGGGGTTAAACGGCCATAGCGGGAAGTGACTCGCCGCGGCCTCGGGGGATGGGAATGGTGCGAAAATTAAATAGCAAGACTTGAAACGGCCATTGCGGGAAGTGACTCGCCGCGGCCTCGAGATTATAGCAGATATGGAAGCAGTTCAAGATATAACAAGGAGCAGACAAAATTCAAACGGCCATTGCGAGAAGTGACTCGCCGCGGCCTCGAGAGTATAGCAGAATAGAGATATGACAAGATATAAAAAGAAGCAGAATTCAAACGGCCATTGCGGGAAGTGACTCGCTGCGGTCTCGAGAATATAGCAGAATAGAGATATGACAAGATATAAAAAGAAGCAGAATTTAAACGGCTATTGCGGGAAGTGACTTGCCGCGGCCTCGAGAATATAGCAGAATAGAGATATGACAGGGTATAAATGGCAAAATTTAAACGGCCATTGCGGGAAGTGACTCGCCGCGGCCTCGAGAATATGGCAGGTAAGAGTAGTTCAAGATATAACAATGAGCATACAGAATTCAAATGGCCATTGCGGGAAGTGACTCACCGCGGCCTCGAGACTATGATGTGATCGCCAGGGGTCGAGGACCCCAAAAATAAAGAGTGATTGCGCCTACCTTACTAGCAGGAAGTGGCGGGTTGCTTCTTCCTCCCCCTTCGACCGGCCGACGGGGAGGGCTTTCTTAAGTTACCCTTGCAAAACAACAGACAGCAGATAAACGGAATTAGAAAATGGCAGTGTAGTATCAATCTCTAGTAATAAAGATGACGAAATCGTAGCAGAACACACACCTGGTTGGTGTGATTTTAAACCCCTCTCGGACACGAGTGGGAAGGAAATGTAATGATGAATGGAATTATGCAAAGAGGTATATAACAGAAGGCTCCCTTATAAAGGGAGATTGAGGATGCGAGATGATGAATGTAAAAGAACTACGAAGAAAAGGAAAGGATTGGCTTATTGGATGTGCTGATGGTAAAATCTGGCGGAGCTTCGGCAGCGTAGGGACGGCATGGAAGCACGGTGGACGAAGACGGCCTTCCTCCTGCGAGCGGGGGCACCCGAGAATCCGATAGAACCTCCCCCTGCAAAAGACACACGAGTTAGAAATGAGATCCGGCAGCCTGTCGGCCCTCTTAGAAGCTCCCCCTCGGACTGAGGGGGGGTCTGCTATTTATAGAGCTCCGGAGGATGGAGGCGTCCACGACCCTGGACACCTTCATCAGAGCATAAATAATATTTTATTATTTTTATATTTTTTTATTTTGAATATTTTCAAGAAGGCGTCCAGGCAACTGGACGCCTTCATAATAGCCCACCGGAACCCCGCCGAAAATCGCACGCGGTTTCGTACCGCGCGTGATTTTGGTTGGCACCCGTGACTCACGAGTGGGCGTGTCTAGTTGGCAAGACGTTCTCTCATTCTTGGATTTTTCCACAACGTCAAATTGGGCGGCGGGTCGGTTTGTCCGAAACGACAAGTGATCGATGGATCGGGGGTGCCCGTGAGCCGGATAATGAAGGCGTCTAGGCATCTGGACGCCTCAAAAGGAGACGTCCAGGGCCTTGGACGCCTTCAAGAATATTATTCTTTTATTTATTAATTTCATTTTTTTGTTTTTTTGTTATTGATGAAGGCGTCCAGCCAAGTGGACGCCTTCATGATTTTGATTTTTATTTTTATGAAGGTGTCCAGGCCCTAGGACGCCTTCAAGAAAATATTTTTTTTATTTTTTTTATATTTTTTAAATATTTTATGCCTGGTGAAGGCGTCCAGGCAACTAGACGCCTTCAAAAAAGGACCTCCGGAACTCCCGAAAAGCCGTCGACAGCAGTCCGCCAGACATCCTTCTGGTTCCGGAAACTTCTGATGCGTCCGGTTGGCGATGATGACGTCCGTATGCTGTATGATTTCTGCAACGAGGTGGTTTCCGGATGCCGAAGAAGCGTCACGTTACCCATTCAAAAGATGAGAGAAGACCCAAGGATGGGAAGCACTCAAGTGATTCAAAATGCGAAAGCCACTACGGGGCGTCATATAGCAATATGAGATTTTCTCAAGGGATGTCAGAAATAGCGTGTCTACAATAGACATTTGACGTTTTTCACCGGCAAAGACCTGACTTATATATGTAGAAAGGTAATAAAATATGTTAGAAGACCTGATGAACCAAACATAAATTCCTGAACTCATGTGGGCGAAATGTTTAATGGATATTTTATTGTGCATGTCCCCTCGAAATAATGAAGAGTCAAAATGAAATATACAGGTTAAAGTGCACAACAGAATGGTAGACATCATATAATACACATGTATATATACAAACATACAAAAAAATTATATCTGGCTTGCTGTTATCTTGATTCTAACTTATTCAGAGGAAGCCCCTATCAAAGTTAAGCCAAATATGTCCATTATTAGTGTAAAGACTTGCTTTAAAAAATTATAATAAGGAACAAAATATTGAGTGTAGATAAATTTCGGAAACAGAACATAACTAATCATTCCTTGACAAATATAGCCTTCCCAACTCTGATAATTACCAGGGATGCGATAATGCTATTGCATAAATGATGTTGAACTTCTCATGGAAAATATAGTTACATGGACTGTGAATAGAGTGTATATATATCCACTTCCAAAATGAGTAAAGGCACAAATGTCCGTTATTAGTGTAAAGACTTTCTTAAAATAAATAAAGCTATTAAGAATCAAGGCTCATTCAGATGTACAACCAGCAGTCATAATATTCAGACTGTCATTCACATAAGCTGATACTAGGCGGAGGTTTGAGTCCACAGACTCTCCTCACGCAAAGTGTGCTGCTGCACACCTTTTGATATACCAGTGGTGATTTAACGGAACAAAGATGAGCATGCTTGTTCGTTACAATCCGTCCAAAATGGTTAAACTTGCTTGTTTGCTACTTGAAACAAATTAATAAGTAGTTGGGTACTAGGAGAATTTCTAAGATTCCACTAAATATAGAATGTTCATGTGATCTATCATAAACGTCAAATTACGTGAAAAAAAAAACCTAGACTCACCATAACATCATATAGCTGAACATTTGCATTTTTTATCCCCAGACGCTTTTTGATAGATTTTATTACCTCCTTGGCTTGTCTGATTCATCAAGAAAAAATCATTTAAACATCATAACACAGAGAATGCATAGAGTTATCTAGAAACATGTATGTTTCCTTACTCAGCAAGGAAGCAAGACATGGCAAAAGAAATAAAATAGGTCATTTCCAAATTTTAGGGGGATCTCTGAAATCAAAAGCTACAAAAAGATGCTGTGGAAAAGAGAGAACATACAACATCAAGATAATGTGAATGTCATAGTCCTGACAACAATTGCCAAGAGATTTGCTTCATACACTAATAAACAGTTTATTAAAAAAGGATTTTTGCATAGCAGGATTGAGATCCTTCTCACATTATTCCCAGTTGTACCCAGTCTTCCAAGCCAGATTGCTAGAAGTTGTATGAGAGTTCAATAAATTGATATTTTTATAGTTTCTTGCCAAACACACACCTTGCACCCACCAAAGATCCCAAATAGTGAATTAAAAAATGCTTGTTAACTGCGAATGTCAAAAATAGAAAATGCCACACAATACAAGCTATACCAAAAACTGATACATACATTCCACCTTATTTTCCTCCTGCTCATTTCCACCAAGAAGAAACCATCTAGAATTGTCTAACACCTATTCTACCTTATAATTACTGTCATATATATATATATATCTCCAAGCAGTACAAAAACCATCCAAAAATTAAAAACATCCCATATCTGGAAAGAACAATAAGTCAGATAATTCATTAATTTGTCATCTACTATCATATTTGGAAGCTCTTGGCTATCCAAAGTATGTTTTAGAGGATTTCTTTTATTTGTTCTCTCTGAGAAATAATGATGCATCAGAGGCTTGATAAGTGTCCATTTTCTATAGTAATTCATTGCATGTACACCATTTTATGTGCATATAATTAGGTAATTATGCATATTTCATAGTTAACCTCAACTCCGCATTTAAATTAGAGCTTTCACGTAAATTGATTAATTTGGTGATATTATTTGATAAATTAAAGTTGAGGGTCATGGGCATTAATTCTCCATTGTATAACTATGAGCATTTGAGATTTATGTGCACATTATGATAATTTTTATGGACTATATTGCAATTATGTGTGTGCAGACACCGAAGGTAATTGCAAAAGAAGTCGGGGGCAAAACTGTCATCACCACTTTGACCAAGTCAAATAAAGAATTCAAAATATTTTGGTTGGAGGGAAAAGAAAGTTTAAAATTTTGAATTCAAAGTTTGAAAAGGAGGAATTCAAAGTTTAAGTTTGAAAAAGAGGAAAAGGATATTCAAAGTTTGAAATAAAGGAGAGACATGATGAGCCTTGGGAAATGGGGTGCCCAAAGTCTAAGAAAGGGGCTGCCCACCTCCTTTTCCTTTTCCCCATACATCATCTTCTACCTAAATCCCAGCCATCCATCTCCTTTTGATACAATCTTCACCCTCCATTGACTCAACTTTTCCTATAAATAGCCCATGACAAGGAGGACAAAGGGAGTTCTTCTTTTGGCAATTTTCACTCTCTCTCTCTCTCTCTCACATCTTAGGTCATCGATTTCTCTCATGTAAGTTCATTTTCTCCTCTTGTGTTCTCCATGAAAGTTCTTTATTGTTAAGTCCTCTACAACTTCTTCTTCTGTAGCATCTTCCAATTCCTTCTGATTTTCAAGTTATTTCGTATTTTTCACTGTATTATCCTGTTCATCTGTGAACCAGTATTTCTCTCTGTTCTTCCCCTTGTTTCTCACCCTTCTAGTCATTTTCTCCTCTTACTTTCTTCATAAAAGTTCTTTTTTTTAAAGTATCTTCAACTTCGTATTTTGAACCATCTTTTAATTCTATATCGTTTGTAAGTTATAACCTCTTTTTCAAGATGTTGTCCTGTATTTTTACTGTTCATCCGAGGCACTACACTCTGTTCTTCCTCCATTTTAAAACTCTTCTATTCTTCTTTTCTCTCTGAGTTCTTCATTAAAATTTTTTCTCTCTTGTAGATATAGATTTTCTTCTTCTATTACTTCCTCTAATTCTTCTCCGTTTACGAGTTATATTTATTTTCTCACTATTTTACTCTCTCATCTTCTTCCTTCTTCATCTCCACACAAACCCTTCCACATTCCTCTCTATATTTCTCTCCAAAGTTTATCCTCCACAACTATCTTTTCATGGCAACGTGCACATCAAGGCGGGCGATGTTCCAAGACTCATGACGTGGACGACGACGGCTTCTTCATCCACCTCTTTCCACGGCGATCTCTTTCAAGGTGGAGCGATCCTCTCCAAGACTCGGCGAGGAGGAGACGATGGCATTCATCATCCTCTCATGGCTCTAGTTTCTTCACTTATCTCGTAGTTTATATTGGTTGTAATCTCAATTTTCATAGATTGTAATTTTCATGTCTTTAGCAATAAAATTTATTTTGGCAAATTGTGTTCCCTTTTCTCCCTCCCTTTTCCAAATTTCTCTTCTCAAAGCCTCTCATATTCTTTAGATAGATTTATTTCCATACACTATTTTCTTTAAGCAAAGAAAAATCACAAGTGTTTTCTAAAGGACTCCAAAGTTTTAAGTCTAAAAATCTCTTCTTCTCTGTGGATTCGACCCTTCTCGTCACCTTATTACGTCTTACTTTCATCTAGTGCGAGTTGAAAATTTTAAGATTGATATGCATGTCGCTATCAATTTTTGGCGCCGTTGCCGGGGAAGAATGATGATTTTTGACTTAAGAACTTTATTTTCCTTGTGTTTATAGTGTACTAATAAAGTTATCTTTTCTTTTTTTTTTACAGAAAAAAAGGGAGAAAAAGTAACTTGAAAACTCAAAAAAAGAAATCAGAGAGAAGTTTGCCTTTCATTCTTTCATCTTTGTGATTTAGTCATTGATTTTAAAAAAAAAGAACGAGGGAACGCTTTTCAAGTAAGTATCCAAACTTTTCTTCCTTCATTTTAATTTCATTCCTCTACATTTCATATCTTGTGGTTAGATCGGTTCACTAAATAAAAATAAAAAGTCATCACTTGAACTTCGATAAAAATCTTTATTGCAAGAGTAGAACCCACACTTCCTTGTTTTAGGTCATTCATCATTTAGGATAGAATTTATTTTTTCTTATTATTTAATTATTGTTAATTATATTATTGAAGATTGCGAGAGGCAAGGTGAGTACTCTAATTTTTTCAAAAGTATGCTCATGCATTTCCATGCTTGCATAGAACCCCTTGTTTGAACTTGGTTTATTGCGTATCATTTCTAAAATATTCTAAGGGCAACACCCACAAGCAAGATAAGGTAGGGATTTCATCACCCTTCCTTAACCCACAAATCACAATTCCCATGCATCTTTGCATCACCTACACATTAAATAAAATCCAGTAGACATTGGCCCTATGTTCACACTGTGGTTCTTGTGTTATTTGGACTTACTCTCTCATGAAAATCGGTGCCTAAGGCAAGACGTTCAGACGGTAAACGCCTTAAGCGGGCTAGTGGTTTGGCATAATTAGGTCCCTACGAAAGTAGGGAGAACCTCCCACTACCCCATCCCTTACCTGACCGGTGGAAATATTGAGGGTGAACTTAAGTTTCACTTTAGACATTTTGTAAAATCTAATTTGTAGGTCTAGGTCACATCTAGGGCATTAAGTAATTTGTGTGACAACTTATTTGTGTTTGCATAAAAAAATAAAAAAAAATAAAAAAATATCATTTTCTCTCTCTTTGTCCTAATTTGAGTCAAAACAAAAAAAAGCATAAATAAAATTTCTCACATCTCTCATCTTTAACCTTGGTTTATGCAAGGGAGACGATCTCAACATCTTGACTTAGTTGAGCCCATTAGTGAGATTGAGCGATTCATTTTTAATCAGGCCCAAAATCAAATCTAACCCATGGCTGAACAACACCAACTAGAGGTGCCCAAACAGATGAAGGAATATTTTATTCCATCAAATTATCAGCCATCCACTTATATCCAACTGCTTAATGTCCCTACTTTGCATTATGAGATCAAATCTAGCACCATTCAGATGCTCCCATCCTTTTATAGGAAGATCAATGAAGATCCCTATAAACATCTGGATGAATTTCTAGAAATTTGTTCCACTGTGAAAATTCAAAATTTCACAGATGATGCCCTTGCCCTCCGCCTGACCTTATTCTTTTTCTCACTTAAGGACAAAGCCATTACTGGCTAGGGACCTTATGGAAACTTATTGGCACATGGGCAAATATGCAGCATGAGTTCCTTAAGAAATTCTACCCCATCGGTAGAACCAACACCATGAGACGTGCAATCATAGGATTCACGCAACTCCCAAACGAACAAATACATGAATCATGGGAGAGATGAAAGGAACTCCTTAGAAAATACCCACATCATGGACTTTCCAAATGGTAAATAGTGCAAGCTTTCTATGAGGACTTAGATGATCAAGTTAGGCAGATTGTAAATGTATTATGTGGCGGGGCCTTTATGAGTAAGAGTGAGGATGAGGCCTATACCTTATTTGAAATGCTGAGTGAGAATTCAATCAACCATGCTTCCTTATCCTCATATGAGAGAACCATTGGGCCCTCTAAACGGGCTGGGATGTATCGTGTGGAACCTGAAGCTAGAGTGGATGTGAATTTCATCCATCAAAAATTGGACAAGGTGGATATCATGGCCCAAAAGCTAGAGCAGGTTGATATGCTGGCCCATAAGTAAGACCAGCTCCTGGCCCAAAATAAACAAGAAACCACCATCTCATCTATGTCCAACCCATACCCAGACCCAACACACCATGAGGTGCGTGCTTTGTGTGCTAGCCCGGACCATCATGTGTCAGATTGTCCAATAGCAGCCCAGTTACCACCTTTTATATATGAGCAAGTCCAACTAGCCCAGGGGTTCTCTAAGCCCAACTATGACCCATTTTCTAACACATATAATCCGGGCTGGAGGAATCACCCCAATTTCAATTGGAGAAATCAACAATCTCCCAATCAGCCCACCATCCCCTCTGCGTCTCAAACTCACAAACCACCCATCCAACACCAATTTCAAGCACAACCACCATTTCAAGGAAATGCGTATGGTCGGGGACCGCAAGCCCAACAACCACTTCCCCGATTTAACCAGGGTCAGGTCCCATACCAACCTCCTCAACCCAATTACGGGCAATCTTCCAATTCCCAACAAATCTATCAACCTCCTCCGCAACACCACCAGGACTCCTAAACTGATGATAGATTCCATCAATTACAACAACTAATTCTGGCCCAAAATCAATCCTTCCAATAAACCATGTAAGCCCAAAGTCAATCTTTCCAACAGACCTTCCATACCCAACAACAAGCTATTTCTAAGTTGGAAACTCAATTGGGCCAATTGGCTGAAGCCACCATGAGAAGGAAAATGGGTCAATTACCAAGTTAGCCTATTGCCAACCCCCGCAATCGACAACCTTCAGGCTTCCCTCTAAGAGCTCCCATTCTTCCTCAACCCAATTAGCCCAATGAACCTCAGCCGCCCCCTCCTGTAGGTCCTTAGTTTGAGAATGCCAAAGTCATCTCTATTCTTAGGAGCGGAAAAATTCCTAATGATCCTTATCAGGCTAAGGATGTGGGTAGTAGTTCGGGCCAAGATGCCCATGAGGAGAGCAATAGTGAGGATAAGGAGCCTGTGATTGTGCAAGAGCAGAAAAAGCCAGAGGGTGGAGAGAAGAAGCTGGATAAAGGGAAGGCGAAAGTTGATGAAGGACCTCAAGAATGCGTGCCTAAGGTCCCTTTTCCCGATGCTCTAAAGCCGAAAGCTCACAAGAAACCACCGGTACAGCAGGAAGAATTAGTGGAATTGTTTGAACATGTGAATATCAATATTCCACTCTTGGATGCAATCAAGCATGTGCCGGCATATGCAAAATTTGTGAAAGAGCTTTGTACTCTAAAGAGAGAGCCAAGGGTGGTGACTTAAAAGATCCGCTTGTCTGAGGATGTGAGTGTTGTTTTGTTGAATCATTTCCCAAAAAAATTGAAGGACCCCGGAGCCCCTTTAATCTCATGTGATATAGATGGAGTCACTTTTGATCGAGCATTGCTAGACTTAGGTGCTAGCGTGAATCTTTTACCCACCTTTATCTATGAGTAGTTTGATCTAGGGGAGTTAAAATCCACTTTAATCATCCTCCAATTGGCAGATAGGTCGGTTAAAACACCAAGGGGTCTGTTGGAGGATGTCATTGTTAAAGTGCATGAATGTTATTTTCCGGTGGATTTTCTCATTCTTGATATGGCATCGTCCCAGGATTTAAAGCACACACCTATTATTTTGGGACGTCCTTTTCTAGCAACTGCTAAGGCCAACATCAACTGTGCCACGGGAATGATGGATATATCATTTGGAAGCGAAAAAGTTTCTCTGAATGTTTTTAAGGCTTCTCAGTATTCGGATCAAGGAGATAAATGCAATGTCATTGATATCTTTGAGGATGTGATTCCGTATAACATTGAGGACACCCTAGAAGAGGGTAGCATGCTTTAGGATTCTCCTCTCTCTTCTGCACCCTGGTCTAGGGTAGAGTCACTTCCTCCATTACAATCCGAACCTACTCTTCCATCTCTGGATCATCCGCCTACTCTTGAATTGAAACCTCTACCAAACTCCCTTAAATATGCATATTTGGGACCTAACCAAACTCTACCTGTCATTATTGTCTCCAATCTCACTTCTGCTCAGGAATCCCAACTCTTGCCTGTTCTTAAGGAGCATAGGGGGGTAATATGTTGGTCGGTGGCGGATCTCAAGGGGATCAATCTGGATGTTTGTATGCTCCATATCTATTTAAAGGACAATGCCAAACCGAGCAGGGAGATGCAACGCCGGTTGAATCCGAACATGAAAGAGGTGGTTAAGCAAGAGGTGGTGAAGTGGTTAGATGCCGAAATTATATATCCCATCTCTAACAGCAAGTGGGCCAGTCCTACATAAGTTGTTTCAAAGAAATCTGGGCTGACCGTGATTCAAAATGAGAAGGGTGAAGAGGTGCTGATAAGACTACAAATGGGGTGGAGAGTCTGTATTGATTACAGAAAATTGAACTCAATGACAAAGAAAGATCATTTTCCTCTCCCGTTTGTAAATTAGATTTTGGAAAAATTGCTGGGCAAAGATATTTTTACTTTTTGGATGGATATTCTGGGTATAATCAGGTTGCTATCTACCCGGAAGATCAGGAAAAGACTACATTCACGTGTCCGTATGACACGTTTGCATTTAGAAGAATGCCGTTTGGGCTTTGTAATGCCTCTACCACCTTTCAGCGGTGTATGATGGCAATCTTTTTTGAAATGGTGGGGAATTTTTTAAAAATTTTCATGGATGACTTCTCAGTTTTCGGTGACTCATTTGATTGCTGTTTGGAGAATTTGTAGATGGTGCTGGCACGATGCATTAAATCCAACCTTGTGTTAAGCTGGGAGAAAAGTCACTTTATGGTAAGAGAAGGCATTGTGTTGGGCCATGGTATTTCTGAAAGGGGAATAGAGGTAGACAAGGCTAATGTTGATCTGATTTCCAATCTTCCTCTCCCTTCGTCTGTCAAGCAAATCTGTTCTTTTCTTGGCCATGCGGATTTTTATAGAAGATTCAATCAGAACTTCTCTACCATTACTCGTCCGCTCACTAAGCTCCTAGCCAAGGACACTCCATTCCAGCTAGATGAGTCTTATCTTGAGGCTTTTCACTCTCTTAAAGCGGCCCTCACTCAAGCCCCAATCCTACAGTCTCCTGATTGGTCGCTCCCATTTGAAATCATGTGCGATGCCTCTGACTATGCCATAGGAGCTGTCTTAGTCCAGAGAATTGATAAGAAACATGTGGTAATTTATTATGCGAGTCGCACCCTCGTCGATGCTCAATTGAATTATACCACCACAGAGAAAGAACTTTTGGATGTTGTATTTGCCCTAGAAAAATTTCGCTCATATCTTTTGGGGGCCAAAGTCATTGTTTCTTCGGATCACACTGCATTGAAATACCTGCTCACTAAGAAGGATGCTAAACCCCATTTGATTAGATGGATTCACTTGCTACAAGAATTTGACCTTGAGATCAAGGACAAGAAGGGGTTAGAGAATGTTGTAGCTGATCACTTGTCTAGGATTGTGATTCCTGAAAGTGTTCCTATGTCTGATTCCTTCCTTGATGAGCAAATTCTTTCCATCTCTGACAACTCAACCCCCTGGTACGCTCACATAGTCAATTACCTGGCGGTAAGACAGATTCCAGGAGGGTGGTCTAGGCAGGAGAAGGATTGATTCTTTTCAAAGGTTAAGCACTACTTTTGGGAGGACCCCGAATTATTCCATGTTGGTCTAGTTCAAATAATTAGGAGGTGTGTCCCCGAGGAGGAACACCAAAGTGTTCTGAACTTTTGTCACACTCTAGCTTGTGGGGACATTTCTCGGGAAAGAAAACAGCTACCAAAGTGTTGCAAAGTCGATTTTTCTCGCCCACTCTCTTCAAAGATGCCTATGAATTTAGTAAGATTTATCTTAGGTGTCAAGCTGTGGGGAACATAAGCAAACGAGATATGATGCCACTTAACCACATTCTAGTGGTTGAAATCTTTGATGTTTGGGGAATTGATTTTATGGGGCCCTTTCCGCCATCATTCGGACATGCGTACATTCTTGTAGCGGTCGATTATGCGTCTAACTGGATTGAAGCCATTGCCACCCGGACCAATGATCACAAAGTTGTCATGGAGTTTGTCCGAAAGAATATATTTTCAAGGTTCGGGTGTCCGAGAGCGATCATTAGTGATGGAGGTTCTCATTTCACTCATGCCCAATTTCGAGTTCTTGATGGGGGCATCAAAAGCTATACGGGTGGAACGTATTTGTGTGTTATGACTTGTATGGGATTGTACTTGTGTATTTGTTTCATTTATTTCATTTGGGCGCCTTGTAAGGCTTATAACAAGCCAATGGGTCACTTGTAATGTAAAGTCCATGGCTAGGTTGCCATTAGTAGAGTCCATTAGAAGCCTAGTTCATATTGGACCTTAATAGCCACTTAAGGCCCAAGTGGGCTTTCTCCTCTCATGGACCACCAAGACTTGAAAGGCCCAAGTCTAGACATGGGTTATTGGACTTGAGTGGTTGGCCTTGGACCAGCCTAGGCCCATGAGAAGCCCATGAAGGGGGGCGCCCCATTCTTTGGCCTTATTAGGCTTGGTTGGTGAAAATTAGGTAAGTTTGAATGGAAATGGTCCAAGTTTGATTAGATTAATGGTTAAAGTTTTGACCACATGGGAGAAATATTTAGGAACTCCCTAATATGCCCTTCCAAACCTTAGATCTATGGGCATTTAGTGTCTTTTTACATTTATTATATATAGCTTGTATTTTCCAATTGATTGAATTAATGAAAGTGAAAAAAAGCATTGTGCAAGAGCCCCTCTTGTGAGAATTTCGACCTCCCCTCTCTCTACCTCTAGTTTCTTCATCCCCAACCCCCATTCTAGAGTGCTATCTTCTTCCCCCTACCTCCGGTGATCATCGGTGCCGCCGCCGCCGCCGTTCGTGCCGCCTACGAGCCGCCGCGGAGCCATCTTCAAGGTTCTGTCCTACTGGATAGAGGTGACTTCCACGAAATTCTGCAGTCAGCCACGACGTCCTCTTGATTTGAACTTTTTAGAGGTTGTTCCTATCTTGTATCCCCATCTCCAAAAAAAACCTCAGGTCCAAAACCCTTCGTTCGATATCTTTACATTTTCGTTCATCTTTCACTCCTAGATCTGTCATGTCTCTGTCTATAGTGACAGCAGCTCTGTGTTTCCCACCTCCGACCATCTTTGTGATTTTTCCAAACCCTCCCAATTTTACTGGGCGTTCTGTCCATCATTTCCTACATCCATGAATTTTCTTAATTTCTGATCAGCTTTCTACCTATTTTTGAAAATTCGTGTTCTATCTCTGCTACAGTGCTTTCAGTCAATTCCCAGATCCGACCACCCTCTAGTCTAAAAATCAGAACAAATCACAGCCACCTCGAAACCCTTCATAAAAATTAGTTCCGATTTCCTCTCTAGATTTCCTACAAATTTTTTGAAGACTACAACTTCAGATTCGGACGTTCACATATCGGTCAAAGGTAGTTCTCAGACAAATTCTCTGCACATCTGAGAGTCCGATCACTGTACAACAGCAACTCTACAATTCATTAAAGCCCAGGTCCGTGAAGATCCAGGCCAGATCTTTAAGCCTAGATTGAAGTATTTGCAGTTAGCTTTCCAACGGCGCCAGTCTCGTGTCGATCCGACATCGGGGCTGATCGCAGCGCCCGTTCTCGCCAGGACGTGCGCTGAAAACCAGAAGTTCCAGATCTGTGGCCGGTCATTTCGACCGGTGCCGATCGGAGCCGCCCGGCCTCTAGCCGGTGAACCAGCGGGCCTCCACTCCTGGGAGCGCTCATCCAGGCATCCACCACCACAGCGGTGCCACCGGGTCCCACACGGCCCCTCCGGACAGTAAGTGGGCCCCACAGGCGCGAGTACGTGTGCGGCCGAAGCTACGCGAGAAGCCGCCCGTCAACCCGAAATCGGTCCTCCCGGACCCCATTGTGTCGCCCTTTACCTCCCTGCGTGGAGTGGGCTGTAACTCATTGCTGTAATCTTTATGTATTAACTGTCCCGGGAGTACGACTTCGGCCAGGTCCGTCGTCCCCACGCCGAGCGCGTGGAGGTATCGTATTCGCTCCTTGCTTGGCATTTCGCTTATTTCCATATATGCTTGTTTATGCCACTGCTAGAGAGCATGTTCTAGGATCGTAGCTCACTTTATTTTCATATCACCGCTGCTGCGAGAGAGAGCGTGACCATCCCGTGACCCGATCCTGGCACAAGTGAGAGCCGACCACCCTAGCTCATTGCCGGTTTCTCAACCGCGCACATCCGACGCTTCCCTCGTTAAGGGACAATCGCGAGCTTGTCGTGTCCGTGGTCTCATCCCGATTCAGTTCTTCTTGAGAAATATGGGATCACTCATAAGATTGCCACCCCCTACCATCCCCAAACAAGTGGCCAAGTGGAGACATCCAATAGGGAGATCAAAAATATCATGTAGAAATCTGTTAGGCCCGATAGGAAGGACTGGTCTGAGAGATTGGATGACGCTCTTTGGGCCTATTGGACATCATACAAAACTCCCATTGGCATGTCTCCATATAGGTTAATCTTTGGGAAAGTTTGTCACCTACCCGTTGAGCTTGAGCATAGGGCCTATTGGGCTATTAAGTAGTTCAATTTTGACTTGGCCCAAGTCGGATCTCATAGGACCATACAACTAAATGAGTTAGAAGAGTTGAGGAATGAAGCGTATGAAAATGCCAAGATTTATAAAGCCCAGACTAAAGCATTCTATGATAAATATATTTCATGAAAAACTTTTCAAATCAACCAAAAGGTCTGACTTTTTAACTCTAGGCTGTGATTATTCCCCGACAAATTGAAATCTCGATGGGATGGACCATATGTGGTAATTAAAATATTTGACCATGGTGCAGTAACAATTCTTGATTCTAAAATTGGTCAAACTTTCACTGTCAATGGTCAACGTTTGAAACCTTACATTGAAAATCTTCCAATGCAGCAGGAGGACTCTCTCAGTCTGAGTGACCCATTGTGAGCTATATTGCGTCTGGCTGAAGACGTTAAACTTAGCGCTTCTTGGGAGGCAACCCAATTATCCTGTCTCTTTTCCAAAAAAAAATTGAGATTGATTTTCTTCTTTTGTCTAAGGAGCATGGAGCAATATTTTTTTGATGATGGCATCTCTCTCTCAGGTCGTATCTATCCTTCCCTCTACTTTTTATGGCTTTATTTCATTTCGATATCTTATTCATGCCATTAAGGACAATGTCACATAAGTTGGGGGGGTAGCTTGAGCTCTAATTTTCTCAAAATAATTTCAACCTTTCATCACACCTCTAACAAGTGTTTCATGCTCATATTTCATGATGAGAAACTTTTTTTAGAATGATAGGACTTAGAGTCTTACTCGTGAAAGTTGCAAGTTAAAGGGATGAATTAATTGGTTATGTCTTTAGCCTTTTCTTTAGAATACACCTCAAAATTCTATTGAAATTGCACACAATTGCACAATAACAAGATCGGTGGATGACAAACATTAGGATGATGAGAATTTTACTTGACACTTAGGTGATGATGGATATTATGCCCATTCGTTGAAAGTAATCGTGAGGAAAAAATTACCTGAAAAAAACACATGGAAAATGTCCCTGAACTTAGTAACCGGGCCTGCTTCTCCTAAGGTAAGAGTTGAGGTTCGCGTCAAACGGCGAAGGGATGTGCAGCACCCTGCGTCAAAAAAAAAGAGTGAGAGAAAAAGAAAGAGTATAAACTGGCAGAGTGAAGCTACCTGTAATTCGAGAAGCTTAATTCAAGAGGTGGGCAGAATTGAAAATCATCTTTAAGGGAAAGGTAGAAGACTCATTCATCTAGACTGTTTGGTAGTCACTAGTCAAGTTATATCACTCATACACAAAGAGCTATTTAATTTTGAGTGTATCCTGAGGAAAGGTCTAAACACATGGACTGATGAAATTTATACCAAACACATTCTACTTGAACTTGTAATACTCCAAAGTCTAAATCATTATGAATAATGTTCTTGCCATGATCTGTGACACATGAGTGTTTGCTAGTCCTAATTTTATAATTGTTTACATTGCTAAGAGACTAGTAATGTTCAAGTTGGGGGGTGTGATAAGTGTCCATTTTCTATAGTAATTTATTGCATGTACACCATTTTATGTACATATAATTAGGTAATTATACATATTTTATAGTTAACCTCAACTCCACATTTAAATTAGAGCTTTCACGTAAATTGATTAATTTGGTGATATTATTTGATAAATTAAAGTTGAGGGTCATGGGCATTAATTCTCCATTGCATAACTATGAGCATTTGAGATTTATGTGCACATTATGATAATTTTTATGGACTAGATTGTAATTATGTGTGTGCAGGACACTGAAGGTAATTGCAAAAGAAGCCGGGGGTAAAACTGTCATCACCACTTTGACCAAGTCAAATAAAGAATTCAAAATATTTTGGTTGGAGGGAAATAAAGTTCAAAATTTGAATTCAAAGTTTGAAAAGGAGGAATTCAAAGTTTAAGTTTGAAAAGGAGGAAAAGGACATTCAAAATTTGAAATAAAGGAGAGACATGATGAGCCTTGGGAAATGGGGTGCCCAAAGTCTAAGAAAGAGGCTGCCCACCTCCTTTTCCTTTTCCCCATACATCATCTTCTACCTAAATCTCAGCCATCCATCTCCTTTTGATATAATCTCCACCCTCCATTGACCCAACTTTTCCTATAAATAGCCCATGACAAGGAGGAGAAATGGAGTTCTTCTTTTGACAATTTTCACTCTCTCTCTCTCACATCTTAGGTCACCGAGTTCTCTCACGTAAGTTCATTTTCTCCTCTTGTGTTCTTCATAAAAGTTCTTTATTTTAAAGTCCTCTACAACCTCTTCTTCTGTAGCATCTTCCAATTCCTTATGATTGTCAAGCTATTTCACGTTTTCCAATATATTATCCTGTTCATCTGCGAACCAATATTTCTCTCTGTTCTTCCCCTTATTTCTCACCCTTCTAGTCATTTTATCCTATTACTTTATTCCTAAAGGTTCTTTGTTTGTAAAAGATCTTAACTTCTTCTTCTGAATCATCTTCCAATTCTATATCGTTTTTAAGTTATAACCACTTTTTCAAGGTGTTGTCCTGTATTGTTACTGTTCATCCGAGACACTACACTTTGTTATTCCTCCGTTTTAAAGCTCTTCTACTCTTCTTTTCTCTCTGAGTTCTTCATTAAAGTTTTTCCTCCCTTGTAGATATAGATTTTCTTCTTCTATTACTTCCTCCAATTCTTCTCCTTTACGAGTTATATTTATTTTCCCACTGTTTTACTCTCTCATCTTCTTCCTTCTTCATCTCCACACAAACCCTTCCACATTCCTCTCTATATTTCTCTCCAAAGTTTATCATGGCCCAAAAGCTAGAACAGGTTGATATGCTGGCCCATAAGTTAGACCAGCTCCTGGCCCAAAATAAACAAGAAACCACCATCTCATCTATGTCCAACCCATACCTAGACCCAACACACCATGAGGTGTGTGCTTTGTGTGCTAGCCCGGACCATCATGTGTCAGATTGTCCAACAGCAGCCCAGTTACCACCTTTTATACAAAAGTAAGTCCAACTAGCCCAGGGGTTCTCTAAGCCCAACTATGACCCATTTTCTAACACCTATAATCCGGGCTGGAGGAATCACCCCAATTTCAATTGGAGAAATCAACAATCTCCCAATCAGCCCACCATCCCCTCTGCGTCTCAAACTCACAAACCACCCATCCAACATCAATTTCAAGCACAGCCACCATTTCAAGGAAATGTTTATGGTCGGGGACCGCAAGCCCAACAACCACTTCCCCGATTTAACCAGGGTCAGGTCCCATACCAACCTCCTTAGCCCAATTACGGGTAATCTTCCAATTCCCAACAAATCTATCAACCTCCTTCGCAACACCACCAGGACTCCCAAACTGATGATAGATTCCATCAATTACAACAACTAATTCTGGCCCAAAATCAATCCTTCCAACAAACCATGTAAGCCCAAAGTCAATCTTTCCAACAGACCTTCCATGCCCCAACAAGCTATTTCTAAGTTGGAAACTCAATTGGGCCAATTGGCTGAAGCCACCATGAGAAGGAAAATGGGCCAATTACCAAGTTAGCCTATTGCCAACCCCAGCAATCAACAACCTCTAGGCTTCCCTCTAAGAGCTCCCATTCTTCCTCAACCCAATCAGCCCAATCAACCTCAGCCGCCCCCTCCTGTAGGTCCTCAGTTTGAGAATGCCAAAGCCATCTCTATTCTTAGGAGCGGAAAAATTCCTAATGATCCTTATCAGGCTAAGAATGTGGGTAGTAGTTCGAGCCAAGACGCCCACGAGGAGAGTAATAGTGAGGATGAGGAGCCTGTGATTGTGCAAGAGAAGAAAATGCCAGAGGGTGGAGAGAAGATGCTGGATAAAGGGAAGGCGAAAGTTGATGAAGGACCTCAAGAATGTGTGCCTAAGGTCCCTTTTCCCGATGCTCTAAAGCCGAAAGCTCACAAGAAACCACCGGTACAACATGAAGAATTAGTGGAATTATTTAAACAGGTGAATATCAAAATTCCACTCTTGGATGCAATCAAGCATGTGCCTGCATATGCAAAATTTTTGAAAGATCTTTGTACTCCAAAGAGAGAGCCAAGGGTGGTGACTTAAAAGATCTGCTTGTCTGAGGATGTGAGTTCTGTTTTGATGAATCATTTGCCAAAAAAAATGAAGGACCCCAGAGCCCCTTTAATCTCATGTGGTATAGATGGAGTCACCTTTGATCGAGCATTGCTAGACTTAGGTGCTAGCGTGAATCTTTTACCCACCTTTATCTATGAGCAGTTTGATCTAGGGGAGTTAAAATCCACTTCAATCATCCTCCAATTGACGGATAGGTCGGTTAAAACACCAAGGGGTCTGTTGGATGATGTCATTGTTAAAGTGCATCAATGTTATTTCCCGGTGAATTTTCTCATTCTTGATATGGTCTCGTCCCAAGATTTAAAGCACACACCTATTATTTTGGGACGTCCTTTTCTAGCAACTGCTAAGGCCAACATCAATTGTGCCACGGGAATGATGGATATATCATTTGGAAGCGAAAAAGTTTCTCTGAATATTTTTAAGGCTTCTCAGTTTCCGGATCAAGGAGATAAATGCAATGTCATTGATATCTTTGAGGATGTGATTCCGGATAACATTGAGGACACCCTAGAAGAGGGTAGCATGCTTTAGGATTCTCCTCTCCCTTCTGCACCCTGGTCTAGGGTAGAGTCACTTCCTCCATTACAATCCGAACCTACTCTTCCATCTCTAGATCATCCGCCTACTCTTGAATTGAAACCTCTGCCAGACTCCCTTAAATATGCATATTTGGGACCTAACCACACTCTACCTATCATTATTGTCTCCAATCTCACTTCTGCTCAGGAATTCCAACTCTTAACTATTCTTAAGGAGCATAGGGGGGCAATATGTTGGTTGGTGGCGGATCTCAAGGGGATCAATCCGGATGTTTGTATGCTCCATATCTATTTAGAGGACAATGCCAAACCGTGCAGGGAGATGCAACGCCGGTTGAATCCGAACATGAAAGAGGTGGTTAAGCAAGAGATGGTGAAGTGGTTAGATACCAGAATTATATATCCCATCTCTGACAGCAAGTGGGTCAGTCCTACACAAGTTGTTCCAAAGAAATCCGGGCTGACCGTGATTCAAAATGAGAAGGGTGAAGAGGTGCTGATAAGACTACAAATGGGGTGGAGAGTCTGTATTGATTACAGAAAATTGAACTCAATGATAAAGAAAGATCATTTTCCTCTCCCGTTTGTAAATCAGATTTTGGAAAAATTGACTGGGCAAAGATATTTTTACTTTTTGGATGGATACTCTGGGTATAATCAGGTTGCTATCTACCTGGAAGATCAGGAAAATACTACATTCACGTGTCCGTATGGCACATTTGCATTTAGAAGAATGCCGTTTGGGCTTTGTAATGCCCCTGCCACCTTTCAGCGGTGTATGATGGCAATCTTTTCTGAAATGGTGGGGGATTTTTTAAAAATTTTCATGGATGACTTCTCAGTTTTCGGTGACTCATTTGATTGCTATTTGGAGAATTTGTAGAAGGTGCTGGCACGATGCATTAAATCCAACCTTGTGTTAAGCTGGGAGAAAAGTCACTTTATGGTAAGAGAAGGCATTGTGTTGGGCTATGTTATTTCTGAAAGGGGAGTAGAGGTAGACAAGGCTAAGGTTGATCTGATTTCTAATCTTCCTCCCCCTTCGTCTGTCAAGCAAATCCGCTCTTTTCTTGGCCATGCGGATTCTTATAGAAGATTCATTCAGAACTTCTCTACCATTACTCGTCTGCTCACTAAGCTCCTAGCCAAGGACACTCCATTCCAGCTAGATGAGTCTTATCTTGAGATTTTTCACTCTCTTAAAGCGGCCCTCACTCAAGCCCCAAATCTACAGTCTCCAGATTAGTCGCTCCCATTTGAAATCATGTGCGATACCTCTGACTATGCCATAGGAGCTGTCTTAGGCCAAAGAATTGATAAGAAACATGTGGTAATTTATTAAGCGAGTCGCACCCTCGTCGATGTTCAATTGAATTATACCACCACAGAGAAAGAAATTTTGGATGTTGTATTTGCCCTAGAAAAATTTCGCTCATATCTTTTGCGGGTCGAAGTCATTATTTATTCGGATCACGCTCAATTGAAATACCTGCTCACCAAGAAGGATGCTAAACCCCTTTGATTAGATGGATTCTCTTGCTACAAGAATTTGACCTTGAGATCAAGGACAAGAAGGGGCTAGAGAATGTTGTAGCTGATCACTTGTCTAGGATTGTGATTCCTGAAAGTGTTCCTATGTCTGATTCCTTCCCTGATGAGCAAATTCTTTCCATCTCTCATAACTCAACCCCCTGGTATGCTCACATAGTCAATTACCTGGCGGTAAGATAGATTCCAAGAGAGTGGTCTAGGTAGGAGAAGGATTGATTCTTTTCAAAGGTCACACTCTAGCTTGTGGGGGAAATTTCTCGGGAAAGAAAACAGCTACCAAAGTGTTGCAAAGTGGATTTTTCTTGCCCACTCTCTTCAATGATGCCTATGAATTTAGTAAGATTTGTCTTAGGTGTCAAGTTGTGGGGAACATAAGCAAATGAGATATGATGCCACTTAACCCCATTCTAGTGGTTGAAATCTTTGATGTTTGAGGAATTGATTTTATGGGGCCCTTTTCGCCATCATTCGGACATGAGTACATTCTTGTAGCGGTCGACTATGTGTCTAAGTGGATTGATGCCATTGCCACACGGACCAATGATCACAAAGTTATCATGAAGTTTGTCTGAAAGAATATATTTTCAAGGTTCGGGTGTCCGAGGGCGATCATCAGTGATGGAGGTTCTCATTTCACTCATGCCCAATTTCGAGTTCTTCTCGAGAAATATGGGATCACTCGTAAGATTGTCACCCCCTACCATCCCCAAACAAGTGGCCAAGTGGAGACATCCAATAGGGAGATCAAAAATATCCTGTAGAAATCTATTAGGCCCGTTAGGAAGGATTGGTCTGAAAGATTGAATGACGTTCTTTGGGCCTATCGGACAGTATACAAAACTCCCATTGGCATGTCTCCATATAGGTTAATCTTTGGGAAAGCTTGTCACCTACCCATTGATCTTGAGCATAGGGCCTATTGGGCTATTAAGTAGTTCAATTTTGACTTGGCCCAAGCCGGATCTCATAGGGCCCTACAACTAAATGAGTTGGAGGAGTTGAGGAATGAAGCCTATGAAAATGCAAAGATTTAAAAAGCCCAGACTAAAGCATTCCATGATAAATATATTTCACGAAAAACTTTTCAAATCAACCAAAAGGTCTGACTTTTTAACTCTAGGCTGTGATTATTCCCCGGTAATTTGAAATCTCGATGGGATGGACCATATGTGGTAATTAAAATATTTGACCATGGTGCAGTAACAATTCTTGATCCTAAAACTGGTCAAACTTTCACTGTCAATGGTCAACGTTTGAAACCTTACATTGAAAATCTTCAAATGCTGCAGGAGGACCTCAGGCTGAGTGGCCCATTGTGAGCTATATTGCGTCTGGCTGAAGACATTAAACTTAGCGCTTCTTGGGAGGAAACCCAATTATCCTGTCTCTTTTCAAAAAAAAATTGGTGATTGATTTTCTTCTTTTGTCTATGGAGCATGGAGAATGGAGCAATATTTCTTTGATGACGACATCTCTCTCTCAGGTTGTATCTATCCTTCCCTCTACTTTTTATGGCTTTATTTTATTTCTATCTTATTCATGCCATTAAGGACAATGTCACCTAAGTTGGGGGGTAGCTTGAGCTCTAATTTTCTCAAAATAATTACAACCTTTCATCACACCTCTAACAAGTGTTTCATGCTCATATTTCATGATGAGAAACTTTTCTTAGAATTATAAGACTTAGAGTCTTACTTGTGAAAGTTACAAGTTAAAGGGATGAATTAATTGGTTATGTCTTTAGCCTTTTCCTTAGAATACACCTAAAAATTCTATTAAACTTGCACACAATTGCACAATAACAAGATTGGTGGATGACAAACATTAGGATGATGTGAATTTTACTTGACACTTAAGTGATAATGGATATTATGTCCATTCGTTGAAAGTAATCGTGAGGAAAAAATTACCTGAAAAAAAATACATGTAAAATGTCCCTGAACTCAGTAACCGGACCTGCTTCTCCTAAGGCAAGAGTTGAGGTTCGCGTCAAACGGCGAAGGGATGTGCAGCACCATGTGTCAAAAAAAAAAGAGAGAGAGAGAGAGAGAAAGAAAGAGTATAAACTGGCAGAGTGAAGCTACCTGTAATTCGAGAAGCTTAATTCAAGCGGTGGGCAGAATTAAAAATCATCTTTAAGGGAAAGGTATAAGACTCATTCATCTAGACTGTTTGGTAGTCACTAGTCAAGTTATATCACTCATACACAAAGAGCTATTTAATTTTGAGTGTATCCTCAGGAAAGGTCTAAATACATGGTCTGATGAAATTTATACTAAATACATTCTACTTGAACTTGTAATACTCCAAAGTCTAAATCATTATGCATAATGTTCTTGCCATGATCTGTGACACATGAGTGTTTGCTAGTCCTAATTTTATAATTGTTTACATTGCTAAGGGACTAGTAATGTTCAAGTTGGGGGGTGTGATAAGTGTCCATTTTCTATAGTAATTTATTACATGTACACCATTTTATGTACATATAATTAGGTAATTATACATATTTTATAGTTAACCTCAACTCCACATTTAAATTAGAGCTTTCACGTAAATTGATTAATTTGGTGATATTATTTGATAAATTAAAGTTGAGGGTCATGGGCATTAATTCTCCATTGCATAACTATGAGCATTTGAGATTTATGTACAGATTATGATAATTTTTATGGACTAGATTGTAATTATGTGTGTGCATGACACTGAAGGTAATTGCAAAAGAAGCCAGGGGCAAAACTGTCATCACCACTTTGACCAAGTCAAATAAAGAATTCAAAATATTTTGGTTGGAGGGTAAAGAAAGTTCAAAATTTTGAATTCAAAGTTTGAAAAGGAGGAATTCAAAGTTTAAGTTTGAAAAGGAGGAAAAAGACATTCAAAATTTGAAATAAAGGAGAGACATGATGAGCCTTGGGAAATGGGGTGCCCAAAGTCTAAGAAAGAGGCTGTCCACCTCCTTTTCCTTTTCCCCATACATCATCTTCTACCTAAATCTCAGTCATCCTTCTCCTTTTGATACAACCTCCACCCTCCATTGACCCAACTTTTCCTATAAATAGCCCATGACAAAGAGGAGAAAGAGAGTTCTTCTTTTGGCAATTTTTACTCTCTCTCTCACATCTTAGGTCATCGATTTCTCTCACGTAAGGTCATTTTCTCCTCTTGTGTTCTTCATTAAAGTTCTTTATTTTGAAGTCCTCTATAACTTATTCTTCTGTAGCATCTTCCAATTCCTTATGATTTTCAAGCTATTTCATGTTTTTCACTATACTATCCTGTTCATCTACGAACCAATATTTCTCTCTGTTCTTCCCCTTGTTTCTCACCCTTCTAGTCATTTTATCCTCTTACTTAATTCCTAAAGGTTCTTTGTTTTTAAAAGATCTTCAACTTCTTCTTCTGAATCATCTTCCAATTCTATATCGTTTTTAAGTTATAACCACTTTTTCAAGGTGTTGTCCTGTATTTTTACTGTTCATCCGAGGCACTACACTTTTTTCTTCCTCCGTTTTAAAGCTCTTCTACTCTTTTTTTCTCTCTGAGTTCTTCATTAAAGTTTTTCCTCTCTTGTAGATATAGATTTTCTTCTTCTATTACTTCCTCCAATTCTTCTCCTTTTACGAGTTATATTTATTTTCTCACTATTTTACTCTCTCATCTTCTTCCTTCTTCATCTCCACACAAACCATTCCACATTCCTCTCTATATTTCTCTCCAAAGTTTATCCTCCACAACTCTACTTTCATGGCGGCGTGCACATCAAGGGAGGCGATGTTCCAAGGCACATGACGTGGACGACGACGGCTTCTTCATCCACCTCTTTCCACGGCGATCTCCTTCAAGGCGGAGCGATCCTCTCCAAGACTCGGCGAGGAGGAGACGACAGCGTTCATCATCCTCTCATGGCTCTAGTTTCTTCACTTATCTCGTAGTTTATATTGGTTATAATCTCAATTTTCATAGATTGTAATTTTCATGTCTTTAGCAATAAAATTTATTTTGACAAATTGTGTTCCCTTGTAGTGCCCCGGAAATTTTAAATAATTTTTAAGAATTTATAAAGGCCTAAATAAATTTATAAATGGTTTATTTAAAATTAATAAGTCATTATGAGGCCAAGTGGTGTTAATCAATTAACCCAACCCACTTAATTAAAGTCCAAAAAGTTTTAACTCTGGCCCATTCAGTTTGGCCCACATTTTAGAAGGTAATTAAGTATATCCACGGATATTAAGAATAAATACTAGAATATATAAGATAAGTTAATGGATAATTATCAAAAGAGTTTTAAATTGTTTGAACTCTATCCACGACAAATATAACGGTCTATAGCCTGACCGTCACAGACGTATAACGCACGGTGTCTCGACCGTTACACTATGAACTAGAAAACTAAAAGAGTTCGATTTCCTTTGAACTCTGGGAATGAGTAATGTAACGGTCTATAGTGAGACCGCCACATAACCCTAACGCGTAGGTCCTACTCTGTTACAAACCTGTTAGTTCCGTGAGTAAAGGAACTCATGAAAAGATTGGAACTTGATGTTCCTATCCACTAGGGATCGACTTGGGAAGGATTGTAAAGACTCTAAGGACTCTTAGGGATTAGGATTTGATGAAACAAGGACTCTAAACTCGATCTAATCCTCAAACCCTAGTCTAAACTCTATAAATAAGGCATATTTCTGAACTGTGCGACCCTTACTTTTTGGGCGTAAGGAAGCAAGGTAAGGAGTCATTATCTCAGGTAAGTTCTTTAGAATAATTTGTTCACAATACTTTAGACTAACTCCCCTCCGAATTTCACATCTTTAGGTCAAGAGGTCGTGGAGTTAGAGCCCAAGGAAGTTGCTAGAAAAGTCACAAGAGAAGGAGGAGATCTAGGGCAAGGTTCTCTACCAAATTCAGGAACTACAGTCTAAATAAGAGGTAGGTTATCTCATGAACGGCAAAAACAACTTGATAGGACTAAGAGCCTCTGTTCTGATTGGATTTCATGCATGTTAGATCATCAATTTCATGTTTTATTGGTTCTATGCATATCATGTTTCCCTTAGCCCTAACTAAAGATTAAAGACTTGACTATCCATCTATTCACCAATACCCATGCATATAGACAACCTTTACTTTGTTAACATATCTAGGAACTCATGATGTTTTGATAAAAGACATGATGTGAGTTGATCTCTTAGCTTCTATAGTTGTTTCCTGTTAGCAGAGACTGTAACGCATCACAGAAGGACCGTCACTTCCATGTAACGGCCCCACGACAGACCGTTATACTCCCTGATTAGATTTGGATTTCACGGTTGATTATAACGCGCTTGGACAGACGCGTTACATTCAAGTAACGGCTGGGTCCTGACCGTCACAATCACAGTGACGCCCCATCTCCAGACCGTTATACTCTGCGTTCTGTCAACCCCAAGACAGAATATAACCTGCCAATATTATTATTGTTAAAGCCTAGTTACCTAAGTTTTAACCTGATCATGTGATTTTAAGGTTATTTGATCATTCATGATAGGTATTGCATGTTTTGTGGTCTCACTTTTATTGAGTTATGTTAATTTTTGAAGCCAAATTATATAGTTTTATATTATGAAGAATGACTTTTTAACATTGTATTGACGGAGTTTTCATCATGATTTCACATTGATTATACATATCTCTCTCTGTCAATAGAGTCAATTCCATAAGTACATGGCACATATTCCGGTATGTTGTCATTAGTTCACACTTTACACTATAGGAACACAATCTTGGACATGAGGACCTCTCTATTGGATATTCCTTCCAATCCACTAGGAAATAATTGTTTCAAGGCCTCCGTAATTCTCCGCGAGCCTGGGATTCCCACTAGGACGCCGAGTTGGTTGTACCATTAAAGCCCAATAAATAGAATGCACTATCATGGTTTCTAATTCTTGAAATGTAACGGCCTTGAACTGAACCGTCAGGCTCACGTAACGGCCCAGTGCCAGACCGTCACATTCCTCTGAGTCTATTTTTATCTTTCAAGACTCTGATCATTTTAACGGCCCATTAGTGGCGCGTTACATAGTGTAACGGCCCAGTTAACGACCGTTACATAGCTTGTTTATGTTAACCCAAGGTTTGACCAAGGGTTGATATCCCAATGTTTCTAGACAACCCTTGATGATCTAGAACTTGTCATATTGCTTAAATTGATCTAAATGAAATGGAAGTTAAGGAAAATACCGTTATGCTGTCAATTTATTTCTATGAGCATGACATTGTTTAAAGTCTATTTCTTGACTCCTACATTCTTATGTTGAAGCATTCATTCATTGATTTTAGTTATCATGAAATTATTGGAAGTGCTATATTCTTGGCCATACTTTACTGTTATACTGCATGGAAGTAGCTTAATTTATAACTGAAGATGCGATCGAGCACTGATTGTGTTCAAGGGCTCTATGCTAGTCCCCTCGGCTGATTGTCGGAAACATACTATTTTATAAACCACGGAGTATGATGATACTGGCGTCGCATTGCGCTGGGAGTACTATTTCTATAAATAAGTGAAGATCCACGGCACAACATGACATTCTTGCTTGATATTCCACAGAAATTCACGAAGCATTTGCTCATAAGCATAAGATGCTAAAGTGAGGAATATGTGGCTTGCTAGTACATTCTCGATATATTCTTGTTCATGAAAGGCCAATATCATGTGTTGTGCCCCTGTGGTTTTGATGATGATTTTGATGATTGGTTTTTGATGTGAGTTAATCACTGTGAGTCATCTTGCTGTGTGAGTCATCTTGTTGATATTTAGTCACTTTCTGTTCATAATGCAGCCTTTTTCAAATGTTCAGTCAAGCATTGCATATTCTGATGTTCAGTCTGATTATCAAAGCATTGTATTGCTGTTCAGTTAGTTTAACAAATTTAAAGCATTGCATGTTTTATGTTAGTCATTTTGTCTGCTGCATAAAGCATGTTCAGTTATGCTGTCTGTTTGTGCAAGTCTACACATCCTATTTGGTCGCTCTCCAAGTCTATACATTGCCAGCACACACGTACAAACTATCTTCATGTGAAGTCTTCACATCGACTGTTCATGCAAAGTCTAGACATTCGATCAAGTTTGTACACTGGTCTTGGGATATGGTTTCATAAAGTACATACACTCTTCGGTTGATTTCAACTGAAGTATGTACATCGGCATGCATTACATCAAGTGTACACATTGGGTCATGCATTCACTGTAGAGTCTACACATTGCTGGATCTTATTCAATGTCTTCATGCATTCATCAAGTCTATACGCTGGAAGACAAAGTCTATACAGCGTCAACTCATTGGGCTGCAGCGTCAACTCAGCAAGTATGCACATCGCCTCATTTCTTCAAAGTCTATACGCTGGATCGTCTTTCTTAGCGTCTTCATATTCGAAGTCCATACATTGGTCTTCACCTAAAGTCTCTATATCACTGTAGCTGCATCGTCTCATGCATCGTCTCATTCAAGTCTGTACAGCCGTTTGCATTTCATGAAGTCTGTTCGCTGCATCGTCTCTCAAGCATTCAAAGCCCATGCATTGAAGTCGAAGTCTGTACAGCCGGTCCGTCTCAGCCAGCGTCTCATGCTGCGTCTTAGGCAAGTCTGTACATCGCCTTCAGACTTTCAAGTCTATACACACCATGCTCATTCAAGTCTATACATCCACAGTGTAACTTCAAAGTCTGAACATTGTCTTACAGTTCCAAGTCTATACACTGGACTGTGCTCTCAAAGTCTGTACAGCATGTCTTAGTGTTCATATCATTAAGTCTGTACATCGGCTTCATTCACTCAAGTCCATACATCCACAGTGGATCATCAAGTCCATACATCCACAGTGGTACTTCCATGTCTGTACAACGCTGAAGCCTTCTCAAGTCTGTACACTACTTGAGCCTCACCAAGTCTGTACATCGCTTCAAGCGATTCAAGTCTATACAGCCTGCCTTCACATTCAGAGTCTGTACATCGGTCCTTCAGCGTCTCATGCATCGTCTCACTCTCGCAAAGTCCATACACTGGCTCAAGCTTGTCGAAGTCTAGACATCGCCGTTGGGCATCAAAGTCTGAACACTGGCCTCTTGCTTCAAGTCTATACATTGGGTTGTCCGACCATAACTCTATACATTCGGTTGTTATAGCTTGAGTCTATATAGTGCTCACAGCACACTCGTTCCAAGTATGTACACTGGTTAGGCTTCGTGAAGTCTATACAGTGGCTGAGCATTGTAAAGTCTACACATTGGTAAGGGTAGTTCATGCATTGTTCATCACAAGTCTATACATTGCTATGGATTGCACTGAACTAGTTAAGTCTATACACTCGTTCCTTCACGCCATTAAGTGTGTACACTGCCTTTCCAGGCACTCTTTCATCAAGTCTATATAGACTTAGCGAAAGCTCAGCAAGTCTGTACACTGGTTTTTCTGGCACGTTAACATGAAGTCTGTACACTGGTTTCTCTGGCACGTTAACACTAAAGTCTGTACACTCACTATTTCGTTAAGTCTATACACTCGTTATTAGCGGCCTGAACTAACTAAGTCTATACAGCCGTCTATGTGTGCCTTGCTCGCTGAATGAAGTCTGAACATTACCTTAAGCTGATACTATCTTCGACTGATTAACTGATAGGTTATTCAACTGATTTTCTGACAGGTGTAATGGATGAGGCCATCAAGACTTGCACGTGATCCGAGAGGCTGAAATGCTGACACGTGGACCACTGAAGCTTGGGCGGGAATCGAAAAGAGCATAAGCCCTAGCTCCCTGCTGTTGGTATATATATGGAGTCTCCTCCATCGGCTGAGTGTGATCGAAAGGCAGAGAGCCATCGAGAAAAGCTGAAGAGCAGAGAGTGCCTCCACGATATAGAGAATAGAGAAGAACAAGAAAAGAGAGTAGAAGAAGGAAAAGAGAGAGATAGTGCTCGTGAGAACTGAGAAGAAAGAGAAGCAGAAAGAAGAGGAGGAGAGAGTCTATTGAAGATCAGTTCAGTCTGTTCGTGGATCAAATCCAGAACGACTATGCTCATTGAGAGCTACATCTCGTGTGTTTCATTTCCAGCTTTTGTTGCTGTGCTTTTTATGTTTCCTTATTTTTTCTTTTGTCTCTTTGGTTAGTCTTGTTCTTCCGATTGCCTTGCTGGGGATCGGGTTCCTCCTGTGGATTCAGGAGAAGGGAGACTTGTCTCCGGTTCTAGGCTTGTGGCTAGCAAGTCCAGGGGTCCCTCCGGTCTGGAGGAAGAGAGACTTCGGTCTCTGGTTTCCAAGTGGCTGGGAGTCACTTGGGGTGTCCCTCCGGTTGGGAGGAAGAGGGGAGGTTGTTCCTCTGGTCAAGCTGTGTGGCAGCACCTTGTTCGCAGACTGAGTCTGCTTGGTTCTAGCATTTGCTAGTGAAGCCTCACTCCGGTTGGGAGTGAGGGGTGGATGTAGGTCTGGAGGACCGAACCACCTAAAAAATCTATTGAGCAGTGGTTTGATTGCTTGATTTGCTTCCACTAGATGCTTGGATAGGCACGCTCCTACTGCTTGTTATTATGTTCAATCGAATTAGCTTAATTCTGGAACTTGCCTAGCATCTGAGTTTTTTATTTGGCCATTATTCGTACCAGGATACATTCACCCCCCCTCTGTATCCGGGCCTAGCACCCTAACAGTTGGTATCAGAGCGGTGTCTGCATACAAGGTCCAGCGACCTGCAGATCCGATCTTGCAGTCTTAGGTGCTAATTTGCTTTTGGTGCATCAATATTCCTATTGCATTATATCTGTTTGTCTCCATGGGTGAACCGCCAGTTTTCAGTGGTACGCATTTTAATGTATGGTTTGCTAGTCTAAAAAATTATGCGAAATCTGTTAATCCAGATCTGTGGAAAGTGATTTCACATGGTCCTCATGAACTACCAAAGAAAAAGTCCAAATGGACTGACAGTCAAAAATCACTGCATGAAGAAAATCAGATAGCTATAAATCTGATGAAGGCAGCTACTGATAGAGCTTTTCATTCATGTTTCTTTGATTGCAGTTCTGCTAAAGATATTCTGGACATGCTGAAGCGAACTCAGATAAGAGATGTGGACAGCTGCATGATGGCTGACAGAAATAATCAAGGCAGCAGTCAAGATGAAGATGATGATGATGATGATGAGGTAAATCCCTTTGAAAACTATGATTTAGATGATTGGGAAAATGCATATTCTGAACTACTTGAATCTCATGAACTGTTAAGAAAACAATACAAAAAATTGAAGAAAAGTAGTAGGTCAGACAATTTAAATGTTGATTGTAGAAATTATGTTGAACTGAAAAATGCTCTTGATGCTAGTAAGTCTGATACTCAAATGCTGAAAGAATTTGAATGCGTTAAGTCTGAATTAAACAAGCTGAAATCAGAAAATGATTCTCTTAGAGGGTTCTCCAAAGAAAATGAAGAAAGTTTAGAGAAACTAGAAAAGGAGAACACACTGCTGACCGAGAAATTTGAAGCCATCAAATCCGTAAACATAGAATTACAGAAAGATTTTGAAATACTACAAAGAGAAATGAAGTAAATTGAAAATGAAAGAAAGTATGAAGTCAATTCAAAAGACCAGCTTCTAATAAATGAATTGGTTCAAAATGATAAGCTTAAAGAAGAAATTGAAAAATTGAAGCGGTTAAACAGTGCGATGTCTGAGAGACTCCTAACCTTAGAAAAAGGAAAAATGGTGTGTGTTGAGGTTCCTGAAAAACTGAGCAATCTGGAACAGGAAGTTGAAAGATACAAAACTGCTAACAATGTGTTAACTGAGTGTGTGAATTGCAGTGAGCAAGAGATTGCCAGTTATGAGTTACAAATCACCTCTTTAGAAAATGAAATCCAAGACTTAAAGAACTCTCTGTCAAAGTTTGTTAGTGGGCAAGATAATCTGAACAAACTACTGGGAGTAAAAGTCAATTTTCAGAAGGAGTGATTAGGTTATAATCCTGTAAATAAAAAGAATTTTGAAAATAAAATTCGTACATCTTTTGTTGCTAGCTCTACTTCTCACACTTCTCAGAAGTCACCTGTTTCTCAGTCTACTGTTCAGAGAACCCAAAAACAAATTGAAAAGTTGAAGAAGGTTGATGGAGCCAACCTGAAAACTGTCTTTGTCAAATCTTCTGAACAGGAAAAGCCTTCTACTTCATCTCCAATTCAGTACAAGGCTAAGAAAACAGGAAAAAAATCAGAAAAGGACTGTAAATCAGAAAATAAATGAAAAGGGTTCATCAGTGCATGTTGATCACAGTCCTCACACACACTCACATGCATCTAAAAGGAAAATGTCATGCCACTACTGTCATAGATTTGGACATTTATTGTATGAGTGTGAATTAAACGAACTGGATGATTTGAATGCTGAAATGATGAATGCTAGGAAATATCATGATAAAAAATCTGTTGTTCCTTCAAAGAAAAGTGAATGCTCTCATTGTGGTAGATTAGGCCACACCTTTGCTCAATGTTGGTTTGCTAATTAAAAGAAAAAACCACTCTCACATCATGCTAAATCTTATGCTAACCAACATACTTTTAATATAAACAAAACTGCTTCTCTGAACCAGCATGTCAAATGTTTTAATTGTAACAAGCTTGGGTACAAGGCCACTGAATGTTGGGCAAGTTCTTTTAGAAGAAAGTCCTCTTTATGCTCCCATTGTGGGAAGCATGGCCATGCAGTCAAGGACTGCTGGCATGTCCAGGGTAGGAATAGAAATTCCAAAGAATTTGGTAGGAACAAACTTATTTTTAAAAGAATTCCTGTTTGCTCAAATTGCAGAAGACCAGGCCACCAAGTTGCTGCTTGCAGGGTAGCTGGTCATGAAAAGAAAAAATTTCATAATAATAACAGAAACCCTCATGCTCACTCTTATAATGCTCAAGTTTATGCTAGTATACATAAGAGGAACATGAAACCTGCTAGTTCATGCCACTATTGTGGGCTATCTGGGCATTCAATGCATAACTGTTTTATCATGAACTCTGATGACTATTTAGCACAGAAAAAGATGCAGGCAGTCCCAAAAGGGGCTAATTACTATGCAAGACCCAAGACCACTTGGGTTCCTGCTAGTGGAAAATAGGAAGGTGCCTAGCAGGTGTGCCTTGGATGGAATAAAGGGGTAATGATCCAAGGCACTCAAGAATGAAAAACCCCATTCTCACACTTTTCAGGTAATCTCTCTGTATTTTCCATTTTGAAACTCATTGCATATTTGGTTTGATGTATTCTTGCATATCTTGTTCTTAGTTTCATCTAGTGCATGCATATTAAATCTGTTCTTGCATATTCATTCATCATCTGCCAGTTGCATTATTTTCTGATCATGCACTCTGAAATTTCTAAAAATCTGAACTGAATGTGAATATTGTTTAAAATTTGTGTGTTGCAATAGCTCACTGAACATTCTGAATTGCATATAGGACTGCATGTTGAATTATCATGCATGACCTCAATGGTATATAAATGGTAAGGTGCCAAAAGGTAGGGAAGTCTGTCTGGAGGTTGTTACTATGTGTGAGGTGGTCTTTTAGACCAAGTGCTCCGCCTAGTACCATGGGTCACTTTGCTGGTTAGGACAGTCTGAATGTGCATGAATCAAAATCATATGTTCAGTGTCTCATGGCAAACATTGTATGTTTTCAGGGGGAGTTAATTGCATGTCCTTGCATAGCATTCAGTGTTGAGTTTTTGCATACATATAGTGCATTGCATTTCCTTAAACTGAAAATGCCAAAAAGATTGACTGAATGCATGTTGTCAGGGGGAGTCAATGCATTGCATATAGGTTGTCAAATGCATACATTTGTCAGAATTCATTGCATATCCCTCTTATCATTTTTGTTGACAAACCTTGATCATATTCGGAAAACACTAAGCTTCAAAATCTCTCCTATCATTTGGTATCATTTGGCTTCAGAAATCTATCAGTCTGTCATGAAGATTTCAATGGGACTATCTTAATCATAAATCTGAAATATTCTTGAACTAGAAATCTTCTATTATACATTTTTATGAATGACTGAAATAACTCATGTGGTTTAAGTTTAATGTATTCAATGAGTTTGGCTTTAAAATCTCTTAAAAATATCTGAAGCATGTTTAATAAACCTTAACCATCTGTTTCATGTTGTGTCTTGTAAAATCTTCGAAAATCTGTATTATTGAATTCATGGCTTTAATTGGTTAAGTACATGAAATTATTATTGACTTGAAGCAAAGAAATTTGTCTGAATTGTCTAAAGGGTAATTGTTGTCAGAACAATGACTTTGGTCACTGAGAAACCATGTCCAAAGGACTGTGTCATGAGGTGTCTTAGTCAACTCTGCAGAATAAAATTTATTGAAAATTCAGGCAGAGCAATGGCATGCACACTGAGAAATACAACTCACTCATCAAGAAATGATTTGCAGTGTGTCATGATGTGTAAATGCTATCTCTGTTCATATACAGCATGACAGTTAGTCACACTAAGTGCTTAGGGATATTGGCCTCTGATCAAGGTATATCCTCTAGTTACAAGGTGTGCACTGAACTAGAGTACTTGTAAAATTTGTAGCATAAAAAAATTTATTGAATAAATTGAAATGTTTGAATATTGATGCTAAAATCAAATTGCTACAACCCTAGATAAAATCATATGACTTCATAATTACTTGATCTCAATACTAATGCATGTAATTCCGAAAGAAGTCAATAAATTTGATTGTGTAAGAGAAAGGGTGATTAATCAAGATAAATATGAGGGTTTGGTTCATTTTTATTAAACCATGATTTTAGATATCAATACAGAATTTTATTGATAAACTCTGCATACATCATGTTTAAACCATGCTGATCAATAAAAATCATTCACAAGCCCTTATAATGGAAGACTTTGAAAAACTTATGTTTTGGATTTATGAGATTGATATCTCTCTGAAAATCTGACTGAATTTTCTGAGATTGGAGCTTCTTTAAAAATCTGCTAATTGAACCTCTTCTGCTCATTGACCTGAACTTCTCCTTGTTTGCCCCTGTGGTCTCCTTCTCATTCATTTCATCAGGTTCCATTTATTGAGGGGGAGCCTGCTTGTCATATGCATCATGCTGCATAGAAGGAGAAGAATTGTGCTCTTGCATTCATATTTCTGGTATATGCATCTACATTCATACCCCTTCCCATAGTTTAGTTTGATTATACCAAAGGGGGAGATTGTTTGCCAAAGAGGGAGAATATCATTCAATCAGTGCATGCAGGTTTCTTTTGATCATCTCTAACTCATGCTTTTGCTGAAACTCTTAAAGGGGGAGAATCATGTTCTTGCAAGGGGGAGAAATTGACTGAATTTTTATACATGCTTTCATTTCTCAAACTATTTTCTTTTTGATGAAGTCAAAGGGGGAGAATAATTTGAGTCATCAGAATGCCTCACTCACATCATCAGAATGACTCAATGTGTTGAAAGTGTTACCATCATCAAAAAGGGGGAGATTGTTGTGCCCCTGTGGTTTTGATGATGGTTTTGATGATTGGTTTTTGATGTGAGTTAATCACTGTGAGTCATCTTGCTGTGTGAGTCATCATGTTGATATTCAGTCACTTTCTGTTCATAATGCAGTCTTTTTCAAATGTTCAGTCAAGCATTGCATATTCTGATGTTCAGTCTGATTATCAAAGCATTGTATTACTGTTCAGTTAGTTTAACAGATTTAAAGCATTGCATGTTTTATGTTAGTCATTTTGTCTGCTGCATAAAGCATGTTCAGTTATGCTGTCTGTTTGTGCAAGTCTACACATCCTATTTGGTCGCTCTCCAAGTCTATACACTACCAGCACACACGTACAAACTATCTTCATGTGAAGTCTTCACATCGACTGTTCATGCAAAGTCTAGACATTCGATCAAGTTTGTACACTGGTCTTGGGATATGGTTTCATAAAGTACATACACTCTTCGGTTGATTTCAACTGAAGTTTGTACATCGGCATGCATTGCATCAAGTGTACACATTGGGTCATGCATTCACTGTAGAGTCTACACATTGCTGGATCTTATTCAATGTCTTCATGCATTCATCAAGTCTATACGCTGGAAGACAAAGTCTATACAGCGTCAACTCATTGGGCTGCAGCGTCAACTCAGCAAGTATGCACATCGCCTCATTTCTTCAAAGTCTATACGCTGGATCGTCTTTCTTAGCGTCTTCATATTCGAAGTCCATACATTGGTCTTCACCTAAAGTCTGTACATCACTGTAGCTGCATCGTCTCATGCAGCATCTCATTCAAGTCTGTACAGCCGTTTGCATTTCATGAAGTCTGTTCACTGCATCATCTCTCAAGCATTCAAAGCCCATGCATTGAATTCGAAGTCTATACAGCCGGTCCGTCTCAGCCAGTGTCTCATGCTGCGTCTTAGGCAAGTCTGTACATCGCCTTCAGACTTTCAAGTCTATACACACCATGCTCATTCAAGTCTATACATCCATAGTGTAACTTCAAAGTCTGAACATTGTCTTACAGTTCCAAGTCTATACACTGGACTGTGCTCTCAAAGTCTGTACAGCATGCCTTAGTGTTCATATCATTAAGTCTGTACATCGGCTTCATTCACTCAAGTCCATACATCCACAGTGGATCATCAAGTCCATACATCCACAGTGGTACTTCCATGTCTGTACAACGCTGAAGCCTTCTCAAGTATGTACACTGCTTGAGCCTCACCAAGTCTGTACATCGCTTCAAGTGATTCAAGTCTATACAGCCTGCCTTCACATTCAGAGTCTGTACATCGGTCCTTCAGCGTCTCATGCATCGTCTCACTCTCGCAAAGTCCATACACTGGCTCAAGCTTGTCGAAGTCTAGACATCGCCGTTGGGCATCAAAGTCTGAACACTGGCCTCTTGCTTCAAGTCCATACATTGGGTTGTCCGACCACAACTCTATACATTCGGTTGCTATAACTTGAGTCTATACAGTGCTCATAGCACACTCGTTCCAAGTATGTACACTAGTTAGGCTTCGTGAAGTCTATACAGTGGCTGAGCATTGTAAAGTCTACACATTGGTAAGGGTAGTTCATGCATTGTTCATCACAAGTCTATACATTGCTATGGATTGCACTGAACTAGTTAAGTCTATACACTCGTTCCTTCATGCCATTAAGTGTGTACACTGCCTTTCCAGACACTCTTTCATCAAGTCTATATAGACTTAGCGAAAGCTCAGCAAGTCTGTACACTGGTTTGTCTGGCACGTTAACATGAAGTCTGTACACTGGTTTCTCTGGCACGTTAACACTAAAGTCTGTACACTCACTATTTCGTTAAGTCTATACACTCGTTATTAGCGGCCTGAACTAACTAAGTCTATACAGCCGTCTATGTGTGCCTTGCTCGCTGAATGAAGTCTGAACATTGCCTTAAGCTGATACTGTCTTCGACTGATTAACTGACAGGTTATTCAACTGATTTTCTGACAGGTGTAATGGATGAGGCCATCAAGACTTGCACGTGATCCTAGAGGCTGAAATGCTGACACGTGGACCACTGAAGCTTGGGCGGGAATCGAAAAGAGCATAAGCCCTAGCTGCCTGCTGCTGGTATATATATGGAGTCTCCTCCATCGGCTGAGTGTGATCGAAAGGCAGAGAGCCATCGAGAAAAGCTGAAGAGCAGAGAGTGCCTCCACGATACAGAGAATAGAGAAGAAGAAGAAAAGAGAGCAGAAGAAGGAAAAGAGAGAGATAGTGCTCGTGAGAAGTGAGAAGAAAGAGAAGCAGAAAGAAGTGGAAGAAAAGAAGAGGAGGAGAGAGTCTATTGAAGATCAGTTTAGTCTGTTCGTGGATCAAATCCAGAACGACTATGCTCATTGAGAGCTACATCTCGTGTGTTTCATTACCAGCTTTTGTTACTGTGCTTTTTATGTTTCCTTATTTTTTTCTTTTGTCTCTTTGGTTAGTCTTGTTCTTCCGATTGCCCTGCTGGGGATCGGGTTCCTCCTGTGGATTCAGGAGAAGGGAGACTTGTCTCCGGTTCTGGGCTTGTGGCTAGCAAGTCCAGGGGTCCCTCCGGTCTGGAGGAAGAGAGACTTCGGTCTCTGGTTTCCAAGTGGCTGGGAGTCACTTGGGGTGTCCCTCCGGTTGGGATGAAGAGGGGAGGTTGTTCCTCTGGTCAAGCTGTGTGGCAGCACCTTGTTCGCAGATCGAGTCTGCTTGGTTCTAGCATTTGCTAGTGAAGCCTCACTCCGGTTGGGAGTGAGGGGTAGATGTAGGTCTGGAGGACCGAACCACCTAAAAAATCTATTGAGCAGTAGTTTGATTGCTTGATTTGCTTCCGCTAGATGCTTGGATAGGCACGCTCCTACTGCTTGTTATTATGTTCAATCGAATTAGCTTAATTCTGGAACTTGCCTAGCATCTGAGTTTTTTATTTGGCCATTATTCGTACCAGGATACACTCACCCCCCCTCTATATCCGGGCCTAGCACCCAAACATCATGTTCTTGTCCTATTCTTACTAGTTCATTCTTATTCTCATTCCATCTGATATGATAGTCTTGTTACTTTGATTTAATCGCATGATCAACGCATTGCATGATTTTACCTTATATCTTTAGAGCAAAAATATTAATCACTTTAATTGTGCCTTCATGTTGATGCGAAGATACCTACTGGGCAAGTGTGCTCATTACCTATTTCCAATCTTTTTCAGGAAATGAAAGTGAGTCGGGTTCGGATTCGGATTATTCAAGTAGCGGATCCGAGAGTGATTAAAGATGAGCGAAGACTTAGGAAGTCTATAATGTCTAGATTGAGTCAATGTAGTTTTCCTATTTCTTGAGTCTATTAGAATGAAAATCAAATTAGTGATTGTATCTTTGAATATTGAGCATTATGATATGAAGTTGAAGTTGATTAAATCATGTACACTTGCATTTACTTGTGTGATTGTCTCGCGCTCTGATTGATTCTTGCTTGCAAGAGGCTTACCATGCCGGCTTTTTACGCTCCCCAAGCGAGTCTTCTGCTGTAATTAAAGGCTCAGGGCGTGACAATTAAGTTGGTATCAGAGTCTAAGTCTCAGGACTTAGGGAAAAGAGTCATGTCATAGGATAAGTCCAAGATTAAGGACCCCTACCTGTGAACTAAGGAAGAAATTTCGTACCCATGTGAGAATTGGGTAGAGCCCGGGATAAGATAATTAATTAGCTTTAAGATTTGGTTTCATGAGAAATAAACGAGTGTTATTTTTCTCTCTCAGGTACCTTATTATTTTTATCATGGCTCATCGCGTAGATTGGGACGGTATGCAACAAACTGTTGCCGGCCTCACCCAGGCACTGCAGACTATAGCACAAGGTGGTTCAGGGGAAAGGGTAGGAGATCTTCATCGCAACTTCCGGAGTCTAAATCCTCCGCGTTTCTATGGATCTTCCAATCCCGATGAGGCTGAAAATTGGATCGACGAGATGAATAGGATATTTGATGTTATACAGTGTACTGATCAGGAGAAAGTCCATCTAGCAACGTTTCAGTTAAATAAGGACGCCCGTACTTGGTGGAAATCGGTTCCGGCACCTCCGACCGATGCGCCTCACACATGGGATGGTTTTCTCACTTTATTCCATTCCAAATATTTCTCTGAGCATGTCATGGAAAGGAAGGCTATGGAGTTTGCCTCCCTTCGTCAGGGGATGATGTCCGTAGCAGAGTATGAATTGCAGTTTTCAAGGCTAGCATCGTATGCACCACATTTGATTAGTACAGAACTATTAAAGGCAAACAGATTTATGGACGGGTTACGGCCCGATTTCATTCAACAACTGGGGACACATAATATCCGCACTTATGCGGAGATGGTTCAAAGGGCATATTTATGCGAGAGGACCTTAGAGAAGGTTGAAAGGTTGAAAGGAAAGGGAGAAGAATCTAGCCGGCGCTCAGATCGGCATTATAAGAAAGAGAAGTTTAGCATCACGGAACCATACAAAAGCCGTGATAACAAGAAAAGATCAAGGAACGGGAACGATGGAAGTTCCCAAAAGAATAGTAAAAAAGTTAAAGAAGAGAAGGAGCAAGTCGCCTCGGCGTGCACCTTTTGCGAGAAATTTGGCCACTCGGCTGAAGAATGCTGGAAGCACCTAGGTGCTTGTTTGCACTGTGGAAGTAGGGAGCATCGTGTGCCAGATTGCCCCCTTATGAAAGATCAATCAAATAACGGAGGACGTAGGAGGCAGGCTCGCCTCAATGTAGTTATTGATGAAGAAGAAGCGCCCAGGGATCAAAATGATGGGCTCATGGAAGGTACTCTTCAAATCTGTTCTCGTCCTGCATTCGTGCTGTTTGATACTGGTGCTTCTCATTCTTTTATCTCTACCACCTTTGCAAAAACCTTACCAACTGCATTAGTTCCCCTACCTTCAGATCTTGCTATTACTACACCTTTAGGATCTGGAACTAAGCTTACCAACTATTATCCTGATTGTGAGGTGGTAGTAGAAAGACACAATCTCCCGGCAAACTTAGTATGCCTTGATATGAAAGATTATGATGCCATTTTAGGGGTAGATTGGCTTGTAGACCATGATGCTTACATCAACTGTCGAAATATGATTATATCTTTCCGAAAACCCGATCTTCCAAGATTTTTCTTTCTTGGCATCAAATACAAGAAGCACCCTACCATCATCTCTTCTCTTCACGCCTGTAAACTTATCTCAAAAGGTTGTGAAGCTTTACTTGCTTCAGTCATTATCACAGAATCTAAGGAAATTATCCTAGCAAACATTCCTATTGCAAATGAGTTCCCAGACATGTTCCCATCTTAACTACCTAGTTTACCGCCCGAGAGGGAAGTAAACTTTACCATTGAACTCATTCCAGGTGCGGCACTTGTTTCTATAGCCCCTTACAGGATGTCTCCCATAAAACTTAAGGAACTAAAGAAGCAATTACAGGAACTTCTAGATAAGGATTTCATTAGACCTAGCACATCCCTTTGGGGTGCGCCTGTTCTATTTGTCAAGAAGAAGGATGGTTCTCTCAGATTATGCATCGATTATCGGCGACTGAATCAGCTTACAATCAAAAATAAATATCCATTGACGCGTATTGATGAGCTCTTTGATCAGCTTTCGGGAGCTGAGTACTTTTCTAACATTGACCTAAGATCAGGTTATCATCAGCTTAGAATCAAAGAAGAGGACATTTATAAATCGGCTTTTTGAAGTCGTTATGGCCACTATGAATTCGTGGTGATGCCGTTCAGTTTAACTAATGCCCCAGCAACATTTATGCAACTTATGAACAGTGTCTTCCAGCCATATTTAGACCGATTCATCATCGTCTTCATCGATGATATCCTGATATACTCCAAGACAAAAGAAGAACATGAAGAACATCTAAGGATAGCTTTGCAAACACTTAGAGAACATAAGCTATATGCCAAACTCAATAAGTGTGAATTCTGGCTCAAGGAAGTCTCATTCCTAGGCCACATTATTTCAAAAGAAGGTATTGCTGTGGATCCTTCTAAGGTGGAAGCTGTCAGAGATTGGAGCCGACCAACGACTGTATCTGAAGTCAGAAGCCTTTTGGGTCTAGCAGGTTATTATAGCAGATTCATAAAGGACTTCTCAAAGATCGCGGTTCCTTTAACTAGACTTACTAGAAAAGAAAATCATTTTATCTGGTCGAAGGACTGTGAAAAGAGTTTTCAAAGTCTTAAGAATCATCTTACAACAGCCCCTGTTTTGTCGCTACCAATAGAGGGTGCTGGATTTGAAGTATATACGGATGCATCTGGAATTGGCTTAGGGTGTGTCCTTATGTAAGATGGAAAGGTGATTTGCTATTCTTCAAGACAATTGAAACATCACGAAGAAAATTATCATGTACATGATTTGGAATTAGCAGCAGTTATTTTTGCCTTGAAAATTTGGCGTCATTATCTTTATGGAGAAAAGTTCACGATCTACACAGACCACAAGAGCTTGAAATATTTATTTTCTCAAAAAGAGCTTAATATGAGGCAAAGGAGGTGGTTAGAACATCTCAAGGACTTTGATTTTGCTATTCAATATCATCCTGGCAAGGCGAATGCTGTAGCAGATGCACTTAGCTGAAAACCAATTGATATGTTATCAAGTCTCATGATTAGTGTAACTAACCTTATTCCTCAATTTGTCCAGTTAAATTTAGAGGTTGATATTAAGGAAGAAGATTACTTCATAGCTAATATCCGAGCTCAACCTACATTGATAGAGGATTTGGCCAAGTTACAAAAGGATGATCCAATTTTACTGGAAATTAAGGCCAATATTGAACAAAGAACGGATTTTTCTATTTCTAATGATGGAAGATTGCTATTCAAGGGCCGAATGTGTATACTGGATCATGAGGATACAAAGAAATTGATCTTAGAAGAAACACATAAATCAAAGTACTCCATCCATCCAGGAGGTACCAAGATGTATCAAGATCTCAAAAGAAACTCCTGGTGGCCCAATATGAAGAGGGAAGTAGCCGACTTTGTGTCTCGCTGTCTTACTTGCCAACAAGTGAAGGCGGAACATTTCAGACCTGCAGGAAAATTACATCCCTTAAATATTCCCGAATGGAAATGGGAAAGTATAGGAATGGATTTCATTATGGGATTACCTAAGACAAGAGGTGGACATGATGGAATATGGGTAATCATAGACCGATTGACTAAATCTGCACATTTCATATCAATAAAAAGTCGATGGTCTGTGGATATTCTAGCAGCATTATACATCAAAGAAATTGTTAAACTACATAGTATCCCTATCTCTATTATATCAGATAGAGATCCACGATTTACATCACAATTCTGGAAAAGTTTACAACATTCACTGGGGACTAGATTGAATTTTAGCACAGCTTTTCATCCACAAACTGATGGTCAGACAGAAAGGACTAATCAGGTGGCAGAAGATATGCTCAGGGCTTGTGTCATTAATTTTGGAGGAAGTTGGCATGATCACTTGCCTCTGGTAGAATTTGCATACAACAACAGTTATCAAGCAAGCATACAAATGGCACCTTTTGAAGCTCTATATGGGAAAAGTTGTCGATCACCAATATGTTGGAATGAAATAGGGGAAAGGCAATTTCTAGGCCCCGACCTTATCAGAGGTTCTACAGAGAAAATAAAGCTCATCCAGGAAAGAATGAAAATGGCACAAGATAGGCAAAAGTCTTATGCTGACAATCGAAGACGTGACTTGGAGTTTTAGGTAGGAGATCATGTGTATTTGAAGGTTTCTCCAGGTCGTGGTATTCGAAGATTTGGCATCAAAGGAAAGCGAACTCCAAGGTTCATTGGCCCATTTGAAATTCTTGAAAGGATCGGTGAAGTGGCTTATAGATTTACCTTACCTCCATAGTTAGCAGGAGTTCATGATGTATTTCACGTCTCTATGCTGAAAAAGTACGTATATGATCCAGACCACATTATCACTTATGACAATATAGAGATTCAGAAAAACTTGACATACGAGCAAACACCGATTAAAATTCTGGATCGGGAAGTGCGTCAATTAAAAAATAAAGTTATCCCTATGGTCAAGATCCAATGGAAGAAAGTATGGCCTTATGAAGCAACGTGGGAAACCGAATCAGCCATGAAGAAAAGATTTCCAGAAATATTTAACTATAAGTACACTCTCCTCAATACATGTTTTGAATTTGTGGACCAAATCCTTTCTAAGTGGGGGAGGGTGTAGTGCCCCAGAAATTTTAAATAATTTTCAAGAATTAATAAAGGCCTAAATAAATTTATAAATGGTTTATTTAAAATTAATAAGTCATTATGAGGCCAAGTGGTGTTAATCAATTAACCCAACCCACTTAATTAAAGTCCAAAAGGTTTTAACTCTGGCCCATTCAGTTTGGCCCACATTCTAGAAGGTAATTAAGTCTATCCACGGATATTAAGGATAAATACTAGAATATATAAGATAAGTTAATGGATAATTATCAAAAGAGTTTTAAATTGTTTGAACTCTATCCACGACAAATATAACGGTCTATAGCCTGACCGTCACAGACCTATAACGCACGGTGTCTCGACCGTTACACTATGAACCAGAAAACTAAAAGAGTTTGATTTCCTTTGAACTCTGGGAACGAGTAATGTAACGGTCTATCGCGAGACCGCCACATAACCCTAACGCGTAGGTCCTAGTCCGTTACAAACCTGTTAGTTCCGTGAGCAAAGGAACTCATGAAAAGATTGGAGCTTGATGTTCCTATCCACTAGGGATCGACTTGGGAAGGATTGTAAAGACTCTAAGGACTCTTAGGGATTAGGATTTGATGAAACAAGGACTTTAAACTCGATCTAATCCACAAACCCTAGTCTAAACTCTATAAATAGGGCATAGTTCTAAACTGTACGACCGTTACTTTTTGGGCGTAAGGAAGCACGGTAAGGAGTCATTATCTCAGGTAAGTTCTTTAGAATAATTTGTTCACAATACTTTAGACTAACTCCCCTCCGAATTTCACATCTTTAGGTCAAGAGGTCGTGGAGTTAGAGCCCAAGGAAGTTGCTAGAAAAGTCACAAGAGAAGGAGGAGATCTAGGGTAAGGTTCTCTACCAAATTCAGGAACTACAGTCTAAATAAGAGGTAGGTTATCTCATGAACGGCAAAAATAACTTGATAGGACTAAGAGCCTCTGTTCTGATTGGATTTCATGCATGATAGATCATCAATTTCATGTTTTATTGGTTCTATGCATATCATGTTTCCCTTAGCCCTAACTAAAGATTAAAGACTTGACTATCCATCTATTCACCAATACCCATGCATATAGACAACCTTTACTTTGTTAACATATCTAGGAACTCATGATGTTTTGATAAAAGACATGATGTGAGTTGATCTCTTAGCTTCTATAGTTGTTTCCTGTTAGCAGAGACTGTAACGCATCACAGAAGGACCGTCACTTCCATGTAACGGCCCCACGACAGACCGTTATACTCCCTGATTAGATTTGGGTTTCACGGTTGATTATAACGTGCTTGGACAGACGCGTTACATTCATGTAACGGCTGGGTCCTGACCGTCACAATCACAGTGATGCCCCATCTCCAGACCGTTATACTCTGCGTTTTGTCAACCCCAAGACAGAATATAACCTGCCAATATTATTATTGTTAAAGCCTAGTTACCTAAGTTTTAACCTGATCATGTGATTTTAAGGTTATTTGATCATTCATGATAGGTATTGCATGTTTTGTGGTCTCACTTTTATTGAGTTATGTTAATTTTTGAAGCCAAATTATATAGTTTTGTATTATAAAGAATGACTTTTTAACATTGTATTGACGGAGTTTTCATCATGATTTCACATTGATTATACATATCTCTCTCTGTCAATAGAGTCAATTCCATAAGTACATGGCACATATTCCGATATGTTGTCATTAGTTCACACTTTGCACTATAGGAACACAATCTTGGACATGAGGACCTCTCTATTGGATATTCCTTCCAATGGACTAGGAAATCATTATTTCAAGGCCTCCGTAATTCTCCGCGAGCCTGGGATTCCCACTAGGACGCCGAGTTGGTTGTACCATTAAAGCCCAATAAATAGAATGCACTATCATGGTTTCTAATTCTTGAAATGTAACGGCCTTGAACTGACCGTCAGGCTCACGTAACGGCCCAGTGCCAGACCGTCACATTCCTCTGAGTCTATTTTTATCTTTCATGACTCTGATCATTTTAACGGCCCATTAGTGGTGCGTTACATAATGTAACGGCCCAGTTAACGACCGTTACATAGCTTGTTTATGTTAACCCAAGGTTTGACCAAGGGTTGATATCCCAATGTTTCTAGACAAACATTGATGATCTAGAACTTGTCATATTGCTTAAATTGATCTAAATGAAATGGAAGTTAAAGAAAATACCGTTATGTTGTCAATTTATTTCTATGAGCATGACATTGTTTAAAGATGTTGTCAATTTATTTCTATGAGCATGACATTGTTTAAAGCCTATTTCTTGACTCCTACATTCTTATGTTGAAGCATTCATTCATTGATTTTAGTTATCATGGAATTATTGGAAGTGCTATATTCTTGGCCATACTTTACTTTTATACTGCGTGGAAGTAGCTTAATTTATAACTGAAGATGCGATCGAGCACTGATTGTGTTCAAGGGCTCTATGCTAGTCCCCTCGGCTGATTGTCGGAAATATACTATTTTATAAACCATGGAGTATGATGCTACTGGCGTCACAATGCGCTGGGAGTACTATTTCTATAAATAAGTGAAGATCCACGGCACAACATGACATTCTTGCTTGATATTCCATAGAAATTCACGAAGCACTTGCTCATAAGCATAAGATGCTAAAGTGAGGAATATGTGGCTTGCTAGTACATTCTCGATATATTCTTGTTCATGAAAGGTCAATATCATGTTCTTGTCCTATTCTTACTAGTTCATTCTTGTTCTCATTCCATCTGATATGATAGTCTTGTTACTTTGATTTAATCGCATGATCATCGCATTGCATGATTTTACCTTATTTCTTTAGAGCAAAAATATTAATCACTTTAATAGTGCCTTCATGTTGATGCAAAGATACCTACTAGGCAAGTGTGCTCATTACATATTTCCAATCTTTTTCAGAAAATGAAAGTGAGTCGGGTTCGGATTCGGATTATTCAAGTAGCGGATCCGAGAGTGATTAAAGATGAGCGAAGACTTAGGAAATCTATAATATCTAGATTGAGTCAATGTAATTTTCCTATTTCTTGAGTCTAGTATAATGAAAATCAAGTTAGTGATTGTATCTTTGAATATTGAGCATTATGATATGAAGTTGAAGTTGATTAAATCATGTGCAATTGCATTTACTTGTGTGATTATCTCGCGCTCTGATTGATTCTTGCTTCCAAGAGGCTTACCATGCCGGCTGTTTACGCTCCCCGAGCGAGTCTTCCGCTGTAATTAAAGGCTCGGGGCATGACATCCCTTTTCTCCCTCCCTTTTCCAAATTTCTCTTCTCAAACCCTCTCATATTCTTTAGATAGATTTATTTCCATACACTATTTTCTTTAAGCAAAGCAAAATCACAAGTGTTTTCTAAAGGACTCCAAAATTTTTAAGTCTAAAAATCTCTTCTTCTCTGTAGATTCGACTCTTCTCGTCACCTTATTACGTCTTACTTTCATCTAGTGCGAGTTGAAAATTTTAAGATTGATACACATGTTTTAAACGATGAACTTTCACGTTATCAATTTTTCGCGCCATTGTCAGGGAAGAATGATGATTTTGACTTAAGAACTTTATTTTCCTTGTGTTTATAGTGTACTAATAAAGTTCTCTTTTCTTTTTTTTACAGAAAAAAAAGGGTGAAAAAGTAATTTGAAAACTCAAAAAAAGAAATCAGAGGTAAGTTTGCCTTTCTTTCTTTCATCTTTGTGATTTAGTCATTCATTTAAAAAAAAAGAACGAGGGAACGCTTTTCAAGTAAGTATCCAAACTTTTCTTCCTTCATTTTAATTTTATTCCTCTACATTTCATATCTTGTGGTTAGATCGGTTCACTAAATAAAAATAAAATGTCATCACTTGTACTTCAATAAAAATCTTCATTGCAAGAGTAGAACCCACACTTCCATGTTTTAGGTCATGCATCATTTAGGATAGAACTTATTTTTCCTTATTGTTTAATCATTGTTAATTACATTATTGAAGATTACGGGAGGCAAGGTGAGTACTCTAATTTTTTCAAAAGTATGCTCATGCATTTCCATGCTTGCATAGAATCCCTTGTTTGAACTTGGTTTGTTGCGTATCATTTCTAAAGTATTCTAAGGGAAACACCCACAAGCAAGATAAGATGAGGATTTCATCACCCTTCCTTAACCCACAAACCACAATTCCCATCTTTGCATCACCTACACATTAAATAAAATCCGGTAGACATTGGCTCTATGTTCACACTAAGGTTCTTGTGTTATTTGGACTTACTCTCTTATGAAAATCGGTGCCTAAGGTAAGACGTTCGGATGGCAAACGCCTTAAGCGGGCTAGTGATTTGGCATAATTAGGTCCCTACGAAAGTAGGAGAACCTCCCACTACCCCATCCCTTACCTGACCGGTGGAAATATTGAGGGTAAACTTAAGATTCACTTTAGACATTTTGTGAAACCCAATTTGTAGGTCTAGGTCACATCTAGGGCATTAAGTAATTTGTGAGACAACTTATTTATGTTTGCATAAAAAAATAAAAATAAAAATAAAAATAAAAAATTTTCATCTTCTCTCTCTTCGTCCTAATTTGAGTCAAAATAAAAAAAATAAAAAAAATCATAAAAAAAATTTCTCACATCTCTAATCTTCAACCTTGGTTTATGCAAGGGAGACGATCTCAACATCTTGACTTAGCTGAGCCCATTAGTGAGATTGAGCGATTCATTTTTAATCAAGCCCAAAGTCAAATTCAACACATGGCTGAACAACACCAACTAGAGGTGCCCAAACAGATGAAGGAATATTTTATTCCTTCAACTTATCAGCCATTCACTTGTATCCAACTACCTAATGTCCCTACTTTGTATTATGAGATCAAATCTAGCACCATTCAGATGCTCCCATCCTTTTATGGGAAGATCAATGAAGATCCCTATAAACATCTGGATGAATTTCTAGAAATTTGTTCCACTGTGAAAATTCAAAATTTCACAGATGATGTCCTTGTCCTCCGCCTGACCTTATTCTTTTTCTCACTTAAGGACAAAGCCAAATACTGGCTAGGGACCATAGGGAAACCTATTGGCACATGGGTAGATATGCAGCATGAGTTCCTTAAGAAATTCTACTCCATCGGTAGAACCAACACCATGAGACGTGCAATCACAGGATTCACGCAACTCCCAAATGAACAAATACATGAATCATAGGAGAGATTAAAGGAACTCATCAGAAAATGCCCACATCATGGACTTTCCAAATAGTAAATAGTGCAAGCTTTCTACGAGGTCTTAGATGATCAAGTTAGGCATATTGTAAATGCATCATGTGGCGGGGCCTTTATGAGTAAGAGTGAGGATGAGGTCTATACCTTATTTGAAATGTTGAGTGAGAATTCAATCAACCATGCTTCCTTATCCTCATATGAGAGAACCATTGGGCCCTCTTAACGGGCTGGGATGTATCGTGTGGAACCTGAAACTAGAGTGGATGTGAATTTCATCCATCAAAAATTGGACAAGGTGGATATCATGGCCCAAAAGCTAGAACAGGTTGATATGCTGGCCCATAAGTTAGACCAGCTCCTGGCTCAAAATAAACAAGAAACCACCATCTCATCTATGTCCAACCCATACCCAGACCCAACACACCATGAGGTGTGTACTTTGTGTGTTAGCCCGGACCATCATGTGTCAGATTATCCAACAGCAGCCCAGTTACCACCTTTTATACAGGAGTAAGTCCAACTAGCCCAGGGGTTCTCTAAGCCCAACTATGACCCATTTTCTAACACCTATAATCCGGGCTGGAGGAATCACCCCAATTTCAATTGGAGAAATCAACAATCTCCCAATCAGCCCACCATCCCCTCTGCGTCTCAAACTCACAAACCACCCATCCAACATCAATTTCAAGCACAACCACCATTTCAAGGAAATGTGTATGGTCGGGGACCGCAAGCCCAACAACCACTTCCCCGATTTAACCAGGGTCAGGTCCCATACCAACCTCCTCAGCCCAATTACGGGTAATCTTCCAATTCTCAACAAATCTATCAACCTCCTCCGCAACACCACCAGGACTCCCAAACTGATGATAGATTCCATCAATTACAACAACTAATTCTGGCCCAAAATCAATCCTTCCAACAAACCATGTAAGCCCAAAGTCAATCTTTCCAACAGACCTTCCATGCTCAACAACAAGCTATTTCTAAGTTGGAAACTCAATTGGGCCAATTGGCTGAAGCCACCATGAGAAGGAAAATGGGCCAATTACCAAGTTAGCCTATTGCCAACCCCCGCAATCAATAACCTCCAGGCTTCCCTCTAAGAGCTCCCATTCTTCCTCAACCCAATCAGCTTAATCAACCTCAGCCGCCCCCTCCTGTAGGTCGTCAGTTTGAGAATGCCAAAGCCATCTCTATTCTTAGGAGCGGAAAAATTCCTAATGATCCTTATCAGGCTAAGAATGTGGGTAGTAGTTCGGGCCAAGACGCCCACGAGGAGAGTAATAGTGAGGATGAGGAGCCTGTGATTGTGCAAGAGAAGAAAAAGCCAGAGGGTGGAGAGAAGAAGCTGGATAAAGGGAAGGCGAAAATTGAAGGACCTCAAGAATGTGTGCCTAAGGTCCCTTTTCCCGATGCTCTAAAGCCGAAAGCTCACAAGAAACCACCGGTACAACATGAAGAATTTGTGGAATTATTTAAACAGGTGAATATCAATATTCCACTCTTGGATGCAATCAAGCATGTGCCTGCATATGCAAAATTTTTGAAAGAGCTTTGTACTCCAAAGAGAGAGCCAAGGGTGGTGACTTAAAAGATCCGCTTGTCTGAGGATGTGAGTTCTGTTTTGATGAATCATTTGTCAAAAAAATTGAAGGACCCCAGAGCCCCTTTAATCTCATGTGATATAGATGGAGTCACTTTTGATCGAGCATTGCTAGACTTAGGTGCTAGCGTGAATCTTTTACCCACCTTTATCTATGAGCAGTTTGATCTAGGGGAGTTAAAATCCACTTCAATCATCCTCCAATTGACGGATAGGTCGGTTAAAACACCAAGGGGTCTGTTGAAGGATGTCATTATTAAAGTGCATGAATGTTATTTCCCGGTGAGTTTTCTCATTCTTGATATGGTCTCGTCCTAGGATTTAAAGCACACACCTATTATTTTGGGATGTCCTTTTCTAACACTGCTAAGGCCAACATCAACTGTGCCACGGGAATGATGGATATATCATTTGGAAGCGAAAAAGTTTCTCTGAATGTTTTTAAGGCTTCTCAGTATCCGGATCAAGGAGATAAATGCAATGTCATTGATATCTTTGAGGATGTGATTCCGGATAACATTTAGGACACCCAAGAAGAGGGTAGCATGCTTTAGGATTCTCCTCCCCCTTCTGCACCCTAGTCTAGGGTAGAGTCACTTCCTCCATTACAATCCGAACCTACTCTTCCATCTCTAGATCATCCGCCTACTCTTGAATTGAAACCTCTGCCAGACTCCCTTAAATATGCATATTTGGGACCTAACCACACTCTACCTATCATTATTGTCTCCAATCTCACTTCTACTCAGGAATCCCAACTCTTAACTATTCTTAAGGAGCATAGGGGGGCAATATGTTGGTCGGTGGCGGATCTCAAGGGGATCAATCGGATGTTTGTATGCTCCATATCTATTTAGAGGACAATGCCAAACCGAGCAGGGAGATGCAACGTCGGTTGAATCCGAACATGAAAGAGGTGATTAAGCAAGAGATGATGAAGTGGTTAGATACCGGAATTATATATCGCATCTCTGACAGCAAGTGGGTCAGTCCTACACAAGTTATTCCAAAGAAATCCGGGCTGACCGTGATTCAAAATGAGAAGGGTGAAGAGGTGCTGATAAGACTACAAATGGGGTGGAGAGTCTGTATTGATTACAGAAAATTTAACTCAATGACAAAGAAAGATCATTTTCCTCTCCCGTTTGTAAATCAGATTTTGGAAAAATTGACTGGGCAAAGATATTTTTACTTTTTGGATGGATACTCTGGGTATAATCAGGTTGCTATCTACCCGGAAGATCAGGAAAATATTACATTCACGTGTCCGTATGGCACATTTGCATTTAGAAGAATGCCGTTTGGGCTTTGTAATGCCCCTGCCACCTTTCAGCGGTGTATGATGGCAATCTTTTCTGAAATGGTGGGGGATTTTTTAAAAATTTTCATGGATGACTTCTCAATTTTCGGTGACTCATTTGATTGCTGTTTGGAGAATTTGTAGAAGGTGCTGGCACGATGCATAAAATCCAACCTTGTGTTAAGCTGGGAGAAAAGTCACTTTATGGTAAGAGAAGGCATTGTGTTGGGCCATGTTATTTCTGAAAGGGGAGTAGAGGTAGACAAGGCTAAGGTTGATCTGATTTCTAATCTTCCTCCCCCTTCGTCTGTCAAGCAAATCCGCTCTTTTCTTGGCCATACGGATTTTTATAGAAGATTCATTCAGAACTTCTCTACCATTACTCGTCCGCTCACTAAGCTCCTAGCCAAGGACACTCCATTCCAGCTAGATGAGTCTTATCTTGAGGTTTTTGACTCTTTTAAAGCAGCCCTCACTCAAGTCCCAATCCTACAGTCTCCTGATTGGTCGCTCCCATTTGAAATCATGTGCGATGCCTCTGACTATGCCATAGGAGCTGTCTTAAGCCAGAGAATTGATAAGAAACATGTGGTAATTTATTATGCGAGTCGCACCCTCGTCGATGCTCAATTGAATTATACCACCACAGAGAAAGAACTTTTGGATGTTGTATTTGCCCTAGAAAATTTTCGCTCATATCTTTTGGGGGTCAAAGTCATTGTTTATTCGGATCACGCTGCATTGAAATACCTGCTCACCAAGAAGGATGCTAAACCCCGTTTGATTAGTTGGATTCTCTTGCTACAAGAATTTGACCTTGAGATCAAGGACAAGAAGGGGTTAGAGAATGTTGTAGCTGATCACTTGTCTAGGATTGTGATTCCTGAAAGTGTTCCTATGTCTGATTCCTTCCCTGATGAGCAAATTATTTCCATCTCTCACAACTCAACCCCCTGGTACGCTCACATAGTCAATTACTTGGCGGTAAGACTGATTCCAGGAGAGTGGTCTAGGTAGGAGAAGGATTGATTCTTTTCAAAGGTTAAGCACTACTTTTGGGAGGACTCCGAATTATTCCATGTTGGACCGGATCAAATAATTAGGAGGTGTGTCCTCGAGGAGGAACACCAAAGTGTTCTGAACTTTTGTCACACTCTAGCTTGTGGGAGACATTTCTCGGGAAAGAAAACAGCTACCAAAGTGTTGCAAAGTGGATTTTTCTTGCCCACTCTCTTCAAAGATGCCTATGAATTTAGTAAGATTTGTCTTAGGTGTCAAGCTGTGGGGAACATAAGCAAACGAGATATGATGCAACTTAACCCCATTCTAGTGGTTGAAATCTTTGATGTTTGAGGAATTGATTTTATGGGGCCCTTTCCGCCATCATTCGGATATGAGTACATTCTTGTAGCGGTCGACTATGTGTCTAAGTTGATTGAAGCCATTGTCACATGGACCAATGATCACAAAGTTTTCATGAAGTTTGTCTGAAAGAATATATTTTCAAGGTTCGGGTGTCCGAGGGTGATCATTAGTGATGGAGGTTCTCATTTCACTCATGCCCAATTTTGAGTTCTTCTCGAGAAATATGGGATAACTCGTAAGATTGTCACCCCCTACCATCCCCAAATAAGTGGTCAAGTGGAGACATCCAATAGGGAGATCAAAAATATCTTGTAGAAATCTATTAGTCCCGTTAGGAAGGATTGGTCTGAAAGATTGGATGACGTTCTTTGGGCCGATCGGATAGCATACAAAACTCCCATTGGCATGTCTCCATATAGGTTAATCTTTGGGAAAGCTTATCACCTACCCGTTGAGCTTGTGCATAGGGCCTATTGGGCTATTAAGTAGTTCAATTTTAACTTGGCCCTAGCCGGATCTCATAGGGCCCTACAACTAAATGAGTTGGAGGAGTTGAGGAATGAAGCCTATGAAAATGCCAAGATTTATAAAGCCCAGACTAAAGCATTCCATGATAAATATATTTCACGAAAAATTTTTCAAATCAACCAAAAGATCTGACTTTTTAACTCTAAGCTGCGATTATTCCCCGGCAAATTGAAATCTCGATGGGATGGACCATATGTGGTAATTAAAATATTTGACCATGGTGCAGTAACAATTCTTGATCCTAAAACTGGTCAAACTTTCACTGTTAATGGTCAACGTTTGAAACCTTACATTGAAAATCTTCCAATACTGCAGGAGGACTCTCTCAGGCTGAGTGGCCCATTGTGAGCTATATTACGTTTGGCTGAAGACGTTAAACTTAGCGCTTCTTGGGAGGCAACCCAATTATCCTCTCTCTTTTCAAAAAAAAAATTGTGATTGATTTTCTTCTTTTGTCTAAGGAGCATGGAGCATGGAGTAATATTTCTTTGATGACGGCATCTCTGTCTCAGGTCGTATCTATCATTCCCTCTACTTTTTATGGCTTTATTTCATTTCTATATCTTATTCATGCCATTAAGGACAATGTCACCTAAGTTGGGGGTAGATTGAGCTCTAATTTTCTCAAAATAATTACAACCTTTCATCACACCTCTAACAAGTGTTTCATGCTCATATTTCATGATGAGAAATTTTTCTTAGAATTATAGGACTTGAGTCTTACTCGTGAAAGTTACAAGTTAAAGGGATGAATTAATTGGTTATGTCTTTAGTCTTTTCCTTAGAATACACCTGAAAATTCTTTTGAACTTGCACACAATTGCACAATAACAAGATTGGTGGATGACAAACATTAGGATGATGGGAATTTTACTTGACACTTAAGTGATGATGGATATTATGTCCATTCGTTGAAAGTAATCGTGAGGAAAAAATTACCTAAAAAAAATACATGGAAAATGTCCCTGAACTCAGTAACCGGACTTGATTCTCCTAAGGCAAGAGTTGAGGTTCACATCAAACGGCGAAGGGATGTGCAGCACCATGTGTCAAAAAAGAGAGAGAGAGAGAGAAAAAGAAAGAGTATAAACTGGCAGAGTGAAGCTACCTGTAATTCGAGAAGCTTAATTCAAGCGGTGGGCAGAATTAAAAATCAACTTTAAGGGAAAGGTAGAAGACACATTCATCTAGACTGTTTGGTAGTCACTAGTCAAGTTATATCACTCATACACAAAGAGCTATTTAATTTTGAGTGTATCCTAAGGAAAGGTCTAAACACATGGACTGATGAAATTTATACCAAATACATTCTACTTGAACTTGTAATACTCCAAAGTTTAAATCATTATGCATAATGTTCTTGCCATGATCTGTGACACATGAGTGTTTGCTAGTCTTAATTTTATAATTGTTTACATTGCTAAGGGACTAGTAATGTTCAAGTTGGGGGGTGTGATAAGTGTCCATTTTCTATAGTAATTTATTACATGTACACCATTTTATGTACATATAATTAGGTAATTATACATATTTTATAGTTAACCTCAACTCCACATTTAAATTAGAGCTTTCACGTAAATTGATTAATTTGGTGATATTGTTTGATAAATTAAAGTTGAGGGTCATGGGCATTAATTCTCCATTGCATAACTATGAGCATTTGAGATTTATGTGCACATTATGATAATTTTTATGGACTAAATTGTAATTATGTGTGTGCAGGACACTGAAGGTAATTGCAAAAGAAGCCAGGGGCAAAATTGTCATCACCACTTTGACCAAGTCAAATAAAGAATTCAAAATATTTTGGTTGTAGGGAAAAGAAAATTCAAAATTTTGAATTCAAAGTTTGAAAAGGAGGAATTCAAAGTTTAAGTTTGAAAAGGAGGAAAAAGACATTCAAAATTTGAAATAAAGGAGAGATATGATGAGCCTTGGGAAATGGGGTGCCCAAAGTCAAAGAAAGAGGCTGTCCACCTCCTTTTCCTTTTCCCCATACATCATCTTCTACCTAAATCTCAGCCATCCATCTCCTTTTGATACAATCTCCACCCTCCATTGACCCAACTTTTCCTATAAATAGCCCATGACAAGGAGGAGAAAGGGAGTTCTTCTTTTGACAATTTTTACTCTCTCTCTCACAACTTAGGTCACTGATTTCTCTCACGCAAGGTCATTTTCTCCTCTTGTGTTCTTCATGAAAGTTCTTTATTTTGAAGTCCTCTAGAACTTATTCTTCTGTAGCATCTTCCAATTCCTTATGATTTTCAAGCTATTTCATGTTTTTCACTATACTATCCTGTTCATCTACGAACCAATATTTCTCTCTATTCTTCCCCTTGTTTCTCACCCTTCTAGTCATTTTATCCTCTTACTTTATTCCTAAAGGTTCTTTATTTTTAAAAGATCTTCAACTTCTTCTTCTGAATTATCTTCCAATTCTATATCGTTTTTAAGTTATAACCACTTTTTCAAGGTGTTGTCCTGTATTTTTACTGTTCATCCGAGGTACTACACTTTGTTATTCCTCCGTTTTAAAGCTCTTCTACTCTTCTTTTCTCTCTGCGTTCTTCATTAAAGTTTTTCCTCTCTTGTAGATATAGATTTTCTTTTTCTATTACTTCCTCCAATTCTTCTCCTTTTACGAGTTATATTTATTTTCCCACTGTTTTACTCTCTCATCTTCTTCCTTCTTCATCTCCACACAAACCCTTCCACATTCCTCTCTATATTTCGCTCCAAAGTTTATCCTGCACAACTCTACTTTCATGGCGGCGTGCACATCAAGGGAGGCGACGTTCCAACGCACATGACGTGAACGACGACGGCTTCTTCATCCACCTCTTTCCACGGCGATCTCCTTCAAGGCGGAGCGATCCTCTCCAAGACTCGGCGAGGAGGAGACGACAGCGTTCATCATCCTCTCATGCCTCTAGTTTCTTCACTTATCTCGTAGTTTATATTGGTTATAATCTCAATTTTCATAGATTGTAATTTTCATGTCTTTAGCAATAAAATTTATTTTGACAAATTGTGTTCCCTTGTAGTGCCCCAGAAATTGTAAATAATTTTCAAGAATTTATAAAGGCCTAAATAAATTTATAAATGGTTTATTTAAAATTAATAAGTCATTATGAGGCCAAGTGGTGTTAATCAATTAACCCAACCCACTTAATTAAAGTCCAAAAGGTTTTAACTCTGGCCCATTCAGTTTGGCCCACATTCTAGAAGGTAATTAAATCTATCCACGGATATTAAGGATAAATACTAGAATATATAAGATAAGTTAATGGATAATTATCAAAAGCGTTTTAAATTGTTTGAACTCTATCCACGACAAATATAATGGTCTATAACCTGACCGTCACAGACATATAACGCACGGTGTCTCGACCGTTACACTATGAACCAGAAAACTAAAAGAGTTTGATTTCCTTTGAACTCTGGGAACGAGTAATGTAACGGTCTATCGCGAGACCGCCACATAACCCAAACGCGTAGGTCCTAGTCCGTTACAAACCTGTTAGTTCCGTGAGCAAAGGAACTCATGAAAAATTGGAACTTGATGTTCCTATCCACTAGGGATCGACTTGGGAAGGATTGTAAAGACTCTAAGGACTCTTAGGGATTGGGATTTGATGAAACAAGGACTCTAAACTTGATCTAATCCTCAAACCCTAGTCTAAACTCTATAAATAGGGCATAGTTCTGAACTGTGCGACCCTTACTTTTTGGGCGTAAGGAAGCAAGGTAAGGAGTCATTATCTCAGGTAAGTTCTTTAGAATAATTTGTTCACAATACTTTAGACTAACTCCCCTCCGAATTTCACATCTTTAGGTCAAGAGGTCATGGAGTTAGAGTCCAAGGAAGTTGCTGGAAAAGTCACAAGAGAAGGAGGAGATCTAGGGCAAGGTTATCTACCAAATTCAGGAACTACAGTCTAAATAAGAGGTAGGTTATCTCATGAACGGCAAAAATAACTTGATAGGACTAAGAGCCTCTGTTCTGATTGGATTTCATGCATGCTAGATCATCAATTTCATGTTTTATTGGTTCTATGCATATCATGTTTCCCTTAGCCCTAACTAAAGATTAAAGACTTGACTATCCATCTATTCACCAATACCCATGCATATAGACAACCTTTACTTTGTTAACATATCTAGGAACTCATGATGTTTTGATAAAAGATATGATGTGAGTTGATCTCTTAGCTTCTATAGTTGTTTCCTGTTAGCAGAGACTGTAACGCATCACAGAAGGACCGTCACTTCCATGTAACGGCCCCACGACAGACCGTTATACTCCCCGATTAGATTTGGGTTTCACGGTTGATTATAACGCGCTTGGACAGACGTGTTACATTCATGTAACGGCTGGGTCCTGACCGTCACAATCACAGTGACGCCCCATCTCCAGACCGTTATACTCTGCGTTCTGTCAACCCCAAGACAGAATATAACCTGCCAATATTATTATTGTTAAAGCGTAGTTACCTAAGTTTTAACCTGATCATGTGATTTTAAGGTTATTTGATCATTCATGATAGGTATTGCATGTTTTGTGGTCTCACTTTTATTGAGTTATGTTAATTTTTGAAGCCAAATTATATAGTTTTGTATTATAAAGAATGACTTTTTAACATTGTATTGACGGAGTTTTCATCATGATTTCACATTGATTATACATATCTCTCTCTGTCAATAGAGTCAATTCCATAAGTACATGGCACATATTCCGGTATGTTGTCATTAGTTCACACTTTACACTATAGGAACACAATCTTGGACATGAGGACCTCTCTATTGGATATTCCTTCCAATGGAATAGGAAATCATTGTTTCAAGGCCTCCGTAATTCTCCGCGAGCCTGGGATTCCCACTTGGACGCCGAGGTTGTTGTACCATTAAAGCCCAATAAATAGATTGCACTATCATGGTTTCTGATTCTTGAAATGTAACGGCCTTGAATTGGACCGTCAGGCTCACGTAACGGCCCAGTGCCAGACCGTCACATTCCTCTGAGTCTATTTTTATCTTTCTAGACTCTGATCATTTTAACGGCCCTTTAGTGGCGCGTTACATAGTGTAACGGCCCAGTTAACGATCGTTACATAGCTTGCTTATGTTAACCCAAGGTTTGACCAAGGGTTGATATCCCAATGTTTCTAGACAAACCTTGTTGATCTAGAACTTGTCATATTGCTTAAATTGATCTAAATGAAATGGAAGTTAAGGAAAATACCGTTATGTTGTCAATTTATTTCTATGAGCATGACATTGTTTAAAGTCTATTTCTTGACTCCTACATTCTTATGTTGAAGCATTCATTCATTGATTTTAGTTATCATGGAATTATTGGAAGTGCTATATTCTTGGCCATACTTTACTGTTATACTACGTGGAAGTAACTTAATTTATAACTGAAGATGCGATCGAGCACTGATTGTGTTCAATGGCTCTATGCTAGTCCCCTCGGCTGATTGTCGGAAATATACTATTTTATAAACCATGGGGTATGATGCTACTGACGTCGCATTGCGCTGGGAGTACTATTTCTATAAATAAGTGAAGATCCACGACACAACATGACATTCTTGCTTGATATTCCACAGAAATTCACGAAGCACTTGCTCATAAGCATAAGATGCTAAAGTGAGGAATATGTGGCTTGCTAGTACATTCTCGATATATTTTTATTCATGAAGGCCAATATCATGTTCTTGTCCTATTCTTACTAGTTCATTCTTGTTCTCATTCCATCTGATATGATAGTCTTGTTACTTTGATTTAATCGCATGATCATCGCATTGCATGATTTTACCTTATTTCTTTAGAGCAAAAATATTAATCACTTTAATAGTGCCTTCATGTTGATGCGAAGATACCTACTGGGCAAGTGTGCTCATTACCTATTTCCAATCTTTTTCAGGAAATGAAAGTGAGTCGGGTTCGGATTATTCAAGTAGCGGATCCGAGAGTGATTAAAGATGAGCGAAGACTTAGGAAGTCTATAATGTCTAGATTGAGTCAATGTAATTTTCCTATTTCTTGAGTCTAGTAGAATGAAAATCAAATTAGTGATTGTATCTTTGAATATTGAGCATTATGATATGAAGTTGAAGTTGATTAAATCATGTGCAATTGCATTTACTTGTGTGATTGTCTCGCGCTCTGATTAATTTTTACTTGCAAGAGGCTTACCATGCCGGCTGTTTACGCTCCCCGAGCGAGTCTTCCGTTGTAATTAAAGGCTCGGGGCGTGACATCCCTTTTCTCCCTCCCTTTTCCAAATTTCTCTTCTCAAACCCTCTCATATTCTTTAGATAGATTTATTTCCATACACTATTTTCTTTAAGCAAAGCAAAATCACAAGTGTTTTCTAAAGGACTCCAAAATTTTTAAGTCTAAAAATCTCTTCTTCTCTGTGGATTCGACTCTTCTCGTCACCTTATTACGTCTTACTTTCATCTAGTGTGAGTTGAAAATTTTAAGATTGATACACATGTTTTAAACGACGAACTTTCGCGTTATCAATTTTTGGCGCCGTTACCGGGGAAGAATGATGATTTTTGACTTAAGAACTTTATTTTCCTTGTGTTTATAGTGTACAAATAAAGTTCTCTTTTCTTTTTTTTTGCAGAAAAAAAAGGGTGAAAAAGTAATTTGAAAACTCAAAAAAAGAAATCAGAGGTAAGTTTGCCTTTCTTTCTTTCATCTTTGTGATTTAGTCATTCATTTAAAAAAAAAGAACGAGGGAACGCTTTTCAAGTAAGTATCCAAACTTTTCTTCCTTTATTTTAATTTCGTTCCTCTACATTTCATATCTTATGGTTAGATCGGTTCACTATATAAAAATAAAAAGTCATCACTTGGACTTCAATAAAAATCTTCATTGCAAGAGTAGAACCCACACTTCCATATTTTAGGTCATGCATCATTTAGGATAGAATTTATTTTTCCTTATTGTTTAATCATTGTTAATTACATTATTGAATATTGCGGGAGGTAAGGTGAGTACTCTAATTTTTTCAAAAGTATGCTCATGCATTTCCATGCTTGCATAGAATCCCTTGTTTGAACTTGGTTTGTTGCGTATCATTTCTAAAATATTCTAAGGGCAACACCCACAAGCAAGATAAGGTGGGGATTTCATCACCCTTCCTTAACCCACAAACCACAATTCCTATGCATCTTTGCATCACCTACACATTAAATAAAATCCAGTAGACATTGGCCCTATGTTCACACTAAGGTTCTTGTGTTATTTGGACTTACTCTCTTATGAAAATCGGTGCCTAAGGCAAGACGTTCGGACGGCAAACGCCTTAATCGGGCTAGTGGTTTGGCATAATTAGGACCCTACGAAAGTAGGGAGAACCTCCCACTACCCCATCCCTTACCTGACCTGTGGAAATATTGAGGGTGAACTTAAGTTTCACTTTAGACATTTTGTGAAACCCAATTTGTAGGTCTAGGTCACATCTAGGGCATTAAGTAATTTATGTGACAACTTATTTGTGTTTGCATAAAAAAATAAAAATAAAAAAAATCGCATCTTCTCTCTCTTCGTCCTAATTTGAGTCAAAATAAAAAAAATAAAAAAAATCATAAAATTTTTTCTCACATCTCTCATCTTCAACCTTGGTTTATGCAAGGGAGACGATCTCAACATCTTGACTTAGTTGAGCCCATTAGTGAGATTGAGCTATTCATTTTTAATCAGGCCCAAAGTCAAATCCAACCCATGGCTGAACAACACCAACTAGAGGTGCCCAAACAGATGAAGGAATATTTTATTCCTTCAACTTATCAGCCATTCACTTGTATCCAACTGCCTAATGTCCCTACTTTGTATTATGAGATCAAATCTAGCACCATTCAGATGCTCCCATCCTTTTATAGGAAGATCAATGAAGATCCCTATAAACATCTGGATGAATTTCTAGAAATTTGTTCCACTGTGAAAATTTAAAATTTCACAGATGATGCCCTTGCCCTCCGCCTGACATTATTCTTTTTCACACTTAAGGATAAAGTCAAATACTGGCTAGGGACCATAGGGAAACATATTGGCACATGGGTAAATATGCAGCATGAGTTCCTTAAGAAATTCTACTCCATCGGTAGAACCAACACCATGAGACGTGCAATCACAGGATTCACGCAACTCCCAAATGAACAAATACATGAATCATGGGAGAGATTAAAGGAACTCCTCATAAAATGCCCACATTATGGACTTTCCAAATGGTAAATAGTGCAAGCTTTCTATGAGGACTTAGATGATCAAGTTAGGCAGATTGTAAATGCATCATGTGGCGGGGCCTTTATGAGTAAGAGTGAGGATGAGGTCTATACCTTATTTGAAATGCTGAGTGAGAATTCAATCAACCATGCTTCCTTATCCTCATATGAGAGAACCATTGGGCCCTCTAAACGGGCTGGGATGTATCGTGTGGAACCTAAAACTAGAGTGGATGTGAATTTCATCCATCAAAAATTAGACAAGGTGGATATCATGGCCCAAAAGCTAGAACAGGTTGATATGCTGGCCCATAAGTAAGACCAGCTCCTGGCCCAAAATAAACAAGAAACCACCATCTCATCTATGTCCAACCCATACCCAGACCCAACACACCATGAGGTGTGTGCTTTGTGTGCTAGCCCGGACCATCATGTGTCAGATTGTCCAACAGCATCCCAGTTACCACCTTTTATACAGGAGTAAGTCCAACTAGCCCAGGTGTTCTCTAAGCCTAACTATGACCCATTTTCTAACACCTATAATCAGGGCAGGAGGAATCACCCAAATTTCAATTGGAGAAATCAACAATCTCCCAATCAGCCCACCATCCCCTCTGCGTCTCAAACTCACAAACCACCTATCCAACATCAATTTCAAGCACAGCCACCATTTCAAGGAAATGCGTATGGTCGGGGACCGCAAGCCCAACAACCACTTCTCCGATTTAACTAGGGTCAGGTCCCATACCAACCTCCTCAGCCCAATTACGGGTAATCTTCCAATTCCCAACAAATCTATCAACCTCCTCCGCAACACCACCAGGACTCCCAAACTGATGATAGATTCCATCAATTACAACAACTAATTCTGGCCCAAAATCAATCCTTCCAACAAGCCATGTAAGCCCAAAGTCAATCTTTCCAACAAACCTTCCATGCCCAACAACAAGCTATTTCTAAGTTGGAAACTAAATTGGGCCAATTGGCTGAAGCCACCATGAGAAGGAAAATGGGCCAATTACCAAGTTAGCCTATTGCCAACCCCCGCAATCAACAACCTCCAGGCTTCTCTCTAAGAGCTCCCATTCTTCCTCAACCCAATCAGCCCAATCAACCTCAACCGCCCCCTCCTGTAGGTCCTCAGTTTGAGAATGCCAAAGCCATCTCTATTCTTAGGAGCGGAAAAATTCCTAATGATCCTTATCAGGCTAAGAATGTGGGTAGTAGTTCAGGCCAAGACGCCAACGAGGAGAGTAATAGTGAGGATGAGGAGCCTGTGATTGTGCAAGAGAAGAAAAAGCCAGAGGGTGGAGAGAAGACGTTGGATAAAGGGAAGGCGGAAGTTGATGAAGGACCTCAAGAATGTGTGCCTAAGGTCCCTTTTCCCGATGCTCTAAAGCCGAAAGCTCACAAGAAACCACAGCTACAACAGGAAGAATTAGTGGAATTATTTAAACATGTGAATATCAATATTCCACTCTTGGATGCAATCAAGCATGTGCCTGCATATGCAAAATTTTTGAAAGAGCTTTGTACTCCAAAGAGAGAGCCAAGGGTGGTGACTTAAAAGATCCGCTTGTCTGAGGATGTGAGTTATGTTTTGATGAATCATTTGCCAAAAAAATTGAAGGACCCCAGAGCCCCTTTAATCTCATGTGATATAGATGGAGTCACTTTTGATCGAGCATTGTTAGACTTAGGTGCTAGCGTGAATCTTTTACCACATTTATCTATGAGCAGTTTGATCTAGGGGAGTTAAAATCCACTTCAATCATCCTCCAATTGACGGATAGGTCGGTTAAAACACCAAGGGGTCTGTTGGAGGATGTCATTGTTAAAGTGCATGAATGTTATTACTCGGTGAATTTTCTCATTCTTGATATGGTCTCGTCCCAGGATTTAAAGCACACACCTATTATTTTGGGACGTCCTTTTCTAGCAACTGCTAAGGCCAACATCAACTGTGCCACGGAATGATGGATATATCATTTGGAAGCGAAAAAGTTTCTCTGAATGTTTTTAAGGCTTCTCAGTATCCGGATCAAGGAGATAAATGCAATGTCATTGATATCTCTGAGGATGTGATTCCGGATAACATTGAGGACACCCTAGAAGAGGGTAGCATGCTTTAGGATTCTCCTCTCCCTTCTGCACCCTGGTCTAGGGTAGAGTCACTTCCTCCATTACAATCCGAACCTACTCTTCCATCTCTAGATCATCCGCCTACTCTTGAATTGAAACCTCTGCCAGACTCCCTTAAATATGCATATTTGGGACCTAACCACACTCTAACTATCATTATTGTCTCCAATCTAACTTCTGCTCAGGAATTCCAACTCTTAACTATTCTTAAGGAGCATAGGGGGGCAATATGTTGGTCGGTGGCGGATCTCAAGGGGATCAATCCGGATGTTTGTATGCTCCATATCTATTTAGAGGACAATGCCAAACCGAGCAGGGAGATGCAACGCCGGTTGAATCCGAATATGAAAGTGGTGGTTAAGTAAGAGATGGTGAAGTGGTTAGATACCGGAATTATATATCTCATCTCTGACTGCAAGTGGGTCAGTCCTACATAAGTTGTTCAAAAGAAATCCGGACTGACCGTGATTCAAAATGAGAAGGGTGAAGAGGTGCTGATAAGACTACAAATGGGGTGGAGAGTCTGTATTGATTACAGAAATTGAACTCAATGACAAAGAAAGATCATTTTTCTCTCCCGTTTGTAAATCAGATTTTGGAAAAATTGACTGGGCAAAGATATTTTTACTTTTTGGATGGATACTCTGGGTATAATCAGATTGCTATCTACCCGGAAGATCAGGAAAATACTACATTCACGTGTCCGTATGGCACATTTGCATTTAGAAGAATGCCGTTTGGGCTTTGTAATGCCCCTGCCACCTTTCAGCGGTGTATGATGGCAATCTTTTCTGAAATGGTGGGGGATTTTTTAAAAATTTTCATGGATGACTTCTCAGTTTTCGGTGACTCATTTGATTGCTGTTTGGAGAATTTGTAGAAGGTGCTGGCACGTTGCATTAAATCCAACCTTGTGTTAAGCTAGGAGAAAAGTCACTTTATGGTAAGAGAAGGCATTGTGTTGGGCCATGCTATTTCAGAAAGGGGAGTAGAGGTAGACAAGGCTAAGGTTGATCTGATTTCTAATCTTCCTCCCCCTTCGTCTGTCAAGCAAATCTGCTCTTTTCTTGGCCATGCGGATTTTTATAGAAGATTCATTCAGAACTTCTCTACCATTACTCGTCCGCTCACTAAGCTCCTAGCCAAGGACACTCCATTTCAGCTAGATGAGTCTTATCTTGAGGTTTTTCACTCTCTTAAAGCGGCCCTCACTCAAGCCCCAATCCTACAATCTCCTGATTGGTCGCTCCCATTTGAAATCATGTGCGATGCCTCTGAGTATGCCATAGGAGCTGTCTTAGGCCAGAGAATTGATAAGAAACATGTGGTAATTTATTATGCGAGTCGCACCCTCGTCGATGCTCACTTGAATTATACCACCACAGAGAAAGAACTTTTGGATGTTGTATTTGCCCTAGAAAAATTTCGCTCATATCTTTTGGGGGTCAAAGTCATTGTTTATTCGGATCACGCTGCATTGAAATACCTGCTCACCAAGAAGGATGCTAAACCCCGTTTGATTAGATGGATTCTCTTGCTACAAGAATTTGACCTTGAGATCAAGGACAAGAAGGGGTTAGAGAATGTTGTAGCTGATCACTTGTCTAGGATTGTGATTCCTGAAAGTGTTCCTATATCTGATTCCTTCCTTGATGTGCAAATTCTTTCCATCTCTCACAACTCAACCCCCTGGTACGCTCACATAGTCAATTACCTGGCGGTAAGACAGATTCCAGGAGAGTGGTCTAGGCAGGAGAAGGATAGATTCTTTTCAAAGGTTAAGCATTACTTTTGGGAGGACTCCGAATTATTCCATGTTGGTCTGGATCAAATAATTAGGAGGTGTGTCCCCGAGGAGGAACACCAAAGTGTTCTGAACTTTTGTCACACTCTAGCTTGTGGGGGACATTTCTCGGGAAAGAAAACAGCTACCAAAGTGTTTCAAAGTGGATTTTTCTTGCCCACTCTCTTCAAAGATGCCTATGAATTTACTAAGATTTGTCTTAGGTGTCAAGCTGTGGGGAACATAAGCAAACAAGATATGATGCCACTTAACCCCATTCTAGTGGTTGAAATCTTTGATGTTTGAGGAATTGATTTTATGGGGCCCTTTCCGCCATCATTTGGACATGAGTACATTCTTGTAGCGGTCGACTATGTGTCTAAGTGGATTGAAGCCATTGCCACACGGACCAATGATCACAAAGTTGTCATGAAGTTTGTCTGAAAGAATATATTTTCAAGGTTCGAGTGTCCGAGGGCGATCATTAGTGATGGAGGTTCTCATTTCACTCATGCCCAATTTCGAGTTCTTCTCAAGAAATATGGGATCACTCATAAGATTGTCACCCCCTACCATCCCCAAACAAGTGGCCAAGTGGAGACATCCAATAGGGAGATCAAAAATATCCTGTAGAAATCTATTAGGCCCGTTAGGAAGGATTGGTCTGAAAGATTGGATGACGTTCTTTGGGCCTATCGGATAGCATACAAAACTCCCATTGGCATGTCTCCATATAGGTTAATCTTTGGGAAAGCTAGTCACCTACCCGTTGAGCTTGAGCATAGGGCCTATTGGGCTATTAAGTAGTTCAATTTTGACTTGGCCGAAGCCGGATCTCATAGGGCCCTACAACTAAATGAGTTGGAGGAGTTGGGAATGAAGCCTATGAAAATGCCAAGATTTATAAAGCCCAGACTAAAGCATTCCATGATAAATATATTTCACGAAAAACTTTTCAAATCAACCAAAAGGTCTGACTTTTTAACTCTAGGCTGTGATTATTCTCCGGCAAATTGAAATCTCGATGGGATGGACCATATGTGGTAATTAAAATATTTGACCATGGTGCAGTAACAATTCTTGATCCTAAAACTGGTCAAACTTTCACTGTCAATGGTCAACATTTGAAACCTTACATTGAAAATCTTCCAATGCTGCAGGAGGACTCTCTCAGGCTGAGTGGCCCATTGTGAGCTATATTGTGTCTGGCTGAAGACGTTAAACTTAGCGCTTCTTGGGAGGCAACCCAATTATCCTGTCTCTTTTCTAAAAAAAATTTGTGATTGATTTTCTTCTTTTGTCTAAGGAGCATGGAGCATGGAGCAATATTTCTTTGATGACGACATCTCTCTCTCAGGTCGTATCTATCCTTCCCTCTACTTTTTATGGCTTTATTTCATTTCTATATCTTATTCATGCCATTAAGGACAATGTCACCTAAGTTGGGGGGTAGCTTGAGCTCTAATTTTCTCAAAATAATTACAACCTTTCATCACACCTCTAACAAGTGTTTCATGCTCATATTTCATGATGAGAAACTTTTCTTAGAATTATAGGACTTAGAGTCTTACTCGTGAAAGTTACAAGTTAAAGGGATGAATTAATTGGTTATGTCTTTAGCCTTTTCCTTAGAATACACCTGAAAATTCTATTGAACTTGCACACAATTACACAATAACAAGATTGGTGGATGACAAACATTAGGATGATGGGAATTTTACTTGACACTTAAGTGATGATGGATATTATGTCCATTCGTTGAAAGTAATCGTGAGGAAAAAATTACCTGAAAAAAAAATACATGGAAAATGTCCCTGAACTCAGTAACCGGACCTGCTTCTCCTAAGGCAAGAGTTGAGGTTCGCGTCAAACGGTGAAGGGATGTGTAACACCATGTGTCAAAAAAGAGAGAGAGAGAGAAAAAAAAAGAAAGAGTATAAACTGGCAGAGTGAAGCTACCTGTAATTCGAGAAGCTTAATTCAAGCGGTGGGCAGAATTAAAAAATATCTTTAAGTGAAAGGTAAAAGACTCATTCATCTAGACTGTTTGGTAGTCACTAGTCAAGTTATATCACTCATACACAGAGAGCTATTTAATTTTGAGTGTATCCTGAGGAAAGATCTAAACACATAGACTGATAAAATTTATACCAAATACATTCTACTTGAACTTGTAATACTCCAAAGTCTAAATCATTATGCATAATGTTCTTGCCATGAATAGTGACACATGAGTGTTTGCTAGTCCTAATTTTATAATTGTTTACATTGCTAAGGGACTAGTAATGTTCAAGTTGGGGGGTGTGATAAGTGTCCATTTTCTATAGTAATTTATTACATGTACACCATTTTATGTACATATAATTAGGTAATTATACATATTTTATAGTTAACCTCAACTCCACATTTAAATTAGAGCTTTCACGTAAATTGATTAATTTGGTGATATTATTTGATAAATTAAAGTTGAGGGTCATGGGCATTAATTCTCCATTGCATAACTATGAGCATTTGAGATTTATGTGCACATTATGATAATTTTTATGGATTAGATTGTAATTATGTGTGTGCAGGACACTGAAGGTAATTGCAAAAGAAGCCAGGGGCAAAACTGTCATCACCACTTTGACCAAGTCAAATAAAGAATTCAAAATATTTTGGTTGGAGGGAAAAGAAAGTTCAAAATTTTGAATTCAAAGTTTGAAAAGGAGGAATTCAAAGTTTAAGTTTGAAAAGGAGGAAAATGACATTCAAAATTTGAAATAAAGGAGAGACATGATGAGCCTTGGGAAATGAGGTGCCCAAAGTCTAAGAAAGAGACTGTCCACCTCCTTTTCCTTTTTCCCATACATCATCTTCTACCTAAATCTCAGCCATCCATCTCCTTTTGATACAATCTCCACCCTCCATTGACCCAACTTTTCCTATAAATAGCCCATGACAAGGAGGAGAAAGGGAGTTCTTCTTTTGACAATTTTTACTCTCTCTCTCACATCTTAGGTCACCGATTTCTCTCACGCAAGGTCATTTTCTCCTCTTGTGTTCTTCATGAAAGTTCTTTATTTTGAAGTCCTCTATAACTTATTCTTCTGTAGCATCTTCCAATTCCTTATGATTTTCAAGCTATTTCATGTTTTTCACTATACTATCCTGTTCATCTACGAACCAATATTTCTCTCTATTCTTCCCCTTGTTTCTCACCCTTCTAGTCATTTTATCCTCTTACTTTATTCCTAAAGGTTCTTTGTTTTTAAAAGATCTTCAACTTCTTCTTTTGAATTATCTTCCAATTCTATATCGTTTTTAAGTTATAACCACTTTTTCAAGGTGTTGTCCTGTATTTTTACTGTTCATCCGAGGCACTACACTTTGTTATTCCTCCGTTTTAAAGCTCTTCTACTCTTCTTTTCTCTCTGCGTTCTTCATTAAAGTTTTTCCTCTCTTGTAGATATAGATTTTCTTCTTCTATTACTTCCTCCAATTCTTCTCCTTTTACGAGTTATATTTATTTTCCCACTGTTTTACTCTCTCATCTTCTTCCTTCTTCATCTCCACACAAACCCTTCCACATTCCTCTCTATATTTCTCTCCAAAGTTTATCCTCCACAACTCTACTTTCATGGCGGCGTGCACATCAAGGGAGGCAACGTTCCAAGGCTCATGACGTGGATGACGACGGCTTCTTCATCCACCTCTTTCCACGGCGATCTCCTTCAAGGCGGAGCGATCCTCTCCAAGACTCGGCGAGGAGGAGACGACAACGTTCATCATCCTCTCATGGCTCTAGTTTCTTCACTTATCTCGTAGTTTATATTAGTTGTAATCTCAATTTTCATAGATTGTAATTTTCATGTCTTTAGCAATAAAATTTATTTTGACAAATTATGTTCCACTTTCTCCCTCCCTTTTCCAAATTTCTCTTCTCAAACCCTCTCATATTCTTTAGATAGATTTATTTTCATGCACTATTTTCTTTAAGCAAAGTAAAATCACAAGTGTTTTCTAAAGGAGTCCAAAGTTTTTAAGTCTAAAAATCTCTTCTTCTCTGTGGATTCGACCCTTCTCGCCACCTTATTACGTCTTACTTTCATCTAGTGCGAGTTAAAAATTTTAAGATTGATATGCATGTTTTAAACGATGAACTTTTACGTTATCAAGGCTCACATGTAAAAAAAGAGAGTAAGTAGCTACACATCTTGCTGAGCTTCTTTTGGACAAGAATGAGGTATTAGCACCACTGCAGCTTCAAAATTGGCTTCCACAACGCCCACTTCTCTAGCCAACTAGACAAGGACATTCAGATGCTTTGTGTGCCTTTGTCTCCATTGACTGTAAATTAAATTCAACTCACTTGAATGTTCAAATTAAAAGCAATATTTAGGCTCCAACACCCAAGAACAGAAAAAGTTGAAACTGCCTCTAGCTTCTGCAAGAAACTGACCTCATTTTCATCATCACTGAAAGTTGCAGTTTCTGCAAGAACCCAATGAATGATAAGACTACGCAGATGAAACCAACGAAATCAACATTATGTCAAAATTAAACTTCAAATCGGACTCCCTTGCGAGGATTATGACTTGTAACAAGAAAAATCACCATATTATGCTTTGAACATGAACATGGGGTGATGCGCAACTAGTGAATGCTCAAACACCCAATAGAATGCGGAGGGGTAACTGAGACACAGGAAGAAGCAACAAAGGAGACATAGCAAATGTAGCTGAACGAATACAACCAGCAATTGATCTCACCGACACTTAAACGTGTTTTCCAGGAATGAAACTTTAATAAATATCAGATACTTGAACCAGATAAATAACAGTAAGACATAACAAGTGTTAAGTTGACATTTTTACACCATAATTTGTTATATCTCATTTAGGAGATATGCTTTTGACCACCATTGCAATAAAAGATAAACTAATTATGTGACATCATTGCAATAAAAGATAAACTATATATTATGTGGCTGGTCACGTCTTCTTTGATAAAAGTCCACTACTCACCAAGAAAACACCCTGAGTTGTATCTCTTCTGTTTAACCAGTAGTATATGCAATGTGGCTGGTCATGTCTTCTTTGATAAATGGAATCTGCCTCCCCTTTTCGAAGAGACAAAAGTTTAGTCATGGTTCCTATACAACCCCCAGTCCCACCCCACAAACAAGGAAAAAAAACGAAATGTGTGGTGATCTCATTATGAACATGTTATGGGCTCTCTGATGTAAAGACTTGCTTAAAAAATTATAATAAGAACGAAAACATTTAGAGGAAAATCCATCTGAGATCACATGGCAGACTCGAAACCACAGCAGACAGCAAACCCAATTAAACAACAAAAAAAATCAAGAAACCATCTTGATCAACACACAGTAGATGGACTTACGCAGATACAATTTTACCGCTTTGCCTTCTTTGCATCCTGTGCACCCTACAAGCAAGGAAACACTCAGTAGTCCACTACTACGCATTTATAGGGCATGTCATTCTGGAAAGTGCCTCATACAACTCAAAAATCATAGACCATAGGAACTCCAGCAGTAACTAAACAACATGAAAGACAGATATTTGAGAAGAGTCATTGCAATAGCAGCTGAAGCAAACACCACTCTGTTTTGTATGCAGAACCGTGTGAAAGCAGTGATTTCTCCAAGAAAATCGGATTGTATTTTCAACACAACTTACTAAAGCATGACAAAAAAATTTTGGCGACACATTTGTTATCAAAATACAGGCAACCTTGAAACTATGAATCATTTGAGAACAAAAAAGCTCCCCATAAGACACTTGAGAAATGAGAACATTGTTGAAGGAAACGAATAAAGAGGGGAGAGAGAGTGGGGGGTGGAAGAGAAAAGAGTACGGGAAATGAATGGCAACAAGAGGAAGAGAAAAAAGGATTCACCTTTCTCGTGGCAATCTTGCTGGAGCGCCAAACTGAGGGGCTGTCACCCCAGCCTCCTTGCTCACTAGAAATCCCCCTCGCAACAAAATCACCCCCCCCCCTCCGACGAAACCCCCGGAAGGTCACATGCGCCGAAAGCCCCACCCCCCATCCCTATAGACACAGACTCCCCTTCCTTGGTCACAAGCTCCGAAAAGCCTCCTTCCCTCCTCCAGTGAAACCCCCAGAACCCCCATTCCCGATCATAAGCGCCGAAAACCCCCTTCTCTGCTCCGTTGAAACCCCAGGAGAGCCCCCTTTCTTGCTCACTGTAACCCTCTCTCTGTGCACAGACCCCCCCTCAAGCGAAACCCCCGGGACCCCCCTTCCCTGGGCACAGGTGCCAGCCCCTTGTCCTTGCACACACATACTTCCCGTTCCCTAGTCACAAATGTCAGAAACCCCCCTTCCCTACTCCGGTTAAACCCCCAGACACCCCCTTTCCTGCTTACCGGAAGCCCCCCTCCCTACACAGGTCCCCCCCTCAGGCGAAACCCTCGAACCCCTCCTTCCCTGGTCACAGGTCCCGGAACCCCCACACCCCCTCCGTCCCTGCACACATACTCTCTTTCCCTCATCACGAGTGTCGGAGACCACCCTTCCCTACTCCAGTGAAACCCTCGGAAACCCCGCTATCCTACTTACAAGAACCCAAGCAGACAACAGACAGCAAACCCAGCCGCCACAGGTGATGTCGCGGCCGCAGGTGGCCGATCGCTGTTGAGATGCCACTGGTGGCCGATCGCCACAGCAATGCGGAGATGGGAGCAAACCCTAGAGCGAGGTCACGAACGCTGCGATGCGCCGAAGGCTGAGATGGGGTTGCTCGCCCCGAATGGAGAGACTTTATGGCGTCCCGATGACCGATCCGAAATCTCTGATTTCAGATCAAAAAAGTTTCGCCCCGAATACACACATCCATCACACTGGGAATGAAATAAGCAGCTCAGAATCCAAAAATAATTTCAGATTCGGATCGGATGTCGGATCCTAAGGATCCATTGACACTCCTGGCTGTGAATATAATAAGTACACGTGTTGCAATTTATATTTCTCTAAAATCAATCGGCTCCTAGTGATGTGAATTCTGATAAAGAGAAGAATAAGATTCCAACATTAATTGCCATGAGCTCCAAATTAATTATTCCAAAATAGTATTCGCTTTATATATATGGGAGATGCTTGCCATACACAGTTCATTCGCTCCATTCTTGCAACAACTGAGCTAGTTTCCTCACTCTCACTCAATCGTACAACATTTTTTTAAGTGCCTTTATTTCATGTTGTTGCACAGCCAACAACTATATATTCATATGCAGATGACCCCTGTCTAGTTCTTTGCAACCTGGACGATCACACTTGCCCCTGTGGTGCCTGCCGGAGTGAAAACACATGCATTGCAGTGTGAGGAGACGAGAGAAGGACTCCAGTATTTGTCCGCTCCACCAACCACCGGCATCGCTACCCCAAGTTTTGCCGGGTTTACGTAGTCCGGTTGGAATGTCCGGCCGAGAACCCCTTCGACCTCCGGAGACAACCCATAGAAATTGAACTGCACGTCCAGGTGGGCAAAACAGTCGTCGGAGGGCAGTTGATACTTGTGGACCCTGTCATCTTCCTCTGTCAGCGGGATCACATTGATCGTCGCTTCAACCATTCCTCGCAGCTTTACTGTGACGTTGTTCGTTCGCCCCATCCTCTCTAGTGTCAACTCATCGTCATGAGAACTCCAAGTGGACCTGTGGCCTTCAGGGAGCTCCAAGGGCTCGCCGTCATAGGAAAACTGCAGATGGTCCACTGCATCGTCCCACTGCTCGGCTCTGATGGCCTCGACGGTGAACCGATGGGAACCGAACATGAGGCCCAGAGCTTGGATCCAGGTGAAGTCGCGGGTCCTTCCCGCCGGCCGAAGGCCGACGAAGCGGGCGTTTATCTGAAACCGGGGGTCAGACACGAGGGTGAAGTGCTCGTCCTTCCTCCCGTGGAAGTAGAACACCACGCCGTCACCACCGATGAACCGGGGGTCTTGGCAGCCAGAGCCAGTCTTCTCGCAGGGGCCGTCATGTCCTGCATGCAACATAAAAAAAAAATGTTTGGAATTGAAGCTGCAGGGAATAATATATATCCATTGCTGGCGTTAGATTTGCATGCACACGCATATAATTATGACAGTACACAAAATGGAGATCGAATTCTCATAAGATCCATGATAGAAATGTTGTTGTCTAGGTTTATACTGCCCTAATTAACTTCGAACGCACGCAGAGACTAGGATGCGCTATTGTAGCGAAAGTCCTTAATCTCCACGAGTGGCCAGAGGTTGCCGTTGTGCATAGAAGACATATCAAAGGATACGTCACAAGGGAGACACTTTTATCGATGGGTTTATGTAACGTGCTCTTACCTTTGCATGCAGACGGCCTCACAGGAATAACAGCATGGCTTGCGCTGTATTTATGTAAATTTTCTAGATCTCACATGGCATGTAGTCGTATTTTATATTAGAACTTATGTCGGTCTATCTGAAACCGCAGTACTTGATGGTTAAATCAGACCACAGAATCACTGGGTTAAATCGTTATATTTGGTGTCACAATAAATCCTCATGAGTTTCATTGTGTATGAGATCAAACATGTATTGGAACCCCGCACTAAGTAATTCTTCTCCCATCGTAAGTACTAATTGAAGAAACAAGTGAAGGTACCCGTCCTGTCACTCCATACTTGTGCACCTGATAATAAGAAATCTCTCTCTCCCTCTCTCTCGCTCTCAAAGAGGTAGCTTTCTTTAAGTTGAGCGAGTGAAGTTTCCTTTCAGATATCCAAGCCATACAAAATGAGAGAAAATGCTGTGGAAAATAATATTAACTTAATATTTGAGATGCAGGGTTTGCCTGTAAGGTAAAGTCCTGATCTCCACAAGTGAGTAGAGGTTGTTGTTGTGAGTCTTGTGACTAGGAGACATGACCAAAGGATGCATCACGGGGAGAAACGTGTATCATTATGGGTGGGTGTATCAGATATACTTACCCTTGCAGACGGCCTCACACTTGGGGGAGTTGCAGTTGATGAAGCAATACTTGCCGTGGGGGTGCCAGGGGAGAAAGAATGGGCACTCCGCCGGGCATCGGATTAGTCTTTTACGGCAGGGGGTACCTCTGGGGCAGAACTGGTAGTTCCCCCTGTAGTAGGCGGAGACGGTTCCCATCTCCACGGCAAGTGCCAGGAAGAACACCACTACGAGCGCCGCACCTCCGCTGCTGGAGACCTTCATGATTCTTTCTACTTTCTTTTACCAGGTAGTAATTTTGAAGCGAAGAGGGGAAGCACCGTGTTCGATGGGTGTTGGCTGCTCCGCGGTTGCAAATTTATAGACGGAGGAGTTCTCCCATACGTGTGAACTGCTACAGTGTACCGAATGCTTGTAAGGACATCCCTGCTGAATTTCTCTGACTCCCAAGAAACTGTCAAATATTTTAGGCCGAATTTGACGTGGAGTTGAAAAAAATAAATGATTCCCTGAAATGGGAAGGCAGATGGCGTTGCCTTTCTTACCTTCTTGTGGCTCTGTCTGTGGCTACCTGAAGTATACCACCGGTGCACATTGTGCATGCATATTTGTACTGTGGCTGAAGCCGAGTGTAGAGTACTCCGAGTGGGTAGACTGGCAAAGTATCTTGGGTCAATAGTAGAGACGTTCTAAGCTCAACCGCGGGATTTATTTGACTCACATTTAATTTTTCAATTAGCCCGAACTTGTTAGTCTTGTTAGATTTCCCGATCGTCATCCAACAAAGAAAGTCTGAGTGTTAAACTTGAATCCAATCTGGACTTAAAATTTGGAACTTAGGATCAAAACAGGAGATACCAGTGGCTTTTCTGTCTTCTGACACAGTTCAACAGTGTAATCCTTGTAATTTGCAGACCTAAGCTGAAGGCTGGCACCGTGGACACATGTTAAATCCTCTAATTGGCATTTCGCCGAATATGTTGTAAGTAGCCCTTTTGTGAAGCTGCCCACCAGCTGCTGCTACTGGTCAACAAAGTTTGGGTCCTCACAGTCACAAGATTTGGTTTCCTCCGGTAGTGAGATTTCTTGGAAATCCCCCGACTTCTCTGTCATTTTCCAAAAAATATACTCTTAATGGTGCTTTATAACCCAAAACCCTGAATCCAAGGTCTCTGCTTTTTACAAAGACTATGTAACTTGTAAGTCCTTGGCCTTCAAGTTATAGTGAAGTAACCATTACCGCCAATGCAGGATTTATTTCGAACTATTTGAAATCATGCGTTACAGGGGGACGATTAAATCTGACAATTAACTCATCTTATGGTTGACATCAGAAGTGGATCCCGATGAATTCATCAAGTACCAAGTACGTAATGAAACATATTCTTGATCCATGCTAAAAGCTAATTATTCTAAGGATGGATGGCCGGTGGAGGACATGGGTGGCCCAAGCAGGGGTAGGGGGAGGCGCTCAGTGGCAGCGCAGGGGAGATTGGGTGGAGGGAGATCGAGTGGAGGACTGGGAATTAAGGGGGGGTGTTCTAGGGCGTGGGAGGAAGAGAGGGGGCGGGGGTGAGGGTGTTAGGTAAGGCTGTCAATGAGTCGGGTCAGTCCAACAGATCCACGAGCATGACCCAATTTTAGGTTGGGTCGGAAGGCACCTTTTGGCCCACGGACCCTTAGTCCACTATAAGAAATGACAGCATTTGCGGTAGACATTATCCGTCGTGTTGTGTAGGTGATTTTGATGATTACAAAGTGTTGTTATTGTGATTTCATCATGTGGATACATTTGTGACTTTGTAAGGCTCATATATGTTTTGATGTTAACACATTGCACATACATTGTATATACACTTAGTGAGATTACTTTGTATTCGAATGACAATGAAGTTGTGGAAACATCTTTACAAATATGCATATCTACGTATGTGCGTGAGATCATAGTGATGCATAATGGAAATGCACGTTTGCATAAGTTTGCATATGTGTGTGTTTCGGTGATCATACTTTGTTAAATTGAGTTTCATGAAGCAAGATCGCCGTGTTTCCATCGCAAATTAGATTTGCGACAGACCAACGGCCGCTATTCGATGAAACACCTCCGTCGTAAAAAACTAGACGCTATATCGCAACCGAAATATTTTCGTCACTAATAGATAGCTAGTTAGTGATCAAAAAAATATATCTCAAATCTGTCGCTTGTTGGTAGGAAATGGTTACCTTCTCCACACTGGCTTAAAACTCCCTTCAAATCCCTTTTACTAATATGAATATGAAGGTTGTAAGACCCGTGTCTTAAACGGATTCTTAGTGATTCGGATCTAGATTTAATTATGTGAATTTAGACTATTTTTACGAATTTTTAAGGTATTTTTATGCATTTAATTGAATTGGTTAAAATATTTATATAAATGAATTGGGCATATTTATAATTTTGGTTCTTTGAGGGGTTAAATTGCAATTAAATTTTTTTTAAAAAAATATAGAAAAATCATTTTTTTAAAAAAACTCACGCACCCCTCTCTCTCTCCCCTCACTCGCTCTCGATCTCTCACTCTCTCTTCCCCTCTCTCCCTCACACGTTCTCTCTCCTTCTCTCCCTTTCTCTCTCGATTTCGGTCCATTCGGCCTTGGATCGCGATGGGAGAGGTACCGTTGGAACGGGCTCGTCGCGAGGATCGCGGTGGCGCCCTTCTTCCCTCGGTTCGTGGAGCGTGGAGACGAGACGGGTCGAGAGGAGCCGCGACGCTCCGTCGTCTGATCTGCACCAATCCGTGGGCTTCGTCGCGATCGAGGTAGGGGGATGGTTTCCTCGTCTCGCCAGGAACCTATTGACGTCGCATGCGTCGCCATCCGTCATTGTTTTCACCGATTTCTGTGCAAAACCCCATATTATTATATTTTGGCGTAATTTCTTGAAACCTCTCTCCTCTATCGGTTTCGGCGCAATCGGCCGCAGATCGAGGCGTGAAGGTACCAACGGGACCGGCTAGTCGTGAGGGACGCGTGGGTGCTGACCTCGTCTCAATCCGCAGAGCGTGGAGGCGCGTGGGGTCGGGAGGTGCCGCGGCATCCTTTCGCCTGCATGCGCGCCGATAGAGGTTTTCGTCGCGATTAAGGTAGGGGGATGGACTCCTTGCCTCGCTAGGAACACTTTGGCACCACTTGCACCGCCATGCGTAGTCTTTACCCTCGATTTTCGTGAAATTCCATTTTTAGTGTAATTTAGCCTAAAATCCTTGAAAATCACTCCATGGGCATCGTCTTTACGTTTTGATGTATAGTTTAGTGGTGAAGTGTTGTAGTTTAGCATGTTTTACAAGGTTTTCTTATTTTCCCGTCGATCTGGCTCGACCGGGAGGGAGTTCGGTTTTGAACTCGACCCGATCGTTTTCCAGTTCGTGTAACGGTCCTTCCAGAGACCGTTACACTGTAACGGACCCTTGGGGGTGCGTTACATGCATCGTGACGGACCACTCTAGGTGCGTCACGCTCTGTGTAATGGACCACCTGGGCCCGTTACATGACCATTTTGACCGATTGGCCATTTGGGGTGGTTGGCGTGACGGTCCATCGCGCAACCATCACAGCCTCGTGACGCACCACTCCAGGTGCGTTACGTTGTAGAAAAACTGTGGGTTTTTATAGTTCGGGCAAGCGTAATGGATCGGGGGAGGCGTGTTACATTCAGTGTAACGCCCCTGTCCTGGTGCGTTACAGCCTGTGTCCCCTATAAAACCTCGGGTGCGTGTGACGGCCCACTAGGGGGCACGTCACAGTCTTGTAGCGCACCTGTCCCAGCCCGTCACACCCAGTGACGCGACAGTCCTAGACCGTTACATTCTCCTGGATTTTTAAAGCATGCATGTTCAATTTCTAATGCATTCCAGGTTATATTTATGCCATGCTTAAGTTATTTTATAAACGATGGCTTGCTATTAGATCCAGATGGAATTGCTTTCTCTTTCCTTGTGATGGAATCACTAATCATAGCCCAGCGACCGAGTGTGTCGTCCCACCCGGGAGAGGTGGAGGGGTGTTCCCAATGAACGGTTTGTAAGCTAGTTACCGTGGGCCCCTGCGGTTACCGTTGCGTCCAACGGGGGGGGTGTTAGGGTGCAAGGCCCGGATACAGAGGGGGGGTGAATGTATCCCTCTTCAAATATTGTCTAATTAAATCTCTAATGCTCAGATATGCGGAATTAAAAACTGTTGCAGAAATATACTGAGAATACTTAGAAGGATCAAAGCAAGACAACAATTCAATTAGCCCTCACACGATCCTAAGCAAGCATCTAATGAGCGCAGCAATGAAAAGATCACATAAGGAAAATCAGACCACAAGTGAACACTAGGATTTTTTAGGTGGTTCGGTCCACAGACCTACGTCCACCCCTCACTCCAAACCGGAGTGAGGCTTCCACTAACAAGGCTAGAACATGATGCGGGACGGATGACCGACTTGGGCTAAGACGTACGACCGACTCGTTGTGCGGCCAGCACTAACACGCTAAGGCAAGCCAGGCGGCTGACCACCGTGGTATTCTCCGGGTGGAGACGTCTCTCAACAGCGACTCTCTTGAGCCCGACGATCGTCCCTTGCGAGGGAAACGTGGGGATCGCGGCAATTAAGAAACCACCGTCGCCTAGGGTGCTAATCCGCGCTCGGTGCTCGATTGGAGCTACGGAACGGGCACTCACAACTCACAATCACGGTGAAATTTGGAACTAGCTAACGGCCCTAATCTCACAAACGCAGCAATATAGAAAGCATACTAAACAGCAAATGTAAGGATCGGAACGAGCACGTACCTCCACGCCTAGGCGTGGGGAAGACTCCCGGCCGATTTCCGAACAACCCCGATATACAAATGCAATAAGATTACACTTTCAGAAATATATGCCCACTCCACGCAGGGAGGTATAGGGCTACAAATGCCAATTTTGGGGTTGCTGGAATCCGGGTTGACGGGCCACACTCACAAGAGGCGAGGAACGCGTGCCGGAGCCGCTCGGGTATGCCGATGGAAAGCCGACCCGGTTCTGCCCGTGCTGGTCACCCTGCGCAGCGAGCTGGCAGAGGTTGGTACGACCAGATCCGATGCCCGATCGGAGCGCCGTTTGTTGGAGAATGTCGGTGACTGGATGTAGTATCTTCACTCCGAAGGGCGTGATCAGATGCTTTCAGATCTGGGCGTAGCGATGACACTTCTCAGGTTCTGGTTTTGTGCTCATAGAACTGCACAGCGACCCGGTAAAAATATGAAATAATGGTTGCCGATGTCGGATCGGGGCGCTCTTTGTGAGAGAACGTCGGCGATGCCCTGAGGAAGAAATACTCTGAAAACCTCTCACACGGATCTTGGCCGGATGAAGGTGGGGCAGGCTCTGAAAGTCGACTCAGATCTCAGCCGGACCTGCTCAGACCAGCCCGCGTGATCCCACGAGATCTGTCGTCACGATCAGCACCGGTCACGGATCAAGGCGAAACCAGCGGCAACGCGAAGAGGACTTGAAATACTACGATTTATGTTTAGAAACAAACTTCTGATGGTGTCGGGGTTGGGCTCCAGGAATTAAAACACAGACATCTTCAATTCTGGGCAGCATTCAGGAACAGATCTGCGTGCCTCCACGATAAAAATCGGCACCGTTGCTCACAAACTAGGATCGACACGAAACCAAAGCTGAATCTTTTCTAACTCGTAGTAGTATCAAGGATAAATCAGGTGAAGCCAGAAGATAAGAGGAAGAGGGGGGTAGATGGTCGAGTCTCACGACCTGAATACTGTCCAGTCACAGGACAGGGTTGGGAGTAACACCCAAGGAAGAAGAGGTGAATCACTCACTTAATGCAATTTCTCACAAAATCTTTTCATTCTATTAAGCATAAACACTATACATGCCCTTATATAGAGTTTAGCAAGGGGGAAGGGTTGAATGGTTCGAAGGAACCAAGGGGAGGGGGAGAGGGGTGCGCCCCCTTGACATTGATGGGAGAGAGGGGGGAACAAGGTGACATAAACTCACCTAACTTTGAAATTCTAGTAAAAGGGGGGTAGGTGGCAGCCATTTCCCCTTGACCAGTAGCCATTCTAATGTCCCATGTGGTAAATGGAGAATGGAAGAAAAGAAAACAAAATTTCTAGCCTAATACAACAAAAGAAGGGGCGCCCCCCTTCTTGGGCCTTGAATGGGCCAAGTTTGGCCTTGGTCTTCCTTAAGCCTATTAAGCCAATATGGAACCAATATGGCTTAAGGCCATTCTAATCTAGATAGCCCAAGAATGAAGGAAGCCCAATTGGGCCTTTCATGGCTAATGGATCCATCATAATGGTCCAAGGCCATTCCTTCTTAAGACATTCTAAGGGGCTTTAACCAAAATGGCCATTTAAGGGCCTTACAAGCAGCCCAATATGAAAACACAACTATAATGACCATTACAAGACCATTACAAGCCCAATTTTCATACCAAATGTATCCAAATTGAAGCCAAATTATCTCCATTTGAACTGGAAGCTGATGTAGTCCAATTGGTGCTCCGCGTGTGGTACCGTCGGTTCGCCGACGTGTCACGTGATCGCCCTGGTGTCCGCACCAATTCTCCCCGGGTGGGAGGAACTCGACCCCGTCGAGTAAGGGTCCCGAAGCTTGCGCTCTCCGCATGTGATCAAGGTGTTGGTCATCGTGGGGCATCCTCGCCAACGCACTAGGACGTGTGGGTATGCGCCGTTCCTTGTGGTGATCACCTGCTCATCCAGTATACAATCTATATGCATGCGTTGAGGCTGGAAAGGTGGACTCTCGGGTGAGGGGTCACTCCCAATAGAAAGATAAAGCTCGAGACTCACTAGGGATCACCGCGGGTTCCAATATGCTACCCGAGGAAACATGGAACGTCGAATTGACGCCATTGTCGTTCGGTAGTTCAATATCGTACGCTTTCGGACCCACTTGTTCTTAACCCGGAAAGGGTGGGGATCGTGGACTTAGAGTGGCTTTCGGTCTCCTGGCGGAAACCTTTCAGGTATGACCCAGATCTAGATGTACTCTCCCTTTGAATCCACGGATATGTAGCATGCATTGGCTACCTTCTTATGCGTGCTTTGACTGGCCTTTTATTGACACGACTTAATGCAAACCATATGCATGAAAGAAAACAAACCGTAGAAACAAACACACACATGACCTTAGACAAATCTATGGTTATGCAGACTATGCATATGCAATGGTGGACCAGGACACCCGAACATGTGCCCTGTATACACTAGTGGCAACTGGTGGTTGGCGGAAAGTGGGACTCCTAGACATCCTACTTTGTCCCTAGCATGCGGCTGCCCATTGGATTTGGGAGACTTGGGAGGGCTAGGAGGGCCGGATGCAGGTGTATCGGGCTTGGTGGGCGTAGGTGGCCCGGCCCGTGGGAAAGGGATGTGAAAGTGGACTTCCTCAAAGAGGTGGAGTGGAGGTTGTGGGCCAAAGGGCCCATGAAGAAAGGGATCGAAGGGATCAAAGAATGTGGGCCCCTCGATATGGATTCCCTCATCTCAAGGTCCCATGTGTGGAATTCTAGAAGGTGTTGATGGTCACCTTCATCCATCGACGTAGATGGGACTGTGTATATCAGATAGGGCTCCTCCCTCGAGATAAAAGGAGTGAAGTCAGGCTCGGTCGGTAAGGGGAGGAGTAAAAGAACCTCCATGGTGATATGTCACACAATGTACACGGAGGTGATAGACCCTAAGGATGGATGTGTGAAGCTACGACCTATAGGTTGGTCAAAGCCTGGAGCCAACAAGTGCATAAAAGTTAGTTGCCGGACTAACCCTTTAAGAAGGTCATCCAATGTATCCACACGGTGACTAGACCGGAAAGTGGTGTGAAATGAATGGATTGGCACCAGAGGTAGGATAGGGTCCATAGATGGGAGGGGAGATGGGACCAAACCTATCTTAAGCCAGCTAAAGAGTGGCTCGGCTATGAGTAGCTTTCCCGTTAGAAACACGGGTAGCTCTGGCTGAGAAGGCTCCAAATAAAGATCGGAGAGTGAGGCTTCTCCAACCCTTTTGTCCCCTAGAGCTCGAGATGTCCGAGTGGGACACTGTCCTGCAAAGTGGCAGAATCCCAGGCAGCGATAACACTGTTGTCGTGAACCACTACGCTCCTTGATAAGTGCGTCCTTACCCTTATCCTCCTGACGGACAGGGGGTATAGACAAAGGGGCTCTCGTGGGTGGGGAACGAGGATCCACTATGATGGGGAGGGGACCGTGGGATGGAACCATAGATGGCACCGGATTGGGACTACCGGCTGTTACCTCCTTAGGTTCGTGTTTGGTTCCTCCCTGGCTAGGAGGTAGGCAAGGGGGAAGCAGGGACTCGATGTAAGCACACTTCCTATCCACTTTATCCAAAATGAGTTGGAAGAGTTCAGCAATGGTGGGGTTTGGAGTAGGAGTAATGTGGTGGACTCTCCCATATGAACTCGGCTTAGTCGTGGACCTAGGCTCTTCTACATGCGCGGCGCGTTGCCTCCGATTATGGCCCACTTGGGTGGATGTGATTGGGTGGGGTCGGTTGGAGGTGACCGGGCCGGGTAGGTAGACCTTCCTAAGTTCGTCCTTCATCTCATGTCACGACTCGATGGGCCTTTGCCTCCTAACCTCTCTCATGCGCTCAATGCTCTCCCATTTCCAGGCGGCTTTGTGGACAAGCCTCTCTCGGGCAAAACTAACTTGCATGGCATCGGACATGGTGTAACATTCAAAATATTTGTCCATCGCGGCCTCCCAATTGAGGTAGTCGCCCGGATCATTAGAGCCATAAAAATCAGAGGCTTCGGGCCTACGGAAGGGGAGAGGATGGTTGCCAAGCCCATGGGTGGACCAACGGCCATATTGCCCGGGTGATGGGGATTCCATGTGAATTTGGCGGAACTACATGCTAGACATGACTATGTGGGAATGCACTAACTAGGAACCTAGACTTAACCCACTATTCGGTACGTGACGGAGCTAATCGATCTGAAGATCACTCGCACAAGTGTGCGGCCTTCCCGATAGGCGTAGCCTAACGTTCGTGTCACACCTTTTGATATACCGACTAATGGTATGCAAATGCAACTCCTAAGAACGACTTAGACACTTAAGCTTAAATGACACTCTTTTTTTTTCTTTTTGACACCCTAGACTCAACCATGCTCTGATACCAAACTGATGCGGGACGGATGACGGACTCGGGATAAGACGTACGACCGACTCGTTGTGCGGCCAGCACTAACACGCTAAGGCAAGCCGGGCGGCCGACCACCGTGGTATTCTCCGGGTGGAGACGTCTCTTAACAGCGACTCTCTTGAGCCCGACGATCGTCCCTTGCGAGGGAAACGTGGGGATCGCGGCGATTAAGAAACCACCGTCGCCTAGGGTGCTAATCCGCGCTCGGTGCTCGATTGGAGCTACGGAACGGGCACTCACAACTCACAATCGCGGTGAAATTTGGAACTAGCTAACGGCCCTAATCTCACAAACGCAGCAATATAGAAAGCATACTAAACAGCAAATGTAAGGATTGGAGCGAGCACGTACCTCCACGCCTAGGCGTGGGGAAGACTCCCGGCCGATTTCCGAACAACCCCGATATACAAATGCAATAAGATTACACTTTCAGAAATATATGCCCACTCCACGCAAGGAGGTATAGGGCTACAAATGCCAATTTTGGGGTTGCTGGAACCCGGGTTGACGGGCCACACTCGCAGGAGGCGAGGAACGCGTGCCGGAGCCGCTCGGGTACGCCAACGGAAAGTCGACCCGGTTCTGCCCGCGCTGGTCACCCTGCGCAGCGAGCTGGCGGAGGTTGGTACGAGAAGATCCGATGCCCGATCGGAGCGCCGTTTGTTGGAGAATGTCGGTGACTGGATGTAGTATCTTCACTCCGAAGGGCGTGATTAGATGCTTTCAGATCTGGGCGCAGCGACGACACTTCTCAGGTTCTAGTTTTGTGCCCACAGAACTACACAGCGACCCGGTAAAAATATGAAATAATGGTTGCCGATGTCGGATCGGGGCGCTCTTTATGGGAGAACGTGGGAGACGCCCTGAGGAATAAATACTTTGAAGACCTTTCACACGGATCTTGGCCAGATGAAGGTGGGGTAGGCTCTGAAAGTTGACTCAGATCTCAGCCGGACCTGCTCAGACCAGCCCGCGTGATCCCACGAGATCTGTCGTCGCGATCAGCACCGGTCACGGATCGAGGCGAAAGCAGTGGCAACGCGAAGAGGACTTGAAATACTACGATGTCTTCTTAGAAACCAACTTCTGATGGTGTCGGGGTTGGGCTCCAGAAATTAAAACACAGACATCTTCAATTCTGGGCAGCATTCAGAAACCGATCTGTGTGCCTCCACGATAAAAATCGCCACCGTTGCTCACGAACTCGGATCGACACGAAACAAAAGCTGAATCCTTGCTAACTCGTAGTAGTATCAAGGATAAATCAGGTGAAGACAGAAGATAAGAGAAAGAGGGGGGTAGATGGTCGAGTCTCACGACCTGAATACTGTCCAGTCACGGGACAGGGTTGGGAGTCACACCCAAGGAAGAAGAAGTGAATCACTCACTTAATCCAATTTCTCACAAAATCTTTTCATTCTATTAAGTATAAACACTATACATGCCCTTATATAGAGTTTATCAAGGGGGAGGGGCTGAATGGTTCGAAGGAACCAAGGGGAGGGGGAGAGGGGTGCGCCCCCTTGACATTGATGGGAGAGAGGGGGGAACAAGGTGACATAAACTCACCTAACTTTGAAATTCTAGTAAAAGGGGGGTAGGTGGCAGCCATTTCCCCTTGACTAGCAGCCATTCTAATGTCCCATGTGGTAAATGGAGAATGGAAGAAAAGAAAACAAAATTTCTAGCCTAATACAACAAAAGAGGGGGCGCCCCCCTTCTTGGGCCTTGAATGGGCCAAGTTTGGCCTTGGTCTTCCTTAAGCCTATTAAGCCAATATGGAACCAATATGGCTTAAGGCCATTCTAATATAGATAGCCCAAGAATGAAGGAAGCCCAATTGGGCCTTTCATGGCTAATGGATCCATCATAATGGTCCAAGGCCATTCCTTCTTAAGACATTCTAAGGGGCTTTAACCAAAATGGCCATTTAAGGGCCTTACAAGCAGCCCAATATGAAAGCACAACTATAATGACCATTACAAGACCATTACAAGCCTAATTTTCATGCCAAATGTATCCAAATTGAAGCCAAATTATCCCCATTTGAAATGGAAGCCGATGTAGTCAAATTGGTGCTCCGCGTGTGGTACCGTCGGTTCGTCGACGTGTCACGTGATCGCCCTGGTGTCCGCACCAGAACAGCAGACTCAGTCTGCAACAATTACTGCCTAACAGCTTGACAAACCGAGGGAAACAAATCCCTCAACCCAAGCTCTGCAACCCACAGAAGCTTGATACCTGATCTTTCTACCCACAAGATCAGAACCGGAGTCGAATCTCCCTTCCTCCAAACCGGAGGGAACCTGCTAGTGACAGCCCGTCACTGGCAAACCAGAGATCACAGATCTCTCTTCCTCTGCGAACCTAGAGGGAACCCACAAGTGACTCCCGGCCACTTGCAACCCAGAGGTCTCGGACCTCTCTTCCACCACACCAGAGGGAAACATTGATGACACACAGTCACCAGCAAACCAGAGAAACAACTCTCCCTTCTCCTGAGACCACAGGAGGAACCCCGATCCCAAAACAAGGGAATCGAAAGAACAATGATCAGATGAAAGGAAAAAACAATAAATGAAAACACAGCGACTGAAAGCTGGAAAATGAAATGCACAAGGTAGCTCTCGCAGGAGCAAACTGGATTGGATCTGATCCAAAGTCCAGTGAAGACAATGAAGCTTCTCTTCTTCTTCACGAGCTCTCTATCTCTCTCTTTCTCTTTTTCTTTTTCTTCTTCTGCTCTCTCACTCTGGCTCTCAGCTTCTCTCTTCTTCTTCTTTTCTTTCTTCTGCTACTCTCTCGATCTCTCTTCTTCTCGGCTGCACTTCTCTTCTTCTCTTGATCTCTGCTCAATCTGTCTTCTTCTGAGGAAGAAGCTTCGTATTTATATCAGCAATAGCTAGGGCGTGTGCAGGGCTTGTGCCATCTTTGTCCTCGGATCACGTGCCAGGTGCCAACCTCGGATCACGTGCCCAGACATCTTTCTTCTCGAAGGATATACCTGTCAAACAGTCATAAGAGAATATTAGAGAGATGTACAGACTTGCTGGGTAACTCAAGACCGCCGTGTGCAGACTTAGTATGAAAGATGCATATGCAATAGAATGTATAGACTTAAGGAATGTACAGACTTTAACCACTGAAGTGTGTACAGACTTCACTGAAGAATGTTCAGACTTTAACCACTGAAGTGTGTACAGACTTTACTGAAGAATGTTCAGACTTTAAGTGCTTGTGTATGCATGAAACAACCGACTGTATAGACATGAAACAAGGGAGTGTATAGACTTGATGTTTACGTGCATGAGAAACCAATGAACAGACTTGTTGTGCCTGCAGCAGACGACACCAGTGTACAGACTTGCTAAGCTTTCGCTAAGTCTGTATAGACTTGATAAAGCAGACGACGACACCAGTGTACAGACTTGAATGCTCGAAGCATACGATGTATAGACTTTGAATCATGTGAACACGGCACTGTACAACTTATGTTTGCATGGATGCACTGACTAAGCCACGAGCCAAGTGGCGATGTATAGACTTGTGTTATGCACCCAGACAATGTATAGACTTGCACATAGAGACGCTGCAGAGACGATGCACACGAACAGACTGCATTGTGTAGACTTGTGACAATGTGCAGACTTGCTAGTGCATGATGTGCAAACGTTGCAATGTATAGACTATATGGCGTGCAATGCAGCAAGGCAATGTATAGACTTGTGTGTGTGCATGCTGCAATGCAATGGAGTGTATAGACTTTATATGCAGAAATGCACCATGTATAGACTTGCCAAAGGAGTGATGCATGAATAGCACAATGCACAGACTATGCGTGTGCGTGTATGGACTTTGTATGCAATGCATGAGCCAATGTATAGACTTGCTAGTTATGCCTGCACAGACTTAACCACTCGAACCTATAGTGGAATGTATAGACTTGTGTGTGCGTGCATGCTACAATGTAATGTATAGACTTGATGCACAATGCAATAAGACTCTGTACAGACTTGGAGTAATGCATGCAGTGTACAGACTTGCTGGAGAGAACGATGTACATACTTGCTCTTGCGAACACAGGCTGTACAGACTTTGAATGAAGCAATGTATAGACTTGATATATGACAGAATGTAATGCTGTATGAACTGAATGTCTGCACTAATGCAAGATAGGACATTCATATGCCCAAAGTAGAAATATCATCCAGAATCATCAAAATCATAGTGTTCAAAATCATGTCACAGATGTTCAGATAACTCATAGTGTTTGCTATCATCAAAATCACAGGGGCACAACAATCTACCCCTTTTTGATGATGGCAACACTATGAGTCACACTGACTCATGTCAAACTATTCTCCCCCTTTGACTTCATCAAAAAGAAAATAGTTTGAGATGAGAAATACAAACATACATGACATGAATAAAGAAAATACTCCCCCTTTGACTCAGTCATTTAGACATGAAAGACACAGAGGCAGTTAAACAATGAAGCACAAATCAAGACAATGTTTCAGATGTATGCTCTCCTATACCAGCCAGATAAAATCATGCACAACATGTGAAGGATAGCCAAGAAATGACAAGCAGGTTAATCTCCCCCTTTAAGCCAGAAAAGAGTTGAGGTAAGTCAAGAGGTTATAAGCATATATCAGCAAAAGCACATGGGCACTCAAGGATTACCACAATCTGAAAGCACAATGAATAAATGAGGAAGAAAGATTTTCATTAGCACACCAAATTCATAAGTCTTTGTAAACGAATTTCAGATTCTTCAATTATAATAGATTATGAATGAGTTTAAACTTACCATCATGATTTAAGAGAGATGTATTCAAAGTTTATCAAGAAAATTCAATACTCATATCTGAAACACCTTTTAATAGAAATGAACCAACAACTCATCTGATATTCATGTTTAACCTCCTTCCATCTTACTCATTTAAATTCAATGACTCCTATGGAAGTTACACAAGATAATATTGAGATTAAACAGAGATAAATATGTTTGAACTTGTCTTTAGTTTTTCAGAATTTTCTATTGATCAGCACTTATTTTTCCTGAGCAAGTTTGGTTCAGTTAGCACCTTTTTTACGTGGGGCACAACACGTCTTAGGTGAAGTGACACAGTTACTCAGTGTGACAACCATATTGCCTCTCAAAGAGAACAGAGTTAGCAATTTGGAGTGTCTTTTTACATGAGGAGACACCTTGATCAGAGGCCAGAATCCCCAGTTACTCAACACAACCATGCCATTGCTCTGCCAGATTTTCAAACATTTTTAAAGGAGAGGTAACTATGGAACTTCATGACATGGGCTTGCTCTATTTCTTTGATAGAGAACCCAGTTTCTCTGTGACCAAAGTCATTGCTCTTGCATAATTTTCTTTCTCATATTTTCAAGTTTTCTAGACAAAGCTCAGTACACTTAATTGTTTAAGAACAATATCTTCTACATGTATCTTAACCAAAGATAGCCATGTCTTTTAAAATTTCAGAAGGTTTTGCATGAAGTTCATGAGACAATTGGTTAAGATTTATTAAGCATGATGAATCAGATATTTTCAAGAATTCTAAATCTAGACTTAGGAAATACATTAGACTTAAATCAATTTGATTTATCAAAACATTCTTAAGCCATTATAATAGAAGATTCTTCTTTTCAAAATATTTCTGATTTATGATTAGGGTGCACTGACTAAAATTTTTCCTCATTCAGATGAATCAACATTGACATTGCAGTAATTCAGTGGAGTCAACAGAGCATTTTTATTGAGAGAATAGCAGAAAGCAATCATGATGAGACAAGGGGTGAACAATAGAACAGTGCAGTTTAGAGATCAATAGCTGAGTCTGGAGTACAGACAGAACAGCTACACAAGTGGAGACAACAGTGAATTCAAGTGAACCACACATTTGCCAAGAGAATGGATCAGATTGCTAGACAGAAGGAGTTCAAGAGGTGAAGAAGTGATCAAACAGGAATGCTCCCCCTGTCTAGATGCAATGGAATATCCTTTTAGGTTTTTCAAATTTTATGACATGCACTACTCTTCAAATACAACAACAGACAAACTTCCCCTGACAAAGTGCATGATATGCAATTAAGGCACTGCACATGATTTTAAAATTTATGCTCAAAGAGAATTCATGCTTGTTCAACCAGAGAGAGAAACTACCAAATGCATCAATGTTCATTTCAAATTTTTAGAAGATTTCAATTAAACACAAATCAGACTAACAAGATGCTCAGCCATCTCAAACAAGCAATTTTCAGATGATAGAAATTGAACAGTGTTCAGAACTGACCTGAAGAGTAGAATCTTGGGGTTTTCCTTTTTGAGTGCCTTGGTTTATTAACCCCCTTTATTTGTTTCCAAGGCACACCTGCAACATTTTGATTATTTTGATCCTGCAGGGACCCAAGTAGCCTTGGATCTTGCGTTAACCCTGACAGGTGTTCTGAACAATCTTTTAGCCAAGTTATCATCATGATCCATCAGGTAACAATTGTCCATAGCATGTCCAAATTTTTCACAATATCTACATGAAGTGACTGATTTCTGGTTCTTATGATGCATAGTAACAGCAGTATGAGGTTTATAAGCATGATCATGAGATTTTCTACTGTATGCATGAACAGTTTGTTTCTTATTGTTAATCAGCCAACATTCAGCAGATTTGTGACCTTATTTACCACAGTTATAGCATGAAAATTTCACAAATGGTTTTGCAGGAAATTTGACAACATGGGAGTTAACAGAATTCTTCTGAACATGCCAACAGTCCTTGACTGTATGGCCATTCTTCCCACACTCGAAGCATCTGATATGCTTACTTTTAAAACCATTTTTACCCCAAGTGGATCCAAACCAGCACTCTGCAGCCTTGTGCCCAGGCTTATTGCAGTTAAAGCACACAATGTGCTGGTTAGACTTGTGTTTAGTTTCATATGGACCATGAAGATGCATGGAAGACCTGGCATGCAATTTATTGTCTTCTTTCATGATAAAGCATTCATTCATGAGATGACCATGCTTCCCACAATAGTAACATGAATCATCAGGCTTTCTAGTAGCATGGTTTCTATCAAAAGAATTTCTAGAATGTGATGGTTTGCTAGCATGCTCATTCTTTAACAATAATCTACAATCTTCCATTACATGATCTACCTTCTTAGTATGAGTGTGTGAGAGATCATGTGACTTGTGTGCAGCATTCTTCGTACCAACAGGAGTGTCTTTGTCCTTTTTCTGTAGATTTTCATTCTTTTTTAATTTTGGAGTTTGTTCTACAGTTTTGGAACTGACAGTGGACTTTTGTGCAGTAAATTGAAAAAGTGAAGGAGCAGAGGTTTTGTTTTGATCAGAAGCTTTTACCAACACAGTAGAAGTTTTATTCCCATTAATCTTCTTATTTGTCGGACTATAACCAAGTCCCTCTCTCTGAAAATTATCACTCTTTCCAAGAAGCTTATTCAGATTGTCCTTTCCTTTGACAAATTTTGACAGAGAGTTTTTCAAATCTTGAATCTCAGAATTTAGGACATCAATATTAGCTTCATATCTGGACAGATCTGTTTCACAGGAAATGACTTGTTGATGCAAGGCATCATTCAGACTTTTGAGTTTTTCAACTTCCTGTTTTAATTTTATTTCATTGTCAGCTTCAGATAGGGACTTGTAAAGATCATCAACTTCTTGTTGAAGGGATGTGATTGTAAGCTCATATCCAGCTATCTTCTGTTCACAGCAAGTGACATTTCCACTCAACATTTGGTTGATGGTTTTTAGACTCTCAATTTTTTGTTCAACATCCACCAACCTATCAGAATTATCTATGCTCACACGCTTGCCTTTTTTAATTGTCAATAGCCTATCTGACAGTTGGGTGTTTAGATGTTTCAGCTTGTTGATTTCCTCTTTCAATTTCCTATTTTGCTCTAGGAGATCATCATCAAACATCCAATCATTTAAGGAAGACTGACATTCATAAAACTTTTCTTGTTCTTTCTCAGATTGAAGTTTGTTGAGATTTTTTTGTAGCTCTAGATTCATTACTTTTTCAGCCTCCAATTTCTCAGAAATCAGTCTATTTTCTTCTTCAAGATTCATTGATTTGTGTTCAAATTCTTTGGACTGATTTTTGAGTTTTTCGTTTTCAGATTTCAATTCTTCAGCTTCAGTTTTCTTTTCTAGCAATGATTTATTTTATTCTTTCAGAGATTTGATTAAATCCTTTTGAAGATTATCATCAGAATCAAGATCATTTATCAAGTCCCTTAAAACAGCACATGTATTGCAAGAATCCTTTTCTTTAATGAGTTTATTTCTTAAACTCTCATTTTCAGATTTCAAACAGTTCATTTCATTCCTTTCTCGACTCATGTCTGACTTTAGATTTTCATTTTCAACTTTCAGACTTCTGACCTGATACAACAGTTCTTTTCTTAATTTCTTCTTCTCATATTTAACTTTATCGTATTTCTCAATCAAATGCCCATTCAACATAATCATACTTTCCAGAGAAAAATTATCAGTGTCAGAGTTTACCTGTGACGAAGTATCCTCCACATAATCTTCGTCTTCTTCTTCATTTTCTTCTTGCTGAGATGGAGACTCATCGTCATTCTCTCCTTCATTTTGGCTGCCACTTTGATTACTTCTGTTAGCCATCATGCAGCTGTCCTCATTTCTTCTGTGTGCTAGCCTCAGCATATCCATAATATCCTTAGCAGAACTGCAGTCATGAAAGCAAGAATGTAAGGCCTTGTCAGTAGCTGCTTTCATTAGATTCATAGCTGTCTGATTCTCTTCATGCCTTGATCTGTGACTGTCAGTCCATTTGGACTCTTTCTTGGTAATCTATGAGGACCTTGTGAAATTAGTTTCCACAGATCGAGATTGATAGTAGTAACAAACATATGCAAGTTTTTAAACCACACATTAAAATCCGTACCTTCGAAAATCGGTGGATGAGCCATGAAGGCAAATCAATCAAGCAATTTCAAAACTATATGCAGAAGACAGAGATGCACCGAAAGCCAGCAGGATCCTCTACAGATCGTTGGATCTTGAAAGTCAGAGACCCTCTCTGATACCAATTGATAGGGTGTAATGCCCGGATACAGAGGGGGGGTGAATGTATCCCTCTTCAAATATTGCCTAATTAAATCTCTAATGCTCAGATATGCGGAATTAAAAAATGTTACAGAAATATACTGAGAATACTTAGAAGGATCAAAGCAAGACAACAATTCAATTAGCCCTCACACGATCCTAAGCAAGCATCTAATGAGCGCAGCAATGAAAAAAACACATAAGGAAAATCAGACCACAAGTGAACACCAGGATTTTTTAGGTGGTTCGGTCCACAGACCTACGTCCACCCCTCACTCCAAACCGGAGTGAGGCTTCCACTAGCAAGGCTAGAACAGCGGACTCAGTCTGCAACAATTGCTGCCTAACAGCTTGACAAACCGAGGGAAACAAATCCCTCAACCCAAGCTCTGCAACCCACAGAAGCTTGACACCTGATCTTGCTACCCACAAGATCAGAACCGGAGATGAATCTCCCTTCCTCCAAACCGGAGGGAACCTGCTAGTGACAGCCCGTCACTAGCAAACCAGAGATAACAGATCTCTCTTCCTCTGTGAACCCAAAGGGAACCCACAAGTGACTCCCAGCCACTTGCAACCCAGAGGTCTCGGACCTCTCTTCCTCCACACCAGAGGGAAACATTGATGACACACAGTCACCAGCAAACCGGAGAAACAACTCTCCCTTCTCCTGAGACCACAGGAGGAACCCCGATCCCAAAACAAGGGAATCGGAAGAACAATGATCAGATGAAAGGAAAAAAAAATAAATGAAAACACAGCGACTGAAAGCTGAAAAATGAAATGCACAAGGTAGCTCTCGCAGGAGCAAACTGGATTGGATCTGATCCAAAGTCCAGTGAAGACAATGAGGCTTCTCTTCTTCTTCACGAACTCTCTATCTCTCTCTTTCTCTTTTTCTTTTTCTTCTTCTGCTCTCTCACTCTGGCTCTCAGCTTCTCTCTTCTTCTTCTTTTCTTTCTTCTGCTACTCTCTCGATCTCTCTTCTTCTCTGCTGCACTTCTCTTCTTCTCTCGATCTCTGCTCAATCTGTCTTCTTCTGAGGAAGAAGCTTCGTATTTATATCAGCAACAGCTAGGGCGTGTGCAGGGCTTGTGCCCTCTTTGGCCTCGGATCACGTGCCAGGTGCCAACCTCCGATCACGTGCCCAGACATCTTTCTTCTCGAAGGATATACATGTCAAACCGTCATAAGAGAATAGTAGAAAGATGTACAGACTTGCTGGGTAACTCAAGACCGCCGTGTGCAGACTTAGTATGAAAGATGCATATGTAATAGAATGTATAGACTTAAGGAATGTACAGACTTTAACCACTGAAGTGTGTACAGACTTCACTGAAGAATGTTCAGACTTTAACCACTGAAGTGTGTACAGACTTTACTGAAGAATGTTCAGACTTTAAGTGCTTGTGTATGCATGAAACAACCGAATGTATAGACATGAAACAAGGGAGTGTATAGACTTGATGTTTACGTGCATGAGAAACCAATGTACAGACTTGCTGTGCCTGCAGCAGACGACACCAGTGTACAGACTTGCTAAGCTTTCGCTAAGTCTGTATAGACTTGATAAAGCAGACGACGACACCAGTGTACAGACTTGAATGCTCGAAGCACACGATGTATAGACTTTGAAGCATGTGAACACGGTGCTGTACAGACTTATGTTTGCATAGATGCACTGACTAAGCCACGAGCCAAGTGGCGATGTATAGACTTGTGTTATGCACCCAGACAATGTATAGACTTGCACATAGAGACGCTGCAGAGACGATGCACACGAACAGACTGTAATGTGTAGACTTGTGACAATGTGCAGACTTGCTAGTGCATGATGTGCAAACGTTGCAATGTATAGACTATATGGCGTGCAATGCAGCAAGGCAGCAAGGCAATGTATAGACTTGTGTGTGTACATGCTGCAATGCAATGGAGTGTATAGACTTTATATGCAGAAATGCACCATGTATACACTTGCCAAAGGAGTGATGCATGAACAGCACAATGCACAGACTATGCGTGTGCGTGTATGGACTTTGTATGCAATGCATGAGCCAATGTATAGACTTGCTAGTTATGCCTGCACAGACTTAACCACTCGAACCTATAGTGGAATATATAGACTTATGTGTGCGTGCATGCTACAATGTAATGTATAGACTTGATGCACAATGCAATAAGACTCTGTACAGACTTGGAGTAATGCATGCAGTGTACAGACTTGCTGGAGAGAACGATGTACATACTTGCTCTTGCGAACACAGGCTGTACAGACTTTGAATGAAGCAATGTATAGACTTGATATATGACAGAATGTAATGCTGTATGAACTGAATGTCTGCACAAATGCAAGATAGCACATTCATATGCCCAAAGCAGAAATATCATTCAGAATCATCAAAATCATAGTGTTCAAAATCATGTCACAGATGTTCAGATAACTCATAGTGTTTGCTATCATCAAAATCACAGGGGCACAACAGGGGGGGAACTAGCTAGAGGCCTGGCTCTAGGCAGGAGTCAGTGTGTGTGCACGTGGTCGAAGACTTGGACTGGCATAGACGCATGTCGCTCTGACTAGTACTTGGTTTGGTCCTGTTACACCTCTCGCTTGTCGCGTTCCAGACTTACGAGTTGCCCGAGACGCAGTATAAGCCGTCAGGGGACGCATCTGGTCTCGTCCTTCTAGTGGGTTGTTCCGTCTCTCACTTCACTTGGTTAGCAGTGGTTTATTCTATTTGTAGGTTTAGTTTCTGACGCTAGTTCCTGACGCTAGCTCTTGTCATTATTATTTATTTAATTGCCATCCAATTAGTTGTTTTAACTGCTTAGATAGATTCTCCAGCTTTGCTATAATTGTGCATATGCCTGTTTATTATTTAAATGAATGCTCTAATTGCTTTTATATTTACCTGCTTGTCTGATTAGTACGAGGTAGGGATCTGCGTGACCCCTACTGAGTCTGGCTGTGACTCACCCTTTCTTCTTTCATGTGAGCCGCAGTCGTCTGCCGGTCCTTCTCTTGGTTTTACCGACCGTCGATAGAGTGCCAACTGTTGTCGGTTCATCCCTTTTGTACTTTTGACCGAGATATGCCCCATGTAGTTGTACATTAGACCTCTATTTAGTTGTGGGACTTGTTTATTTTGAAAAATCTAGACTATTGTATATATCTTACCACTCTGATATTTTATTTTGCTTCCGCACCTAATTTATTAATTCCTACTTTAATTAATATTACGTGCCTACAATTCTAATTCGTTATGCAACTCCTCGACAAACCACCCCTCCAACCCTTACGGGGCCTCATCAGCCTCTTGGGTGGTGTCCCCAGTTCTTGGTAGCAGTAATCTGATGATGTCGGGTTATCGGTACCTGGAGCTTTGAGTCGTTACAGTTGGTATTAGAGCGGTGTTGGGGATTTGTATTAGAAATTGAAATTTGTGCTGGTCCAGAGCAAGTCCACTGAGTCATCTGTTGCTAGCTTAGGATGTTTTCCGTACTTACGGATGTGTTTTCCATTATCATATGTTTTCTAGCTTCAAGATGCCGCCGCAAAAAAAGGGAACGCCGTGAAAAAGGAGAGCTCATGTTCCCCAGGAAGAGGGTGGCACTTTTTCTCCTCCTGTTGTGCCTGTTCCTCCTCCTGTCGTGCCAGCTCCAGCTCAAGATGTGCCTGTTCCAGTTCCCCAAGATGATTTGCCTGGTGGTCGTGGCAGAGCACTCAAGGAATTCCTGCTATTCCACCCACCGACCTTTGAGGGCCAATCAGACCCGGAGATAGCTAGAGTGTGGCTTGATGCCACTGAGTGCGCATTCCAATCGATGGAGTGCGCGGAGGATGAGAAGGTCATGTTGGCCACTTATCAGCTTCAAGGTACAGCGCGCACATGGTGGACCACAGAGCGGTAGGTCACCTTCCGTTCCTGTCCGCTTTGGCAAATCACCTGGGCAGAGTTCGTTGCTACTTTTGAGCGTGCTTACACTCCGGCCTGCCTCAAGTTAGCGAAAATGTATCAGTTTTTTGAGCTGACGCAAGGTGACTTAACCGTGTTGCAGTACCGGGATAAGTTCATTGAATTGGGCCGATACGCGCCCCATATTTTGGCTGATGAAGCTATGAAGACTCGGTAGTTTTTGCGCGGACTGAAAGCAGAATTGAGCATGTCGTTGTTCGCGACCCGAGTATCTGAGTTGGATGCAGCGTACCAGGCAGCTATTGCATTGGAGTTGGAAATGGCGAGGACTCGAGGGCTTTCCTAGGCTGGAATAGTTCAGCCAACTGTGCAGTTTCAGCCGACTTACCAGCCGTCTGTCCCAGGAGTTCCTTCTGCTGTTCCTGCTGTCAGCGGTGTTTCTTCTTTTTCTGAGTCCTATTTCCGGCAATTCAAGAATAAGAAGTCTAAGAGGAAGTTTGATCATTCTGCGTCTTCTGATGCGAGTCAGCTGTCCGTTCCTTCTGTCCGACCGCGTCAAGATTTTTTCGTTAGTCAGCAACGTCCGTGTCCGAAGTGTGGTGGCAGTCAGCCAAGCGTGCCGTGTTCTTTGCCGATCGTCTATTTTCGCTATGATCAGTTGGGTCACATGGTTCGAGACTGTCCGCTGAGGCCGAAGCCGGTGCAGTTCTCACAGGTTGTTGTGCCCCTGTGGTTTTGATGATAGCAAACACTATAAGTCACCATTTGCATGTGTGCATGAAAGACCTTGTTGATTCATTTAAGTGCATTCATATGTGTTCATGTATTTGTGAATGTGTGTTTGTGAATGACTTTCCATGCCATGCACTGTTCTGCTTGCAAAATAGAGTCTGCACATTGCATGTAGTCTGCACATCACCGCATAGTCTATACATCCTTGGTTGTGCGATCATTCAGCAAGTCTAAACATTGTCTCGCACACACACACATAGTCTGCATATCAAGTCTAGACATTGTGCATTCCTTCATATGAAGTCTATACACTGCATGCTACAAAGTCTACACATCCCGTTTGCCAAGTCTGTACATCGGCATGCATTACTTCAAGTGTGTACAGCCAGTGCATTCATTCATCTCAAGTCTATACATCGGATAGCATGTCTCTCCAGCAAGTCTATACACTGCATGCTCACACAACCACTCAAGTCTATACATCGCATTGCATTATCAAGTCTGGACATTCATTAGTGGCAAGTCTATACATTCCTCGAATTCAAGTCTGTACATTGGCCAAGTCTATACATCGTCTCCTTGCTTCAAGTTTGCACATTGGCCAAGTCTATACATCGCCACTTGTTCATGCATATGTGCAAGTCTATACATTGTCCTGTAGCTTGCACGAAGTCAAGTCCATACATTGCCCTGTAGCTTGCTTAGCTGAAGTCTGTACATCCACTGTTGAACTTTCCAAATCTATACATCGGTGAAGTCTGTACAGTCATTGTGTTTCACTCATCTAAAGTCTATACATTCCTTCCCATCTTTACCTACGTTCTGAACTGAGCAAGTCTATACATTCCTTTCCTTTGCCTACATTCAGAACACAAGTCTACACACTATCCTGTAGCTTGCATGAGTCATTAAAGTCTGTACATCGCTTGGCTCTCACCAAGTCTATACATCGCTTGGCGCTCACCAAGTCTGTACATCGCCTTGGAGCTTTCCAAAGTTTATACATTGCTCACATCATCAAGTCTGTACACTGGCAACAGCATTGTTCACAGCACACACCAATTCTACACATCGCCGTGTTCACTTGTTTCAAGTCTGTACATTGGTTCAGGCTTTCCAAGTCTGTACATTGGCCTTCAAGCTTTTCAAGTCTGTACATTGGCCTTCAAACTTTCAAGTCTATACATTCAGATGAACTTGGAATCTGACGACCACCAGAAGTAGCGTCACTTTTGAATCAAACGCCTAGAAAGAAGGCGTCATTTACGTTGTGCATACTTTGATGCCGTACCCAAGTCTATACACTCGCTAGTGTGCACATGCTAAGTCTATACATTGCTCATGCATCTTTACTTCAAAGTCTATACATTGGATTTGCTTGTGCATCACAAAGTCTGTACACTGCTGTCTCGTGCATTCTAAGTCCATACACTGCTTTGGGCATTGTTCTTCACAGCATGTCTGTACACTGCATTTGGGCATTGTCCTTCACAGCATGTCTGTACACTGCTTTCACCTGCACGCAATCAAAGTGTGTACAACCTATGCTCGCAGTGCTTAAGTCTATACATTTGCTATCGCTTGTTCTTGCATCCCCCGCAAGTCTGTACATTGAGGTTGCTTGAAGGGCTTCGAGTCTATACACTCTCACCAATGTACATACTTGCCTATATGCTGCATCTAAAGTCTGTACACGCTCATGCATTATTTCATTAAGTCTATACATTGTTTGTTGATCGACTGAAGTAATTCTTTCATTGTACAGGCTGATGAATGGGCACGTGATCCGAGGTTGGGACCTGGCACGTGATCCTAGGTTATCTGGACAGAGAGAGGGCACAAGCCCTGCACGCCCTACATCTGCTGCTGATATAAATAGAAGCGATCGAGCAGAAGAGAAAGATAGTAGAAACTGAAAAAGAAAAAGGCAGAGTGATCGAGCAAGAGAAGGAGAGGGCAGCAGAGAGTGATAGAAGAAGAGAGCAGCAGAGAGTAGAAGAAGGAAAAGAAGAAGAAGAGAAAAGAAGAGATAGAGAGAGCCTACACGATCGAGTGTCAGAAAAAGAAAGAGAAAAAGAGAAGGAGAAGAGAGAGAGTGAGAGTTCATGGAGAAGAAGAAATAAGACTCGACTAAAGATCTGTCTACTGGACCGTGGATCAAATCCAGGCCAGTCAGCTCCATGGGAGCCACATCTATGTTATCATTCTTTACAGCTTTCTGATCGCTGTGTATTTTTCATTTCTTATTTTCCTTTTTATGTGGTCATCATTGTTCTTCCGACTCTCTGGACTGAGGTCGGGTTCCTCCTGTGGACTCAGGAGAAGGGAGACATTGTGTCTCTGGTTGCAAGTGGTAGGGAGTCACTTGTGGGTTTCCCTATGGGTTGGAGGAAGGGAGATTCGTCTCCGGTTCTGGTCTTGTGGGTTGCAAGTCCAGGTGTTCCCTCCTGGTCTGGAGGAAGAGAGACTTCGGTCTCTGGTTTGCTAGTGACTGGGTGTCACTAGTGGTTCCCTCCGGTTGGGAGGAAGAGGGGAGGTTGTTCCCCTGGTCAAGCTGTTTGGCAGCAAGTGTTTGCAGACCGAGTCTGCTATTCTAGCGTTGCTAGTGGAAGCCTCACTCCGGTTGGGAGTGAGGGGTGGACGTAGGTCTTGGTGACCGAACCACCTAAAAATCCTCTCTGCAGTGTGGTTGTGTTTTGCTCCTTGTCTTCTACCTCCTTCACAGGTTGCCTTAGCATTCTCGTTTCTATCTGTGCTGCTTCCGCTAGTTGCTTGTTTAGGCGCGCCTTATATATTTGCTCAGTGGTTTAAAAGAGAATTTAACTTGTTCTTCAGATTGTCTATTTGCCTTGATAGTGTTCTAGTCTTTTATTGAGCGAAAAGTTTTTAAGGGTGGGATTCATTCACCCCCCCTCTGAATCCATCGCACCGATCCTATCAATTGGTATCAGAGCGGTGTCTGCTTAGTAGGTCCAGCGACCTGCAGATCCGACCCTGCTGTCTTCGGTGCATTTTTGTTATATTTGGTTTATCGATTTAAATCCACTGTTTTGAATTAGTTTTGATCTGCTTCAATGGCTCATCCACCCGTCCTTAGTGGTTCTGATTTCAACCAGTGGCACAGTACTTTCTGTGCTCATGTTAAATCTGTTGATCCAGACCTGTGGAAAGTGATTTCACATGGTCCACATAGACTACCAAAAGATCAGTCCAAATGGACTAACAAGCATCGATCTATGTGTGCAGAAAATCAGAAAGCACTGGAGTTAATGCAGGCCGCGACTAATCGAGCTCTTCATTCATGTTTCCTTGGTTGCAGATCTGCAAGGGATATATTGAAGATGATGAAGAGAGCTGAGAAAGGAAATCAAACAAGCTGCATGATGGCTAATGGAAGTAATCAAAGTGGCAGCCAAAATGAAGCAGAGGATGATGATGAGGTAAACCCTTTTGAGAACTATACTTTAGATGATTGGGAGAATTCGTATGCTGAATTATTAAAGTCTCATGAACAGTTAAGAAAACAATACAAAAAATTGAAGAAGAGTAGTAGGTCAGACAGTTTGAACTCTGATTGTAAAAATTGTGCTGAACTGAAAAATGTTCATGATGCTTGTATGTCTGATATTCAAATGTTAAAAAAATAAATTTCGTTGCTGAAGATTGAGAATCAAGATCATGTAAAAGAAATCTCTGAACTTGAAAAGAAGCTTAGCCTAACTTGTCATAAGTCTGTTCAGAGTAAGGATTTGCTGAAAGATTTTGAATGTGTTAAATCTAATCTAAACAAGCTGAAATGTGAGAATGACTCTCTTAGAAAATCTGCTAAAGAAAATGAAGAAAGATTTGGGAAACTTGAGCTAGAGAAGAACTTGTTTGCTGAAAAATTTAATGCCATAAAATCTGTAAATATAGAATTACAGAAAGATTTTGAAAAACAGCAAAAAGAATTGAAGGAGTTTGAAGCTGGGAGAGAAAGCAAGGTTAACTCAGAAGATCAGACTCTAATAAATGAGTTAATTCAAAATGATAAGCTTAAGGAAAAAAATGAGAAGTTAAAACAGCTAAACTCCACTATGTCTGAGAGACTTCTAGCTTTAGAAAGAGGAAAAACTATTTACGTTGAAGATCTTGATAAACTGAGCAATCTGGAACAGGAAGTTGAGAAATATAAAACTGCTAACAAGGTGCTAACTAAATGTGTGAATTGCAGTGAGCAAGAGATTGTCAGTTACGAGTTACACATTACCTCTCTCGAAAATGAAATTCAATATTTGAAGAGTTCTCTGTCTAAGTTTGTGAGTGGGCAAGAAAACCTAGACAAGCTACTAGGTGTAAAAGTCAATGTCAAAAAGGAAGGGTTGTGCTACAATAATCTAAATAAAAAGGTTTTTCAGAACAAAGTAATGACATCATTTGTAAATGCTTCAAATGTAGCCACAACATCAAAAGATAAACAGCCCATTGCTCAGAAAATGCTGGGAACAAAGGTTAATTTTAAAAAAGAGGGACTGGGTTGCAATCCAGTCATGAGGAAGGTTGATGGATCCAACCTGAAAACTATTTTCGTTAAATCTTCAGAACAAGAAAAGCCTTCTACCTCATCTCCACCTCAGTACAAGGCTAAGAAAATAGAAAAATAGGATAAAAATCAGAAAAAGACTGGAAAACAGAAAATAAATAAAAAAGGTTCATCAGTGCATGTTGATCACAGTCCTCACACACACTCACATGCATCTAAAAAGAAAATGATCTGTCATTACTGTCATAGATTTGGACATCTGATGCATGAATGTAAGTTGATGGAGAAGGATGATATGAATGCAAGGAAATTTCATGATAAAAATCATTCACCTCAGAAAAAGAAAACTGAATGTCTGCACTGTGGCATACTAGGACACAGTATTACACAATGCTGCTTTACAAATGGTAAGAAAATATCTTTTTCACATCATGCTAAATTCCCTGCAAATAGAAAGTTTTTTGATAAACTTTAATTTGTCTTTAACAGAAAGTCTGTTGCATGCTCTAACTGTTGGAAGTCAGGCCATCTGGCCAGAGAATGCTGGTCACCTATTAAGAGAAGAAATCACTCTTCTCACTTTGAATATGAAAAGTCTGGCTACAATGCAGTAAATTACCGGCCGAATGATAACAAAGGACAGAACCTTCATGCAAACAACAGAAACTTTAATTCTCATACACATAGATTTCATGATCATGCTAATGTGTACAATGAGAACAAAAATTATGTTTCATGTCGTTATTGTCGTGGCTTTGGTTATTCAATGAATAATTACTATTTGATGAAATCTGATGACCTTCATGCACAAACATTGTTGAGAAAACCTGCTAGGAATGTCACTTTTAATTCAGGACCCAAGACCTCTTGGGTACCTGTTTGTGCAAAATGAACATTATTTTGCAGGTGTGCCTTGGGACTGAGAAAATAAACAGGGGTTAATAAACTAAGGCACTTGAGTATGAAAAACCCCAGGTCTACACTTTTCAGGTCAGTTACGTGAACTCTCTTTAAACCTTGTCATCTGAAATTTCTGGTTGAGATGTTTGCATAATCTGTTAAGCATACATAGCTGCATGTGTTATCTGCACTACTCTGTTTGAATCTTCTTCTTGCATATTGAAATTCATTGCATATCTTGTTTGTTGTGTTCATGCATATTTGTCATTTTTTTTGGACACTATGAGTATTCATGTCTCTCAATGCTCATATGAATTGACTGTTTAGATGTTGAAATGAGAATAAACTTGCAATTTCTGAAAATCTGAACTGCATATGAATGTTGTTTGATAATGTAATCTGTCTATTGCATAGCTCACTGAAAATCTGGATTGCTTATAGGACTGCATGTTGAATTATCATGATTGACCACTATGGTATATCAAATAGTAAGCTACTAAAAGGCAGGGAAATCTGTCTGGAGGTTCTTACTGTGTGTGAGATGGTCTTTTAGACCAGGTTCTCCGCCTAGTACCATGGGTCATATTGCTTGATAGGGCAGTCTGAATGTGCATGAGTCTCAAAGACATATGTTCAGTTCTCATGGCAAACATTGCATGTTTTAAGGGAGAGTTAATTGCATGTCTTTGCATAGCAATCAATATTGAGTCTTTGCATATCTTTGCATACATGTAGTTAATTTTGCATTGCATCTCATTACATTGAAAATGCTAAAAAGATTGTTTGAATGTATATTGTCAGGGGGAGCCAATGCATTGCATGCAGGTTGTCAAACGCATACACTTGTCAGAATTCATTGCATATCCTTCCTTATTGATTTTGTTGACAAACCTTGATCATATTTTGAAAACACTAGGCTTCAAAATCTCTTCTATCATTTGGTATCAGAATTCTATCAGTCTTTCATGAAGATTTAAATGGGGCTATCTCGATCATAAATCTGAAAACACTTGAACTAGGAATCTTCTATTATACGATTTTATGAATATCTGAAATAACTCAGGTGGTTTAAGTTTAATGTATTCATTGAGTTTGACTTTAAAATCTCTTAAAAAAATATCTGAATCATGTTTAATAAACTTTAACCAATTGTTTCATGCTGTGTCTTGTAAAAACTTTTGAAATCTGCACTATTGATTACTTGGCTTTATTTGGTTAAGTACATGAAATTATTATTGATTTGAAGCAAATGAAATTTTCTGAAATGTCGAAAGGGTAAATTCTGTCAGAGCAATGACTTTGGTCACCGAGAAACACATGTCCAAAGGACTGTGTCATGAGGTGCCATAGTTAACTCTGCTTAAGAATGAGTGTTAATCAGGCAGAGCATTGGCATGCACACTGAGAAATACATCTCACTCATCAAGAAATGAGTTGAGATATGTCATGAGGTGTAAATGTTACCTCTGTTTATATAAAGCATGACTGTTAGTTACACTAAGTGCTTAGAGATATTGGCGTCTGATCAACGTATATCCTCTAGTTACAAGGTGTACACTGAACTAGAGTGCTAGTAAAATTTGTAGCATGAAAATTTGTTGAACAAATTGCTATATTTGAATTTTGATACAAAAATTAAATTGCTACAACCCTAGACAAAATCATATGACTTCATAATTGCTTGATCTCAATACTAGTGCATGTAATTCTGAAAGAAGTCAATAATTTTGATTGTGTAAGAGAAAGGGAGATTAATCAAGATATATATATGAGGGCTTGGTTCATTTTTATCAAACCGTGACTTTAGATATAAATACAGAATTTTATTGACAAACTTAGCATACATCATGTTTAAACCCTGCTGATCAATAAAATTCACTCATAAGCCCTTATAATGGAAGACTTTGAAAACTTATGTTTTGAATTTATGAGATTGATATCTCCTTGAAAATCTTGTTGAATTTCTTATGATTGGAGCCTATTTGAAATTCTTTTCCTCACTGTCCTTGATTCATCATGACCTGAACTTATCCTTGATTGCCCCTGTGGTCTCCTTCTCATTCATTTCATAAGGTTCCATTTATTGAGGGGGAGCTTCCTTGTCATATGAATCATGCTGCACAGAAATTCTTAAAGGGGGAGAATTGTCTTGCATTCATACATTTAGGGGGAGCTCTTGCATTTGTTGTTGCATCTGCTTCTCTGCATTCATACCTCTTCCATGATTTTTTTTTAAACAAAGGGGGAGAAATTGGTATGAGTCATATTGCTCTTTTGGGAAAAATGTGCTTTCATATAGTTAAAGGGAGAAATGTTATTTCAATCGTTTCATACCTGCTTAATTTTCCTCTCTCTAACTAATGTCTTTTTGCTGAAGTCAAATGGGGGGAATATTTTTGACTTGAGTCAGTGTGACTCATAGTGTTGCCATCATCAAAAAGGGGGAGATTACTGTGCCCCTGTGGTTTTGATGATAGCAAACACTATAAGTCACCATTTGCATGTGTGCATGAAAGACCTTGTTGATTCATTTAAGTGCATTCATATGTGTTCATGTATTTGTGAATGTGTGTTCATGTATTTGTGAATGTGGGGTTGTGAATGACTTTCCATGCCATGCACTGTTCTGCTTGCAAAATAGAGTCTGCACATTGCCTGTAGTCTACACATCACTGCATAGTCTACACATCCTTGGCTGTGCGATCATTCAGCAAGTCTAAACATTGTCTCGCACACACACACATAGTCTGCATATCAAGTCTAGTCATTGTGCATTCCTTCATATGAAGTCTATACACTGCATGCTACAAAGTCTGCACATCCCATTTGCCAAGTCTGTACATCGGCATGCATTACTTCAAGTGTGTACAGCCAGTGCATTCATTCGTCTCAAGTCTATACATCGCATAGCATGTCTCTCCAGCAAGTCTATACACTGCATGCTCACACAACCACTCAAGTCTATACATCGCATTGCATTATCAAGTCTGACATTCATTAGTGGCAAGTCTATACATTCCTTGAATTCAAGTCTGTACATTGGCCAAGTCTACACATCGTCTTCTTACTTCAAGTATGCACATTGGCCAAGTCTGTACATCACCACTTGTTCATGCATATGTGCAAGTCTATACATTGTCCTGTAGCTTGCACGAAGTCAAGTCCATACATTGCCCTGTAGCTTGCTTAGCTGAAGTCTGTACATCCACCGTTGAACTTTTCAAGTCTATACATCAGTGAAGTCTGTACAGTCAGTGTGTTTCACTCATCTAAAGTCTATACATTCCTTCCCATCTTTACCTACGTTCTGAACTGAGCAAGTCTATACATTCCTTTCCTTTGCCTACATTCAGAACACAAGTCTACACACTGTCCTGTAGCTTGCATGAGTCATTGAAGTCTGTACATCGCTTGGCGCTCACCAAGTCTATACATCGCTTGGCGCTCACCAAGTCTGTACATCGCCTTGGAGCTTTCCAAAGTTTATACATTGCTCACATCTGTAGATTCTCCTTTAAAATATCCACACTTAAAAATATAAAAAGCAATAAGATATATGGGTGAAAGCAATAAAAATAGCACGATGTGCTAATGTGGAGTGTGTGTGATCGCCAGAGACACGAGGGTCTCAAAGAGGAGATTGATATGGGAAGATGATCGCAAAATACCTCAAATATGCGGGGGATGTGAGTATTCCTTTCTCTTCAAATCGGCCGGCCGACGAAGAGAGTTCTTCCTTTAATTACCCTTGCAAAAAAAAAAAGACAAACACCAATGAAGAAATTGTATTAGATATGTGGTGAGTGTAGCATCAATTCATGATAGAAATATGTGAGCATGAAAGCATGTGCAAGAACGCACCTTATGGGTGGTTGCCCTTAAACCCCTATGCAAAAGGGTGTGGGGAGATATGATGATATGATGAATGGTGATATGAATATGATAAAAAGGTGTGCAAGAGTGCACTGTATGGAGGTCTCAACGTGGTTGAGAAGGGGAGTTAATAGGATAATGATGCATGCACATGATAAAAATAAAATAAAGAAAATAGAGGGGAGATAAGAAAAATCTGTTTGTTGCTTGGCTTTGATATTCAATGAGGAGGAAGACTCGATGGGATGAAGATTTGTGCAGTGCAGAGCCTCCTCCCGAGCCAATAGCAACAGCACCTGCTCCTGCGAGAGAAGGAAAAAAAAAGAAACAGAAGAAGAAAAGAAGAAGAAAACAGAAGCAGAAGAAGAACGGAGGGAAAGAAGGGGGGTGTCGAACAGAAGAGAAGAAATCGGAGGGGATCCGAAGAAGAGGAGTCCAACCAAACAACAGAGCCATTGGCTCTATTAAATAGGTTGAGGAAGAGATAAACATGGGCAAGAGTCCTAAGAGGGAAATGATAAGAATGGGCAAGAGCCCAAACCAAGTAGGCATCTATCGAAGCAAGGACTCTCTGGGGAAAGGGCCGCGTAGCCAGAAGGTAAAACACGCCTTAGGTAAGGGCGTCAATTTATGAATTGAGGACCTACCCATAGGGCGTTTCTCAAAAACACGCCCTGCACAAGGGCGTTTCTCAAAAACCAAATTTAGAAATAAAAACTCCCCATATTTGAAAAATGTAAAAACACGCCTTAAACAAAGCCACTTTTTAAAAAGCGCCCCTTGGAAGGGCGTTAATTTAAAGAGCTCAAATGGGGAAGTCGGTCAAAACCAAAAGAATTAACGCCCTAAGGTGTGGTCGTCCTTTCTTTAAGAAACGCCCTAGGTTAAGTCATGTTTTGAAGAAAACACGCCCTTACCCAGGTCGTGAATTTAGAAAATTCATAAAATAGATAAAATGGGGGAGAAATAGATAAAATGGGAGAAAACGCCCTAGACAAGGTCGTGTTTCAAAAACACGCCCCTGATGAGGGCGTGAATTCAGAAAATAGAGATAAATGCCCAGAAAATCCAGAAAAATAGGAAAAATGAGATAAATGAAGAAAAATAGGAGAAATTCAAGAAAAAGTGGGAAAACCACTCAAATAAGCTGATTTGAGGGTCAAATGGGGCATCGCAGAGCGATATGAAATATACTCAAAATGATGTCAATTTTAGCGTGTCTACAGCTGCCCCGCCTTGGCGTCTGCTTTGCAGGGGAGCGTAGCAAACTGAAAAGTAGATACCAAGGTGTGATGAGACACGCAATCAACATCACTTGATGAGAATCAAATCAAAAGTACGAGATGAAGCAAATCTCGGGAAATTCAAGAAAATCAACAATGTTTGGATAAAAGGGGAGATGCGCACGCGGTGCACGAAGGAGATAAAATAAATGATCAACTTCCAACGCGGTGGAAGTACCCCAGGTCACAAACCTGCAGGTTTCACCATTGGGGAGCGGTTACCAGCCAGTGGACGTGCTGCAGCCAAGGTGGATCAAAGGAAAGGAGATTAAAAATAAGATGATAAAAATCCAAACAAGGAGCTTTCGAAAAAATCACCCAAAACAGCGACAAAACGAACTGAGGATCCAATTCGGCAAGGAAAATCTCATATCGAGAAAGATTAAGATCAATTCAACTCTCACATCAGCTTATCAAAAATGATTTTTCAACAATTGCTTCAAAGTCCTACATGAATGCATGCTGGGCTAAAGGGAAAATAACAAATGAAAATATAATATAATCAAGGATAATATTGTTAAACTGCCCAGACTGGGTCAAGAAACCAATTCTGCGAGCTGATACTAAGCCGAAGCCCGTTTATCCACGCACCAACTCGTAAAAAGGGAACCATCGTCCCCAGCCTTGGACGGCTCAACGGCCTATCCGTGTGACTAAGACGCCTCTGGAATCATCATTGTTTTTGATGAAGGGGAACTCAAATTCTAGATTTACCAAAGCCACAAGGTCCTTGATATAATCTAATAGTGTAATAACATATAGTAGAATGCATACAGGGGGAGATGGTGGAGCAATAAGCATGGGAACTGGGAAATGAGCTGTAAGCATCGTGGGACTTTGATGATGATGCCCAGTCGGCGGGACCAAGAGCTTCTTATCCTGCGCTCAAAAATTCATCAGCCAAGATATAACAAGCAATGAATAAGGCATTGAAGCGTAGCAAGCATAGCATGAATCAAAGCAACCAATCATAGCATATATCGTGAACAGCATAAGTCAAATCATGGCATGGCATAGCAAAGCATCATTATTTGTTGTTGTTTGTCATGAGGATGACAATCTAGCTAATCAAGTTTTGGAGTTAAATAATCAGGATCTGATAATGCCCGTTGGCGGAGTAATCAGATGAAACGAGCAGGAGTTGATTGAAAGATTTGGAGATGAATAATCATGAGATATGATAATCAGAATGATATAGGGAGATGATGCCCCTGGGTGGCATGTCATGAGAATATTGGGAAGAATCAATATATTGATAGCAATGAGTGGAGAGAGGACCCATCCCGTGCTTTTGGTCTCTACAAAGCTGTTCCTGCAAAACACCATCAGAAAATACAATGCAAATTTTTGGATTTTAGAAATATGCAAATTTTTATGAGTTTTGATATATGCAAATTTTTATGAGTTTTGAAAATATTTGAATTTTTATGGAGATTTTGGAAATATTCAAATTTTTGTGGAGATTTTTGGAAAATATTTTGAATTTTTGTTGGGATTTTGATCGGGAAATATTCAATTTTGTTTGAATTTTGGCTTAGACATTGTTAATGCAGCATCAAAGGGTTGTTTTGAACCACTGGCTAGGGGTCCTCGTTCCTTCCCTTTTTGCTTAAAACTGCCCAAAGCCGGGTGTGCATTGAAAGTGGCGCCCTATAACCGACCGTCTTTGATCAACGGTGCCCCTACCAAGGCCATACCCGAGAAACATTCGGTCTTGGAGGGAGGAGAGAAGAACAATTGTGGATAAGCTTTATGCAGGATGGGAGATATCAAGACTTGAATTCCTTCCAAGGTGTTAACCCTCAAAGAGGTAGTCTGTTGTGCCGGGGCTTTGTGTCTTTAATTTTTAGACCCTTGACATGCATACGACCAGGGTTTTCCCTGCGGGGACTTTGCCACTCTTGACATGTCTTAATTCATACTTTTGCTTTTATCGAAATTCTGACTTGATTTTCATAATAGCCCTTTTGGCTAGATGTATATCATGAAAGCTCATATGAAAACTCATATTGATGTTGATTTTGGGTCAAGACTGCCCCTATTTGAGACTCCTCTCGTATTGGGGATTACCTAGGTTGGTCATCTCATCCGTCAACCTCTTGCACCTGCATTCGGCCGAGTAAAGAAGAGAAAAAGACTTTCAGAAATTCATGGCATGGCCAAGGTAGGAACGGTGTTTTAACCAAAAGAGCCGGCTAAGGACGCCGTGAAGTGTGTGGAATGCCCAACCGAGGGTTACTTTTAAACAAGCGGGGAGAGAATGTTGAATTCCTAGCGCGGGTTTTTATTAACCAGAGGTGCTGCAAAAGCAAGCCTAAAGACTCTTTTTGAGAATGATTTCAATTAAACAAAAGCTTAAGATAAAGGTTTAAAACACCACTCTTAATCTCGTTAAGAAGCACTTGATTTTGAAAATCATGCGTGAAGTAATGATGAAAATGATATTATTAAAATGCATACTTACGCCAATATGTTACCTTGCAACCTTTGTAGAAGCAGCTGTCAGAGGCGAGGTTGATCATCATGGGATTTGTCCTCTTTGGCAGTCAAAAGGATTGGAAGCAAAGGATTTGAAAGTGGCTTAACAAGAATGAGTAGTGCCCAGACCAGACTCAGACGAAATAAGGAGAAAAAGGAAAAAAGATAAGGGCTAGAACTCCCTTATTAAGGTGCGGAGACCCTGATCACATGAAAGGTCTACAGAAGGAGAGGAGAATTAGAAGGAGGAGTGAGGACTAAAGCCTCGAAAGCAGTGGGAGAAAGGGCAAATGCCCAAGGCAGTGGATGTGGAAGAAGTTGGGTCGGACCCAGAATCAGGAGGAATTAGAAGAAGAAATTGGTAGATAGAAAGAGGTGGATCCGGAGGGTCCGGAGGTAGTGGAGGATCGTGATAGGAGAAATCATCCGGGGGCTCCGGAGGGATAACGAAAGAAGGGACGCGATGCCCTGGGGAGAAATAGGGAAAAGATGATGAAAAAGATGACGGAAAAGGAAGAAGAGAATAAAAGATATGGAGTCCCGGAGGAGCAAAAAGATGAATTGAAGGAAATATGGAAGGTCCGGAGGTTCCGGAGGAATGAAATCAGGAGGGTCGCGATGCCCTGGGAGATGATAGAGAGAATAAGACGGAGAATCCGGAGGTTCCGGAGGAATAAAATCAGGAAGGAGGAGGTGGAAAGGGGCGTCGTGCCCGAGGAAAAAGTCCGGAGGTTCCGGGGGATGAGAATGAAAAGGGGCGTGATGCCCGAGGGGAAAGTCCGGAGGTTCCGGAGGAAGCAAATAGAAAGGGGCGCGATGCCCGGGGAAAAGATGGAGACAATCAGGTGGAGAATCCGGAGGTTCCGGAGGGAGCAAATGGAAAGGGGCGCGATGCCCGAGAGATAAGTCCGGAGGTTCCGGAGGAATAGAACCAGAAAGGGCGAGATGCCCAAAGAGGAGGGATAAAATTCCTGGAGGTTCCAGGGAGATAGCAGGAAAGGGGGCGCGATGCCCCAAGGGGAGTGGACAAAAAGATGAATATGAATAAGATGGGAAATGCGAAATATCCGGCGGTGCCGGAAGACGAGGAAGGTACGGGTTTGGAAACCCGGGAAGCAGGAGATGCAATTGTATGCGAATGCAATGCAATGAATGCTGTGAATGCATGAATGCAACAAAATGCATGAGATGCAAGGAATATGGAGAATATGAAGGGCGAGAGGACGAGATCCTCCTCTTAACCCTGGGAATGGCCCATGAAGAAGAAGTGATAGAGATGGACGAATAGAAAGTGGAACAAATAAGGGATGGTCCCTTAGCATCAAGGTAACTGCCCCTCCATGGCAGTGAACATGTACGGCCAATTGGCCCAATAAAGGAAGCTTCAATAAATGACAACCCCTTTGGAAAGCGAAGCTCAATAAAGTGAGGGAGTCGTTGAGTTGGAACGGGAAGCATTATGTTGCCCATTGATGGTGATGAATATGGAATGTTGAATAAAATGGGCATTCACCCCTTGTAAATGAATTCGGAATTCGAAGGTTTGAACAAAGGGTGCCCTGCCCGGCCTTCATACGGCGTTAACGCTTGGCATCTGTTGAGCAGTGGCGGTGACTCGGCCTCTTCGATCATGCGCGGCACAATAACCCGGATTGGCATCCGGTAAATAAATTCTTGAATCTTGAATGGCACAGTCGTGGCCAAAGTCTTCTTGCCCGCCTTTTGCTTATCCTTGGCGCGAGTAGCTGCAGAAGCACGCCCCTTCCGAGTAACAAAGGGAGGTGAGGCGGAGGCGGGAGGCTCCGTGGATGGTGGAGTTATAATGGAAGGTGTTGGCAAATGTGGAGGCAGAGGTTCAAACACATCGAGTTTCTCCCTTTGCTTGCAAGCGGTCGGGGTTAGCTCGAGTGCAAAAAGGGGCGGATCCTGCTCAGGACTAACCATGGGTAAAGGCGTAAGGCTATATGGTGGAGGAATAGGCAATGTGGGTTTTAAAGGGATAATGGAAAGCCGAGGTGGCGGTAATGGGAGGCTAATTGGGGAAGGTTTAACGGTAGGCTCAATGGAGGCCGATGGTGTGGAGGTTAATGGTTTAAGGAGTGGAGGTGTAATTGGTAGAGGTTTAATGGAAGGTTTAGGGGAGGTTAGTGTGAAGGTTAATGGTGTAACTGGAGGAGGTGTAATTGATGGAGGTTTAATGGAAGGGGGAGACTCAAAATGTGCCGGTGTGGGTGATTGAAGTATCGACCCATCATCGTAACATCAGGAGGTCTCATAAATGGGGGTTGGATCGGGGATGGTTTCATCCTGAGCAGGAGGTTCATCGAATGATAGCGAAGGGAGCGGGAAATTAAGGAAACTCGGAAGGGGTGCCTGCGGAGCTTCATCATCATCGTACACTACCTCGGATTCTTCAGTTGTTGGTTCTTCCTCGCTTGGAATGCCGATATCATAATCATCTCTCCTATCCTTCCATTCTCTCTCCAACTTAGTAATCTTGTCCAAAGCGGCATGGAGAGGATTGACCGGAGTAGGAGGAACCGTGACCCTCTTTAATTGTTCCTCCATGGAAGTAATCTTATCAAAAAGAGATTGTTGGAGGGGTGTGACTTGAACAATAGAAGGTTGGCAGGGCCTTGAAGGAGGAGGGGCCGCATAAAAAGGCCGTGGAGGGGAGTTGACGGTATGACTCGTAAAAGAACCCGGATGGGCCGGATTGCAATGAATAAATGGGCCTCGGGGCCGTGAGGGAGGAGGAATAGAAGGAGGCGGGTGTCGGATCACCCGAGTAGAATGAATAGGGGGAGATGGGTAATGGGATACCCGAATATGATTGGAAGGAGGAGGTGGGTGATGGGCCACCCGTGTAGAATTGGAGGGAGATGGGTGATGGGCCACCCGAATAGAATTGGAAGGAGGGAGAGATGCATGAGATGTACCCTCAACGGCAGCCTTAAGGGCTTGGATCTGTTGAGGGGTAAGATGATCTAATGCATGGATGATTCGAGAGACCTTCTCGTCATTGGGAGGAGACGGTCCCGAGGGAATAGTGGCTCGAACTTGAGGAGGGGGACCATAAGAATGGACATTGCCCATGGGTTGGGTATGACCATGAGAATAAGGACGTGGTCCCTTGAAAGAATGGTGAGAATGCTGATTAACATGTTAAAATCGAGGATATGAAGTGCTAGGTTGTGCATCCTCATGAATTGAATTGAACATGTTTCTATCATGGTAAGCCATTATATAATCAAAAATTCTCAATAATTATGCAAATAAGCACACAAGTTGGAATGGTTACCGTGATTTTTGATTGTTTTATCCTTGGTGAATTAAGGATTTTAATAAAGTTTGGAAAGATTCACACAAGGAGAGTCCTAGTTTCAAAATGAGATTTGAACTCCAATGCCAACTAGGAACTCTCACTCACCACGTATTAGGCCAACTATATCGGGACTCCAAAAGGGTACAACCTGCCCGGCGTCCGTGAGGGAATCCACGGGTGCGGGGGCTTATGGAGGCTTGGAAAAGGGATTTCCAATCCAAAGAGACAGAATGCTCAATGGAGGGTCGTCCCGATTCCAAGAGGGTGTGTGGATCCAAATGAAGAGGAGGAGGCTCCCAAACCAAATGCAAATATGAATGCAACAGGGTAAACAGGCCAACCACAATAATATGATCAATCAACAAAAATAAGCATGAAATATCATGGAAAACCACAGCCGGGGGTTCTGGAAACCCACAGTAAAAACACGCCCGGGAAGGGGGCGCTACTAAAAAGACACGACGATGTGACTGTCGTGAATCAACCTGACGGGCCTAGGGGCTGGCGAAAACACGCCTTAGGGTGAGGCGCTATCAATAAACGGACGCCCTGTTCAGCGGGCGTCAACTCAGGAGACACGCCCTGATGAGGGGCGCTAATAAATAAAAGAACGCCCTTGGGCAAGGCGTGAAACACTGGCAGCAGATATATGCAAAATATATGATATGAAGAAAGCATAGGGGTTTGGCAAAACACAGGAAGAAAACGCCCTGGGGAAGGGCGCTACCAATGGAAAAAGCGCCCTTCGGTAGGGCGTGAAACACCGCGGGCAGATGCCAACCAAGTCAAGGAACGCCCTGGGTCAGGGCGCTACCAATAAACGAACGCCCTATGAAGTGGGCGTCAAATCAATAGAAACGCCCTGATCTGCGGCGCTACTCAATAACAGAACGCCCTCGGACAAGGCGTGAATTCACAGGAAGCAACAAAACCCGGAAGTAAGCTGGAAAACGCCCTAGCAGAGGACGTAAAATATTAATAAGACGCCCTGTGTCAGGGCGTTAAATCAATAAAAACGCCTCTTCCAGAGGCGTGAATTCATCTTGACCAGGAATCCTTCGCGGCCAGCAACAGCAGAGGAACACTCATAGAATCAATGCAATCAACAAATATGAATATCAAAAGGGCACGCGAGGGTGCCAAGGGGAAAGGGGTAATGAAAGAAGAACACAAAGTGTCCCACCGTGATCGCCAATTTGTAGATCTCTAATTAGAAATCCACACTTAAAAATATAAAAAGCAATAGATATATGGGTGAAAGCAATAAAAATAGCACGAGGTGCTAATGTGGAGTGTGTGTGATCGCCAGAGACACGAGGGTCTCAAGAGGATATTGATATGGGAAGATGATCGCAAAATACCTCAAATATGCGGGGGATGTGAGTATTCCTTTCTCTTCAAATCGGCCGGCCGACGAAGAGAGTTCTTCCTTTAATTACCCTTGCAAAAAAAAAGACAAACACCAATGAAGAAATTGCATTAGATATGTGGTGAGTGTAGCATCAATTCATGATAGAAATATGTGAGCATGAAAGCATGTGCAAGAACGTACCTTATGGGTGGTTGCCCTTAAACCCCTATGCAAAAGGGTGTGGGGAGATATGATGATATGATGAATGGTGATATGAATATGATAAAAAGGTGTGCAAGAGTGCACTGTATGGAGGTCTCAACGTGGTTGAGAAGGGGAGTTAATAGGATAATGATGCATGCACATGATAAAAATAAAATAAAGAAAATAGAGGGGAGATAAGAAAAATCTGTTTGTTGCTTGGCTTTGATATTCAATGAGGAGGAAGACTCGATGGGATGAAGATTTGTGCAGTGCAGAGCCTCCTCCCGAGCCAATAGCAACAGCACCTGCTCCTGCGAGAGAAGAAAAAAAGAAACAGAAGAAGAAAAGAAGAAGAAAACAGAAGCAGAAGAAGAACGGAGGGAAAGAAGGGGGGTGTCGAACAGAAGAGAAGAAATCGGAGGGGATCCGAAGAAGAGGAGTCCAACCAAACAACAGAGCCATTGGCTCTATTAAATAGGTTGAGGAAGAGATAAACATGGGCAAGAGTCCTAAGAGGGAAATGATAAGAATGGGCAAGAGCCCAAACCAAGTAGGCATCTATCGAAGCAAGGACTCTCTGGGGAAAGGGCCGCGTAGCCAGAAGGTAAAACACGCCTTAGGTAAGGGCGTCAATTTACGAATTGACGACCTACCCATAGGGCGTTTCTCAAAAACACGCCCTGCACAAGGGCGTTTCTCAAAAACCAAATTTAGAAATAAAAACTCCCCATATTTGAAAAATGTAAAAACACGCCTTAATAAAGCCACGTTTAAAAACACGCCCCTGAGAAGGGCGTTAATTTCAAGAGCTCAAATGGGGAAGTCGGTCAAACCAAGAAGAATTAACGCCCTCAGGTGAGGTCGTCCTTTCTTTAAGAAACGCCCTTGGTTAAGTCATGTTTTGAAGAAAACACGCCCTTACCCAGGTCGTGAATTTAGAAAATTCATAAAATAGATAAAATGGGGGAGAAATAGATAAAATGGGAGAAAACGCCCTAGACAAGGTCGTGTTTCAAAAACACGCCCCTGATGAGGGCGTGAATTCAGAAAAATAGAGATAAATGCCCAGAAAATCCAGAAAAATAGGAAAAAGGAGATAAATGAAGAAAAATAGGAGAAATTCAAGAAAAAGTGGGAAAACCACTCAAATAAGCTGATTTGAGGGTCAAATGGGGCATCGCAGAGCGATATGAAATATACTCAAAATGATGTCAATTTTAGCGTGTCTACAACATCATCAAGTCTGTACACTCGCAGCAGCATTGTTCACAGCACACACCAAGTCTACACATCGCCGTGTTCACTTGTTTCAAGTCTGTACATTGGTTCAGGCTTTCCAAGTCTGTACATTGGCCTTCAAGCTTTTCAAGTCTGTACATTGGCCTTCAAGCTTTCAAGTCTATTCATTCAGATGAACTTAGAATTTGACGACCACCAGAAGTGGCGTCACTTTTGAATCAAACGCCTAGGAAGAAGGCGTCATTTACGTTGTGCATACTTTGATGCCGTAGCCAAGTCTATACACTCGCTAGTGTGCACATGCTAAGTCTATACATTGCTCATGCATCTTTACTTCAAAGTCTATACATTGGATTTGCTTGTGCATCACAAAGTCTGTACACTGCTGTCTCGTGCATTCTAAGTCCATACACTGCTTTGGGCATTGTTCTTCACAGCATGTCTGTACACTGCATTTGGGCATTGTCCTTCACAGCATGTCTGTACACTGCTTTCACCTACACGCAATCAAAGTGTGTACAGCCTATGCTCGCAGCGCTTAAGTCTATACATTTGCTATCGCTTGTTCTTGCATCCCCCGCAAGTCTGTACATTAAGGTCGCTTGAAGGGCTTCAAGTCTATACACTCTCACCAATATACATACTTGCCTATATGCTGCATCTAAAGTCTGTACACGCTCATGCATTATTTCATTAAGTCTATACATTGTTTGTTGATCTACTGAAGTAATTCTTTCATTGTACAGGCTGATGAATGGGCACGTGATCTGAGGTTGGCACCTGGCACGTGATCCTAGGTTATCTGGACAGAGAGAGGGCACAAGCCCTGCACGCCCTACATATGCTGCTGATATAAATAGAAGCGATCGAGCAGAAGGGAAAGATAGTAGAAACTGAAAAAGAAAAAGGAAGAGTGATCGAGCAAGAGAAGGAGAGGGCAGCAGAGAGTGATAGAAGAAGAGAGCAGTAGAGAGCAGAAGAAGGAAAAGAAGAAGAAGAAGAGAAAAGAAGAGACAAGAGAGCCTGCACGATCGAGTGTCAGAAAAAGAAAGAGAAAAAGAGAAGGAGAAGAGAGAGAGTGAGAGTTCGTGGAGAAGAAGAAAGAAGACTCGACTGAAGATCTGTCTACTGGACCGTGGATCAAATCCAGGCCAGTCAGCTCCATGGGAGCCACATCTATGTTATCATTCTTTACAGCTTTCTGATCGCTGTGTATTTTTCATTTCTTATTTTCCTTTTTATTTGGTCATCATTGTTCTTCCGACTCTATGGACTGAGGTCGGGTTCCTCCTGTGGACTCAGGAGAAGGGAGACATTGTATCTCCGGTTGCAAGTGGCTGGGAGTCACTTGTGGGTTTCCTTCCGGGTTGGAGGAAGGGAGATTCGTCTCCGGTTCTGGTCTTGTGGGTTGCAAGTCCAGGTGTTCCCTCCTGGTCTGGAAGAAGAGAGACTTCGGTTTCTGGTTTGCTAGTGACTGGGTGTCACTAGTGGTTCCCTCCGATTGGGAGGAAGAGGGGAGATTGTTCCCCTGGTCAAGCTGTTTGGCAGCAAGTGTTTGTAGACTGAGTCTGCTGTTCTAGCGTTGCTAGTGGAAGCCTCACTCCGGTTGGGAGTGAGGGGTGGATGTAGGTCTTGGTGACCGAACCACCTAAAAATCCTCTGTGCAGTGTGGTTGTGTTTTGCTCCTTGTCTTCTACCTCTTTCACAGGTTGCCTTAGCATTCTCGTTTCTATCTGTGCTGCTTCCGCTAGTTGCTTGTTTAGGTGCGCCTTATATATTTGCTCAGTGGTTTAAAAGAGAATTTAACTTGTTCTTCAGATTGTCTATTTGCCTTGATAGTGTTCTAATCTTTTATTGAGCGAAAAGTTTTTAAGGGTGGGATTCATTCACCCCCCCTCTGAATCCATGGCACCGATCCTATCACAGGTTACCCAGCTGTAGCAGCCTCAGTTTCGTCTTCCTCCGCCACCTCAACCTCAGCCGCTTTATTTTCCTGCTCCAGTTCCTTCCCAGCAGTCTTCTGCAGCCAGCCGTCCTCCGAGAGGCAGGGTCACTCATATTACTCGTGCAGAAGCTGTGGCATCTAATCTGGTAGAAGGTACGGTTTTGATTTATGGCCGTCCAGCTCATGTTCTTTTCGATTCTGGTGCTTCTCATTCTTTTGTGTCCGAGGATTTTATTGCTTGTATTGAGGAGTCGATGACCGAGGTGTTCTGTGAGTTGCTTGTCAAGTTACCCTCTGGAGATTTCATGTCCACTCCATTGTGCCTGGAAGATTCCCCTATTTTCGTCAGTGATCGGCAGTTGCCAACGAGGCTTTATGCATTGCAATTGGCCGAGTATGACGCTATTCTAGGCATGGACTGGCTGGAATTATATGGTGCCGTGGTTGACTGCAGATCCAAGTAAGTCTATTTTAAGCCATGCGAAAAATCAGTCCTCTATTTTCAAGGTACCCGCTTTTATTCTTTTCGTTTGTTTATTCCTGCCGTTAGGTGTAATTTCCTTCCAGTTTCCTCCATGTCCTTCTGTTTAATTTCGGGGATGAAATTACTTTTAGGAGGGAGGGACTATAAGACCCGTGACTTAAACGGATTCTTAGTGGTTCGGATCTAGGTTTAATTCTATGAATTTAGGCTATTTTTATGGATTTTTAGGGTATTTTTATGCATTTAATTGAATTGGTTAGCGTATTTATATAAATGAATTGGGCATATTTATAATTTTGGTTCTTTGAGGGGTTAAACTATAATTTAAAGAATTTTTTAAAAAAAAATAGAAAAATCAGATTTAAAAAAAAACTCACGCACCCCTCTCTCTCTCCCCTCACTCACTCTCGATCTCTCTCTCTTCCCCTCTCTCCCGCACACGTTCTCTCTCCTTCTCTCCCTTTCTCTCTCGGTTTCGGTCCGTTTGGCCTCAGATCGCGACGAGAGAGGTACCGTTGGAATGGGCTCGACGCGAGGATCGCGGTGGCGCCCTTCTTCCCTCGATTCGTGGAGCGTGGAGACGAGACGGGTCGAGAGGAGATGCAACGCTCCGTCGTCCGACCTGCATCAATCCGCGGGCTTCGTCGCGATCGAGGTAGGGGGATGGTTTCCTCGTCTCGCCAGGAACCTATTGACGTTGCATGCGCCATCCGTCGTTGTTTTCACCGATTTCCGTGTAAAACCCCATATTATTATATTTTGGCCTAATTTCTTGAAACCTCTCTCCTCTCTCGATTTCGGCGCAATCGGCCGTAGATCGAGGCGTGGGAGGTACCAACAGGACCAGCTCATCGCGAGGGACGCGTGGGTGCTGACCTCGTTTCAATCCGCGGAGCATGGGGGCACGTGGGGCCGGGAGGTGCCGCGGCATCCTTTCGCATGCATGCACGTCGATCGAGGTTTTCATCGTGATTGAGGTAGGGGGATGGACTCCTTGCCTCGCTAGGAACACTTTGGCACCACATGCACCGCCATGCGTAGTCGTTTCCCTCGATTTTCGTGAAATTCCATTTTTAGTGTAATTTAGCCTCAAATCCTTGAAAATCACTCCATGGGCATCGTTTTTGCGTTTTGATGTATAGTTTAGTGGTGAAGTGATGTAGTTTAGCATGTTTTATAGGTTTTTCTTGTTTTCCCATCAATCCGGCTCGACCGGGAGGGAGTTCGGTTTTGAACTCGACCCGATTATTTTTCAGTTCGTGTAACGGTCCTTCCAGAGACCGTTACACTCTAACGGACCCTTGGGGGTGCGTTACATGCATCGTGACGGAACGCTCCAGGTGCGTCACGCTCTGTGTAACGGAGCACCTGGGCCCGTTACATGACCGTTTTGACCGGTTGGCCATTTAGGGTGGTTGGAGTGACAGTCCATCGCGCGACCATCACAGCCTTGTGACGCACCACTCCAGGTGCGTTACGTTGTAGAAAAATGGTGGGTTTTTATAGTTCGGGCAAGCACAACGGACCGGGGGAGGCGCGTTACATTCAGTGTAACGCCCCTATCCTGGTGCGTTACAGCCTGTGTCCCCTATAAAACCTCGGGTGCCTGTGACAGGCCACTAGGGGCGCGTCACAGTCTTGTAGCGCGCCTGTCCCAGCCCGTCACACCCTGTGACGCGGCAGTCCTGGACCGTTACATTCTCCTGGATTTTTAAAGCATGCATGTTCAATTTCTAATGCATTCCACGTTATATTTATGCCATGTTTAAGTTATTTTATAAACGATGGCTTGCTATTAGATCCAGATGGAATTGCTTTCTCTTTCATTGTGATGGAACCACTAGTCGTAGCCCAGCGACTGAGTGTGTCGTCCCACCCGGGAGAGGTGGAGGGGTGTTCCCAATGAACGGTTTGTAAGCTAGTTACCGTGGGCCCCTGCAGTTACCGTTGCATCCAACCGGAGGGGGGGGGACTAGCTAGAGGCCTGGCTCTAGGTAGGAGTCAGTATGTGCACACGTGGTCGGAGACTTGGACTGGCACTGACGAGTGTCGCTCTGACTAGTACTTGGTTTGGTCCTGTTACGCCTCTCGCTTGTCGCGTTCCAGACTTGCGAGTTGCCTGAGACGTAGTATAAACCGTCAGGGGACGCATCTGGTCTCGTCCTTCTAGTGGGTTGTTCCGTCTCTCACTTCACTTGGTTAGCGGTGGTTTATTCTATTGGTAGATTTAGTTTCTGACGCTAGTTCCTGACGCTAGCTCCTGTCGTTATTATTTATTTAATTGCCATCCAGTTAGTTGTTTTAACTTCTTAGATAGATTCTCCAGCTTTGCTATAATTGGGCATATGCCTATTTATTGTTTAAATGCATGCTCTAATTGCTTTTATATTTGCCTGCTTGCCTGTTTAGTACGAGGTAGGGATCTGCGTGACCCCTACTGAGTCTGGCTGTGACTCACCCTTTCTTCTTTCATGTAAGCCGCCCCAGTCGTCCGCCGGTCCTTCTCTTGGCTTTGTCGACCGTCGATAGAGTGCCAACTATTGTCGGTTTGTCCCTTTTGTACTTTTGACCGGGGTATGCCCCGTGTAGTTGTACATTGGACCTCTTTTTAGTTATGGGACTTGTTTATTTTGAAAAATCTAGACTATTGTATATATCTTACCACTCTGATATTTTATTTTGCTTCCGCACCTAATTTATTGATTCCTGCTTTAATTAATATTACGCGCCTACAATTCTAATTCGTTATGCAACTCCTCGACCAACCCCCCCCTCCAACCCTTACGAGGCCTCATCAGCCTCTTGGGTGGCGTCCCCAGTTCTTGGTAGCGCTAATCCGATGATATCGGGTTATGGGTACCCGGAGCTCTGGGTCATTACAAAGGTAAACCAAACGGGAGTAGAAGGGATAGAGCGATGTGAGTGTGTGATCGCCACCAAGGCTCCGAACGTGATGAACACACCATCCTTGGAAAGAAGAGGGAGACACTCGCCTTTAACAGCACTGCAGGGATGCGCGGCCCAAATTCAACCGCCTATGTGATGAGCGGCTGGAGACTGATCGTGCAAGCCTGGACGTTTAGAATTCCTAAAATGTGAAAATTAGGTAAATCCAAGGCCCATTAAGCCCTGAATTGAACAGACCCGGTCAGGGAGGGAGGCTACCCATAAAATAGGCCCAAAGATGTTGTCTGGAAATAGCCCAACGAGTAATGGACAACTCAAGACATCAACAAATGGGAGTAAGAGAAATTAGTCAACTTATCGGCAAAAAATAGGTGTCAACACCGCTGAATAAGCCACATAAAAAAAGTGACGACGATTTTTACCGTCGCAAAATCGTCGTAGATTAGCGACCACTAATTCTATCCCAGATGTCCACCGCTAAAGATGCTATATAAAAATGCGATAGAATATTATCCACTGTTAAATGGTCGCAAATAGCGACGAATTTTTGATCACTAATCGAACGTTAAAATTTCATACTCTTATCGCAAATCCATCGCTACATTCAGTCGCAAATCCCCTAAAATTTGTCGATGACGATATATGTTTGTCTATATTAACATTAAGAAAATAGCATGAACCATGTTTGAACAATTACATCAAACACTAATATCGTGGACACAATGACAGTTGAAAATTTTACATTATTGAATTAAAATATTCAAATACAATATTTAAAATGTATGATTTTGATATAATATTTTAAAAAATAAAGCAGCAAGATTCTCCTGGTCCTCCTCCTCATCCCCCTATCATCGTGTGGTGAGCGTGTAGTAGGATCTTACATTAAACCTGTAAAATTAAATAATACTAGCGATATCAGTATGACAAAAGTGTTTTTAAAATATCAAAATTTAAAATTCAATTGGAATTCTTATATTTTATACATTACTATAAACAAATCCGATTTAGATTCCTTCAGCTCCTACGGGTCACTGACACATATCTGGTCGTGTTGTAATAATCGACACACTGATCAGACTAGCATTTGAGATATTGAGCTCCTGAACTAGACTTCTTTGATTTTATACTTAATTTCTAAATTGGTGATTTGAGTGTCGAGCTTAAACCGAGAATCCGATTTGGATTCTGTCAATTCCCACGGGTCACTCACACATCTCTCGTCATGTTGAAATAATTGGAATATCGATCGGACCTGCAGTATTTCAGATATTGGATCTTCGAACCAAACTTATTTTGTTTTACACATAACCTAATTCCTAAATTGGTGATTTAAGTGCCGAGCCCAAATTGAGAATCTGATTTGGATTAGGTGAACTCTTATGGGTCACTTACATATCTCCGATTGTGTTAGAAAAACTAGCATGCCAATCGGACTGATATTTCACATATTGAGCCTCGAACTAGATTTCTTTGATTTTATACTTAACTTAATTTCTAAATTGGTGAATTGAGCACCGAGCCCAAATGGGGAATCTGATTTGAATTCTATCAGCTCCCATGGGTCACTCATACATCTCCGATCATGTTGAAATAATCGACACACTAATCAGACTAGTATTTCAAATATTGAGCACCCGAATCAGACTTCTTTGGTTTTATACTTAGTTTCTAAATGGTGAATTGAGCATTAAGTCCAAACTGGGAATCTGATTTGGATTACTCCAGCTCTTACGGGTCACTCCCATATCTTAGATCATGTTGAAATAATTGATACATCGATCAGACTGGTATTTCAGATATTGGGCCTCTGAATCAAACTTCTTTGATTTTATACTTAATTTCTAAATTGGTGAATTGAGCACTGAGCTTAAATCGGTGATTTGGATTCTGTCAGCTCCAACTTGTTACTCATATATCTCCAGTCGTGTTAGAATAATCGACACGTTGATCAGACCACTATTTTAGTTATTAGGCCCCTAAACCAAACTTCTTTTGCTTTTATACTTAATTTCTAAATGAGTGAATTGAGCGTCGAGCCCAAATCAGGAATCCATTGTGGATTCTATCAGCTCTCACGGGTCACTCACACATCTCCGGTCATGTTGGAACAATCGGCATACCGATCGGACTAGTATTTCATATATTGGACTCTTGAACCACATTTATTTGGTTTTATACTTAAGTTAATTTCTAAATGAGTGAATTGAGTGCCGAACCCAAATTGGGAATTGGATTTAGATTTCGTCTGCTCTCACGGGTCACTCACACATCTCTGGTCGTGTTGGGACAATCGACATGTCGATCAGACCAATATTTCAGATATTCGGGTCCTGAACTAGACCTCTTTGGTTTTATACTTAATTCCTAAATGCATTAGATAGACAAGTGATTGATAATTCAGTACTTTTGAACTATGAATAAGAGTATTAAAAAATTTAAGAAATATGGTACTCACTTGAGAGGGATGTGTTGAGGTCAACGATGAAGGATGGTGAGGAGGCACCCTAATCTGACAAAAGTAGGATGCTATCACTTTCGTCATAGTATTGGAGATGGTCGACTCTAGCAACTACGCAATCTATGTCTACAGCATCTTTGTGATTTACGTCTGGGAGATCTACATCTGTAATGAGTATGCAAGCTCTGCCTACAATGTAAATTTGTCGCTAATTTAGGACGGATTAGATCTAAAGAATAATTCTATCCAACCTGTTAGGGGATGGCATCTTTCATCGTAAATATGTCACTATTTCACCATAAATTTCTCACACTTAAATTGAGTGACAAATGCTTTTTTAACCCCTAATACCCTGCCAATTAGCGGTGGATATTTTCGTCACAAAGATTCCGCAACGAATCGTGCATTTTCTTTTAGTGGTCGAGCCTAAAAGTTAGACTTGACTAGACCCATGGGTCAGGCTCGGGCTTTGAGCTTGACCCGCAAGCTGGCTCAGCCCATTCTCTTTTTCTTTTCTCCCTTTCAATTTTAAATATTACTTAGTTAAAATTATGTTATTTTATTTAATTAAAAAAATTAAAAACTATATTTTTAAACAAATTAAGTAATTAATATCAAAATTCTAATTAATTTAGTGAGATTATCAATTTTATATTATTGAATATATTATTTTTATATTTATTTAATTTTTCGGGCAGGACCGGGCCTTAATCGTGCTTTACATTTTTGTAAGAGTGTTGGGCCCAGTCCGACCCGACCCGACATAGCTTGGGCCTGAGTTAGACTCAGGCTTTAATATTGATGAGTTGGGCCTGGGTTGAGTTGACCTAAGCCCAGTCCCGACCCAACCCATTGGTAGCTCTAGTGCTAGGATGGGGGGTAGGGGCTTTTGAGGGTTCTAGGGTGCTGGGAAGGGGGGGTTTCCATTACCGGGAGGGGGGGAGAGGGTGCCAGCATGGGGGCGGGGGTTCTACGAGTTCCAGGGTGCTGGGGGGTTCCATGGTCAGGAGGGGGGTTGCAGATGGTGGCAAGATGGGGGGGGTTCCAGGGCAACAGAGAAACGGAGAGAGAGAGAGGGGGCCAGGAGCAGGGAGAGGGTGCCGGGATGGGGGGTTAGCCAACGGTGGTAGCAATTAGGGAAGGGGGTGTAGTAACCCTAAAATTTTTTATTAATTTTCTAGAATCTTTCAGAAATTAAATAGATTATTTAAGTATTTAATAAGAATTAAAAGGCTTAATGATGCGAGACGGACACGAGGACCGACTCTAAGTGATGCGGACCTCGGACTCTAAATATGGACACGACTAGTAACATACAAGAATGGAGACACTTTGACCTGACACTAAGAGTTCCTATGAGCTATACGTCGCTAACAGAAAGGCAAGCTCACTCGTCGTCTCAAGCGAGGGGAAACGCAGATCCGCGCAGTTGAGAAACCGGCAGAGTCAAGGGTGGTCGACTCACTTCCGTGCTCGGATCGAGCCATGTGACGGGTCACTCTCTCGCTCACAGCGGGGACATGAACTCGCGGGCTAGAATCCTAATGCACTCATAGCGTCATATGAATATATACTAAACTAGCAAATGAACGCTAAGGAGTTAAGACCGTTACCTCCACGCTCCCGGCGTGGGGAAGACAATCCCGGCCAAATCCGAACTCCTGGTTAAACAAGTTTTACTGCAGTACAAAATTTTGACCCACTCCACGCAAGAAAGGTAACAGGTCACAAGTGAGGCCCGGGAGTCTCGGGAATTGGGTTGACGAGTAGCATCTTGATGTAAGTCCGGCGGTGCCGAAACCTACGTTTAGTGCTGTCCAGACGGCGCGATCTACAGGTTCGTAGGGCCCACATGCTGCTCAGTCCTTCAGACCTGACGGGGTGGGTCTCGTTGAGATGGTGACATGGTGCGGACACCCGAGCAGTTGAGCGGCGCGACACTCCGAGCCACCGGTACCGCACACGGAGCACGACTCGAGCCACCTCAGCGTCCATCTGGCTCGGAGACAGCCTGGAGACTCCGCCTTGAGCCTCCCCATTTTTCATATTTAATTAGACTTTATTTGTGTGTAAGGTGTGTTTATTTCATTTTATACAATTTGCAATTATGAGTGTACGAGGGGCTTATTTGTAAAATGGGACCCCTGGGCCCCATGGGACCCCAGGCCCCCTCCCATTGGTCCATATCAGCCTGGTGGGGTTGGTCAACATCCAAGGTGGACATCTAGAAGCCTTGATTAGTCAATTGTCCACATGGGGGACAAGGGACCAAAATGGTCAACAATTCCAACCAAACCCACCTACCATGTCCCCCCCTTGGTCAAGGTGCGCCCCCTCCCCATTTGTTTATTATTTTTGTTGTGTTTTGATCAAACTTCATCCTAGCCATCCATCCCTAACCCCTGGATCCAACGGTGGAGGATGGATTAGAAGGGTGACCTATATATGCTTGTATTTTCCTATTTTCATGAATTAATGCCATTTGAATCAAAGTATTTCCAAGAGCAAGGGCTGGTGTGCCCCCCCTCCTCTCTCCTCCCTCTCCCCCTTGAAGCTGTGAAGGCTTCCATTCTGAGGTGTGACGCCTCGTGTATCGGTTCCGACGATCGCCGCCGCCGCCACGAGCCGCCACCGCACCGCCTTCGCCATCAACGGAGTTCTGCCCGCGCAGTACCACAGGAGCTTCCACAAATTTCCTGTCTCAGCCCCGAGCATAGATAGATCTGACGATTTTATTGGGTATTCCATATGTGTCAAGGACATCCCACAAATTTTGGTTTGCCATTCAGATCTCGTTTCATATTTTTTGATTTTCGTCCACTCTTCCATTTCGGTTCTGCCAGAGTTCTGTCCAGATTCATCCCCGCCCTGAGTCTCATGTCTTAGGTCCACTTTTTGATTTATTTTGGTTCGCCCAATTTTACTGGAGATTCCATCCATCCACCCATTCATCCACACTTTTTCTCAATTTTTGGTTCGTCCATTTCATATTTTCTAAAAATCGTTCTAAGTCCCAGCTACAGTTCTATCCCCCTGTTCCCAGATCCGACCACCAGTCACCCCAAAAATCATAGTAAATCACCACCACCTCCAAATCAAATTCAAAAATAGTCCCAATTCCGTGGTTTGATCACCTACAACTTTGAAGAAGAACTCAAGAGCTGAATCGGAGGTTGACTAGGCGGTCAACGGTGGTTCTCAGACAAGTGCCCTACAGATCGGAGATTTATGTTACTGTACAACAGGGACTTGTAAATTCAATAATGTTCTGATCCGACCAGATCCAGCAGATCTCTCTGGATCTCGATCAAACCATTTGAAGAGAGCTTTCCAACGATAGCTCATGCGTCCCGATCCGATGTCGGGATTGCTCACAGCGACCGTTTTCGCCGGAGCGCGCGCCGGAAGACAGCAACCAAAATCCGTGGACAGCTAATTCATCAATTGGGAATCGGGGCCGATCGACCCCCGATCGGTGTTCCCGGCCGACCGCCGTCCGTGGAGGCGCGCCACCAGGGGTCCCCATCACAGTGGGTCCCACCCCCGCAGATCCGGAGGACAGCGCCATCCGTGGGCCCCGCGGGCCCGCAGAACCCGCCGTTCGGAAAGCACGAAAATGCGGAGTTCGGCACCACCGGGCGACATCAAGATGCTGCCCGTCAACCCGAGTTGCGTGATTCCCGGGCTCCACATGTGACCTTTTACCTCCCTGCGTGGAGTGGGTCAAATCTTTGTATTGCTGTGATATTGTTTAACCGGGAGTCCGTGATTCGGCCGGGGTTGTCTTCGCCACGCCGGGTGCGTGGAGGTAATGATCCGAACCTCTTGGCGTTCATTTGCTTAGCTAGTATACGGTCTTTTGCCGCTGCCGAGAGTGTAGGTACTAGCCCGTGTGTCCATGTCACGGCTGTGAGAGTGAGTGTGACCCGTCCCGTGACTCGATCCGAGTCCGGAAGTTGAGTCGGACTACCCTTGACCTCCGCCGGTTCCTTAACCGCGCACGGTCCGCGCTTTCCCTCGCTTGGGACGACAAGTGAGCTTCCACTTCTGTTAGCGACGTTTCGCCACTAGGAGCTCGTAGTGTCGGGCTTAGTGTCTCCCTCGTGTGTGTTGCTGGTCGCGTCTTCATCTAGAGTCCGAGGGTGGCACCTAATAGTGTCGTCTCCCGTGTCCGTCCCGCATCAGTTTGGTATCAGAGCGAGTCAAGTCTAGGGTAGTCATTGCATAAGTCTTGCATGCATCATGGTCTAAGTCGAGTCTAGGATCATCCTTATTTTCAAAACAACAAGAAAAAAGTGTGTTTTAAATTGCATTTGCACCCTTTATTCGGTATCTTAAAAGGTGTTGTCCGAATGTTAGGCTACGCCTATCGGGAGGTCGCACATTTACGGGAGTGATCTTCAGATCGATTAACTCCGCCCCGTACCGGATATTGGTTTAGGTCTAAGTGCATCATTTAGTGTGTGTTTGCATTAGTCGGTGTCTTCTAGGTCGTGTGTCAGTTGCATGCCCACCCGTTGAGGTACCCAGTACTCGCCACCACCACCTATGGCGGAGTCCCGAGCCCGTAGTTCCGATGAGTCTTCCACGGCCGAGATGTTCCGGGCCATCATGGATCGTTTAGACACGCGTATGGATGGCCTTAGTACGCGTGTGGATGGCATAGGAACGCGTCTAGAAGGGCGGATGAAAGCCCTCAAGGATCGGGCTGAGAGTTTCGGATCAGTCCATTCAGGGCCTAGTTGGGAGGATCGCAGTCCTAGAGAGGGGCCCAGTAGCGGCGCAACCCGCGCCGACGAATGGCCAACAAGAGCCGGTGCAGCAACCCGCTGTGCCAAGGGCTCAAGTGGAGAATGTTGGGGTTCAACAGGTGCATGTGGTGGATGATTATGCATCTGATAATGATCAAGGGGGTAACGGTCGTCGTCATCAACGACGGAATCGTGATGACGAGGATGACGACCGCATTCTTAGGGGTGTGCGTGCGGACCCTCCCACTTTTAGCGGGTCCTTGGACCCTCGGGTGTATTTAGATTGGGAGGCCGGCATGGACCGGTACTTCGAGTGGTTTGAGATGACGGACCACCGAAGAGTCCGATACGCAAAGATGAAGCTGCAAGGGCAGGCCCAAACTTATTGGATCAATGTGGAGAGCCTGCTCAACCAGCGACGTCAACCCCAGATCGGTACTTGGGATGATATGAAAACCAAGTTGAGGGAGAAGTACCTTCCCGCCTCATATCGCCAACGTCTCATAGACAAGTGGCAAAGCATCTCCCAAGGGAACCGATCCGTGACCGAGTACACCGCCGAGTTCGATGAGTATTATTTGCGGTGCGGGGTCACGGAAGAGAGCACCATGACGATATCCCGCTTTCGGAGAGGTTTGCGGCCCAATTATCAATATGAACTCTTTCGCCGCAATGCCACCACTTTGGAGCAGGCATATCAGATTGCTCTCGAATTGGAGCAGTTCGAGGCCGAGTTTGAGTCACCCCATCGGTTGGGCTCCTTTCCCCTTCGTAGTGTCGAGTCCCGTGGCTCATCTGGCACGTATCCGAGGGCCCCCATGGCACGACCTCAGGAGCCCGCTCGCCCCGAGCCCTTTGCTCCTAGGCCTCGTCCTCCACCCCCGAGGGACCTTCCTCGTCCCCAACATCTTACGGCCCCACCCACAGCCCGTCCACCGGCACCCGCACCTCCTGCACGTCCTTTGTTGCCTACACCTCCTATCCGTCGGGAGGATAAAGGTAAAGGACCTATGATTGGGGAGCCTAGTGGATCACGGCAGCAGTGTTATCGCTGCAATGGGTTTGGCCATTTCGCCAACCAGTGTCCCACCCGCCCATCTCTTCACATTGGGGACACACAGGCCGAGGATACCACCCCTACGGGCCTCGAGTTAGTCAGCTATGAGGCAGATGAAGAGTTAGCTGACGAGTACTATGAGATGGGAGGTGAGGCCCAGGATGCCCAGCAGTCAGACGATACCCACGTGGGGGTCGTCAGATGTATCCTCACCCAGCCACAGGTCAGTGATGGCTGGCGTCGGACCACTATCCTTCATGTATTCTGTAGGCTGGGAAAGCAAATTTGCAAGGTGGTCATCGATAGCGGGAGTTGTATCAATGCAATCTCCACGAACGCTGTCACTCGTCTTGGTCTCACACCCATAGACCATCCTTGTCCCTATCAGGTATCATGGGTGGATACCACTTCCATTTCGGTCAGGCTGCGGTGCTTGGTCCCGCTGCAGCTCCACTCCTGCCGTGACGAGATCTGGTGTGATGTTCTACCCATGGAAGTGGGTAGTATCATTCTCGGTAGGCCGTGGTTATTCGACCGGGATGCCACGCTCCATGGCCGGTCGAACACCTGTTCCTTCGACCACGCTGGCTAGCGGGTCACCCTCCAACCCGTTCGGCCCAGGAGCCCATCAGTCAGGGGTCCTACTGGCCCTAGTACTCCAAAGCCTTCCGTACCCGGGCCCAGTACCCCATCCCCAGCTCGGGCTATGACCGTTACCTCTGGCCCAGGAGAGCCCTCGACGAGAAGATTGATGATGATTAGCTCCCGGGAAATGGAGCAGGAGCTTAGTCAGGGCTGTCCGGTGTTTGCCATTACGGTCCGAGAGGTGGAGCGGGACTCCGAGGGTGAGCTCCCACCCGAGGTTGTTCCCATTCTGCAGGAGTATGCTGATGTCTTTCCCGATGAGCTTCCCGAGGGACTCCCACCTATGCAGGATATTCAGCATGCCATCGACCTTGTTCCGGGCTCTTCCTTGCCCAACCTTCCACATTATCGCATGAGTCCCACGGAGCATGCCGAGCTTAAACGGCAGGTCGATGAGTTAGTGCAGAGAGGGTCTGTTCGGGACAGCATGAGTCCATGTGCTGTACCCGCATTACTCGCCCCAAAGAAGGATGGCACGTGGAGAATATGCATTGATAGTCGTGCCATCAACAAAATCACCGTGAAGTACAGGTTCTCTATTCCCCGCCTTGATGACATGCTAGACATGATGGCAGGTGCCACTATCTTTTCGAAGATTGATCTTAAGAGTGGCTACCATCAGGTGAGGATTAGGCCAGGTGATGAGTGGAAGACCGCATTTAAGACCAAGGACGGTCTATATGAGTGGTTGGTCATGCCTTTTGGGTTGACCAATGCCCCTAGCACTTTCATGCGGCTCATGACTCAGGTCCTTCGACCTTTCATTGGAGTCTTTGTAGTGGTGTATTTTGATGATATCCTTATCTATAGCCGCACCACAGGGGACCACTTAGACCACCTTCGGCAGGTCTGTCTACTTCTTCGGCGAGAGCAGTTGTTTGCGAACCCACAGAAGTGTGCCTTCATGACACCTCAGCTTACCTTCTTGGGTTTCATTGTGTCTAGTACTGGGGTCTCCGCCGATCCAGAGAAGGTCCGGGCCATTGTTGAGTGGCCGGAACCCCGTACCGTTCATGATGTCCGCAGCTTTCATGGTCTTGCGACGTTCTATCGTCGCTTTATCCGCGGATTTAGCTCCGTCACCGCCCCGATCACGGATTGCATCCGTAAGGGCACATTTGTATGGACGAAGGCCGCATCTGCCGCCTTCAAGGACATCAAGGAGCGCATGACCCAGACACCTATCCTTCGACTGCCTGATTTCTCGAAGGTGTTTGAGGTCTCTTGTGATGCGTCGGGCGTGGGAATTGGGGGAGTTTTGAGTCAGGAGTCCCACCCGATCGCATATTTCAGCGAGAAGCTGAATGACGCGAAACTACGATATTCCACGTATGATAAAGAATTCTATGCAGTTGTTCAGGCTCTTAGGCATTGGAGGCACTATCTTTTACATCAGGAGTTTGTCTTATACTCCGACCACGAGGCATTGAGGTACCTCCATTCGCAAAAGAAGCTTAACTCGCGTCATAGTCGTTGGGTCGAGTATCTCCAGCAGTTCACCTTTGTGCTGAAACATAAGGCTGGAGTGGAGAACAAGGTGGCTGATGCCTTGAGTCGGCGAGCATGTTTGCTTACCACCATGAGTGCCGAGGTCATAGGGCTAGAGAAGATGAAGGAGGCCTATGTTGACTGTCCTGACTTCGGTCAGATTTTTGCCACTCTCCAGGCCGGACCCTCGAGAGATCATGATGATTATATGCTTCAGGAGGGTTACCTCTTTCGAGGTAACAGGCTATGTGTTCCCCGAACTTCGGTACGAGATTTCTTAGTGTGGGAACTACATGCGGGAGGTCTAGCCGGTCACTTTGGTCGGAACAAGACTATTGAGGCAGTGGAGCATCGATTTTATTGGCCGAGCTTGAAGCGCGATGTTGCTAACATCGTGGCTCAGTGTCGTACATGTGCTACGGCCAAGATGAAGAAGCAAAGCTCAGGCCTTTATACGCCTCTTCCCGTGCCTGATGCCCCGTGGCAGGATGTTAGCATGGATTTTGTTTTGGGATTGCCACGTACCTCCAGGAAGCATGATTCGGTCTATGTGGTGGTTGACCGTTTCTCGAAGATGGCCCTCTTTATTCCTTCCTTGAAGACTTCGGATGCTTCGAGGGTAGCCCGCCTATTCCTTACTCATGTGGTGTGCAAGTTCGGGTTGCCTCGCACTATAGTGTCTGACCGTGATGTTAGATTCACTTCCTACTTTTGGAAGACACTATGGCATATGATGGGTACTCACCTCAAGTTTTCCACTGCATATCACCCCCAGACCGATGGTCAGACCGAGGTAGTCAATAGGAGTATGGGAGATCTTTTGAGGTGTATAGTCAGGGACCGCATTGGGGATTGGGATCTCATTTTACCCATGGCTGAGTTTGCATACAATGATTCGGTGAATAGGTCTACTGGCATGAGTCCATTTGAAATTGTCACAGGTCGTAGGCCTAGGAAACCCGTTGACCTTGTCCCCATGCCTATCCATGCTAGAGTGTCGGAGTCGGCCGAGTCGTTTGCTAGGCACGTTAGGAGTTTGCATGACGACATCCGTCGTCACATTGAGGCCAGCAATGCACGGTACAAGGAGTTAGCCGATGCCCACTGACACCACCGAGAGTTCCACGAGGGCGAATACGTCATGATCAGGGTAAGACCTGAACGGTTTCCCTCTGGAACCGTTAAGAAGTTGCAAGCTCGCGGAGCCGGTCCATTCAGAGTGTTGAAACGCGTTGGATCCAATGCGTACGTTGTGGACTTGCCCGAGGAATATGGTATAAGCTCTACCTTCAATGTATCGGATCTTGTTGCATATAGGGACCCAGCGGTGATCCCTAGTGAGCCTTTTGAGCCATCTCCTCCCCTTGAGAGTGATCCCACACCTGAGTGTCCACTTCCACCTCCAGCTCCTTTTTCACGGCAGCGTGAGCATATAGATCGTATACTGGACGAGCAAGTGACAGTTACCAGGAGTGGATCTTACCCGCGCTACCTAGTGCGATGGAGAGGACGGCCTGCTACTGAGGACACAGGGATCACACATGGCGAGTTGCAGCAGATCGATCCGGACCATCTGGAGCGATATAGGAGCGATGCCGACCCTTACTCGACAGGGTCGAGTTTCTCCCACCCAGGGAGAATTGGTGCGGACACCCGAGCAGTTGAGCGGCGCGACACTCCGAGCCACCTCAGCGTCCATCTGGCTCGGAGACAGCCTGGAGACTCCGCCTTGAGCCTCCTCATTTTTCATATTTAATTAGACTTTATTTGTGTGTAAGGTGTGTTTATTTCATTTTATACGGTTTGCAATTATGAGTGTACGAGGGGCTTATTTGTAAAATGGGACCCCTGGGCCCCATGGGACCCCAGGCCCCCTCCCATTGGTCCATATCAGCCTGGTGGGGTTGGTCAACATCCAAGGTGGACATCTAGAAGCCTTGATTAGTCAATTGTCCACATGGGGGACAAGGGACCAAAATGGTCAACAATTCCAACCAAACCCACCTACCATGTCCCCCCCTTGGTCAAGGTGCGCCCCCCTCCCCATTTGTTTATTATTTTTGTTGTGTTTTGATCAAACTTCATCCTAGCCATCCATACCTAACCCCTGGATCCAACGGTGGAGGATGGATTAGAAGGGTGACCTATATATGCTTGTATTTTCCTATTTTCATGAATTAATGCCATTTGAATCAAAGTATTTCCAAGAGCAAGGGCTGGTGTGCCCCCCCTCCTCTCTCCTCCCTCTCCCCCTTGAAGCTGTGAAGGCTTCCATTCTGAGGTGTGATGCCTCGTGTATCGGTTCCGACGATCGCCGCCGCCGCCACGAGCCGCCACCGCACCGCCTTCGCCATCAACGGAGTTCTGCCCGCGCAGTACCACAGGAGCTTCCACGAATTTCCTGTCTCAGCCCCGAGCTCAGATAGATCTGGGGATTTTATTGGGTGTTCCATAGGCGTCAAGGACATCCCACAAATTTTGGTTTGCCATTCAGATCTCGTTTCATATGTTTTGATTTTCGTCCACTCTTCCATTTCGGTTCTGCCAGAGTTCTGTCCAGATTCATCCCCGCCCTGAGTCTCTTGTCTTAGGTTCGCTTTTTGATTTATTTTGGTTCGCCCAATTTTACTGGAGATTCCACCCATCCACCCATTCATCCACACTTTTTCTCAATTTTTGGTTCGTCCATTTAATATTTTCTAAAAATCGTTCTAAGTCCCAGCTACAGTTCTGTCCCCCTGTTCCCAGATCAGACCACCAGTCACCCCAAAAATCATAGTAAATCACCACCACCTCCAAATAAAATTCCAAAAATAGTCCTAATTCTGTGGTTTGATCCCCTACAACTTTGAAGAAGAACTCAAGAGCTGAATCGGAGGTTGACTAGGCGGTCAATGGTGGTTCTCAGACAAGTGCCCTGCAGATCTGAGATTTCTGTTACTGTACAACAGGGACTTGTAAATTCAAAAATGTTCTGATCCGACCAGATCCAGCAGATCTCTCTAGGTCTAGATCGAAGCATTTGAAGAGAGCTTTCCAACGATAGCTCATGCGTCCCGATCCTACGTCGGGATTGCTCACAGGGGCCATTTTCGCCGGAGCGCGCGCCGGAAGACAGCAACCAAAATCCGTGGACAGCTAGTTCATCAATTGGGAATCGGGGCCGATCGACCCCCGATCGGTGTTCCCGGCCGACCGCCGTCCGTGGAGGCGCGCCACCAGGGGTCCCCATCACAGTGGGTCCCACCCCCGCAGATCCAGAGGACAGCGCCATCCGTGGGCCCCGCGGGCCCGTAGAACCCGCCGTTCGGAAAGCACGAAAACGTGGAGTTCGGCACCACCGGGCGACATCAAGATGCTGCCCGTCAACCCGAGTTGCGTGATTCCCGGGCTCCACATGTGACCTTTTACCTCGCTGCGTGGAGTGGGTCAAATCTTTGTATTGCTGTGATATTGTTTAACCGGGAGTCCGTGATTCGGCCGGGGTTGTCTTCGCCACGCCGAGTGCGTGGAGGTAATGGTCCGAACCTCTTTGCGTTCATTTGCTTAGCTAGTATACGGTCTTTTGCCGCTGCCGAGAGTGTAGGTACTAGCCCGTGTGTCCATGTCACCGCTGTGAGAGTGAGTGTGGCCCGTCCCGTGACTCGATCCGAGTCCGGAAGTTGAGTTGGACTACCCTTGACCTCCGCCGGTTCCTTAACCGCGCACGGTCCGCGCTTTCCCTCGCTTGGGACGATGAGTGAGCTTCCACTTCTGTTAGCGACGTTTCGCCACTAGGAGCTCGTAGTGTCGGGCTTAGTGTCTCCCTCGTGTGTGTTGCTGGTCGCATCTTCATCTAGAGTCCGAGGGAGGCACCTAATAGTGTCGTCTCCCGTGTCCGTCCCGCATCATGACACCTGGTGGTGCGCTTCCTTGGGCAGCAGCCAGGCTGGAACGCCGGTCGAAGGCCGGGCGGCTCCGATCTCCACTTGTCGGAGGGGCTGTCCACGGATCTGCGGCTTCTGTTTTACAGCGCGCGCTCCGGCGAGATATGCTGCTACGATCACTCCCGAAATCGGATCGATGCACAAGAGATATCGTTGGAAAGCTCTTTCGATGTACTTCGACTCTCTGTGATCCAAAAAATTCGTTTGGATCGCACTTCTGATGGGGGATTTTAGAACCGGACTGATCTCTGTTTCAGATCTGGCCGGGTAGAAGTAAACTTTCCTGAGAGTTGGCTTTGACCGTGAAGTAGACCTCCGATTCAGACTTTGAGCTCTTCATGAAGGTTGTAGAGGGGAAAGAGAGGAAAATGGGAATAATTTTTAGGAATGATTTGGAGGAGGTTTAAATGGGCAAAAGTATTTTATACCGCTGGGTGGTCGGATCTTGACAGTGGCAGGCAGAACTGAGTTGGGATCTGGAGTGAATTTTTATAAAATATGAACTGGATTCCAAATTCACAAGAAAATTTTTGAACGTGGTATTAGGTAGACAGAACCTCCAATAAAAATTTCAAGTCATTTTTAACACTAGAAGGTGGATTCATGAACGACCTATTTGAGATCTGGAAATCTGGACAGACTGCAGGCAGATCTGAAGGAAGGTGGAGAACGAAAATGGAAAAATGGAAAATAACAACTAGAAGCTCCAACAATTTTTTTAGGACGTGGTGATGACCCATGTAACTCACCCTGAAAGTTTGGGTTCCAAAAGATCTCGTGACTGGGAGCAGAAATTCGTGGAAGAAGGGGCTGTCCTGGATGGACAGAACTCCGGCGACGATGGCGGTGGTGCGACGGCGGCACGATGGCGGCGGCGGCGGCAACGACGAACTCACAAACTGATATAGGAGGCATCTCACCTCAAAAACACAGCCTTCTCAGCTGTAGAATGGGGAGAGAGGAGAGAGATAGGGGGCAGCCCTTGCCTTTGGAACAAAATATCTGAATTTCTTTGCATTAATTCTACTCAAAATAAAAATACAAGGTTCTTATAGAAAATACATAAAGACTAGTTCTATCCCTAGATCTAGGATTGGTGGGGGGTAAAAGAGGGAGTCCACAATTTATTTCTCCCATGTGGTTTGGAACAAATAAAATAAGATTTCAATTCTAATAAACTATATTATACATGGGGCACCCCCTTGACTTATGTGTTCCAAATTTTAAATTTTGTTACCCTTTGTCCCCCTTGGTCCAACCCTTCTAGAAGCCCACCTTGGAGGGTTGACTGACCCCACAAGGGCCCAAGAGCTGAGGTGGATCAACGGGAGAAGGGATGGGGGCCTGCGGGACCCAGGTGGTCCCAAATTACAAATAAACCCCTTTTACAATCCGAATTACAATCCGAATAAAGGTAAATAAACACACATTACACACAAATAAAATCCCAGTAAATATGATAAATACTAAGACTCAAGGGGGAGTCTCCAGACTGTCTCCAAGCCAGATGGAAGCCGATGTAGCTCGAGTGGTGCTCCGCGTACGGTACCGACGGCTCGCCGGTTCGTGCTTCTCGATCGCTCTGGTGTCCGCACCAATTCTCCTCGGATGGGAGAAACTCGACCCTATCGAGTAAGGGTCTGCATCGCTCTGGTAGCGCTCCAGTAGATCAAGATGTAGCCTCTACAACTCTCAACGGGTGATCCAAGTATCTTCGGTGGCGAGTCGCCCTCTCCATCGCACTAGGTAGCGCGGGTAGGATCCACTCCTGGTAACAGTCACCTGCTCATCCAGTATATGATCTATATGCTCTCGCTGCCATGAAAATGGGGCTGGTGGTGGACACTCAGGTGTGGAATCACTCTTAATGGGAGGAGATGACTCGAAAACCTCACTAGGGATCACCGCTGGGTCCCTATATGCAACTAGATCCGACACATTGAAAGTTGAGCTTATACCATATTCCTCGGGCAGGTCCACAACATACACATTGGATCCAACGCGTTTCAACACTCTAAATGGACCGGCTCTGCGAGCTTGCAATTTCTTTACGGTTCCAGAGGAAAACCGTTCAGGTCTTACCCTGATCATGACATATTCACCCTCTTGGAACTCACGGTGGTGTCTATGGGCATCGGCTAGCTCCTTATATCGTGCATTGCTGGCCTCAATGTGACGACGGACGTCGTCATGCAAACTCCTAACATGCTTAGCAAAAAGAAAAACACAAGGATGCACACACGACCCTAAACAACCCTACGGTTAGTCCGACCCAATCATATGCAAGGTGGTCCAAGACATCTGAATGTGTGCCATGCATACCCTAGGTGTGACCGAATGCCGGTACAATCATAAGATGGTCCTTTGGATTTGGGAGGTTTGGGTGGGCCAGGAGGGTTGGGTGTCTCTCGCCCGTGAACAGACTCGGTGGGTGTCGATGGCCCGGCCCGTCGGGAAGGGGTATAATGGTGGACTCCCCTAAAGAGGTGGAATGGAGATTGTGGACCAAGGGGCCCATTAAGAAAGGGATCGAAGGGATCCAGGAATGTGTGACCCCTCGATATGGATTCCCTCATCTCAAGGTCCCATGTGTGGAATTCTAGAAGGTGTTGTTGATCTCCTTCATCCATGAAGGGAGATGTGACGGTGTATAGGATATAGGATTCCTCCCTTGGGACAAATGGACTAAAGTGAGGCTCGGGCGGTGGGGGAAGGAACTAAAGAACCTCCGTGGTGATATGCCCCACGGTGTACACGGAGGTAATGGACCCCAAAGCGGGATGGGTGAAGCTATGACCTGTGGGTCGGTCGAAGCCTGGGGCCAACATATGCGTCAACTTCCATTGGCAGTCTAATCCCTAGAGAAGGTCTTCCAAGGTATCTATGTGGTGACTAGACCGAAACGTTGTGTGGAAGGAGTTGACGGGCACTACTTGTAGTGCGGGGTCCATGGATGGGTAGTAAGATGGGGCAGGGACCAAGCCATCCTTGAGCCAGCTAAGAAGCGGCTCGGCTATGAAAAGCGTTCCCGTTAGAAACACGGGTGGCTCGGGATGAGGTGGGTACAAATGAGATGGCTCCGAATAAAGATGTGAGGGTGGTGGCAAAGGAGCTCTCATGGGTGAGGAAGGCATGTCCTCCCTGAGGGAAAGTGGTCCTTGGGACCCCATAGGTGGGGCCGGGTTGGGGCTACGGGTTATGGCCTCCCTAGGCTCGAGTATGGCTACCTCCTGCCTCGGAGGTGGGAAAGGGGAGACTAGCGACTCAAAAAAAGCGCACCTCTAATCCACCCGTTCCGAAATCATTTGCACAAGTTCGGCAATGGTATGGGTTGGAGTAGGGGTATCGTGGTGGACTCGCTCATAATAAACCAACCTAGGCTTGGGTCGGGGCTTATCTAAGAGCGGGGCTCCTTGCCTCTGACTATGACCCACTTGGTTGGAAGTGAGTTGGTGGGGTCGGCTGGAGGTGTGACCCACGGGGTTGGAAGTGAATGGGTGGGACGGGTTGGAAAGGACCGGATGGGGAAGGTAGAGCCTCCTAAGCTCTCTCTTCATGTCCCACCATGATTCGATGGGCCATTGCCTCCTAACCTCTCTCAAGCCTTCGATGTCTCTCCACTTTTCGACCGCCTCGTGGAGGAGCCTCTCCTTGGCAAAATAGAATTGCCCAGCTTCGGACATAGTATAACAATCAAAGTATGTGTCCATGGCGGCCTCCCACTTGAGGTAGTCACCCGAGTCATTGGAGCCATAAAAATCCGAGGCTTCGGGCCTACGGAAGTGGAGAGGGTGGTTGCCAAGTCCATGGGTGTGCCAACGGTCATATTGCCTGGGAGATCGAGATTCCATTGGAAATGGGGAACTACAAGATGAACATGCTGACACTTGGACAAGACACTAGACACGACTATGCAATGTTAGAATCCATTAACTAATGCACACTAAGGACCCTAGACTTAAACCAAGATCCGATACGTTGGCGGAGTTACGGGATCCGAAGATCCTCTCACGCAAGTGTGCGGTCTTCCCGATAGGCGTAGCCTAATGTTCGGACAACTCCTTTTAATATACCGAATAAAGGTATGTGATGCAACCTTGGACCGACTTAAACTTAGACTCGACTTAAATGACTCTTTTTTTGTATTTTTGTTAAGCAATGATGAATGACTAGCCTAGACTCAACTCGCTCTGATACTAAACTGATGCGGGACGGACACGGGGACCGACTCAAAGTGATGCGGACCTCGGACTCTAAATGCGGACGCGACCATCAACATACAACAATGGAGACACTTTGGCCAGACACTAAGAGTTCCAATGAGCTATATGTCGCTAACAGAAACGCAAGCTCACTCGTCGTCCCAAGCGAGGGGAAATGCGAATCCATGCGGTTGAGAAACCGGCAGAGTTAAGGGTGGTCGACTCACTTCCGTGCTCGGATCGAGCCACGGGACGGGTCACTCTCTCGCTCACAGCGATGACATGAACTCGCGGGATAGAATCCTAACGCACTCATAGCGGCATATGACCATATACTAAACTAGCAAATGAACGCCAAGGAGTTAAGACTGTTACCTCCACGCTCCCAGCGTGGGGAAGACAACCCCAGCCAAATCCAAACTCCCGGTTAAACAAGTTTTACTGCAGTACAAAATTTTGACCCACTCCACGCAGGGAGGTAACAGGTCACAAGTGGGGCCCGAGAGTCTCGGGAATTGGGTTGACGGGCAGCATCTTGATGTCGCTCCGGCGGTGCCGAAACCCGCGTTTAGTGCTGTCAAGACGGCGCGATCTACGGGTTCGTGGGGCCCACGTGCTGCTCAGTCCTTCGGACTTGACGGTGTGGGTCTCGTTGAGATGGTGACACCTGGTGGTGCGCTTCCCTAGGCAACGGCCTGGTTGGAATGCCGGTCGGAGGCCGGGCGGCTCCGATCTCCACTTGTCGAAGGGGCTATCCACGGATCTGCGGCTTCTGTTTTGCAGCGCGCGCTCCGGCGAGATCTGCTGCTGAGATCACTCCCGATGTCGGATCGACGCACAATAGATATCGTTGGAAAGTTCTTTCGATGTACTTCGACCCTCTGTGACTCCAGAAAATTAGTTGGGATCGCACTTCTGATGGGGGATTTTAGAACCGGACTGATCTCTATTTCAGATCTGGCCGGGCAGAAGCAAACTTTCCTGAGAGTTGGCTTTGACCGTGAAGTAGACCTCCGATTCAGACTTTGAGCTCTTCATGAAGGTTGTAGAGGGGAAAGAGAGGAAAACGGGAATAATTTTTAAGAACGATTTGGAGGAGGTTTGGATGGGCAAAAGTATTTTATACCGCTGGGTGGTCGGATCTGGACAGTGGCAGGCAGAACTGAGTTGGGATGTGGAGTGAATTTTTATAAAATATGAACTGGATTGCAAATTCACAAGAAAATTTGTGAACGTGATATTAGGTGGACAGAACCTCCAATAAAAATTTCAAGTCATTTGTAACACTAGAAGGTCGATTCATGAACTACCTATTTGAGATCTGGAAATCTGGACAGACTGTAGGCAGATCTGAAGGAAGGTGGAGAACGAAAATGGAAAAATGGAAAATAACAACTAGAAGCTCCAACAATTTTTTTAGGACGTGGTGATGGCCCCTGTAACTCACCCTGAAAGTTTGGGTTCCAAAAGATCTCGTGACTGGGAGCAGAAATTCGTGGAAGAAGGGGCTATCCTGGATGGACAGAACTCCGGCGACGATGGCGGTGGTGCGACGGCGGCAGCGGCGGCAACGACGAACTCACAAACTGATATAGGAGGCGTCTCACCTCAAAAACACAGCCTTCTCAGCTGTAGAATGGGGAGAGAGGAGAGAGATAGGGGGCAGCCCTTGCCTTTGGAACAAAATATCTGAATTTCTTTGCATTAATTCTACTCAAAATAAAAATACAAGGTTCTTATAGAAAATACATAAAGACTAGTTCTATCCCTAGATCTAGGATTGGTGGGGGGTAAAGGAGGGAGTCCACAATTTATTTCTCCCATGTGGTTTGGAACAAATAAAATAAGATTTCAATTCTAATAAACTATATTATACATGGGGCACCCCCTTGACTTATGTGTTCCAAATTTTAAATTTTGTTACCCTTTGTCCCCCCTTGGTCCAACCCTTCTAGAAGCCCACCTTGGAGGGTTGACTGACCCCACAAGGGCCCAAGAGCTGAGGTGGATCAATGGGAGAAGGGATGGGGGGCCCGCGGGACCTAGGTGGTCCCAAATTACAAATAAACCCCTTTTACAATCCGAATTATAATCCGAATAAAGGCAAATAAACACACATTACACACAAATAAAATCCCAGTAAATATGATAAATACTAAGACTCAAGGGGGAGTCTCCAGACTGTCTCCGAGCCAGATGGAAGCCGATGTAGCTCGAGTGGTGCTCCGCGTACGGTACCGACGGCTCGCCGGTTCGTACTTCTCGATCGCTCTGGTGTCCGCACCACTTAAATAGGCCTAAGTGAGCTTAATCATTCAAAGCCATTTGATTTAAAAGTCCAACTGCTGCTTAGATAAATAAGTCCACTTGAAATGGGCCTTAAAACTAGAAACTTAATTCTTTTGGCCCAAGTCCAACCCTAGAAACGTAATAGGGCAATTTTCCCTAATCACGAAGATAAATAAGAAAAAATTAAGGGATAATTAGGAAGGATTTTGAATTAAATTTAAATTCTAGCGCCCAGGCAAGTCGCAGTCTATTGTGCGACGGCCTTCTAGAGGTAGCGGTCCAGACCAGACCACCACCTGGTTCTGTAAATGGAAACTAAGAAACCTAGGAAGGTTTAGATTTTTATCCTCCCAATCGCCAAGGATTGACATGATCTGGCATGGGAACTTGTCTAGGACTCTTGGGGGATCGAATTGACGCCCCATAGGACTCCTAATTCGACTTAAAACCCTAGCCCTAGGTCAATTCCTATAAATAGGGTCCAGACTCGTCCTACGCGAACCCTAATTTTAGATTGCGTGGTATGAAGGTATAGTATCATCATTTCAACTTTGTGTTTTAGGGTTATTTGTTTCCTTTAGTATCTGAGGAGGGTAAATCTAGCTCGTCCCAGAACTGACCCATTAATAACGAGCCCAATTCAACTCGTGGCCTACAACGCGCCCAAGGGCACCCAACTGTTGCAGCCCATAAAGAAGTAGCCCACTATGACTCAACATTGGATTCGACAGCGTAGGAAGGGCTACGGCCCAGGCGCAATGATGGCCGGAAGAACCTCCGATGACCGACCATTACCCCCCATGACATCAGCCTCGATGCCATAACGGGCGAGCACGCCCCACGAGCACCGTAGGACTCGCCCAGGGATCAGCCGACGCGGAGGTAATCGCCCCCCAACGGGAAACTCCCACTGCGATCGCGGGAGACATTACTCCACTACTTACGCCCTTCCCTGTTAACGAATAGGCCTCCACTTCAAGACAACCCCGTATAAAAGGGACATCGATAGAGAGGACATGCTGGCACGGTAAAACTTCTGCCAAAAGCTTCTCACTGAGAATAGAGCAACCGGTCCTACTTCAGTGATAGAGAGGCCACGCCATAGTACGTCCAGAGAGAAAGCTCCTCTTACACGACCTTACCACCCAGCGAGCACTCTTCGGGTGCCCACTGGGAGCGGCGAGCACTCGTAGCGAGGGCCTACACGTCTCTCAGACCCTCTACTATGGCCTCCACATCTCTCTCTCCTCTGCTCTTCTCTACTCCTTTCCTGAAATCGTCGCTGACTTAAGCATCGGAGGGTTGTCCCCTGGGATAATGCCCATGGCTCCTTCTGACGCCCCATTCTCTTCTGGTGTTCATAGGCTTCCACGGCTATCGGACGACTTCCCCAACAAATAAATAGAGAAGGGGTACATGGCACAGAAACCAGATTTCTGCCTCTACACTTCTTGGCGCCGTCTGTGGGAATCTCGAGCGAAAAGCCATGGCACCCCGTGGGAGTATCCGCAATGCCAGCAACCGGGGGCGCGATTCTCATCAGGGAGCCAACCCTTGGCGTGAGTCGCAAGAAGCATCGTCTGCTCACCCACGCCATGAAGTAACGCCAGGTGATCTCGCAGAGATATGCCAGTAGATCGCGACCCTGACGGGGCTATGCCAGGACCTCTTAATTGAACCGGCAAGCAGACCCCCAACACCCTCCATTCGAACGACACCAGAATGAGGGGGCTAGGATCGTGCTGAACTCTTTCCAAGTGCGAGAAGCTTCCCATGCCTCTGTCACAAGGACCCGACGATCGAGCGGCTCGCCCGCACCAAGGGTGCGTAGCCCACTGCACTCCAACCCGGAGATGGATCGTCGACTCCAACGCATCGACGAGATCGAGGAAAAAGTCCACTACTTGGATGATGTCCTCCTCACCACCAAGAATCGGGGCCTCATCGACGAGGACCAAGACTTCCACACTCCCTTTTCCAAAGAAATCATGGAAGCCCTCATTCCTCCCAAGCTACATCTGCCATCTTTCACCCCATACGATGGCACCACCGACCCGATCGACAACATGTATAGCTTCGAGTCCCACCAAGTTTTCCACCAGGCCTCGGACACTATGAAATGCTTGGCGTTCATTATAACCCTCCGGGAGAACGCCCGGGCGTGGTTCGAGTCCCTGCCGGCCGGGACTATCTCCTCCTTCCAGCAACTCAAGAAGTTGTTTAAGGAGAACTTCATTGGTTGCCAAAAGGTAGCCAAGTCTACGGTGACCCTACTCGCTCTGAGGTAGGGACGAGAAGAGATGTTGTGGGACTTCGTCTCCCATTTCCGTATGGAGGTACTCTGGATCCCACACCTCGACGTTAGCATCGCCACCACTGCACTCACCCAGGGGATGCAAGACCACATCATTCGACGAGCTCTCAAAGTTGAAGCCCCGACGACCCTCACTAATCTCCTCGCCTTGGCGCAGAAGCACTCACAGTTCAAGGAGAACACTGCGGCCCTGGGCCGCTCAGCCGGAATAGAACAGTCCGACTGGAAGAGATCCGCTAACTCACCACGTGAAGGACGGAACAACCGAGAGCGACATGATCGAGATCACCGCGACCGCCCAGAAAAGGAAAGGGGTAACTACCGCAACTACACGCCCCTAACGGCTCCTCTCGATCAAATCTTGATGGAGATCCATGAGGAGCCATTCCTTAAGTGGCCTCCCCGGATGAAGTCAGATCCAAGTTCAAGGAATAAGAAGAAGTACTGCTGCTTGCATCTCGACCACGGCCATGACACGGCCAAATGCATCAGCTTGAAGAACGCAATCGAGGACCTCGTCTGCCGAGGGCTCCTCGCTAAATTCCTCGCCAAGGTCTAGGAGAAGCGATAACGGACCCCTTTGCCCCTCGACAACCGACCCAACGGGAAGGAGATCATGATGATCTCCTGAGGGTCGACTGTGGGTGGAGACAGTGCGAGCAGGTGATGACTGTATACATCAGCCATTAACACCGTGGAGCGAGGCGACAGCACCCAACGAGAGGTTGCCGCCCGGGGACACCTAAAAGACCCCATTGTCTTCTCCGATGATGACCTAAACGGTGTAACCACTCCCCATTCCGATGCATTGGTGGTCTCAACCACCCTTAATCAATGTACCGTACGCCGCATTCTAGTTGATAATAGAAGCGGTCCTGACATTATTGCGTACGACTGTCTTGTGCTTATGGGTGTGGACTTTTCTCGACTCACGTCGTTACACACATCGTTGCATGGGTTCTCCGGCACAACGGTATGCCCGGAAGGATGCATCTCACTCCCGATCACATTTGGGACCACGCCAAAGGATGTAACCTTCCTCACGGTCATCCGCGCGATGACCAGGTACAACGCCATCATAGGGCGAGGAATCCTCAGCACTCTTCACGGCGTCCCCTCCTCATATCATAAGAAGCTCAAGTTCCCCATGCCCCATAAAGTAGGAGAAGTTCGAGGAGATCAACGGGAGTCAAAAAGGTGCTACCTTATCTCGACACGAGACTGGCAAGCCGAGGAAGCGCCACCCAAGAAGAAAGCAAGAATGGAGGATTCGGGTCCGAGCATGAGCACTCCTGCGGTGGACCTATACCTCATCCAGGTGGGAGAAGACCCAAGAAGAACACTAAGGATCGGGGCCACCCTATCCGAACAAGAAAAGGAAGCATACACAAGCTTCCTCATAGCCAACCAAGACGTGTTCGCCTGGTCTGAGAATGAGCTCCCTGGAATCCCACCGGAGATCATCACCCACCAACTTAAGTTGTATCCGAGCTGCCGCCCGATCCAGCAACACCGAAGGTGTTGCAACCCCGAGCGACAGGCCATTATCAGGGAACAAGTGAGTGAAAAACTACGCTCAGGGCTACTCAGACCCACCCAGTATCCGGACTGGGTGGCGAATGTGGTCCTGGTTCCCAAGAGCAATCAGAAGTGGTGAATGTGCATAGATTACACCAATCTCAACAAAGCCACGCCAAAAGATAGTTTACCCATGCCACGGATTGACCAATTGGTCGACGCTACGGACGGGCACAAGATGCTGAGTTTCCTAGATGCCTACTATGGGTACCATCAAATTAGCATGCACAAACCCGACCAAGATAAGACATCATTCTTTACCGACCACGGCTTATATTGCTACACCCGCATGCCGTTCAGATTGAAGAATGCGGGAGCAACTTACCAGCGCTTGGTCAACCACATGTTCGACTCACCGATCGGTCGCAATATGGAGGTCTACATCGACAACATGCTTGTCAAGAGCCTCCAAGCTATCGAGCACCTGGGACACCTGGCAGAAACCTTCGCGACGCTCAGAAGGTACAATATGATACTCAACCCAAACAAATGCGCATTCGGGGTAAAATTAGGGAAATTCCATGGGTTCCTCGTCACCCACAGAGGGATAGAGGCTAACCCTGACCAGATCCGAGCAGTGTTGAAAATGAATCCCGGGGATGAGTGAGGGATGTACAGTGCCTCACCGGATGCATTGTCGCCCTGACTCGGTTCCTGTCCCGAGCGGTTGAGAGATGTCTCCCTTTCTTCCGACTTATCAAGTAAGCCAACAAAGCTCCCGAAAAGAGAGGATAGATCAACTGGGACCAAGAATGCGAGCAGGCATTTGAAGAACTGAAGCAATACTGGCTTCGCCTCTCGTGCTCTCCAAACCACAGACGGGGGAACCACTACTCCTGTATCTGTCGATGACACCGAGCACGATGAGCGCGGTGCTCACGCGGGAGGAAGGCAACGTCAGGAAGCCTGTCTACTACGCGAGTTGGGCACTGCAAGGGCCAAAGTTCTGATACTCACAGACTGAAAAGTTCCCATTGGCTCTGATCATGGCTGCCCGCAAGCTGTGACTGTACTTCCTAGCTCACCCCATCGCCGTCCTCCCCGACCAACCACTACGGTAAATCCTCTAGAACCCCGATCCATCGGGGAGGTTGATCAAGTGGGCTATAGAATTGGGTGAATTCAACAACAAATTCCACCCAAGGACTACGATCAAGGCTCAGGCCCTCGTCAACTTCATCGCCAAGTGCACAGTACCTGCCGAACATCCACTCGAGCAGTCCTCCGGGCCAACCTGGGAGCTGTATGTCGACGGATCGTCTTGCATCGCCGGTCATGAAGCAGGGCTAGTCCTACTCTCGCCAGAAGAGATAGAACTCCAATACGCCCTCTGCTTCAACTTCCCAACCACTAACAACGTAGCAGAGTATGAAGCACTTCTCTCGGGGCTACGCATGGCGAAACACCTGGGGGTGACCAGTCTGTAAGCATACAGCGATTGCATGCTCTTCGCCAACCAAGTTAGAGGAGAATTCGAAGCACGCGAACCGGCCATGATCAAGTATCTGGAGAAGGCCAGAGCGGCGGCAAAGGAATTCTCCCGCTTTGAGATAGTCTGTATCCCTAGAGAAGAAAACGTCTGAGCAGACGCTCTATCTCGCTTGGCATCGGCCACCACAATCTCCAACTCAAGATCCATCTTGATAGAGGAGCTGGCAACGCCGAGCATAGAAGATCCGACACCCCAGGTGAACGCCATCGACTATGGGCCATCCTAGATGGATCCCCTCCTGGATTTCCTCCTACGACAACAACTACCAAGCGACCGCGCTGAGGCCCGCCGCACGCGAGCACGAGCGACGCATTTCACAGTGGTCGATGGCCACCTGTATAGGCGATCACTCTTGGCCCCGCTGTTAAAGTGCTTGTTCCCTATGAAAGCTAAATAGGTAGTGCATGAAATACACGAAGGGCTTTGTAGAAGTCACGTAGGTGGGCGAGCACTCGCGCGGACCCTAATCCGACAAGGGTATTGGTGACCTACTCTACAATGAGATTGCCTCGAGTACGCTTGAAGGTGCCCTCAATGTCAGAAGTTCTCCAACCTGCACCACCAACCCGCCACGTAGTTACATACCCTGATGGAGCCTCGCCCATTTGCTCGGTGAGGGGTGGATATACTAGGCCCCTTCCCCAATGCTCAAGGGAGGAAAAAGTTCCTCATAGTCGCCATTGACTATTTCACCAAATGGGTCGAGGCAGAACCATTATGGAAGATTACGAGTGAAGCAACTTCAAAATTTGTGCTACGAAGCATCATCTGTCGATTTGAAATTCTGCGAGTCCTTACCACTGACAACGATAGACAGTTCGCAAGCACGGCCTTCCAAGAGAAATGCACAGAGATAGGGATCTGGAACCACTATACTACGGTGGGACATCCTTAGGCGAATGGGTTGGTGGAAAATGCCAACATGACACTCCTCTACGGCATCAAAACCCGGCTAGACCGAGCAGGCGACTCATGGATAGATTCCATCCCGAGCATTCTATGGGCACACCAGACCACCGCCAGAGCTGCCACGGGCAAAATGCCCTTCCACCTCGCGTACAGAGCAGAGGCAGTGGTCCCAGTAGAAATATCTAACCCCTCGCTATGGGTAGGACATTTTGATGAGGCCAGAAACAATCATTTAAATGCAAGAAAACTTGGACCTGATCGATAAAGGCAGAGCGCGCGCCCAAGTAAAACTCGTAGTATATCAATAGAAGCTGGCCCAGTACTACAACGCTCGAGTAAAGGAATGACACTTCCTCCCTGGAGATATGGTACTACGATGAGCAAGCGTAGCAGACCCCAGGGAAGCCACTGGAAAGCTTGCGCCAAACTGGGAAGGCCCGTACAGGGTAATCGAAGCGCTCGACAAAGGAGCATACAAGCTGGCTACGCTGGGGGGGCGAGAGATACCCAGGACATAGAATTCTATAAATCTCAAAATATTTTATCAATAGAGTACGCCCTCAACATTCCAGCAAAGCGTCACTAGCTGTATTCCATGAAGAGGTAACCTATGGGTTCCCTAAAGGCAATCACCACTCCCCTTGAAAATAAGAAGGTAGCTTACGGGCTCCTTAGAGGCGAGCACTGCTCCCCTTGAAAACGAAGAGGTAACCGATGGGTTCTCTAAAGGCGAGCACCACTCCCCTTGAAAACAAAGAGGTAGCCTATGGGTTCTCTAGAGGCGAGCACCGCTCCCCTTAAAAACACAGAGGTAACCTACGGGTTCCCTAAAGGTGAGTACTGCTCCCCTTGAAAACACAGAGGTAACTTACGGGTTCCCTAAAGGTGAGCACCGCTCCCCTTAAAAACACAGAGGTAACCTACGAGTTCCCTAAAGGAAAGCACCGTCGCTCCCCTTGAAAACGAAGGTAGCTTACGAGCTCCCTAGAGGCAAGCACCGCTTACCTCAGAAATAGTGGTAGCCTAAGGGTTTCCAAGAGGCAAGCACCACTCCCCTCGAAAATGATATGGTAGCCTAAGGGCTTCCAAGAGACGAGCATGACTCCCTTGAAAATAAAGGTAGCTTACGAGCTCCCTAGAGGCAAGCACCGCTTACCTCAGGAACAAAGGTAGCCTAAGGGTTCTGGAGAAGCGAGCACCGCTCCCCTTGAAAATAATATGGTAGCCTAAAGGTTCCCGAGAGGCGAGCACCGCTCCCCTTGAAAATAATATGGTAGCCTAAGGGTTCCCGAGAGGCGAGCACCGCTCCCCTTGAATATGAAGGTGACTTACGAGTCTCTGAGAGTACCCCGTGACTCAGAAAGATGGATGCACACGCGCAGAAAATGGGAAAGTGATAGACCTACTTATTCTCGTCAACCCGCCGTGCAAAGGTCTTCCACAAAAAGGTACACACCAAGATAGTCCCAAGGCTAAATAATTTTTATTGCTTTAGTCAAAATACAAACTGCCAAGTTCCAATGTGGCCGATGTACAATCATACGAAAAAATAAGACAAGCTAGAGCTATGGTAGCATGATGGTCGATTTAGTCCCTAGCACCTCGTCCATATGGTACCGCCTCTGTCAGGTTACCTGCCAGCGACCATGGAGGCGACTTCCGTAGGCAACCACCACTCGACCCATATGTATTGGAGAAATGGACCAGCTGAGAAGTCGCTCGCGAAGAGGCCTACAGCAAGAAAGGCGGCTGGACCCTCCACGCCTGAAGCCACGACTCTAGAAGAAATCGAGCGTCGGGGGACAAAGGAACAACGAGGCCGACAAAGGCCCACCTACCAGCCATGCCTACAAACAGGCGCACGAGGCCGGCTGTCCCGCCTGCCACCACCGACGAATGAGGAGTGCCTCATCATATGCCTGTAAACCAAGGAAAATGATGGGAAAATAGCCACACGCCATAAGAACAAGGAAAAGATGGAAGAGAAGAAATTTTATTCGAATGCAAGGGAGGAAGATTACAAAGACGTTTTTCGTCCCCTTAGGGATGGAATCTGTCCGGTTCAAGGAGCAGAACCCCTATGAGAGTACATGCGGTTAACCTTCTCCAAGGCCTCCCGTGAGCCATCCAACTATCCAACCCTGTATTTCTCGGAAACAACATGACCATTCTCCCCCGGCACCGGCTGCAGCCGCCACAGTGCCGGCAAAGCTTCCCTCCAAAGGACCAGGAGCTAGCGAGGAGCCTGTAAAAACTCATCATCTTACAAAGTGTCAGACTCCCCCGACGACATCTTGCATAAACTCCCGCCTAGAAGCCCAGCGAACCAAAGATGGCCGTGAGGCTGAAACGAGGGCCACTATTTATAGAAGGGAGAAAAGTTCTCAGAAGGAAAGAGGACTCCTATAGCCGTTTCAAAATTGTGAAAACCGAAGTAGTGGATCCTGAAGGTCGCGCCCTCTCAGGGTAACTCCCAAGACGACGCTCTATATCCCCAGGAGATCTCAAAGCAAATGTAGAAAGCAAGATCTGTAGAAGAAAGCCAGAGATTCCAGAATCAGCGAGAAAAAGGAAATCCTTCCATTTCAAAAAACACAAGTTCTACAAAAGAAAGCACTGCCCAACAGAGCAGGAGGAAATACAAAAGAAGAAATGATGGGCACCCTCTCAAGGGCTCGCCCCGGATGCGACATCACGTGACCCAGCCTCCTCGGACTCACATTCAGTAGCAGTTCCTGGGGAGGGCGGGTCTTCAGTTAGATCCACTGCCCCTTCCTCCATAGCTGAGACGTCGGAAGGTGCTCGCTCACTAGTGCTCGGCCTCGGGGCCTTCTCCTCAGCCCCAGCCTCCTCATCACCAGGCCCCTCCTCACCATCACTAGCCTCAGGGCCATAGGGCCTCGATGGAGGAAGGAGAGAGGGTGCCGAGGTGCCAAGGTTCCCGGCCGTAGCCACGACGGCAGCCCTCTAACCTTCCTGGAAGCCATGATCACGTGCCGGCCCAAAGAACTCCAGGGCTGCCGTAGTCAACTCGGACCGATAGGCCAAAGAAGAACGGAAGTTCTCCACTTCTTCCTCACAAATAGTGGACATCGATGAGCACAGTTCAGGCATCTGCGCCTCCACCTCCTGGGCCCGAGCCTCGATGGCTTGGACCTGTGCCCCCAGCTTGGCTACATGGGCTTCAGCTATCTCGGCCCGAACACGAAAGAAGTTGCGGTCTTACTCCATCCCGACGAGGACCCGTTCCACTTGGCTCAGTTGTTCTTGAAGCCTAGCGACTTCGGCCTCAGACGATTTCTGGTGCCCCTCGAGCACCTCGTAGTTGGCCACCAATTCGGCTTGCATGGCCTGACTGGCCTTCAACTCCCGCGCAAGGCCGCCAAAGTGGTGCCTCCATAAGCCCAAAGCCCTAGAACCATGCATACACTCTTCGTGGCTAGGTCTGTCAGGTCTCCTTTGGCCCAAGGATAGAACATCTCGGTGCGCTCACGCCATCCGACACACTTGTTGATAAGTTCGACAGCAGTCACGACACCTGCGTACGCGATCGTAGTCTCCTCAAGCTGTAGATAGCGAATGCTTGAGGGAATCTCGGATGGTGGGAGGCGAGCCGCTTCATCGGCAAGGGGGGCCTTGCCCTTATCACGGGCTTCTCCCACGGGGGTAGGCGCAAGAGAGGCGATCACAGGCTCCTCAGTCGATGGCGGTGGAGGAGGAACCTTAGGTGGAGGAGGAGCCCCGGATGACGACAGCGCTAGAGCCTGACTTCGGGCCGAAGCAGACACTTTGCTCTTCTTCTTCGAGCAACGCTGGATGTCCAGTGCCACCAACTCGTCCACACTCAAATGGACATGCCCACCACCAGGCATGGTGGACTCGAATTCGGTAGTACTGGAGGCTCCCTCGGAGATGTCTCTCCGAGCACTTGACCCGCCACTGACTGCGGGAACCGCACCTGAGCTCGCTAGCGAGATAGCCGCTGGTACCGAATGTTGGAGCTGCCCCGGAGCTAACGGTTGTCACTTGACCGATCCTCGGCTCGACATGATCCATGGGGCAAGGAGCACTCCACGGCAACTCGACGATCTCGTACCGCAACTCTAACGACTCCTGAGCCCCTGTCAAGACAACCCAAAGAGAATTAATCTGGTTCACTACCAATGAAGATAAGGAAGGTCAAAGTTAGTACCCTGAGGCAATTGAGGGCTCATCCCTAATTCTCGAAGCACCGTTAGCGTCAGCTCAAAATCGACATTGAAGAAAGGAAAGCGGAGAAGAGCCTTTATCTTCTTGGTCTCCGCAGCCGAGGTTGAGGGCCGCCCATCAGCCCAAATAGGGCAGGAACCCATGAACCTCTAGGGGCCACGAGCACCTGCCCTGGTGATATATACAAAGCGCTCCGTCCAACGCTTGAGGTTGGACGCAGCCTCAGTGACATGTACAAGCTGTCAGTTAGGCCTAGCCTTGAAATAGGCGAAGGTGATATTAGAAGGAGAATTTTGAAGATAGTAGAACTGTCGAAAGAGAAAGATGGTCGGCTCCACTGAAGCCTTCCTGCACACTGAGACAAAACCACAAAGAATATGGTAGGAGTTGGGGGAAAGTTCCCCTAGTTGCCGACCATAATAATGGAGGATGAACTCTATGAAAGGGTGAACAGGGAGGCGGGAGCCCACCTGAAAAGATGCTATGAAGACCCTACTGCCACCTGGAGGAAGACTCAACATGTCATCATCGATGGCCAAGAAGATGATATCGAATTCGATGGGAATCTGGAAGGTTTTCCCTAACCCGTGCACCACCCTATAAGCCACTAACGGCGGGGAACGAGGATGACTAGGGCAGGTGCCCAAGGTACTCGATGCTTCGCCCTGACCAGATCCCACCTCTTCAACAGAAGATGAGGGCTGACGCGAGGAACTCTCCTATGGGGTGGCATGACAGTAGAAGATGGAAAACACAGAGGAAGGAAGAAGATCCTCACCAGGCAAAAGAGGAAGAAGCCTACGACAAGCACGACAACCAGCAAGATGCGGATGGGGTCCTGAGAAAAACCCCACGTCGAGTCTTATAACCTTCCATTACAGAACAACGCTTCGAAGCCATAGGGCATGTGAAAAGGCGTCTGTCATGGTTATGGTACGATCGCCAAGCACAGACACCCATTCGAAGCTTGCGCTCCCAGACAACAGGACATGCATCTTGATTACAAGAGTGGCTCCTGCCACCGCCAGGGGTGCCTTGCACGCTAAGCATGCAACTGGGACCACCAGCCCCGATGGTACGAGGAGGCCACCCTCAAACTGACCCTCTCATGCTCGACTATTAGCTCCCTTCAAAATGCTCGGCAACTGAGAGTTGGGGGGCTAGTGAGGAGGGTAAATCTGGCTCAGTCCAGAACTAGCCCGTTAATAACGAGCCCAATTCAACTCATGGCCTACAATGCGCCCAAGGGCGCCCGACTGCCACAACCCATAAAGGAGCGGCCCACTATGACTCAACATTGGATTCGACAACGCAAGAAGGGCTACAGCCCAAACGCAATGATGACCGGAAGAACCTCCGACGACCAACCGTTACCCCCCACAACGTCAGCCTTGATCCCATAACGGGTGAGCACGCCCCACGAGCACCGTAGGACTCACCCAGGGACCAGTCGACCCCGGGGTAATCGCCCCCCAACAGGAAACTCCCGCCACGATCACGGGAGACGTTACTCCACTACTTACACCCTTCCCTGTTAAGGGATAGGCCTCCCACTCCAGGACAACCCCCTATAAAAGGGACATCGACAGAGAGGACAGGCCTACACGGTAGAACTTCTGCCAAAAGCTTCTCACTGAGAATAGAGCAACCGATCCTACTACAGCGATAGAGAGGCCACGCCATACTATGTCCAGAGAGAGAACTCCTCCTACACGACCTTACCACCCAGCGAGCACTCTCCAGGTGCCCACTGGGAGTGGCGAGCACTCGTTGCGAGGGCCTACACGTCTCTCAGACCCTCTACTATTACCTCCATATCTCTCTCTCCTCTGCTCTTCTCTACTCCTTTCTTGAAATCGTTGCTGACTTAAGCATCGAATGGTTGTCCCCTGGGGTAACGCCTAGGGCTCCTTCTGACATCCCGTTCTCTTCTGGTGTTTGCAGGCTTCCATGGGTGCCGGACGAGTTCCCCAACAAATAAATAGAGAAGGGATACGTGGTGTAGAAACTACATTTCTGCATCTATAGTATCTTTTAACTTCCTACTAAATCCCGTGTTAGGAAATCAAGCCGTCGAGGAGTTAGAAGGTCTAGAAGTCGTTGTTTCTACACAGAACGCGTAGGAACGCGAGCCCTCTTATGGCGACAAATTCAAAGTCTAGGGACAATACCAGAGGTAGATTTTCTCATGATTGGCTTAAACAACTTGCTAGGAGTAAAAGCCCTTTACCCTTGCTCGATTACATCCATGATACACGGAGACTTTCATATTTTTCTATGACTACGCAAAAGGGTTTTTACTGCATGCTGTCCATGTAACCTTAAACAAAATCTAACAACTTTCTGATCATTACCCACATTATCATGCTTTAATTTCATGATAGCATACTTTCCCTGCTAGTTTTCTATTAGTTCTATCATTATATGCCTTAGAATAGGCTCTGCACATCGGATGTTTGCTTCTATTTGATGCAGGCAGAAGGCGGTCCTGCAGAGTCTGTTACTTTCAAGTGGCGGTCCTTAACGAACCACTATCTGGTTTCTATAACAAGGTCAAATCTAGTTTATGCCCTATTATATATGATAGTAAGCATGCCTTATGTCATTAATTTCTACTCTTGATCATGTCATGAATTCATAGTTAGTGTTAGCATGTGCTTAAAAACTTATTTTTCATGTATGTTAATTTCATGCCAGACCTTATAGTTTTGTACTTAAAGAGATTTCATGACTTGGTTACACCTTGTTTTACTCGTCCCTTCTCATCTTATATTTCTATTTTGGTTACTACACACATAGCCCATACTCCGATACATCGCTATTAGTTCACATGCACATGTTAGGAAACCCTCTTAGACTTAGAGCCTCTCCGTTGGATATTCCTTCTATCGGACTAGGTTATCTTATTTCAAGGCCTTCGTAAGACTCCGCGAGCTTGTGATTCTTACTAGGATGCTGAGCATGTTGTACCATAAAAACCCAAAAGACTAGAGAGCACTTCGTGTTTTCTACATTTCTGTGAAATGTCTTGATAGCGGCCAGGAGAAGACCGCTACCTGAAGATAGCGGCCGGCCCGTGACCACTACCTTGTTTCAGTCAGTAGATTTCTGGCTGAGTCGACCTGTTCCTTCTCTTGCGTCGACTACACTCCTGATGGCGGTCTTGACTTGACCGCTACCTCAAGATAGCGGTCCTCATTAAACCTCATTCTTCCAACATGTTCATTGAGTCGACCCAGTTTCCTTCCTGCGTCAACTAACCTCTTGTGCACTATCAGATAGCGGACCCTGCTCGACCGCTACTTCCTGATAGCGGGCCGGTCATAACCGCGTTATGTCAGCTTGCTGCCCAACCCGAGGGTTGACCCAAGGGTTGATCTTGCTCTGTACTCAGGTGATCTTCTGATTATTTGGAACCCAAACCTTATTCACTAAGACACTAATGAATCATATAAATTAATAAATATACTATTATGCTGCCAGATTCCTTCTGTAGCATGACATAGTCATTAATTCTTTCTAGTCCTCACATGTTCATTTTGGTACGTTCTTAACTTGGTTTGGTTGCCATGAAACTTTTGTTTGAACTTGATATTATTAGTCGACTTTACTGTTATATCTCATGGAAGTAGCTTGATTTATAACTTGAAGATGTAAGGGCGGGCACGGACGGTGTCCAAGGGTTCCATGCTAACCCCCTCGACGGATGGCCAGAAACATACTGTAAACCATGGGGTATGATGAATACTGGCGTCGCATTACGCTGGGAGTACTTTTTTTATAAATGGGTGAAATCCATGAGACTATCTTATGAAATTCACATGCTTGCTAGTACATTCTTGTTATATGACTTTCTAGTGCATAGCCTTTTTTTAAGGTTATGAAAGTACATTCTCGTTATTTGAAAGACCAAAACTTTTATTCATATTAGATCTTGATCATATATCTTGCACTATTTTGTCCTTACCTTCATATCTTGATATCTTGTTGTTACTTTAGTTTATTCGCATGCTTTGTCGCACTTTCATTATTGCCTTTCCTAGAGCTAAAATGTTAATTACTTTAACACTGCCATCATGTTAATACGAAGATATCTACTGGGCGAGTGCACTCATTCCCTACTTTTCTAATCTTTTTCAGGAAATTCTAGTGGCTCAGAGTTGGAGTACTCAAGTGACGGGTTCGAGAGTAAATGATGAACGAGAGAAGCCATAGATGGTCAAAGTGTTAGGGGTCATATTGTAATTTAGGCTCCTTTACTGTAATAGGCGATGAAATAGATCATGTTATGAAATATTTTATTTTCTTGAGTCTAGTTGTGTTAAAGAGAGTCAAGTGTCAATTGTAAACCTTTGATCATTATTATTTAATAAATTAGAAGTTTTTGAGTATATGTTATGTTCACTCTTTTATGTGTGAATGTCGCGCTCTGATTGTTATTCTAGCTTGAGGCTTTATTGGTCGGCTGTTCACATTCCCGACTAAATTCTACTGTATATCTCGGAGCGTGACAGTTAAGTGGTATACGATCCTAGGTTTAAGTAAGTCCTAGAAAAATGTCAAGTCATAGGTTAAGTCCTGTTGAGTCTCCAGACGATTTTGATGATAACAAACCCCAGATTACAATGGGTTGTTTAATTTATGGAACTTCTCCAAATGAGATTGAAACCCAAATGCATGAGTTGATTGAGGGTCAAACAAGCTCATTTTATATGTATCCTTATGCAAGCATAAGTCTTCAAATGTTCGGTTATGTTTCAGGGACTGAACAATACTATTTTGCAGAATTCCCAGTTGGCGGTCGACCTAAAGGCACAGAGCGGTTGACCTAATTTTCCAAGGATCTCAAAACTACATTTTTTTACAGTGGCGATCGACCACCCAGCAAGTTAGGTAGACCGGTTTTTCCAGAATTGAAAGATCCCTTTTCTGCAAAATTCCAATCGACCGCCCCCCTACCTCAGGCCGACCGCCAGTCTCGAAAGCCCTTATTATTGACTTTTGCATTCTCAACGTGGGAAGCCTCTCTTCTTAAATTTGTTTAATCCCAAAGCCACAAAACCTTCCATGATTTGTGGATCTGGTTCCTGGCTTGTCTCTTGACCATTCAAGAGTTATAAAAACATCTTTTTGGGGCAAGAAACCCTAATCATCCAAGGGAGCTCAAGGAGACCATCAAAGGGAAAGAAGAGTTCTACTACTATAGCCGTGAACAGTGCTCCAAGAAGGAATTTCTTCATCCATCTTCAAGTGATCCAAGCCACATCTAGAGCAGATCAACCCCAAGCCAAGTGGAGATCAAGCTGCATCCAAAATCCTCTTCATCAACTAAGGGGGAGCTTGAATCTGAAGTTTTTACTTTGTGTCTTGCATTCAATTTCTATTTCAGATTCAAGTGTGTGTTCTTATAATATCTGAATACTTGTGTGTGTGTGGATCTACGCAGATCCATGTGTGTGTGCGTGTGTGTGTTTATTTCTTCACATCTCTTTGTGATTCGGTGTTTGTACACCTTTGTGGGAGTTCCGAACTCCTTACGTGTGTGTGTGTGTGTGTGTGTGTGTGTGTGTGTGTGTGTGTGTGTGTGTGTGTGTGTGTGTGTGTGTGTGTGTGTGTGTGTGTGTGTGTGTGTGTGTGTGTGTGTGTGTGTGTGTGTGTGTGTGTGTGTGTGTTTTGATCTTGTAACCCTTTACAAGATAGTGTGGTAATCCTCACAGATCGTGAGGGGTGGACGTAGGTTGCCGTTGTTGTATTCGAATCACCTAAAAATCTCTGTCTATTGTGTGGTTTGTTCCTTTTCCTCTATCCCCATTTTGTGCAGCACTCATGTAGATTTTTGGTTGCGTTGTTTGTGTTAGATCTAGTATATTTATCATTTCCATACTAGATTTTGGGTATATTAAAAGGTGGGTTCGGATCGACAAGGCAAACCTTGTCAGGAAGATAACACCTTGCGTGAGTTGAATCTCGGATTCTCACCTCCGCCATCGTACCAAAAATCGGTTGAGTGCGATAGATTCTATTAGATCTCTTAGTTTCCATATAGTCTTGGAATTTATTACGACTATTATTCTTTCTTGTTTGTTTTGGGCATAAGTTTGTTAAAAGTTTGTATACACCCAATTCACCCCCCTCTTGGGTGTCATTGATCGCGGAATTTCAATTGGTATCAGAGCTAAGGCTCTATTTCTTTCAGATCTAACGATCTAGAGTAAGATCCAGATCAATGGCAAACAAGGGTATAATGCCTGAGGGTCACTCCATTCATCGTCCTCCATACTTCGATGGCTCAAATTACTCCTATTGGAAAAATAGAATGCATATTTTTTTGAGAGCCCAGGAGTATGAGATCTGGAGAGTTGTGGACAAGGGTCCTTACAAACTCTCTGACGATGAAGAGAAATGGACACCTGAGGAAATTAAGAAATGCACTATCAATTTTAATGCTATGAATATTATGCAATGTGCCATACATCCTAATGAATTCTCTCGTGTATCCATGTGTAGTTCAGCAAAGGAAATGTCGGACAAATTGCGGCCCATATATGAGGGGACCTCCGAGGTCAAGGAGACCAAGGCAAATCTCATTGTAAGAGATTATAAGCTGTTTAAAATGAAGCCTGAAGAAATAATTTCAGAGATGTTCGCAAGATTAACTGAGATCACAAATGGTCTCAAAATCCTTGGAAAGGAGTACACAAACTCCGATCTTGTAAGGAAGGTTCTGAGATCACTTCCATCAGCGTGACACACAAAAGCCACAGTAATAGAGGATTCGAAGAACATGTCCACACTCTCTTTGGACGAGCTCATAGGGTCACTCATGACCTATGATATAAATATGAAGAGAACAGCCAAGGAAGATACGAAGAAGAAGAAAGTGATCGGATTGAAAGCTCATCAATCTGATGAAGACATTCAAGAAGAAGAATCTAGCGAGGGAAGCAATGAAGAAGAGACTTGGTCATGATAACCCACCAAGTAAGAAGATTTTTGAGAAAGAAGAAGAATTTTCAAGGTAACTTCAAAAAGGGGCAAAGGAAGCCCATTCAAACCAAGGGCGAGTCAAGCAAGCCCAACAACATCATTTGCTATGAATGCAAGAAGCCCGGACACATGAGAGGAGAGTGTCCAGATCTGAAGAAGAAGTTCAAGAAGGAGAAATTTAGAAAGCCAAAAGCAATGATCGCTACATAGAGGGACGAAGAGGAAGAGCTATCCGAAGAAGAGCTCGGAGAGCTCATGGAGAGCCTATCCCTCATGGCACATGAAGATGATTCAACGGAGGTAAATTATGACCCTGATTTTATTTCCAATGAATAATGGGAGTCAGAATAAGAAAAAAAGTATACAAAATACAGGAAAATCAGATCTGAAAACAAAACTCTCGAAAAAAAATTGATGATTTGTCACATGAAGATATTTTTGTTAAGTTTGAAAAAGTGGAACAAGAATGGTTTGAGCTAACCGAAGTAAAAAAACTTTGCTTCAAACGATTTCAGATCTTAAAAAAGCCAAAGAGGAGCTATCATGTAAAATGTCTGAAATTGAAAAAGTCTGTGAAAAGCTCAAGAATGAAAAAGAAACTATGACCTCATCTATTTCAGAAATTGAAAAAAAAAATGTGAGTTTGAATAAAGAAGTGACTGACTTACAATTCACTCTCTCCAGGTTTGTCAAGGGTAGACAAAATCTAGATGTCACGTCCTGAGCCTTTAATACAGCGGAAGATAATATCGAAAAATATGAACAGCCAGCATGGTAAGCCTCTTCCAAGCAAGAATAATCAGAGTGCAAGACAATCACACATAAGATGCAATTGCACAATTTACTCAAAAATATCATCTTTATTTCATATCAAATGATAATAATCCAAGTACATAAATTCCATTAATCCACTAGACTCAATAAAAAAGAAAATTACATGAACTCGATCAAGACATTACTGACTTCTTAAGTCTTCTCTCAATTCTTATGTGACCTTCATTCGCTCTCGGACCATCACTTGAATAACATGAATCCGAATCCGAACTACTAGCATCTTCTGAAAAGATTGGAAAGTAGGTAAAGAGCACACTTACCCAGTAGGTATCTTCACGTCAACATGAGGGCAATATTAAAGTGATTAGCATTTTAGCACTAAAGAATGAGGTAAAATCATGCCGATACGATCAAATATGCGATTAAAACCCATGTAACAAGACATGATCAAGTTAAGATATGATTTAAGCATGATCAAGTAAGAATGTGATTATGGCCTTTCATTAACAAGAATGTAACGAGAATGTACTAGAAAGTCATGTAACAAGTAAGTAAGTAATTTTTGCTTAACGGTAGTACTTCATGAATTTATGTGGATTACCGTGGATATTTTTTCACTTATTTAGAAAGAAAGTACTCCCAGCACAATGCGACGCTAGTAGCATCATACCCCATAGTTTATAATAGTATGTTTCCGACAATCAGCCGAGGGGACTAGCATAGAGTCCTAGAACACAATTAGTGCTCGAACCACATCTTCAAGTATAAATCAAGCTACTTCCACGTATATAGTAATAAAGTTGGCCATGCATGTAGTAAGTTCAATGAATGTTCAAGACTAAATAATAAGAATGCACCAAATATAGATTAATGAGTTCAAGAAATGCATTAATAACTAAGTTATGCCTTGGAAAAAAATTGACAGCATAATGGTACATTCTTTGTCTTTCATAATTTACCTTAGATGTCTTTGAATAAGGTTATAAATCCTAGACTATCATTAGTCAATCTAGGATCACCAGAATATTAACCCTTGGGTTAAACCCTGGGTCAACAGTGTAATGCCCCAGACTTTTTATAAAATATTTCTTGAATATTTAAAGGTCCAAATGAATTAATAAATAAGTAGTGGGTTAAATAAATCATTATTAAAGCCTAAAATAAGGTAATCAATTAACCTAGCCCATTTAATAGAAGCCCAAAAGGATTAAAAACCAAGCCCATGAAGTTTGACCCATATTCTAGTAGGTTAATTAACTTATCCTCGGAATATAAGGATAAATATACCTTATTTGGATAATTAATTGGATAATACAATAAAAGAGTTTGAATAAGTTCAAACTTCAGCGCATAGTAGCTCTAGCGGTCTATCATGCAACCGCCAAATGTCTCTGGCGCTCCAGGCTTCGACCGCTACACCCTGCCAGTTCCGTGAACGAAAGAACGAGTAAAAAGATTGGATCTTTGGGATCCTATCTGATAGGAACCGAATTGAAAGGACTTGTAAGGTTACTAGGGACTCCTAAAGATCAGTTTTTAGCCAATTAAGGACTCTAGAATTAGCCTTATCCTTGGAAGCCTAGCGAAACTCTATAAATAGGACCCATATTTGATTTGTGCAACCCCTTACTTTGGCTTGCGTGGAATCAAGGTAAGGAGTAAGTATTTAGGCTAAGTTCTTTAGAAGCTTTTGTTTCTAATACTTAAGACTAACAGCTCCCAAAATTTTATGCTAGGAGATCTAGTATCCAAGGAGCTAGGAGCTTCCAAAGTTGCTGATCCGACCATAGCGACCCAGGAAACTGAGCAGAAGTCCGGTGAAGATCAGGAAATTAGGGCGTCTAAACGAGGTATTTAGAGTTTGGTTCCTTAGAACTTTTTGTTCCAAGTAGTTTCGTCTTCTTACCCGCCAAATTTCACGCCTATAGGTCAAGAGATTAAGGAGTTAGAACGACGGGAAGTTGCTGAAAACTCACAAGAAGAGAAGGACTAGGGCATACCCTGAAGTCTCAAATCCGAAGTCTAGAAGCTTAACAAGAGGTAGGTTATCTCATGAACGGTAATAACATCGTGCTAGGGATAAAAGCCCTCTGGTTATGCTTGATTTCATGCACTATAGACCATGAATTTCATGATTTTAGTAGGCCCATGCATACATGCATATCTCTAGCCTTAATTAAAGTCAAAAGACATTCTCTTGTTAATTCACTGTAACCTATGCATCTAGATGGCCTATCCTTCATGCTTTCATGACTGGAGTAGCTAATTTATTTTGATTTTTTTCAGACATGATATGTTTAAACCATAGTTCTTCTATTTTACAATCAGCAGTGCTCTGACGGATTAGAGCTAGACCGCCAGAATCATCTAGCGGCCATACGATAAACCACCAGACCTTCTGTAACACTTGCATTTTATGTAAACACTGGCGGACCATAAGTAGAGCGCCACAACTTTCTGACGGCCCCACAATAAACTGCCACATCATTGTGACGCGCCTATCTTAGACTGCCAGAGTGCTGTGTTCTGTCAACTCGAGACAGAATTGAGAACATTCAAATTAGCTTATAAATAAGCCTAGTTATTTAAGTTTTAACCTGTTTACTAATTCATGGCATGTTTTATGGTACTGTTTGACCGATATTCTGGTTGTCTATTATCACTTAGGTTTATTCAACTTATTTCACGTGTCGATCGACCAATTAACTAACCGGTAGTTAACTGACTGATTGACTACGCAGGCGTCCCAGTCACGTGCGTGACGAGTTTATTGTGCGCTCATTCTGACCCGTGTCGGGCGAGAGTGAGATTCGGTCGGGACCAGCAGTCCGCCATACCATAAAGGCTATGGCGTTAATTACATCCCCCACGAGGATGGAAAGCCTTTGATTAATTGCCGAGATAATGGGCTGTCGAGGCCGGAATAAAGGATGCAGAGGATGCGAATGATCATGCAAGATGCTATAATCTACCATGCACGGTTTATTAGGGCGGACCCTCAGACGTGGCGGAGGACTTAGGCCCGAAGACCACCATCACGCGTAGCAAGAGCTTCCCGTCGGACATTGCCCGGCTTTCTGCTCATGTCATTTGATATACCAAGGGCCCGTGCACTCAGGCATACATTGATGCGGCATGAATGCTTTGACTAAAGCATGATGATGGAGTTATGAAACTAGCTAATTCATGTTAGATGAACCAATTTACTCAATTTATTGATTACAAGGTTTATTTGATTCTATTATTAACATTGAAAATCACCCCGGAGGCGAGAAGAGGATTGAAATGGCACGATGACGCGATTCGGAACGAAACCGGCGCGATACGCGTGGGTATAAGGTTTAAAACGGCACAGGAACCGTAGGAATAGGTTAAAACGGAGCTATGGGCCGTAGGTGTAGGGGGAGGCCTTAAAACGGTGTGCCCCTTTGAGGGCGCGTCGTAATAAGGCGCGCCGTTTCAAGGTGCACCGTATTAAGGCGCGCCGGTTGCCGCTGACGCCGATTTAGCCCCATTTCATGAAAATTGAGATTTTATTGGTTTGTTTTTGGACTTATTGAAACATTTTGGATGATTTTGGAAGTTTATTGAGTCAGTTATTCAATGGATCGGCCCCGGGCCATCCGGAAATCGAGTCACAGGCTCGCGTGAGGTTTATACTCGAGCACGGCGATCGTTCCGAACGAGGCAAGTTTATTAAGTTCGTTTATTGAGCAGTTTATTTAACTCGCTCGAGCTGAAAGTTCGGCAGCATCTCCCCGTCCCGAAGGACTTGTCGGGGAGAAGCGGGGAGTACTCACGTAGCGGAGCAACCCTAAAAGCCGGGTGGCACAACGGCGGTCGGTAAACCCGAACGGATAGGAAAACCCCGAGGGCTAGCCTACTAGGGGCACCAAGTCCGTGGGTGGAGAGTAGACGGGTAGCATGACTCATAGTGGGAGCGAAGAGCCTGAGGGCTAGCCTACGAGGGGCATGCGACCCAAGTCGATACCACGCCTAAGTCGGGACGATCGGTGTGGGAGGAAACCCCGAGGGCTAGCCTACGAGGGGCACACAACCCACGGCCACCACAATATCCGTTAAGGACTGTGGATTTGACTATATGGGGATTAGCTCGCTTACTGTTCACTCATTAATCCATAGGAGATTCATCACTGTTGGATGGTCCCCTGCAGACAGAGCGTTATCACGATGAAACAGTGGGGATGTTCCCCTCTCCCCGGTCACCTGATCTCCTCAAAGAGATGGTAATACGGCGCGGTTGCAAGACACACTCAGCCAAGAAGCTGATTGTAATAACTATAGGTGTACATATATGCGTATATATTAACAGGTTGACAGAATGACTATCACATTGATGCTTAGAAAACAAAAATGCAGAGTATAGGGACAACCTCGCCTCCCCTCATTCATGGTTCAGAACAGAGGGGGATGGGAGGACGGGCCCGGGACTGGCCAGAGAGATGCACGTATGTGTATGTTTCTGATGATGAAATCCTCAACACTCGAGCGGAAGAGAAACCCCAGAGAGAGGGGGATCAATGTAGCCTGTAGCATAGCAGGGCACATCGGCGTCGGAGAAGATGAACATCGGAAACCATTCACACGGTGAAATGTACAGATAGAAGAGACATGTCAATGGGAGGAGACGAATAAGGCACCGTGCTCGAACGCGTTTTATTCATCATCTTGGACGCAGCGAACAATGCACACGTATATGTTGCACATTCCCGGCACCGGCACGGTTGCACGGCGCCGCTCTAGCGGCCAAGAGAAGAAACACAAAGGGAAAGAAGAAGAGGCGATGCAAAGATAGAACAATACCATTGAACCCCTTTAACCCACTGGTATATTCATTCATTCCATATACAAAATAAATGTGCAGAGTTCATTCCGACGCCGGCGTTGTCGCACGGTCTTCGTTGACATCAAACAGAAGAGATTACAGGGGAGAATAGTGAGTAGCAGAGATGGTGAGGGGGGGGGGGAGGACAGGCTCATATCATCGCCCCTCCCCCCTCTCACTTACATTATATCGGAGAAGGAACCCAAGACGGATGGGGATCGATGGAGAAATCACGACGGCCCACCTAAATAAATGAGGAAGCAGATAGTTTTCTTCTTCGGCACCGGGAAGTTCGTGTAGAGCAAAGGATGGCGGCGGCCAGAGAACCCTCAGAGGAAGTCTTTCTCTCAAGAAACCCTCCCCTTCGAAGCCCTGATTGGTGGTCTCGATCTCCTTCTCACCTCTCCTATTTTTTCTCTCGTCCAATGTTCTCTCTTTTTTTTTACCTCCCTTCTCCCCTTTTGTTGGTCGAACGAGGTTTGCTTTTATAGCAATCAGTTAATCCGGAGCCACGAAGGGCGCGCCAGATTCAGTGGCACCGGGAGAAATGTCCCCAATTGCTTTTGGCGTGCCGGACTTGGTGGCGCCGGATTAAGGGCCGCCGGTGACCTCTTGTGCGCCGATTTAGCTTGTTCGCTCGACGCGGGCTAGCCGAAGGGTCCGGGGATGATTCCGGAAGCTCCCGTCGACTGTTCCTCTTTCCCTAGTCCTTGGAAAACCTCGACAGGCATTGACGAAGCTCTCAACATGATGAATGGCCGTAATCAGAACTTCGTGTGTGTTCGGCTCGAGCACGCGGGTTTTCCGCTGATACGGCCTTCGGCATTGTGATTTGTACTTCCGGCTCAGCTTGACTCGTGCCTGGAGCTTCTTTGCGGGATTGTATGACATCCGAGACAATTTCGCCTTGACTGGCGATCATTCGGCCATTAACAGACCCAATATAGCGAGGAGCCGAACCCGTGTCGGGGTGATCAGGACCTTCTACCGTCAGAGCCCTCGATCCCTTGTTTCGAAGGGCCGATGATGTTCTTCCTCCTCAGGAGAGTCTCTATTTTGGTGGCGAGCCACCGGGTAGACCGTCGTCCTTGGTCAGGCGATGGGTGTATGGTAGCGACACGACGGAGCTGGTGCCGGATCATTAAGCAGGCTTGGTCGCACTCCGGTTGGTTGTAGATCTATCTTGACTCTCCCGAGGTGAAGTCCCCGGTGCTCATTCCAGGTGACTCGAGGCTCTGGCAGCTCAAGAAGTGTTCAGCAGGTTGGTCTTCATCGGCTTCTGTGCTTCAGTGGGCCGTATCATTCGTCTTTGCGGCTTGGTCACCAACGATCATATTTTGAGTGCCAACAGGTACCTTGAGGTTATTTTAAACATATGCTAACTTTTTACCAAAACCCTATAGTTTTGTACTAAATCCATGATCTAAATACTATATTAATGAGATTTTAACGTTGATTTATCCCTGTTACGCACTCTTTCTCAACTATAGAGTCATTTTCTCTAAGTACGTGGCATATATCCCGATATGGGACCACTAGTTACACTTTTGCACTGTAGGAACACAGTCTTGGACTTGAGGACCTCTCTATTTGATATTCCTTCCAATGGACTAGGAAATCATATTTCAAGGCCTCCGTAATTCTCCGCGAGCCTGGGATTCCTACTAGGACGTCGAGTTGGTTGTACCATTAAAGCCCAAATGTCTAGAAAACACTACCGATGTTTTGTATTTCTGGATCTTAGCGGCCTAATAGTCGACCGCCATAGTCTTATAGAGCGCCTTATATAGACCGCTAAAGGGACCTTGACGAATCTACCTTTGACCACTAAAGACTCCAGAGAACCTGGTTTTAAATTCCAAACTGTCTTGTACTTAACGGTCCAGAACTAGACTGCTATATTCATGTAAAGGCCCAGTTATAGACCGCTAAAATACTTGAGTTCAGTTAACCCAAGGTTTGACCCAAGGGTTAATATCCATATGATCCTAGAAAGACTAGTAAATTTTTGGGACATGTCACCTTTATCAAGATGATTTAACTAAGTTATGAAAGATAAAGAACATACAGTTATGCTGCCGATTGATTTCCATGGCATAACCTAGGCATTAAAGTATTTATTGAAATTCCTTATTTCCTTGTACAAGCATTCGTATTTTTAGTTACTTTATCATAAATTATCTTTGAAATTGAACATTCTTGGCCACATCAATTACATGCGTGGAAGTAGCTTGATTTATACTTGAAGATGCGGATCGAGCATTGCTTGTGTTCAAGGGCTCTATGCTAGTCCCCTCGGCTGATTGTCGAAAACATACTATTATAAACCATGGGGGTATGATGCTACTGGCGTCGCATTGCGCTGGGAGTACTTTCCTTATAAATAAGTGAAAATCCACGGCATCACGAAAATCACGGTAATTACGGAAGTATCCACAAAGTGATATTCCACAGAAATTCACGAAGTACTTGCTACTAAGTGAAGAGTACATTCTTGCTTGTTACATGACTTTCTAGTGTATTCTTGTTCATGAAGGGCCATTACTACATTCTTGCTTGATTACACTTGATCGATTTATGTTCTCATATTCTAAACTTGAATATATCTTGTTATTTTGGTTTGGAATTACATGTTTGATCGCATTTCGCATGAATTTACCTTATTATTTAGAGATAAAATATTAATTACTTTAACACTGCCTTCATGTTGATACGAAGATACCTACTGGGCAAGTGTGATCATTACATATTTTCTAATCTTTTCATGAGATGGAAGTGATTCGAATTTGGATTCAAGTTATTCAAGTGATGGGTCCGAGAGTGAATGAAAGTCGTATCAAAATGAGAGTGAAGGCTTAGGAAGGTCAATCTTGTTTAGATCAAGTCTTTGTAATTTTCCTTTTCTTGAGTCTAATGGATTGGAGAAGGTGAAATGAAGTGATGTAGTAAGATTTTATCGTTTGATATTATTAATGAAAGAGAAAGATATTTGAATTATTGTGCAATTACATTTTAATGTGTGATTATCTTGCTCTCTGATCGTTCTTGCTCGCAAGAGGCTTACCATACCGACTGTTCACGTTTCTTGAGAGTGTCTTCCGCTGTAATAAAGGCTCGGGGCGTGACAGTTAAGTTGGTATCAGAGCCTTAGTCCAAGGACTTAGGAGGAAGAGTCATGTCCTAGGATAAGTACAAGGTTTAAGGACCCCTACCTATGAAACTAAGGAAGAAATTTCCTCACCTATGTGAGAACTGGGTAGAGCCCAGGATAAGATAGTTAATTAGTTCTAAGATTAATCTCTTTCAAATTCTATGAGAATTAACAGTTTGTTATTTCCTTCAGGTACCTTAATACTACAATGGCTCATCGCATAGATTGGGGTGGCATGCAACAAACGGTTGCCGGCCTTACTCAGGCATTACAAACTATGGCCCAGCTGGGTGCAGGGGCAAGGGCTGGTGACTTGCATCATAATTTTCGGAGCTTAAACCCTCCGCGTTTCTACGGTTCATCTAATCCAGATGAGGCAGAAAATTAGATAGATGAAATGAATCGCATCTTTGATGTTATCTAATGCACGATTCAGAAAAAGTGCGTCTCGCAACCTTCCAACTCAATAAAGATGCACACACATGGTGGAAATCAATACCCGCACCTCTGGCAGATGCACCTCACACATGGGAAGGATTTCTTGCAATATTCCGTGCTAAGTACTTTTCTGAGCATGTTAAAGAAAGAAAGGCTATAGAGTTCACCTCTCTTCGTCAGGGAATGATGACAGTTGCAGAATATGAACTTTAATTCTCCATGCTAGCACCATATGCACTTCATTTAATCAGTACCGATTTATTGAAGGCTAATCAGTTTATGGATGGGTTACGACCTGATTTCATTTAGCAGCTCGGGACCCAAAACATCCATACCTATGCGGAAATGGTCCAGCGGGCATATTTATGTGAGAGGACCTTGGAGAAGGTCAAAAAATTGAAAGGAAAAGGAGAAGAGTCCAGTCGACGATCTGATCGGCGTTATAAGAAGGAGAAGTTCAGTATCACGGAGCCCTATAAAAGCCGTGATAGCAAGAAGAGATCTAGGAGCGGGAATGGTGGAAGTTCCCAGAAGAATAAGAAAGTTAAGGAGGAGGAGAAGCAAGTCATGGCAACTTGCACATTTTGTGAGAAGTTCGGCCACTCAGCCGAGGAATGCTGGAAGCGCCTTAGCGCTTGTTTACGTTGCGGCAGCAGGGAGCATCGTATGCCAGATTTCCCCCTCATGAAGGATCAATCGACTGGTGGTGGACGTAAGAGGCAGGCTCGCCTCAATGCTGTTCTAGAAGAAGAAGAAGCGCCCAGGGATGGCGGGCTTATGGAAGGTACCCTTCAAATTTGTTCCCGTCCTACATTTATGCTGTTTGATACTGGTGCTTCTCATTCTTTTATCTCCACTACTTTTGCAAAAATAATCCCAATTTCATCAGTTCCCTTACCTTCGGACCTTTCTATTACTACACCCTTAGGTTCTGGAACAAAGCTAACCGATTACTACCCTAATAGTGAGGTAACGATAGAAGGTCATAATCTCCCTGCAAACTTAGTATGCCTTGACATGAAAGGTTATGATGCCATTTTAGGGGTAGATTGGTTAGTGGATCATGATGCCAATAACAATTGCCGGAATAGGACAATATCCTTTCGCAAACTAGGCTTACCAAGATTTTCCTTCCTTGGTATCAAGTATAAGAAACATCCTACCATCTCTTCTCTTCACGCTTGAAAACTTATATCGTAAGGATATGAAGCTTTTCTTGCTTCTGTCATTGTTACCGAATCCAAGGAAATCATCATAGCAGACATCCCTATTGTAAATGAGTTCCCTGATGTGTTCCCATCCGAATTACCAGGTTTATCACCAAGAGGGAAGTAAACTTCACCATTGAACTCATTCCAGGAGCAACACCTATTTCTATAGCCCCTTACAGGATGTCCCCCATGAAATTTAAAGAATTAAAAAGGTAGTTACAGGAACTATTAGACAAGGGTTTCATCAGACCTAGCACATCCCCATGGGGTGCACTGGTTCTTTTTGTCAAGAAGAAGGATGGCTCTCTCAGGCTATGTATCGACTATCGACAATTGAATCAACTTACAATCAAGAACAAGTATCCGTTGCCGCGTATTGATGAGCTCTTCGACCAGCTTTCGGGAGCAGAATATTTCTCCAAGATAGACCTCAGGTCGGGTTATCATCAGCTTAGAATTAAAGATGAAGATATATACAAAACGGCTTTCCGAAGTCGTTATGGCCACTATGAATTCGTGGTAATGCCGTTCGGGTTAACAAATGCCCCAGCAGCATTTATACAACTTATGAACAATATTTTTCGGCCATATCTGGACCAGTTCATCATCGTCTTCATTGATGACATTCTAGTATACTCCAAGACAAAAGAGGAACATGAAGAACATTTGAAGATAGCTTTGTAAACGCTTAGAGAACATAAACTCTATGCCAAACTTAACAAGTGTGAATTCTGGCTTAAGGAAGTTTCATTTCTAGGTCACATTATTTTAAAAGAAGGTATCACTGTGGATCCTTCTAAGGTAGAAGCAGTTAAGAACTGGAGCCGGCCAACGACCGTATCGAAAGTAAGGAGCTTTCTAGGTCTAGCCGGGTATTACAGGAGGTTCATAAAAGATTTCTTAAATATTGTTGTTCCTTTGACAAGACTTACAAGAAAAGAAAATCCTTTTGTATAGTCGAAGGATTGTGAAAAGAGTTTCCTAAATCTTAAGGAACATCTCACGACAACCCCTATATTATCATTGCCCGTTGAGGGTGGTGGATTTGAAGTTTATACAGATGCATCTGGCATTGGCTTAGGGTGCGTTCTTATGCAAAATGGAAAGGTAATTTGCTATTCTTCAAGACAATTGAAACGCCACAAAGAGAATTATCCTGTGCATGATTTAGAATTGGCAGCTGTTATATTTGCCTTAAAAATTTGGCGTCACTACCTTTACGGAGAGAAATTTACGATTTATTCAGACCACAAAAGCTTGAAATATTTGTTCTCCCAAAAAGAGCTGAATATGAGGCAAAGAAGATGGCTGGAATACCTTAAAGACTTTGATTTTGCTATTCAATATCATCCTGGCAAAGCTAATGCTGTAGCGGATGCACTCAGCAGAAAACTAATGGGAAAGCTATCAAGTCTTATGATTAGTATGACTAATCTTATTCCTTAATTTACTCAGTTGAACTTACATATTGACATAAGGGAAGAAGATTGTTTTATAGCCAATATCCGAGCTCAACCTACATTAATAGAAGATCTAGTCAGGCTACAAGACAATGATCCCGTATTACTAGAGATTAAAGCCAATGTTGAGCAAAGGCCGGATTTCTCTATTATCAATGATGGAAGGTTACTATTCAAGGATCGAATTTGTATACTAGATCATGTTGATACTAAGAAACTGATTCTGGAAGAAGCTCACAATTCCAAATACACCATTCATCCAGGTGGTACAAAAATGTATCATGATCTTAAAAGGAACTTCTGGTGGCCTAACATGAAAAGAGAAGTGGTAGATTCCGTATCCTGCTGTCTCACTTGTCAACAAGTAAAGGTAGAGCATTTTAGACCCGTAGGTAAATTACACCCCTTGAATATTCCCGAATGAAATGGGAGAGTATAGGGATGGATTTCATCATGGGTTTACCTAAGACCAAAGGAGGACACGATGGTATATGGGTAATCATAGACCGATTGACTAAGTCTGCGCATTTTCTACCAATAAAAAGTCGATGGTCTGTGGATATCTTGGCAACATTATACATGCGGGAAATTGTCAAATTACATGGTGTCCCTGTCACTATTATATTTGATAGGAATCCTCGATTCACATCACAGTTTTGGAAGGGTCTTCAACATTCTCTAGGGACCCGACTGAACTTTAGCATAACGTTTCATCCACAAACTGATGGTCAAACAGAAAGGACAAATCAAGTGGTGAAAGATATGCTCAGGGCTTGTGCTATTGATTTTGGGGGTAGTTGGCATGATCACTTGTCTCTAGTAGAATTTTCATACAACAATAGCTACCAAGCAAGTATACAGATGGCACCGTTTGAATCTCTATATGGAAGAAGCTGCTGATCACCGATATGCTGGAATGAAATAGGTGACAGACTATTTTTAGGTCCCGACATGGTCAGGGATACTACAGAAAAGATAAAGCTTATTCGGGAAAGACTCCAGATGGCACAAGACCGGCAGAAATCTTTTTCTGATAATCGAAGACACGACTTGGAATTTCAAGTAGGAGACCATGTATACCTTAAGGTTTCTCAAGGTCGAGGTATTCAAAGATTTGGCATTAAAGGCAAGCTTACTCCAAGATTTATTGGCCCATTTGAGATTTTGGAAAGGGTCGGTGAAGTGGCTTATCGACTGGCTTTACCTCCACAACTAGCAGGAGTTCATGACATATTCCATGTTTCTATGTTGAAGAAATATGTGTATGATCCTTACCATGTTATCACTTATGATGATTTGGAGATTCGGAAGGATATGACATACGAGCAACCACCAATTAAGATTCTTGAACGCGAAGTGCGTCACTTAAGGAATAAAGCCATTCCTATGGTCAAGATTCAATGGAAGAAGTCATGGCCCCTGGAAGTAACATGGGAGACGGAGGAAGCTATACGCAAAAGATACCCGGAGTTATTTAATTGTAAGTACACTCTCCAGAAAATCTATATATTGAATTTGGGGACCAAATTCTCTTAAGTGGGGGAGGGTGTAATGCCCCGAATTTTTATAAAATATTTCTGGAATATTTAAAGGTCCAAATGAATTAATAAATAAATAGTGGGTTAACTAAATCATTATTAAAGCCCAAAATAAGGTAATAAATGAACCTAGCCCATTTAATAGAAGCCCAAAAGGTTTAAAAACGAAGCCCATGAAGTTTGACCCATATTCTAGTAGGTTAATTAACTTATCCTCGGAATATAAGGATAAATATACCTTATTTGGATAATTAATTGGATAATACAATAAAAGAGTTTGAATAAGTTCAAACTTCAGCGCATAGTAGCTCTAGCGGTCTATCATGCAACCGCCAAATGTCTCTGGCGCTCCAGGCTTCGACCGCTACACCCTGCCAGTTCCGTGAACGAAAGAACGAGTAAAAAGATTGGATCTTTGGGATCCTATCTGATAGGAACCGAATTGAAAGGACTTGTAAGGTTACTAGGGACTCCTAAAGATCAGTTTTTAGCCAATTAAGGACTCTAGAATTAGCCTTATCCTTGGAAGCCTAGCGAAACTCTATAAATAGGACCCATATTTGATTTGTGCAACCCCTTACTTTGGCTTGCGTGGAATCAAGGTAAGGAGTAAGTATTTAGGCTAAGTTCTTTAGAAGCTTTTGTTTCTAATACTTAAGACTAATGGCTCCCAAAATTTCGTGCTAGGAGATCTAGTATCCAAGGAGCTAGGAGCTTCCAAAGTTGCTGATCCGACCATAGCAACCCAGGAAATTGAGCAGAAGTCTGGTGAAGATCAGGAAATTAGGGCATATAAATGAGGTATTTACAGTTTGGTTCCTTAGAACTTTTTGTTCCCAGTAGTATCGTCTTCTTACCCTCCAAGTTACACGCCTATAGGTCAAGAGATTAAGAGTTAGAACGACGGGAAGTTGCTGAAAACTCATAAGAAGAGAAAGACTAGGGCATACCTTACAGTCTCAAATCCGAAGTCTAGTAGCTTAACAAGAGGTAGGTTATCTCATGAACGACAAGAACATCATGCTAGGGAAAAAAGCCCTCTGGTTATGCTTGATTTCATGCACTATAGACCATGAATTTCATGATTTTAGTAGGCCCATGCATACATGCATATCTCGAGCCTTAATTAAAGTCAAAATACATTCTCTTGTTAATTCACTGTAACCTATGCATCTAGATGGCCTATCCTTCGTGCTTTCATGACTGGAGTAGCTCATTTATTTTGATTTTTTTTAGGCATGATATGTTTAAACCATAGTTCTTCTATTTTACTATCAGCAGTGCTCAGACGGATTAAAGCTAGACCGCCAGAATCATCTAACGGCCTTACGATAAATCGCCAGACCTTCTGTAAAACTTGCGTTTTATGTAAACGCTGGCGGACCATAAGTAGAGCGCCACAACTTTCTGACGGCCCCATGATAAACTGCCACATCACTGTGACGCGCCTGTCTTAGACTGCCAGAGTGCTGTGTTCTGTCAACTCGAGACAGAATTGAGAACAGTCAAATTAGCTTATAAATAAGCCTAGTTATTTAAGTTTTAACCTGTTTACTAATTCATGGCATGTTTTATGGTACCTTGAGGTTATTTTGAGCACATGCTAATTTTTTACCAAAACCCTATAGTTTTGTACTAAATCCATGATCTAAATACTATATTAATGAGATTTTAACGTTGATTTATCCCTGTTACGCACTCTTTCTCAACTATAGAGTCATTTTCTCTAAGTACGTGGCATATACCCGGATATGGGACCACTAGTTACACTTTTACACTATAGGAACACATTCTTGGACTTGAGGACCTCTCTATTGGATATTCCTTCCAATGGACTAGGAAATCTTGTCTCAAGGCCTCCGTAATTCTCTGCGAGCCTGGGATTCCCACTAGGACGCCAAGTTGGTTGTACCATTAAAGCCCAATTGTCTAGAAAACACTACCGATGTTTTGTATTTCTGGATCTTAGCGGCCCAATAGTCGACCGCCATAGTTTTATAGCGCGCCTTATATAGACCGCTAAAGGGACCTGGACGGATCTACCTTTGACCGCCAAAGACTCTAGAGAACCTGGTTTCAAATTCTGAACAGTCTTGTACTTAACGGTCCAGAACTAGACCGCTATATTCATGTAATGGCCCAGTTATAGACCGCTAAAATACTTGAGTTCAGTTAACCCAAGGTTTGACCCAAGGGTTAAAATCCTTATGATCCTAGAAAGACTCGTAAATTTTTGGGATATGTCACCTTTATCAAGATGATTTAACTAAGTTATGAAAGATAAAGAACATACCGTTATGCTGCCGATTGATTTCCATGGCATAACCTAGGTATTAAAGTATTTATTGAAATTCCATATTTCCTTGTACAAGAATTCGTATTTTTGGTTACTTTATCCTAACTTATCTTTGAAATTGAACATTCTTGGCCACATCAATTACATGCGTGGAAGTAGCTTTATTTATACTTGAAGATGCGGATCGAGCACTGATTGTGTTCAAGGGCTCTATGCTAGTCCCCTCGGCTGATTGTCGGAAACATACTATTATAAATCATGGGGTATAATGCTACTGGCGTCGCATTACGCTGGGAGTACTTTCTTTATAAATAAGGGAAAATCCATGATATCACGGAAATCATGGTAATCACGGAAGTATCCACAAAGTGATATTCCATAGAAATTCACGAAGTACTTACTATTAAGTGAAGAGTACATTCTTACTTGTTACATGACTTTCTAGTACATTCTTGTTCATGAAGGGCCATTACTACATTCTTGCTTGATTACACTTGATAGATTCATGTTCTCATATTCTAAACTTGAATATATCTTGTTATTTTGGTTTGGAATCACATGTTTGATCGCATTTCACATGAATTTACCTTATTCTTTAGAGCTAAAATATTAAATTTTTTTAACACTGCCTTCATGTTGATACGAAGATACCTACTGGGCAAGTGTGCTCATTACCTATTTTCCAATCTTTTCAGGAGATGGAAGTGATTCGAATTCGGATTCATGTTATTTAAGTGATGGGTCCGAGAGTGAATGAAAGTCATATCAAAATGAGAGTGAAGGCTTAGGAATGTCAATCTTGTTTAGATTGAGTCTTTGTAATTTTCCTTTTCTTGAGTCTAATGGATTGGAGAAGGTGAAATGAAGTGATGTAGTAATATTTTATCGTTTGATATTATTAATGAAAGAGAAAGATATTTGAATTATTGTGCAATTACATTTTTATGTGTGATTGTCTTGTGCTCTGATTGTTCTTACTTGCAAGAGGCTTACCATGCCAGCTGTTCACGTTTCCCGAGAGTGTCTTCCGCTGTAATAAAGGCTCGGGATGTGACAAATAGTTTTCAGGAAATGTAGCGGTCTATAACTGGGCTGTAATATTTACATGGCGGTCTAGTATTAGGCCGCTAGAGTGGGCTGAATCCAGAAAGAAATCAATTGGACTCAGAGAATGTGGCGATCAGATACTGCACCGTTAATGGGCCTTAGCGGTCGAGTATTGAACTGTTATAAGACAAAATCAGAAAACATCGGTAGTGCTTTCTAGGCAATTTGGGCTTTAATGGTACAATCAGCTCGGTGTCCTAGTGGGAATTCCAGGCTTGCGGAGAATTACAGAGGTCTTGAAATAAGATTTCCTAATCCATTGGAAGGAATATACAAAGGAGAGGTTATCAGGTCCAAGATTGTGTTCCTATAAGTGCAATGTGTAACTAATGGTCATATATCGAAATATATGCCATTAACTTAAAGAAACCACTCTTCAGACGAGAACAAATTATTAAAATAGTGATCAAGGGAAACCATGAATCATCTAACTTTAGAAGCATATATTTAATTACAAAGGTATATGTTTTTTGGCATAAATTAACGTATATGCTTAAAATAATTCTAAGAACCATAAAGAACATGAAATCACTGTTTGGATCAGGAATTTAAAACTCACAGTAGTGATTAACATTAACACAGGGTAGTTCATAGATAACTAGGCTTAATTATAAGCTAAATGGGCTGCTCTTAAATCTATGTCGGTTTGACAGAAAAAAGAACACTGGCGGTCTATTATAGAGCCGTTACATAAATTTGGTGGTTTATCATAAGGTCGCCAGATTGATTTTAACGGTCTATTTTTGGTCCTGTTGGCCCAGAGAGATGGTGGACAAGAAGGGGTGTTGAATTGTCCCCAAGCCGAGATGGCGGATTTTAAACACTTTCTAAACTAAACACAGCAGAATTAATATTAACTACGTTAAATAGCCTAAATAAATGTGAGATTAAAATCTTCTCTCAAGCTTTCCGATCTTCTTCTCTCAAGCTTTCCGATCTCACTCGAATAAACTAGACAATGGATGAAAGAACCTACGCCAAAAATGGATTATCGATGTAAGGAACAATTAAAATTAATCCTAACAAGGATAGCGGATGAACCAATGTGCGATGATGTAGTGAGTAAAGACCTACTAAATTGACCTGTGAAGGGAGATAGAAGAAATGAACAATCACACAGGCAATCACAATAGACACAGAGATTTTTAGGTGGTTTGGGTACACTGGCATGTCCCCTACGTCCACCCCTCGCCGAACCCCGGTGAGGCTTCACTACACGCTACAAAATGTGGCAACACGGGGACAAACCCCAAAACCACACACGCTGCTTCCGCAGTAATCCACACACACGAGGACTTGCCTCAAACTGCTGCCGTAGCAGCATACACACACAACGTCAAGGAACATACCCCACACAAGTACCTCACACGGAGACACAGCTTCGTCCACACACACAGTAATTTTTAGAATTCAGCAACATAAAAGGATTTACAATATATGCTCACAGCAATATGTAAATGGAGAGAAACTATCATCAAGAGATGGATTAAGGATGTAGAATATTTCCCCTTATTTTTCCAAAGGCTGTTTGTAGATTTTCTCTAAAGCTTCGGTTGGAGCGAGACAAATCTACAGTAGGATGTAGCACCCGATCATCTTCCTCTAAGATCTGGGATCGTCTACAACTTCAGCAGCTCGTACTGAGTATATCCTTCAAATCCTAACTCCAACCAAACCTGCATACATCATAAAAATGATTAACTTCATAAACCCCTCTCCTCTCAACCTTGTAGCCGCACTCCTCCTTCTTCTTCTGCAAGAGAATGGAAAGCATTAGCTCATCTTGTTGCTTAGGATGAAAATCACAGCACAAATAAGAGGGTAGCAAATAGATGGACAAAGGAACATTTCAATGTGTAGTTATTAGAGCTCCCCCTTTGTCTCCTTCGAATGTATTTCAATGCCTCTGCAGGTTGAAGATTGTTCTTGAGGGAAGATGAACGAATCTTGCAAGAACGAGGTTGTAGCTTGATTTCCCACGCAGCTTCCAGTAGAAGATCGTTCAGAAACTTGAAATCAACCTTCTTCCTTTCACTTTCATGCCCATAACAATGTGGAAGAAGCCCTGGAGCCGCTGCCTGCGTCCTGCACATTCAAGGGTTAAGAACAGCTCGAAATTTCAGATCTAGCTTTTTTTTCACTAGGGTTTACAACCCAATAAGATATGTTTATGCTTCTAGGACGGTCAAGGGACAGCCCTGAGACAAGATCCACAAATCATGGAGTGATTTAGGGCAGTTGGACCGGAGTTGGAAGACTTTCGGCGCGCCTACACGAAGGTTATTTTTGACAGCGCTGCCCCGGACCGGAAAGGGTCGGCCGCGTCGACCCTTGCGGTCGACCCTCGTGGAGTTTTTAAAGAACCAAGTTCAATGGGTCGACCCTTGGGGTCGACCCTCGTGACCCTCCCGTGCGGGTAAAAGATAAGACTTTCAGGGGTCGACCCTTGGGGTCGACCCTCGCGTGAGTGGGTTGACCCTTAGGGTCGACCCTTACAGGTGTGTAGAAAGAACCCGCCGGGTGAAAAAATAAATACTACCAGGGGTCGACCCTTGGGGTCGACCCATGCAGGCAGTCCTGCCAGAAACACTAAGGGTCGACCCCAGGGGTCGACCCATGCAGTTTGGGTTATAAAAACCCATCAAACCTCCATGAATTCAAGGGAAAATAAATGATTAAATATTACCATAATCCCATGATGATCAACCATGAATATTATCCCTGAAACACATGAAAAAATAAGAGGTTAGATTGAAATCAAAATATCTAGATCAAGCATTAATATATGGAGCTAGTTTTGAGACCAAGACCCAAATGACATGAAATATGATTATGAAAGCATTAGCATGAGGCACATAAGAATCCCCATTGAAGATCTGTATGAAAGCCATTGAGAACCCATTTTTCCAACTCAAGATTAAAAGAGTATCACCATAGATTCCAATATAAATTCTTACCTTGAATCCATCACATGTGGCAATATTAACCTGCACTTTCTGGGAATTTAGAAGCAAGTTAATATTAAACCAACGAATCTGAAGATCCCAACTTCAACCCAATTCTCCCACAAATCATTTCAAAGCATTTAAGCCATATGATCAGAATGACAAGGAACCATCATTTATGCATTCATGATATACAAGAACCAGAGGAAATCTTCAACAGAGCATGTAATGAAATGGCTATGCATTTACACAACACAAGGCCATGCAATCAATTTCATATCCATAAGGACTCAACCATTCCACTGAGAAGCATAGTCTTCACATGAAACCTCCAAAGACTAATGAGTAGCATGCATGATTCAACATCAACCATATATACAGAAAGAGCCAGTGCTTCTCAACTTAGTAGAGCAACCTGCAAGATAAGATAGCAACATGTGAGTTCGTTTATCATGAAGATGTTTTCCACTAATCAAGCACACAATATGAATATCGTCACACAATACATTGTGATCATCAAAACCATTATCAAAGACAAAGAGGGAGAGACACGAAGCCAACAATCTCCCCCTTTTTGATGATGACAATATATTGTGGCCTTCCAAAACTATCTCCCCCTTTGACATTATCAAAAAGTGGGGAACCAAAGAGAACAGGTGTGAAAGTTTAACCATAAGTAGACGGATATATAAAGACTGTGGTGCATGAACCCAGCAATGAACCTCCCATGAAGGGGAGGTGTGTGAACCATGAACTCTAAGCAAGATTTTGGAATTGGAAGTGCAATATGCAAGATGACAAAAGCTTATACAAATGCTCATCATTTTTTTTTGAATTTTATGCAAAGTTGATGAACAAAGAGATGTCATTTGACGTGCAATATGCAATATGCAATATGCAATTATGCAATATGCACTAAGATGGAATGAAATAAGGCATGAACACAAATGATCAAGCAGTTAGGCACTCAAGCATGCATAGTTAGGTATGGAATCAAGCAAGTAGTAGATAAGATCACAAGAAAATCTCCCCCTTTAAAATGTAAGAAATGCAGTCTGGACAAGACTATTCTCTCCCTTGAAACAATACAATGCTCCTTGTTCAGAAAGAAACTAGACTTTCAAGAATGTAAGGTGAGAGGTATGTCAAGAATAAATTTAGGTGGGTTGACATGGCAACATGCAGAATACCTATCTTTCAAAGATAGTTCAGCAAATAGAGTGAGCAGGATCTGAGCATATGTGATCGAATTTCCAAAACACAATGTTTGAGAAGAAAAGATTTTTAGTGAGGTACCCATTCCATATATCCATGGTTAAGTTTCGGACTCTTCTATTATAAAAGCTTATGAAGTGGCTTTAATTGACATGCATGGTTTAAGAGTGATGCATACAAGGTTTGTTAATGAGATTCAATACTCATATCTGAAACATGTTTTAATAAAAATGAGCCAATAGCTCATATAACTTTGTAGTTCAGCCTCCTTCCATCTTACTCAATTAATTGCAATGACTCCTTTAGGAGTTACACAAACTAGTATTGAGATTAAACAATTGTGAATGCATCTGAATTTGACATTGCTTCCAAAAAATTTCGGATACACACATCTTTTTCAGATTTTTGCTTTTGAACATCAAATTATTTTTCAATGAACAAGTTTGGTTAATCAACACCTTTTTACATGAGGCACAACACGTCTTATGTGAAATGACCCAGTTACTCAGTGTAATAACCGTATTACTTCTCAATTAAGAGAACAGAGTTAGCATTAGAAGTATCTTTTTACGTGAGGAGACACCTTGGTTAGAGGCAGGAATCCCCAGTTACTCAATACAGTCATGCCATTGCTCTATCAAATTTTCATGCAATTTTCAGCAGAGGTAACTATGGCACTTCATGACATGGGTTTACTCCATTTCTTGATAGAGGACCCAGTTTCTTGGTGACCAAAATCATTACTCTGTCCATAACTTTCTTTTAAGATAAATTCAGACAGATTAAATGTTTAAGAACAATACTGACATTATGTATCTCAACCAAGGAAGAGCATGGTTTTAACTTTTCAGATTTCAAGAAGGTCTTGCATTTTGAACAAGTTCATCAAGCAAGAATTGATCACTATCTGAACATCTCAACTTTTCTTTAGGTCATTTTTCAACGTTTTCAAATTATGAAATTTTAGCCATCAAAGTTTCATTTTCAGTTTTCAGAATTGAAATAGTTTCTTTATGCATATCAATATCATGCAACAACCTTCCATTCAAGTTCCTAAGCTCAGAACATTTTTCACATGACGAATCAACGACAGAAGAGTTTTCAACTTCAGAACATTTAGTACATGGTGAGTTAACATGCGATGAATCATCAAATTTCTTTTTCAGTTTCCTATTTTCAGATTTTAATGCTTTGTATGTGTCAAATAGTTCATCATATGCATTCATCCACTCATCATAACTAAGTTCATCTTCTTCCTCAGAGTCGGAGTTTACCTTAGAGTTTTCCTCGTTATAGCCTTCATTTTCTTTGTTTGCCACGAGGCACTCACCATTTCAGCTTTCATCTTGGGCTTCGCTTAGCCCATCCAAGATCTCTTTGGCTGGCCTACAAGATAAAATGAAGGGATATACGTCAGTGTTCACTGCAGCCTTAAGAGTGTTCAAAATAAAAAGATTATCAGAGTCCTTTTTCTTGTCCTCATTGGTCCACTTTGACTTATCTTTTGGTAGAGCATGAGGACCGTGAGTCATTAAGTTCAAAAGCTTCGGATTAGTACTAGAAATCTAAACACACAATTTTCCAAGCCATGATGCAAAATCAAACCATCAAAGATAGGAACCGAATTCAAACTAGCCATCATGAAGAAGATCTTTTCTCCTAGACCGTGAGGTCCGTAGAATAAAATTCAGAGACTGGGCTATGATACCAATTCTTGGCCCAGAGAGATGGCGAACAAGAAGGGGGGTTGAATTGTCCCCAAGCCGAGATGACGGATTTTAAACACTTTCTAAACTAAACACAACAGAATTAATATTAACTACGTTAAATAACCTAAACAAACGTGAGATTAAAATCTTCTCTCAAGCTTTTTGATCTCACTCGAATAAACTAGACAATGGATGAAAGAACCTACGCCAAACACGGATTATCGATGTAAGGAACAATTAAAATTAATCCTAACAAGGATAGCGGATGAAGTAATGTGTGATGATGTAGTGAGCAAAGACCTACTAAATTGACCTGTGAAGGGAGATAAAAGAAATGAACAATCACATAGGCAATCACAATAGACACAGAGATTTTTAGGTGGTTCGGGTACACTACCGTGTCCCCTACGTCTACCCGTCACTGAACCCCGGTGAGACTTCACTACACGCTACAAAATGTAGCAACACGGGGACGAACCCCAACACCACACACGCTGCTTCCGCAGCAATCCACACACACGAGGCCTTGCCTCAAACTGCTGCCGCATCAGCACACACACACAACATCGGGGAACATACCCCACACAAGTACCTCACACAGAGACACAGCTCTGTCCACACACATAGTAATTTTTAGAATTCAGCAACATAAAAGGATTTACAATATATGCTCACAGCAATATGTAAATGGAGAGAAACTATCATCAAGAGATGGATTAAGAATGTAGAATATTTTCCCTTATTTTTCCAAAGGCCGTTCGTAGATTTTCCTTGAAGCTTCAGTTGGAGAGAATCGAATCTACAGTAGGATGGAGCACCCGATCGTCTTCCTCGAAGATCCGAGATCATCTACAACTTCAGCAGCTCGTACTAAGTATATCCTTCAAATCGTAGCTTTAGTCAAACCTGCATACATCAAAAAAATTGATTAACTTCATAAACCCCTCTCCTCTCAACCTTGTAGCCGCACTCCTCCTTCTTCTTCTGCAAGAGAATGGAAAGCATTAGCTCATCTTGTTGCTTAGGATGAAAATCACAGCACAAATAAGAGGGTAGCAAATAGATGGACAAAGGAACATTTCAATGTGTAGTTATTAGAGCTCCCCCTTTGTCTCCTTCAAATGTATTTCAATGCCTCTGCAGGTTGAAGATTGTTCTTGAGGGAAGATGAACGAATCTTGCAAGAACGAGGTTGTAGCTTGATTTCCCACGCAGCTTCCAGTAGAAGATCGTTCAGAAACTTGAAATCAACTATCTTCCTTTCACTTTCACGCCGAGAACAATGTGGAAGAAGCCCTGGAGCCGCTGCCTACGTCCTGTACATTCAAGGGTTAAGAACAGCTCGAAATTTCAGATCTAGCTTTTTTTCACTAGGGTTTACAACCCAATAAGATGTATTTATGCTTCTAGGATGGTCAAGGGATAGCCCTGGGACAAGATCCACAAATCATGGAGTGATTTAGGGCAGTTTGACTAGAGTTAGAAGACTTTCGACGCGCCTATACGAAGGTCATTTTTGACGGCGCCGCCCCAGACCGGAAAGGGTCGACCCTTGGGGTCGACCCTTGTAGGGTTTTTAAAGAACCAAGTTCAATGGGTTGACCCTTGGGGTCGACCCTTGTGACCCTCCCGTGCGGGTAAAAGATAAGACTCTCAGGGGTCGACCCTTGCAGGTGTGTAGAAAGAACCCGCCAGGTGAAAAAATAAATACTACCAGGGGTCGACCCTTGGCGTCGACCCATACAGGGGGGGTCGACCCATGCAGGCAGTCCTACCAGAAACACTAAGGGTCGACCCCAGGGGTCGACCCATGCAGTTTGGGTTATAAAAACCCATCAAACCTTCATGAATTCAAGGGAAAATAAATGATTAAATATTACCATAATCCCATGATGATCAACCATGAATATTATCCCTGAAACACATGATAAAACAAGAGGTTAGATTGAAATCAAAATATCTAGATCAAGCATTAATATATGGAGCTAGTTTTGAGGCCAAGACCCAAATGACATGAAATATGATTATGAAAGCATTAGTATGAGACACATAAGAATCCCCTTGAAAGATCTGTATGAAAGCCATTGAGAACCCATTTTTCCAACACAAGATTAGAAGATTATCACCATGGATTCCAATATAAATTCTTACCTTGAATCCATCACATGTGGGCAATATTAACCTACACTTTCTGGGAATTTAGAAGCAAGTTAATATTAAACCAACGAATCTGAAGATCACAACTTCAACCTAATTCTCCCACAAATCATTTCAAAGCATTTAAGCCATATGATCAGAATGACAAGGAACCATCATTTATGCATTCATGATATACAAGAACCAGAGAAAATCTTTAACAGAGCATGTAATGAAATGGCTATGCATTTACACAACACAAGGCCATGCAATCAATTTCATATCCATAAGGACTCAACCATTCCACTGAGAAGCATAGTCTTCACATGAAACCTCCAAAGACTAATGAGCAGCATGCATGATTCAACATCAACCATATATATAGGAAGAGCCAGTGATTCTCAACTTAGTAGAGCAACCTGCAAGATAAGATAGCAACATGTGAGTTCGTTTATCATGAAGATGTTTTCCACTAATCAAGCACACAATATGAATATCTTCATACAATATATTGTGATCATCAAAACCATTATCAAAGATAAAGAGGGAGAGACACGAACCCAACAGGCCCGCCAGAGGTTTCATATAAATCGAGTTTACAGAGTGTCTAGCGGTTTATCGTAGGGCCGCTGCACGAGGTTGGCAGTCAAATACTAGGCCGCTAGAGCACGTCTGACAGTAATTAAAGAAGAAACTAATGCCTCAAACACATCATGTCTGGAAATCAACATATTTATAAAACTTCTACATGATAGAACGAGAAATAGGCTACAATATGTATGGGAATCATGTATCATGACAAGAAGATTCCTTTTTAACTCGATAAAGGTGAAGTTTTTTCATGGTTACTATACTAGATGCATAGACTCAAAAAAAACATGAAATTCTCGGTCTATAAAGCATGAAATCAAGTAAAAGAAGGGGGCTTTTAATTGGTGCGGACACCCGAGCGATCGAGAAGCACTAATTGGTGAGCCACCGGTACCGTACGCGGAGCACCACACGAGCCACTTCGACGTCCATCTGGCTCGAAGATAGTCTGGAGACTCTCCCTTGAGTCTTAGTATTTATGATATTTATGAGGACTTTATTTGTGTGTAATGTGTTTTTATTCGGATTGTAATTTGAATTGTAAGGAGGGTTTTTGTGCAAAATGGGACCCCTGGGTCCCACGGGCCCCCTATCCCTCCTCCCATTGATCCACCTCAGCCCTAGGGCCCATGTGGGGCCAGTCAACCTTCCATTGTGGGCTTCTAGAAGGTGGGACCAAAGGAGGGGACAAAGGGGGGAGCATCTCCTAGATCTCTCCTTAATTCAAGGGGGTGTCCCCCCCATTTGCATTAGTTTAATAGGTTTTGAATATTATTTTATTTGATTCCAAACCACATGGGAGAAATAAATTGTGGACTCCCTATTGTACCCCTCTCCAACCCTAGATCTAGGGATAGTTAGTGTCTTTTACCATTTCATATAAATAGATTGTATTTTCATTTGATTAGAATTAATGAATGAAAAAAATCAGATTATTGTTGGAGCAAGCAAGGGCCGCCCCCTTCTCTCTCTCCCCCTTCAGTAGCTGGGAAGGCTATGATTCTGAGGTTTGAAGCCTCCTCTATCAGTTCCGGAGATCGTTGTTGCCGCCACCGCCGCCACCGTGCCGCCATCGCACCACCGTCGTGTTCGCCGGAGTTCTGTCCATCCAGGATAGATCCCCCTTCCATGAATTTCTGCTCCCAACCACGAACTCTTCTTGAGCTTAAACTTTCAGGGTGAGTTTTAGAGGTTTCCCCCACATCCCAAAAAAATTGGTTTGGCTTCCAACTTCCAATTTCTATTTTTTCATTTTCGTCCATCTTTTCCTTCCAGATCAGCCTATTTTCAGTCTAGATCCACAGCCACTCTGAGTTTCCCATCTCCGGACCCCTTTTTGATTTTTTCTGGAACCTCCAAATTTATTGGAGGTTCTACCCACCACCCCCTCTCTCCATGAATTTTCATGGAATTTCAAAAGGGCTCCACCTATTTTCTAAAATTCACTTCCAGATCCCTCTACAATTCTATCAACCTCTGTCCAGATCCGACCACCCGCCAGTATAAAATAGTTTTCTCCATCCAAACCTCCATAAAACCCAGCATAAAAAATATCCCCATTTTCCTCGTTCTCCCCTCCACAACTTTTTTGAAGAACTCAACACCCAGATCGGAGGTCTTCCCCACAGTCAATGCAGATTCTCAGGAAACTCTATTCCTACCCAAGCAGATCTGAAACTGAAATAAGTGTTGGTCAAAAATCGGCCACTAGAAGTACATCGCCGATGATTTTTTCTGAAGTCCAGTAGGTTGAAGGATTTTGAGTCAGCGTTCCAACGGCTCTCGTTTCGTTGCATTTCGACGTCGGTGCTGGTCACAGCAAGCGTTCTCGCCGGGTCGCGTGCCTGAAAACAGAAACGTCAGATTCGTGGGTAGCAATTCCCACGAGTGGAGATCGGAGCCGCCTGGCCTCCGATCGGCGTTCCGGCCCGACCGCCATCTAGGGAGGTGCGCCACCAGGGGTGTCCATCACAGCGGGACCCACCTCGTCAACCCCGGAGGATAGAGCGGTCCGTGGGACCCACGTACCCGTAGATCGCGGCATCCGGACAGCACCAAAATGTGGGTTTCGGCACCGACGGATGACATCAAGATGCTGCCCGTCAACCCAATTCACATGACTCCCGGGCCCCACATGTGACCTATTACCTCCCTGCGTAGAGTGGGTCAAATCATTTGTACCGCTGTAATAATTGTTAACCGGGAGTCCGGATTTGGCCGGGGTTGTCTTCCCCACGCCGGGAGCGTGGAGGTAACGATCGTAACTTCTTGGCATTCATTTGCTAGTTTAGTATATGATCTTAGGCCGCTGCTGAGTGCGATAGGAACTAGCCCGTGAGTCCATGTCACCGCTGTGAGTGTAAGAGTGACCCGTCCCGTGGCTCAATCCGAGTACGGAAGTGAGTCGGACTACCCTTAACTCTGTCGGTTCCTCAACCGTGCACGATCCGCGTTTCCCTCGCTTGGGACGACGAGTGAGCTTGCATTTCTGTTAGCGACGTATAGCCCATTGGAGCTCTTAGTGTCGGGCCTAGTGTCTCTCATGCTCGTATGTTGCTGGTTGTGTATGCATTTAGAGTCCGAGGTCCATATCACTTAGAGTCGGTCCCCGTGTCCGTCCCGCATCAGTTTGGTATCAGAGCCAGTTGAGTCTAGGGTAGTCATTCATCATTGCTTAACAAAAATACAAAAAAGAGTCATTTAAGTCGAGTCTAAGTTTAAGTCGGTCCAAGGTTGCATCGCATACCTTTATTCGGTATATTAAAAGGTTTTGTCCGAACGTTAGGCTACGCCTATCGGCAAGACCGCACACTTGCGCGAGAGGATCTTCGGATCCCGTAACTCCGCCAATGTAACGAGTCTTGGTTGTGTCTTGGCTGTAGTCGAGTCTCATTTCAACTTTGCATTTGCATCTCATTCTAAGTCGTGTCTAGGTGCTTGCATTAGTTGGCATAACATTTTGCTTATAAAACAAAAACCAAAAAATGGCCTTGTATGTCCATTCCTAAGGATCCGTTCCCATCCTTTGGAAACTATGGCCAACCCATGCCAACCCGTCCAAGGCGACAAGTCCGTGTCCGAGTACATTAGGGACTTCGAAGTGTACCGGTTTGGAAACAAGAGCACCACGACTTCCTCTCAGTTCCGGAGAGGTTTGCGGCTTCATTTCCGGTATGAATGTCTTATCCGCGACGCATTCTCTCTGGCGCAGTGTTATCAGGTCGCTCTTGAGGTCGAGCCTTTCGAGGCCCGATTTGATGCCACCATTCGGCGAGCAGACGCCGCCCTTCGGCAAGCCTCTGCCTCTCAGTCGATTCCTAAGCCGGTCGGACAGCCTACCCCATGGTCTTCCCCACCCATGAGAGTTCCGTTACCATCACACTCAGCTTTCGATCTTATTTCGGAGCCCTCTCATTTGGAGCCACCAAAGCCCGAGCCACCCGTGTTTCTAACGGGTACGCTTTTCATAGCCGAGCCGCTTCTTAGTTGGCTCAATGATGGCTTGGTCCCACCTCCTTACCCATCCATGGACCCCACCCTACCATTAGGTCCGGTCAACTCATTCCATACCACATTCCGGTCTAGTCACCATATTGACACATTGGATGACCTTTTTATGGGATTAGACTCACAATGGCAGTTGACGCACTCCTTGGCCCGAAGCTTCGACCAACCCACTATTCTTAGCTTCACCCATCCGGCCTTAGGGTCCATTACCTCCATGTGCACCATGGGTTGTGTCACCACGGAGATCCTCTTATTCATCCCCATGTCGGTCGAGCCCGAATTCATACCCTTTTGTCCGAGAGAGGAATCATACTTTTTACCTACAATCATGGTCCCTCCCGCCACAATGCATGAAGGTGACCATCCACACCTTCAAGACTTCTATACATGGGACTGTGACTTGTGGGAACCCACCACAAGGGGTCATACTTTCTTTGATCCCTTTGACCCATTCCATAGTGGGCCCCTTGACCCACCATATATACTTCACTTCTTCGAGGGAGTCCACTACCACACCCCTCCCACTCAGGCCAATCAACCTCCACATAGCAATAGGTCCGATGATTGGGGAACATGGCATGCCTTACCTATATCTAGGGGTGTTGACCAAGGTAGTTTTAGATCTCCCAATCCTCCCACATCCAAGCCCGATACACCTACACCCGACCCTCCTAGCCCTCCCAAATCCAATGGGCAGCCGCATGCTAGGGACAAAGTAGGATGTCTAGGAGTCCCACTTTTCGCCAAGCATCGATTGCATCTAGTGTATGCATGGCACGCATTCGGGTGTCCTGGTCCACCTTTGCATATGCATGAGTCGGACTAACCCCATAGGGTTGTTTAGGGTCGTGTGTGCATCCGTGTGTTTTTCTTTTTGCTAAGCATGTTAGGAGTCTGCATGACGACGTCCGTCGTCACATTGAGGCCAGCAATGCACGATATAAGGAGCTAGCCGATGCCCATAAACACCATCGTGAGTTCCAAGAGGGTGAATATGTCATGATCAGGGTAAGACCTGAATGGTTTCCCTCTGGAACTGTTAAGAAATTGCAAGCTCGCGGAGCCGGTCCATTTAGAGTGTTAAAAAGCATTGGATCCAATGCGTATGTTGTGGACCTGCCCGAGGAATATGGTATAAGCTCAACTTTCAATGTGTCGGATCTAGTTGCATATAGGGACCTAGCGGTGATCCCTAGTGAGCCTTTCGAGCCATCTCCTCCCATTGAGAGTGATCCCACATCTGAGTATCCACCTTCCGCCCCTTTTCCACGGCAGCGAGAGCATATAGATCATATACTGGATGAGCAAGTGACAGTTACCAGGAGTGGATCCTACCCACACTACCTAGTGCGATGGAGAGGACGGCCCGCCACCGAGGATACTTGGATCACCCATGGAGAGTTGCATCGGATCGATCCGGACCTTCTAGAGCGGTATCAGAGTGATGCAGACCCTTACTCGACAGGGTCGAGTTTCTCCCACCCGGGGAGAATTGGTGTGGACACCCGAGCGATCGAGAAGCACTAACCGGTGAGCCACCGGTACCGTACGCGGAGCACCACCCGAGCCACTTCGGCGTCCATCTGGCTCGGAGACAGTCTGGAGACTCCCCCTTGAGTCTTAGTATTTATGATATTTATGAGGACTTTATTTGTGTGTAATGTGTTTTTATTCGAATTGTAATTTGAATTGTAAGGAGAGTTTTTGTGCAAAATGGGACCCCTGGGTCCCACGGGCCCCCCATCCCTCCTCCCATTGATCCACCTCAGCCCTAGGGCCCATGTGGGGTCAGTCAACCTTCTATTGTGGGCTTCTAGAAGGTGGGACCAAAGGAGGGGACAAAGGGGGGAGCATCTCCTAGATCTCTCCTTAATTCAAGGGGGTGTCCCCCCCCATTTGCATTAGTTTAATAGATTTTGAATATTATTTTATTTGATTCCAAACCACATGGGAGAAATAACTTGTGGACTCCCTATTGTACCCCTCTCCAACCCTAGATCTAGGGATAGTTAGTGTCTTTTACCATTTCATATAAATAGATTGTATTTTCATTTGATTAGAATTAATGAATGAAAAAATCAGATTATTGTTGGAGCAAGCAAGGGCCGCCCCCTTCTCTCTCTCCTCTCTCCCCCTTCAGTGGCTGGGAAGGCTGTGATTCTGAGGTGTGAAGCCTCCTCTATCAGTTCCGGAGATCGTCGTCGCCGCCACCGCCGCCATCGCACCAGCGTCGTGTTCGCCGGAATTCTGTCCATCCAGGATATATCCCTCTTCCACGAATTTCTGCTCCCAGCCACGAACTTTTCTTGAGCTGAAACTTTCAGGGTGAGTTTTAGAGGTTTCCCCTACATCTCAGAAAAATTGGTTGGGCTTCCAACTTCCAATTTCTATTTTTCCATTTTCATCCATCTTTTCCTTCCAGATCAGCCTGTTTTCAGTCTAGATCCACAGCCACCCTGAGTTTCCCATCTCCGGACCCCTTTTTGATTTTTTCTGGAACCTCCAAATTTACTGGAGGTTCTACCCACCACTCCTCTCTCCATGAATTTTCGTGGAATTTCAAAAGGGCTCCACCTATTTTCTAAAATTTACTTTCAGATACCTCTACAGTTCTATCCACCTCTGTCCAGATCCGACCACTCGCCAGTATAAAACAGTTTTCTCCATCCAAACCTCCATAAAACCCAGCATAAAAATATCCCCGTTTTCCTTGTTCTCCCCTCCACAACTTTTCTGAAGAACTCAACACCCAGATCAGAGGTCTTCCCCACAGTCAATGCAGATTCTCAGAAAACTCCATTCCTGCCCGAGCAGATCTGAAACTGAAATCAGTCTTGGTCAAAAATCGGTCACCAGAAGTACAGCGCCGGTGTTTTCCCTGAAGTCCAGTAGGTTGAAGGATTTCGAGTCAGCGTTCCAACGACGCTGGTTTCATTGCATTTCAACGTCGGTACTGGTCGTAGCGAGCGTTCTCGCCGGGTCGCGCGCCTGAAAATAGAAACGTCAGATTCGTGGGTAGCAATTCCCACGAGTGGAGATCGGAGCCGCCCGGCCTCCGATCGGCATTCCCGCCTGACCGGCATCCAGGGAGGCGCGCCACCAGGGGTCTCCATCACAGCGAGACCCACCCCGTCAGCCTCGGAGGACAGAGCGGTCCGTGGGCCCCACGTACCCGTAGATCACGCCGTCCGGACAGCACCAAAACGTGGGTTTCGGCACCGACGGACGACATCAAGATGCTGCCCGTCAACCCAATTCGCATGTCTCCCGGGCCCCACATGTGACATATTACCTCCCTACATGGAGTGGGTCAAATCATTTGTACCGCTATAATAATTGTTAACCGGGAGTCCGGATTTGGCCGGGGTTGTCTTCCCCACGCCGGGAGCGTGGAGGTAACGATCGTAGCTTCTTGGCATTCATTTGCTAGTTTAGTATGTGGTCTTAGGCCGCTGCCGAGTGCGATAGGAACAAGCCCGTGAGTCCATGTCACCACTGTGAGTGTAAGAGTGACCCGTCTTGTGGCTCGATCCGAGCACAGAAGTGAGTCAGACTACCCTTAACTCTGTCGGTTCCTCAACCATGCACGATCCGTGTTTCCCTCGCTTGGGACGACGAGTGAGCTTGCGTTTCTATTAGCGACATATAGCCCCTTGGAGCTCTTAGTGTCGGGCCTAGTGTCTCTCATGCTCGTATGTTGCTGGTCGTGTATGCATTTAGAGTCCGAGGTCCATATCACTTAGAGTCAGTCCCCGTGTCCGTCCCGCATCATTAATACTAGAATAATATTTTAGCCGTTCATGAGATGACCTACCTCGGCTAAGGCTTTTAAACTCCGAATTTGATGCTAGAAGTGAGCCCTAGTTCCTTGCACTTCTTGTGACAATTCAGCAACTTCACGCTGCTCTAAGTTCTTACTCTCTTATCCTATGGACGTGAAACTTGGAGGGTAAGAAGTAGAAGGAACAGAAAGTTCAAAAGGCACTCATACTAATTACCTCGATTTGGTTCCCTAATTCCTTGATCTTCACCAGACTTTTTGCACAATTTTCTGGGTCGCTAATGTGGAACCAACAACTTTGCAGGCTTCTATCTCCTTGTGTACTTGATCTCCTAGCATAAAATTTTGGGAGATGTTAGTCCTATGTATTAGGAATAAAAACTTCTAAAGAACCTACCTGAAATAATGTCGTCTTACCTTGATTTCACGCGAGCTAACGTAGGGGTCGCGCATGTCAATTCTAGGGTCTATTTATAGGGTTTTACTAGGGTTTGAGGATTAGAATGGTCCTAGAGTCTTTATTAAACCTTAGATCGACTTCTGAGAGTCCTTAAGGTGTTTACTAGTCCACCCATCTTGATCTGTAGGAGATAACTCATCAAAAATCTAATCTTTTTGCTCTTTCTTCCATTCACGAAACTGACAGGAATTAGCGGTCGAAGATTGGTTCGCTACACGTCCCTTAGCGGTTTTACGATATACCGCTATAGATCCTGGGCGCCGTATTTGAAACTAGTTCAAACTCTAATTTCAGTTTATCCATTTAATTATCTATTCAAGGTGTATTTATCTCTATATTCCGTGAATAAGCTAATTAACCTTCTAGAATATGGGCCAAACTTTATGAACTTGGTCCTAAAGTCCTTTGGGCTTCAATTAAATAGGCTAAGTTAATTGATTACTTAATTTGGGCTTTAACAATGATTTATTTAACCCAATATGTATTTATTAATTCATTTGGTGCTTTATAAATTCTTTGAAAATTCTAAAAAATTCCTAAATATTCCAGAATTTTTTTTTTGATGTAAAGCCCTACCTAGAGGTGAGTAAGAGTGTGACTCCAGTTCGGAAATCACATTCCAACTCACACCTAGGGGGGTATTTTATTGATCACTAGATTGGATAAAGAATTACATCAATCGAATGCTAGGCATACCTAGCTTGTCTTGTTGTAATGGTGCGATCGATACAGAGGGGGGGTGAATGTATCCCCTTCTAGAATATTATCCAATTTAAAAACAATTTGCCTGCTACTAGATACAGTTGTAGAATAAAGGCTATTGAGTTCAAATAGACATTTGATCGACCAGATGAGCTGCTGACTATACTAGTGGAACCTGATGAAGTCTAATGCCAATTGACAGTACAATGCAAGCTAGACTCACTTACCAAGATGTAAAGCTCAAGGCCACTGTAACTCGAAACAAGACTATTCAAACAACCTGTGAAACAGATAGAAGGTATGGAAGAGCACACCACAACCAAACCACAGAACAAGGGATTTTTAGGTGGTTCGGTCCTCCAGACCTACATCCACCCCACATTCAAACCGAGTGTGGCTTCACTAACAGCTGGACAACACAGCTTGCCAACATACGCTGATACACAGCTTACCCAGGGCAACAACCTCCCCTCTTCCTCCTACACAGAGGGAACCTCTAGCAACCCACGGTCACTAGAAACCAGAGACACATGTCTCTCTTCCTCTATACCAAGAGGGAACCCCACTAGTAGCAACCCGCTACCAGTGAACCAACCAGTAGCACACTGCTACCAGCAATCCACCAGAGGCCTAGCCTCTCTTCCTCCTAGCCCAGAGGGAACCCACAAGCAGCACCCAGCTACTTGCAACCGGAGATCAAATCTCCCTTCTCCTGACCCACCAGGAGGAACCCGACCTCAGACCAGAGGATCGGAAGAACAAGGATAACCAAATAAAAAATAAGAAACGGAAAATACACAGCGATCGGAAAGCTGTAAATGAGGAACAAGAATGTAGCTCTCAAAGGAGCAGATCTGGCTTGGATTTAATCCAGACACCAGAGGACAGATCTTCAATAGCTTCTACTTTCTTCTCCACGAACTCTCTCTCTCTTCTACTTTTCTTCCTCTTCTTTCTTCTTCTCAGCTCACTCACTCTTTCTTCTACTGCTCTCACTCTCTATCTTCTTCTCTTTCACAGGCTCTCCCTATCTCTTCTTTTCTTTTCTTCTTCTGCTCTTTTTCTTCCTCTTTTCTTTTTCTAAATCGAAGGGCTTTCTGCTCTCCAGGCTTCTTCTTCGATCAGCCTTTTACAGAGGATGAAGGCTTCCTTTTATAAGCAGCAGCAGCAGGCACATTGGCGCGTGTGGCTTCCACATTTCTGCCCTAAGAATTCGGACCACGTGGCAGCATCCAGCAGGCTGTCAGTATACGTGTCCTCATCTGGACAATGTTCTTATTCTCGGATCACGTGCCCTTCATTAGTACGCATTTTGAATTTGTCCCACTGCATCGACCCTGCTGTGGATAGCGTTGACGCGTTGAAGACAGCTAGAGATAAGTCGCCCCTTTCTTGAACAGCTGCGTCGACGCTGCCAGTTGGTGGCGTTGACGCATGAACATGTACACTTGTATATTGGCGTCTCTTAAGCCGCTGCGTCGACGCTTCCAACCCGTGGCGTTGACGCATTGATGCGTTCCAGTGAGCAACGAGCATAGCCTTTCTTAACTGTTGCGTCGACGCTGCTTCACTGCTGCGTTGACGCATCGGTGATCCAGTGATCACGTTCTTCAGCAGACAGACGTGCTGCGTGGACGCTGCTAGCCCATAGCGTTGACGTAGTGGTGTTCCAGCTACTAAGAGTTCAGCTGGTTTGCATTCTGCGTAGACGCTATGATCATCCTGCGTTAACCCTTCTGAGCTGTCTCTGAGCTAAAACCCCATCAGGCTCAATGGCTGCGTCGACGCTGTCTTGCAATGGCGTTGACGCACTTGCAGTATTCCAATGGCCCGTGGACTTGCCTCATTAGCTCTTCAGAGACCTTCATCCTTCTTCAACAAGTAAAAGGGCTGCGTTGACGCCGCTAGGCTGCTGCGTTGACGCACCAGAATAATCCAGGAGCTTCTTTCTTGAAGTACCTGTCACACAGTCATAAGAATATGTTAGATGATGTATAGACTTTGAGGCGTTTGACGGAAGTATATACTTAGCCTTTGAGGAACTATGTATAGAGTTTGAACGTGAAGGCATCTTGTATAGACTTGAAGCGATGTACAGACTTTGAAAGAAGCAGTCCGATGTACAGACTTGAAGAACTCTAGACACCGGACGCTGTACAGACTTCAGCTAAGTAGGCCACAGGCCGATGTGTAGACTTTCCCAATGAGCAGACTTTGGCTTTGAACAAATGTAAAGATGAGGCTGTATAGACTTTGAAGACAGAAACCAGTGTATAGACTTCACCAGTGAACGGCTGTACAGACTCGAATGAGTATAGAGTGTATAGACTTGAAAGTCTGACGGTGATGTGCATACTTGCTGAGTTGACGCTGCAACGTATAAACTTTACGTTCAACTGAAATCAAATGAAGATCCTGAACTAAAGAGTCGACGCATCAGCTCAAGGAGTTGACGCACTGGTGTGAGACCAGAGACAAGTATGACTGAAGGGTCGACGCATCAGCACGGGTGGGTCGACCCACTACTGTTCATACTAACTAAGCAGAGTGTAGCAATGAATGCTTTATGCATCAGTTAACATGACTGAACATCAAATATGTTAAACTAAACAGAGCAGCAAGATGACTGAACATTTGATAGACTAAGTTATGATCTGAAAATTTGAATAACAGCATGATGACTCACACAGCAGGATGACTCACAGTGATTAACTCACATCAAAAACCAATCATCAAAACCATCATCAAAACCATAGGGGCACAACAATCTCCCCCTTTTTGATGATGGCAACACTTTCAACACATTGAGTCATTCTGATGACTCAAATTATTCTCCCCCTTTGACTTCATCAAAAAGAAAATAATTTGAAAAATTAAAGCATGTATAAGAAATCAGTCAATTCCTCCCCCTTGCAAGAACAAAATGCTCCCCCTTTAAGAGTTGTAGTAAAAACATGAGTTAGAGATGATCAAAAGGAGCTTGCATGCAAAGATTGAATGAAATTTTCCTTTGGCAAACAATCAATATAAACATATACCAGAATGCAAGATCTCCCCCTAGAAATATGAATGCATGAGCACAATTCTCCCCTTTTTAAGAGTTTCTATGCAGCATGATGCATATGATATGGAAGCTCCCCCTCAATAAGTGGAATCTGATACCATGAATAAGAAGGAGACCACAGGGGCAAGCAAGAATTCTCCCCCATAGATCAACAGTCAGGTTTGAAATAATGGAGTCCAATGTGAAAGATTTTCAATGGGATATCAATTTCATAAATCTGATTAAACAAGTATTTCAGACTCTTCTATTATAGAGATTTATGAATGATCTTCATTGACAAGTCAGATCAGAATATGATGTATGCAAGGCTTGTTTATAAGTTTCCTGTACTCATATCTGAAATCAGTTTTAATAGAAGTGAACCTTGTTTTCATATTGACAGTCTTGTTTGATCTTCTTCTTTCTTACTCACTCAATTTCAAAGATTCCTTTAAGAGATGCAATCAATAGTAATGAAGTTAAACACATAAGGAAAACATTTGTTTCTGTCAAGGATTCCAATAGAATATTTCTTTTGCACATATTTTTCAAATGGTATACTAGATTAGCAGTAATTTTCATAACATTCTTCATGAGCACTTGAGTTTAGTACACCCTTGTAACTAGAGGATACACGTTGTTTAGACGCCAGTATCCCTAAGCACTTGGATGGACTAACTGTCATGCTTCATAGGAACAGAGATGGCACTTACACTTCATGACACACTACAGATCATTTCTTTGATGAGTGAGATGTATTTCTCAGTGTGCATGCTATTGCTTTGCCAGATTATCAATCATTTTTTAAGCAGAGTTAACTATGGCACCTCATGACACAGTCCCTTGGACATGGTTTCTCAGTGACCAAGGTCATTGCTCTGACAAGATTTACCCTTAGACATAATCCATATTCACAGATGTTTAAAAATCAATACTAATTTCATACATATCAATCAAGGAATATCATGATTTCAGAATTTTCAGAATTCAGAAGAGTTAAAAAGACTTAACATGAAAATGTTGGTTAAAGTTTATTAAGACCAACTCAGATATTTTCAAGATATGTTCATAAGCAAACGCAAGACATACATGAATCATCAACCGACTGAAGGAATCAGAAATTCATAATCCTATATAATAGAATATTCTTTTTTAATTTATTTTTAGATTTATGATCAGGATATGTACAGAGAATACTTTCTGAGAGTTCAGGGAAGGCCGAAAACATTTTAAAGAATAGCCAATCCAACATATACCAATGGATAGGTTGAGTGAAAGTGGCTGAAAACAGTTGAAACAGGAATTTGAAATGTGTTGCATTACACATTTATCATAGGGATTTGAGCAAGATAGCAGTTCAATCTGAAGGTGGAAAGTTCAGTTGATAGAAAATGAATGATGCTCCCCCTAACTGTATGCATGAGCTAGCATTCCTACATGTATGCAATTGTGAATGCGTGTGCATGTCAAATGTGCAGATGAACAATTTTTGAGCATGAGACATCATCCAAGCAACAGATTTATTCAAATCAGCTTTTTAGATTTTTTAGAATGCAATTTGTTTTCAGTGATTGTGCATTTTAACAAATATCAAACAATTGCAATTGTCATATGTATGCATCAAATGCAGACAACCTTAAATCTCATGTATGCACCAGTGCATGAACGGACAAAAAGAAATTGCAAATGGCAGATGCAGTTATGGACATGTATGCATGAGATCTTAATTGACAGATTAAGCATGATGTTCAGCTAGAGCAAAAATTCAGGTGAACAAGCATTTAATCAGCAGAGTTGGGGTTTACCAAACTTTGGATGCCTTGGTTTATTTGACCCCCTTTTATTCCTCATCCTCAAGGCATACCTGCAAAGCACATATCTCATTTTGTGTTTCTAGGTACCCAAGACTTCTTGGGTCCTACTTTGTTAGTAACACCTCTGATAGGTGCTTTCCATAATCTTTTGGCATGTAAGTCATCAGACTTCATTGAATTACACTCCCTCATGGAGTGCCCAAACTGCCCACAATAATGACAAGAAACAGCAGATCTTGAATTCTTTTTATGCACAACATTGTTAGCATAGAATCTATGTGCATTATCATGAAAGTCTCTGTTATTTGCATGCATATACTGTTTTCCATCTCGTGCCAGCTAGTATTCAGAAGCTCGGTGGCCAGGTTTTCCACATTTAAAGCATGTAGAAATCTTTCTCTTAAAGGCAGATTTATTTCTAACAAAAATATTTCTATTTGCAGGGAATTTTATATTTTGAGAAAATGTTTTTCCTTGAGCATGCCAGCAGTTCTTGACTGTATGGCCATGTTTTCCACAATGAGAGCAATTAGAGAAGGTATTTCTATGAGGGCCTAACCAGCATTGTGCAGCAACATGTCCTATTTTTCCACAGTTATAACAATGAATTTTCTTTTCCCTAAGGACATGATTTCTACCCTGATTGTTTTGAGCAGCTGCTAGGTCATCTTTTTCCTTCAAATTACACTCATGCATCAAATGTCCATATTTGTGACAGTAGTGACAAATCATTTTCTTTCTAGATGCATGCGAGTGTGTGGGTGAACCATGCAGAGTAGGAAGAGGAACTTGTTGATTCTTTTCTTTCTGTTTTTCTGTTGTTTTCTTTTGAACAGTTGACTGATAACCAGGAAGGTTCTGAGGACTTTGAGAAGTTGAACTAGACACAAAGGAAGTTTGAACTTTATTTTGAAAACTCTTCTTAGTTGAGGGATTATAACCCAACCCTTCCTTCTGAAAATTTACCTTAGTTCCTAGAATTTTGTCCAGATTATCTTTTCCGTCCACAAATTTTGACAAGGAATTATTCAAATCTTCAATTTCATTTTCCAAAGAAACGATGTGTATTTCATAACTGGCAATCTCTTGTTCATTGCAATTTACACATTCGCTTAGTACCTTGTTTGCAATTTTACATTCCTCAATTTCTTGTTCCAGATTTCTCAATTTTTCAGACTCTTCAATGTAAACAGTTTTTCCTTTTTCTAAGAGAAGAAGTTTCTCTGACATAGCAGTGTTCAACTGCTTCAATCCTTCAACCTCTTGAATTAGTTTGTCATTATTTGATTTCAGATTTTCAATTTCTTCAACAGAGTCTTTATCAATTTTTATTGAGCTCATTTTATCATTCAGTTCTTCCTCTATCTGTTCAAGCTCCAGAATCTTGTTTAACAGATCTTTGTTTTCTTCCATTGGGGAAACAATGAACTCCTTCTGACATTCTGAATTTGAGTGAAGATCTTCATTTATTTCCTTGAGAAACGGACACTCATTGCATGCAGATTTAACAGAACATATTGTTTGAACCTGGAGTTTTTCACATTGTTTCCTAAGACATTCATTTTTAGATTTCAGCCTACTTAGTTCAGAGCAAACACATTTAAGTTCATTCATCAATTTTTCATTCTGGTTTTTATGCATATGGATATCTGACAAATAGGCATCATGAGATTGCTTTGTACTTGAACAATTTTCACATGGTGAACTTGAACTATCCTGATCACTTTTCTTTTTCAAGTTCTTGTATCGTTTTCTTAATTGTTCATGAGACTCAAACAGCTCAGCATATGCATTCTCCCAATCATCTAAAGAAAAATTCTCGAAGATGTTTACCTCCTCCTCATCATCTTCTTCTTCATTTTGGCTACTGCCTTGATTGCTGCCACTTGGATTACTTCTGTTAGCCATCATGCAGCTGTCCTCGTTTACCCTGTGAAATTGCTTCAGCCTATCCAAGATGTCCTTTGCGGAGCTGCAATTATGAAGACAAGACCATAAGGCTCTGTCAGTAGCTGCTTTCATCAGGTTAAAGGCTTTTTGATTTTCTCCATCCTTTGATCTGTGTCTGTCGGTCCATTTGGACACTTTCGTTGGTAAGACGTGAGGACCTTGTGAAATTAATTTCCACAGATCAGGTTTAGCAGAATTAACATAAGCATGTAAAGTAGTGTACCATTGACTGAAATCAGAACCACTAAAGACGGGTGGAAGAGCCATTGAAAACAAGTAGCGAGTAAATTCAAAACAACAGGAATATTTATGCACTAAAAACAAATTAGCACCTAAGACTGCAAGATCGAATCTGCAGGTTGCTGGACCTTGTATGCAGACACCGCTCTGATACCAATTGTTGTAATGGTGCGATCGATACAGAGGGGGGGTGAATGTATCCCCTTCTAGAATATTGTCCAATTTAAAAACAATTTACCTGCTACTAGATACAGTTGCAGAATAAAGGCTATTGAGTTCAAATAGACATTTGATCGACCAGATGAGCTGCTGACTATACTAGTGGAACCTGATGAAGTCTAATGCCAATTGACAGTACAATGCAAGCTAGACTCACTTACCAAGATGTAAAGCTCAAGGCCACTGTAACTCGAAACAAGACTATTCAAACAACCTGTGAAACAGATAGAAGGTATGGAAGAGCACACCACAACCAAACCACAGAACAAGGGATTTTTAGGTGGTTCGGTCCTCCAGACCTACATCCACCCCACACTCAAACCGAGTGTGGCTTCACTAACAGCTGGGCAACATAGCTTGCCAACATACGCTGATACACAGCTTACCTAGGGGAACAACCTCCCCTCTTCCTCCTACACGGAGGGAACCTCTAGCAACCCACGGTCACTAGAAACCAGAGACACATGTCTCTCTTCCTCTATACCAAGAGGGAACCCCACTAGTAGCAACCCGCTACCAGTGAACCAACCAGTAGCACACTGCTACCAGCAATCCACCAGAGGCCTAGCCTCTCTTCCTCCTAGCCCAGAGGGAACCCACAAGCAGCACCCAGCTACTTGCAACCGGAGATCAAATCTCCCTTCTCCTGACCCACCAGGAGGAACCCGACCTCAGACCAGAGGATCGGAAGAACAAGGATAACCAAATAAAAAATAAGAAACGGAAAATACACAGCGATCGGAAAGCTGTAAATGAGGAACAAGAATGTAGCTCTCAAAGGAGCAGATCTGGCTTGGATTTAATCCAGACGCCAGAGGACAGATCTTCAATAGCTTCTACTTTCTTCTCCACGAACTCTCTCTCTCTTCTACTTTTCTTCCTCTTCTTTCTTCTTCTCAGCTCACTCACTCTTTCTTCTACTGCTCTCACTCTCTATCTTCTTCTCTTTCGCAGGCTCTCCCTATCTCTTCTTTTCTTTTCTTCTTCTGCTCTTTTTCTTCCTCTTTTCTTTTTCTGGATCGAAGGGCTTTCTGCTCTCCAGGCTTCTTCTTCGATCAGCCTTCTACAGAGGATCAATGCTTCCTTTTATAAGCAACAGCAGCAGGCACATTGGCGCGTGTGGCTTCCACATTTCCTGCCCTAAGAATTCGGACCACGTGGCAGCATCCAGCAGGCTGTCAGTACACGTGTCCTCATCTGGACACTGTTCTTATCCTCGGATCACGTGCCCTTCATTAGTACGCATTTTGAATTTGTCCCACTGCGTCGACCCTGCTGTGGATAGCGTTGACGCATTGAAGACAGCTAGAGATAAGTCGCCCCTTTCTTGAACAGCTGCGTCGACGCTGCCAGTTGGTGGCGTTGACGCATGAACTTGTACACTTGTATATTGGCGTCTCTTAAGCCACTGCGTCGACGCTTCCAACCCGTGGCGTTGATGCATTGATGCGTTCCAGTGAGCAACGAGCATAGCCTTTCTTAACTGTTACGTCGACGCTGCTTCACTGCTGCGTTGACGCATCGGTGATCCAGTGATCACGTTCTTCAGCAGACAGACGTGCTGCGTGGACGCTGCTAGCCCATAGCGTTGACGCAGTGGTGTTCCAGCTACTAAGAGTTCAGCTGGTTTGCATGCTGCGTAGACGCTATGATCATCCTGCGTTAACCCTTCTGAGCTGTCTCCGAGCTAAAACCCCATCAGGCTCAATGGCTGCGTCGACGCTGTCTTGCAATGGCGTTGACGCACTTGCAGTATTCCAATGGCCCATGGACTTACCTCATTAACTCTTCAGAGACCTTCATCCTTCTTCAACAAGTAAAAGGGCTATGTTGACGCCGCTAGGCTGCTGCGTTGACGCACCAGAATAATCCAGGAGCTTCTTTCTTGCAGTACCTGTCACACAGTCATAAGAATATATTAGATGATGTATAGACTTTGAGGCGTTTGACGGAAGTATATACTTAGCCTTTGAGGAACTATGTATAGAGTTTGAACGTGAAGGCAGCTTGTATAGACTTGAAGCGATGTACAGACTTTGAAAGAAGCAGTCTGATGTACAGACTTGAAGAACTCTAGACACCGGACGCTGTACAGACTTCAGCTAAGTAGGCCACAGGCCGATGTGTAGACTTGCCCAATGAGCAGACTTTGGCTTTGAACAAATGTAAAGATGAGGCTGTATAGACTTTGAAGACAGAAACCAGTGTATAGACTTCACCAGTGAACGGCTGTACAGACTCGAATGAGTATAGAGTGTATAGACTTGAAAGTTTGACGGCGATGTGCATACTTGCTGAGTTGACGCTGCAGCCCAATGAGTTGACGCTGCAACGTATAAACTTTACGTTCAACTGAAATCAAATGAAGATCCTGAACTGAAGAGTTGACTCATCAGCTCAAGGAGTTGACGCACTGGTGTGAGACCAGAGACAAGTATGACTGAAGGGTCGACGCATCAGCACGGGTGGGTCGACCCACTACTGTTCATACTAACTAAGCAGAGTGTAGCAATGAATGCTTTATGCATCAGTTAACATGACTGAACATCAAATATGTTAAACTAAACAGAGCAGCAAGATGACTGAACATTTGATAGACTAAGTTATGATCTGAAAATTTGAATAACAGCATGATGACTCACACAGCAGGATGACTCACAGTGATTAACTCACATCAAAAACCAATCATCAAAACCATCATCAAAACCACAGGGGCACAACATGTCTAATCTAGCAGCACCCTTTGCCAAACTGGGAAGGTCATGCTACGAGTTAAAGAAGGAATTACAATTTGAATAACAAGCAAAATTGGCTAAAGAATCAGCAACAGTATTTCCCTCTCTATAAATATGAGAGATCTTCATTGGTTGTAGAGTGCTGTTCCAGATATCTCTGACATATGGTAAAATTTCCCACTGACATGTAGCCTTCCTGTTAAGCACTTGCACCAGAATAAGAGAGTCACTCTCAATCATAGCCGGCTGAGCTGATATAGTATGAAGATACAATATTCCATCCATCATTGCCCTAGCTTCGGCAACAAGACTATTACAATGCTCATAGTAGTGAGAGAAAGCTAGTATAATATTCCCCTAGAAGTCCCGGATGACACCACCACCACTAGAATGACCTGTCTTCTTATGAGCTCCGTTAGTATTGAGTTTAAGATGAGGCCAAGGAGGGCATGCCCATTTGACTATTTTCACCAATGGGGTGGTCCGACCGGTTACTTTAATGCCAAGATCGGTTAAAATATTGCGGCTGCTTGCTGAACCTTCCCAGAGATGAGCATTATTAATAATCTGCTTCACTTGGAAAAGAACTTTGTGGAAAAGCCTTTGAGAGGATATAGTATTTCCTTCAAACCGTGCAGAATTCCTAGCCAACCAAGTCTCCCACAATCCATAGCCAAGAACAGCAAGTTTGAATAAACCAAACAGAGATTTGACATTGATTTCCTGTGTAGTGTTAATAATCAGGTTTCTAATAGAGTTACCCCTGAGGTGGCAGCCATGTCTTTGAAAGGAAGACCAAATAAATGAAGCCCACTCACTATGAACAAATAAGTGATTCATATCCTCCACATGAGGGAGTTTGCAGCAGTGACATTTCGAAGGTAGGGGAATTCCCAGAGATTTGACTCTAGTATCAGTAGAGATGCAGTTATTGAAAGCTTTCCAAATGAAAACAGAGATCTTTGTAGGGATCCATTTAGACCATATCCGGTCACAAGGAACAGAATCCACAACAGAAACAAAACTGGAGGTACCTTTATATGTTGAGGAAATCAAACATTCTCCTGAGGAAGAGAGACTCCATGCCACCTTATCTTGATGTTGATTAAAAGTAGTATGCCAAACTGCTGTTTTGAGAGCAGGAGGGAGCATCCTATCAATTAACAAAATATCTTCAGAAGAAGGGTTCATGATCATATTCCTGACTGTAGAATTCGGGTTAGGAATATTGCAGTTAGACATATAGGAGGCCAAAGGTCTGTCACCAATCTAATTGTCCAGCCAAAAGTTAGCAGAGCAACCGTCCCCCACAATGATTCTTTTATATTTCAGGATCAGCTCCTTGGCCTTGGTCTAGCTCCTCCTGGAATGCCCTTTCGTCTCCTTAAAATCCACCTCAGATAAGTGTCTGCCTTTGATGTATTTTGCTCTGAAAAAGTCAGCCCATATTGAGTTAGAGTGAATAGCCTTCCAAAGCATTCTGACTCTAAAAGCCAGCTCCATTTGCCTCAATGACAGGATACCAAGACCACCCTGGTTTACTGGTTTGCAGATGGCCTCCCATTTTTTCCAGTGCCTTTTATTTCCTTGAGTGGAAGAACCCCAGAAAAAATTAGCAAACGATCGATCTAATAATTTATGAATACCAACATGCAATGGAGAAGAAGCCAGACAGTAAATGGGAATGGAAGTGAGAATGTGTTTCAGTAGGATAACTCTGGCTCCCTGGGAAAGGTGACTAGCATACCACCCCTCAATCCGTTTCTGTAAAGAAGTAATGATGCCAGCAAAATGAACTTTCTTGGATCTGCCACATATTAATGGAAACCCCAGGTATTTGTGGGGAAAAGAATGATGAGTAAAGCCAATGATATTCTAAATCCTTTTAACAGTAGAATCCTTTGCCTTAGGGTGGGTGAAAAAACCACTCTTCCCAATATTAACAAGCTGACCGGATGCTCTCTCATAGGTTTTAATAATGTCCATAAGATTTCTAATAGAGGCAGCTATGGCCTTGCTGAAAACCAAAGTGTCATCTGCGAATAAGAGATGGGATATATTAGGGCATCTCTGGGGGCCAGCATACCAGCCCACCCGGCCCTCAGAGTGGGCTGAACGGATAGCTCTGCTAAGGGCTTCCTCTGCAATGATGAAAAGGGCTGGAGCCATAGGGTCTCCTTGACGAACACCCCTTGAAGATTTAAAGAAACCTGCTAAATCACCATTCATAAGTACAGAGAACCAACAATTCCCAATCATGGCTCTAATAATGGATATAAGGTCATTGCTGAAACCAAATTTGGATAATACAACAAACATGAAGTCCCACTCAATACGATCGTATGCCTTAGCCATATCCAGTTTAAATACCACATTACCACCTCTTGTTTTCCTGCCCAGCTCATGGATCAGCTCTTGAGCTAATGCAATGTTTTCCACAATAAGTCTACCTTTCACAAAAGTAGACTGCTCAAAAGATATAATATGGGGCAGGATGGTTGACAGCCTGTTACTAATAATTTTTGACATAATCTTGTAAACAAAGTTACAAAGACTAATTGGCCGGTAATTAGAGATTTCAGAGGCATTACTGACTTTGGGAATAAGAACAATGGTTGTAGCTGTTAAGAACCCGGGCAACATCAACTTTAATGAGAAAAATTCCTAAACAGCACTAATGACCACATTGGCAGTAACTTTCCAAGTTTTCTGGAAGAAAGCTCCCGAAAATCCATCCGGACCAGGGGCACTGTCCGGCGACATTTGGAAAACAGCATCTTGAATTTCAGATTCCGAAGGAATTGTACATAGATGATCATTATCATCAGTAGTAACCACCTGGGGAATGTTACTGAGAAAATCCTCAGCAAAGTGATGGTATTGCGAAGTAAAGGACTTTTGGAAGTGAGCAACCGCAATACCCTTCATCTCCTCATGATCTGAAGTCAGGTTACCAGCAGATGTCCACAGGTAAGGAATCAAATTCCTCTTTCTATTTGCCACAGTTTTCATGTAGAAAAATTTAGTGTTTCTATCACCCTCGGCTAGCCATTTAACCCTGGATTTTTATCTCCAGTAGCATTCCTGTTGAATCAGTCTAGAAGCCAATTCAGACTTAGCAGCCTCTAACTTGTCAAAGGTGGTCTGATTCTGGTTTGTGTCATAAAGAAATTCAGCCTTCAGAACAGAATCTTCCGTAGCCATTAAATTTGCATGAACATTTCCAAACACCTGCTTGTTCCATACTTGAAGCATTTTCCTCATAGACTTTAGTTTTAAGTAGAGAGTGGATATAGCTGAGGATGCCAATGGACTGTTTCTCCAATCAACTTCAACAGCCCTCAGGAATTGGTCATGTGAGGACCACATTTGTTGGAAACAGAATCTGCTCCTGAATTTAGTATCAATAGCAAGTTTAACAAGAAGAGGAGCATGGTCCGATGCCTCCTTAGAGAGGTGCTCAACAATAATAGGTAGAACCCTCTGCCAAGGGCCATTCAAAAGAACCCTGTCCAGTCTAGCCCAGATGGCCTTATCACCACTTTGGTTGTTATGCCAAGTGAATTTGGATCCCAGAAAGCCAGCATCAGAGAGAGCACAATCACACAAACAGTCTTTAAAGTCAGTCATAGACTTAAGAGAATGGGGGTTCCCACCTAATTTCTCATCAGGGTCAAGTATACAGTTAAAATCCCCTACCACCATCCAGGGGCCAGAAATTTGCATGTGAATGTTATTTAAGGAAGTCCAAAGGCTTTGCCTTTCACCGATAGAGCATTTTGCATAAACCAAAGAAACATAGAATTCTGGAAGGGAACCAGAATTCTGTTTGAGAGTTATTTGTTGATCATCTTGGCTGATAATAGATAGATCCAGAGGGTCTTTCCACATCACCCAAATGTGAGCTGAGTAATCACCATTCGAAGCAGCTTTGTTCATGCCCAGCCTTTTGCATATTATATCCAGGGAACTAACTTGAATTTTGGGCTCCAGAATAGCAATACACTTGATGTTGTAGTTTTTAATAAGGAGCTTAAGACGTCCCACAGTGAGATCGTTCCCAATACCTCTAACATTCCAAATGATAAAGGTCATTGTATAAGTGAAGGGGAAGGGAGCATACCCGTGGAGCAAGTCCTATTCATCGATCGTGTGATGGCTCCTGATTGTTCTTTGTGCATAACTCAAAGGGAAGGGAACATTCCAGAATTAATTTATAAAAATTCTGCGGCATTACACCCTCCCCCACTTAAGGAAATTTGGTCCCCAAATTCAATACACAGATTTTAGGGAGAGTGTACTTACAATTAAATAACTCCGGATATTTCTTGTGCATGGCTTCCTCCGTCTCCCATGTCGCTTCAAAGGGCCATGACTTCTTCCACTGAATCTTGACCATAGAATGGCTTTATTCCTTAGTTGATGCACTTCTCGTTCAAGGATCTTAATTGGTGTTTACTCGTACGTCATATCCTTCTGAATCTTCAAATCATCATACGTAATGACATGGTAAGGATCATAGACGTATTTCTTCAACATTGAGACATGGAATACGTCATGAACTCTGGCTAGTTATGGAGGCAAAGCCAGTCGATAAGCTACTTCACCGACCCTTTCCAGAATTTCAAATGGGCCAATAAATCATGGAGTAAGCTTGCCTTTAATGCCAAATCTTTTAATACCACGACCCGAATAAACCTTAAGATACACATGGTCTCCCACTTAGAACTCCAAGTCGCACCTTCGATTATCAGCATAAGATTTCTGTCGATCTTGTGCCGTTTGGAGCCTTTCTCGAATAAGCTTTATCTTTTCTGTAGTATCCCTTATAATATCAGGACCTAGAAATTGTCTTTCTCCTACTTCATTCCAACGGATAGGGGAACGACAGCTTCTTCTATATAGAGCTTCAAACGGTGCCATCTGTATGCTAGCTTGGTAGCTATTGTTGTATGCAAATTCTACTAGAGGCAAGTGATCATGTCAACTACCTCCAAAATCAATAGCACAAGCCCTGAGCATATCTTCCACCACTTGATTTGTCCTTTCAGTCTGGCCATCCGTTTGTGGATGAAATATTGTGCTAAAGTTTAGTTGGGTCCCTAATGAGTGTTGTAGACCCTTCCAAAACTATGATGTGAATCGAGGATCTCTATCTGATATAATAGTGACGGGGACACCATGTAATTTGACAAGTATAATGCTGCTAGAATATCCACAGACTATCGACTTTTTATTGGCAGAAAATGTGCAGACTTAGTCAATCGGTCTATAATTACCCATATACCGTCATGTCCTCCTCTTGTTTTAGGTAAACCCATAATGAAATCCATCCCTATACCTTCCCATTTCTATTCGAGAATATTTAAGAGGTGTAATTTACCTGTGGGTCTTAAATGCTCTGCCTTTACTTGCTGACAAGTGAGACAACGGGACACGAAATCTACTATTTCTCTTTTCATGTTAGGCCACTAGAAATTCCTTTTAAGATCTTGATACATTTTAGTACCACCAGGATGAATGGTGTACTTGGAATTGTGATCTTCTTCTAGGATCAGTTTCTTAGTATCAACCTGATCCGGTATACAAATTCGGCCCTTGAATAGCAACCTTCCGTCATCGAAATAAGGAAATCTGGCATTTGCTCAATGTTGGCTTTAATCTCTAGTAATACTGGATCATTATCTTGTAACTTGAACAAATCTTCTATTAGTGTAGGTTGAGCTCGGATATTGGTTATAAAATAGTCTTCCTTCTTCATGTCAATATCTAAATTCAACTGAGCAAATTAAGGAATGAGATTAGTCATACTAATCATAAGACTTGATAGTTTTCTCATCGATTTTCTGCTGAGTGCATCGGCTACAGCATTAGCCTTGCCAGGATGATATTGGATAGCAAAGTCAATGTCTTTTAGGTATTCCAACTATCTTCTTTGCCTCATATTCAGCTCCTTTTGGGAGCACAAATATTTCAAGTTCTTATGGTCTGAATAAACCGTAAATTTTTCCTCGGAAAGGTAGTGACGCCAAATTTTTAAGGCAAATATAATAGCCGCCAATTCTAAATCATGCACAAGATAATTATCTTCGTGACGCTTTAACTGTCTTGAAGAATAACAAATCGCCTTCCCATTTTGCATAAGAACGCACCCTAGGCCAATGCCAGATGCATCCGTATAGACTTCAAATCTACCACCCTCAACGGGCAATGATAATATAGGGGCTGTCATGAGATGTTCCTTAAGAGTTAGGAAACTCTCTTCACAATCCTTCGACCATACAAAAGGAATTTCTTTTCTTGTAAGTCTAGTCAAGGGAACGGCGATCTTTGAGAAATCCTTAATAAATCTCCTGTAATAGCCAGCTAGCCCTAGGAAACTTCTTATTTCTGACACAATCGTTGGCCGGCTCTAGTTCTTGACAGCTTCCACTTTAGAAGGATCTACAGCGATACCTTCCTTAGAAATGATATGGCAAAGAAATGAGACTACCTTAAGCTAGAACTCACATTTACTAAGTTTGGCATAGAGTTTGTGATCTCTTAGAGTCTGCAAGGCTATTTTCAAATGTTCTTCATGTTCCTATTTTGTCTTGAAATAAATAAGAGCGTCATCAATAAAGACGACTACAAACTGGTCCAAATAAGGCTGGAAAACTTTATTCATGAGTTGCATATATGCTGCTGGGGCATTGGTTAGCCCGAACGACATTACAACAAATTCATAATGACCATAACGGCTTCGAAAAGTAGTTTTATATATGTCTTCATCTTTAATTCTGAGTTGGTGATAACTAGACCGAGGTCTATCTTGAAAAAATATTCTGCTCCCGAAAGCTGATCAAAGAGCTCATCGATACGTGGCAACGGATACTTGTTCTTAATGGTAAGTTGATTTAGTTGCTGATAGTCGATACAGAGCCTGAACGATCCATCCTTCTTCTTGACAAAAAGAACTGGTGTATCCCAAGGGGATGTGCTAGGTCGTATGAATCCTTTGTCCAATAATTCCTGAAGCTGCTTCTTCAATTCCTTAAGTTCTTTGGGGGACATCCTGTAGGGAGCTATTAAAACATGTGCTGCTTCGGGAATGAGTTCAATAGAGAAGTTTACTTCCCTTTCAGGTGGTAAACTGGGTAAATCTGATGCGAATACATCAGGAAACTCATTTACAATGGGGATGTCTGTTAAGATGATCTCCTTAGACTCAATAACAATCACAAAAGCAAGGAAAGCTTCACATCCTTGCGAAATAAGTATGCAAGTGTGAAGAGAAGAAATGATGGTAGGATGTTTCCTATACTTGATACCAAGGAAGGAAAATCTTGGAAAACCTGGTTTGCGAAATGATATTTGTGGGGGATGAGGATTTTAGGATTCTCCAGAGGTCCATCTTTATCAAGACGACCGGATCATCCATGAATCAATTCAATTCGTTTATTAGAGATTTATTCACATAGGGCGTGCCAGTCACGTACGTGACAATTTTTATTGTGCGCTCGATCTGATTTGGTCAGTCGATTATGATGTTCATGTCGGGACCCAGAGTCTGTCATACCATAAAGGTTATGACGTTAATTACATCCTCCAAGAAAGAGGACAACCCTTGATTAATTGCCAAGAGAGGATGCCTCGAAGGATAATGCGAAGGCATAAAAAATGCTGACTGAATGCGTTAATTTGATTCTGTGAGGTGCAGCCGTTTGGCCGACCACTCGTGCAAAAATGCAACGGGTTTGTTAATTGGTTTATTCATGTGATTAAAGGTTCAGTTATGCTCATTTAGGTGGAAATGTATGCCAATGCGGATGCATGTTCATGCTTTCAAGATGGATATTCAATATAATTGAAGGTGCTGAGACCCCTTTTATTCCTTTATTTAGCTAGGTTTGTTAAATCAGTTAGGGCTATAACATTAAGCATCAAGGGTTGACACACAATCAATCAGATGCGCATGAGGTTGATGCATATATAGGTATAATTAGCCTAAAACGGCGCGGTGGTTAGTTAGAGCTAAAACGGCGCGATACCCATTTGGAGTTTAAAACGGCGCGGTTTTTGAAGTGAACTTAAAACGGAGCGGTACCCATTTGGAGTTTAAAACGGCGCGATGCCAACTTGGGAGCTTAAAAGGGCATGCCCTGGGCGCGCCGGGTGGAGGCCAAAGAGGACGAATTGAATGATGAGTGTGGGGTTAAAATGGCGCCGGGGGGGGGGGGGGGTCACGCCGGAAATTGGCGCGCCGGATTAGGTTCACGCCGGATTAGGATAATTTTGGGCTGTTTGAGTTCTAATGAAATGCCAGGCAAGTTTCTTAGAACTTTTGTGTTATTTTAGAAGATTAGAAGTTTGATTTAAGTCTCAGATACACTACAAACAAAACGAGTCCAGACTTATGCGAGGTTCTTACTCAAGCATAGTCTACAATGGACTTTATTAGTGCAAGTTCATCACAAATTAAGCTAAGTCTTCAGTTAAAATTTGGGCAGCACCTCCCCATGATTGGAGGGTTGCGGGGGCGAAGTGGAGACAATACCACAATGTTGGGGTACGCTCCTTAAGGTCGGGAATGCCAAGCGGTGACTGACGGACTTCGATAGAGGGAAAAGACCCCGAGGGCTAGCCTGCTAGGGACATCCATCTCCACAAGTCAAAATATCATTCAGGGACGGCTGAGATGAGAGGGTACCTCGAGGGCGAGCCTACGAGAGGTTACCTTCCCACAACCACCACCACTCCCAAGAGAAGGTGGGTTTAATGTCGGGCTAGGGCCCTGTTGATGTTCACCCGATGGTTCATAGGATTCATATCACTAAGTGATATGACCCCATGGTCCGACAATGATTGAGAATAATGATGGGGGATGTTCCTCTCCCCGGGCAGTAGGTTCTTCGAGGGGACGAATCACCAAATGCGATCATAGCCGGAATGCATTCGATTGAGGAGTGGCCAGCAAATGATCATATGTATATACATATGCATCGAGGAAACATGCTAAAAGGGAAGTTGACAGGCCAGACTGGAGACCCGAAGGTTAGCCAGCGGATTGAAATTCTGAAGGGGGCAAACAGTCAAATAGTTCGACAACATCTGCAATACGAACGAATGCGGCACATAGATTGTAGAGATGGCCCTTCTCCTAACCCTGAACCACGAATAGGGAAGTATTGAGGAGTCACCTCCGGGGGCGAAGGGGAGTGCACTCATATGCATTCCTCTAGCCGGGAGAGAACACCTGGGCGTATTGAACATTCGATACTATCTACACGGCAGAAAGGACCCCGGGGAGGGGATTATCAATGTTGCCCCGAGAAATAATGGGGCGTGTTCGGCGGTGAAGAAAACTAGAAGATCACACACTGAATAGAGATGAAATGAATCACGATCGCATGAGAAAGGAAGCTTTAGACGTGCATCTATTCATTCATTCAACCCACAAGCGAAGCATTAGAGAGGGCATCACAGGTGGCTGTGGCTCGGCGTTGTCGCTCGAGACCGGCCAAAGGCTACAGAAGCAGGGATGGAACCCTTGTTGCAGAGAGGGAAGACTGAAGGAAAGGATCCAAACTGTGAAAGGAAAAAGAAAAATGAAGAAAGAAGAGGGGGGGGGAGCTCATATCATCGCCCCCTCATACATTTGCAGGGTTTATAGAAAAAAGGCATAGCAGGGGCGGCTCGGATAGAAGATCACCGGAACCCACCTGCAGAAACAGAGTGCCGTAGACGGAGTCTTCTTCTCCGGCAACGGGTTACTTCGGATGGGCAAACAAGAGAGGTAGCGCTCCGGCTCGCTCTCGAGGGTAAATCCCCTTCTCCTCCTCTCTATCTTTTTTTTTCTGTTGTCTCCCTCTTTACATTCGAACACAAGGCCCTTTATATGTAGAAACCTTCGACCATGCTTCACACTGCATGGGTTTAGCGCGCCGGTTTAAGGGTCTCCTTTACGCGTCGGGAAGAGGCTGCCAAAAGAAAGAAAAAGGGGGCACGCCGGATTCGAGCCATTACATCACGTCGACCTGATACGAGTCTGATAGCGGGCCCCGGACTGACTCTGTGAGTCGTTGTGATTCTTCATCTCTCCGTGGCCTTGCCAAACCCTAGGGGGAGATATCGACGAAGCTTTCAGGCCACTAAACGGCTGCTTTCAGAACTCGTGCACCTTCAGCTCAGACATGCGGGTTTTTCACCGACATGACTTTCGGCACGGTGGTTCGTGCTGCTGGCTCGGCTCGACTTGCATTGGTAGCTTTTGCGAGGAGCGGTATGCAGCTCGGGGTGCTTTCGCTTTGACTAGGCAATCATCTGGCCACTAATGGACCCAATATGCTAAGAAGCCGTACCCATGCCAGGTAATCGGGGTCTTCTACTGACAGAGCCTTCGGTCCTTTGTTCTGAAGGGCCAAGGGCATTCTCTCTCCTTGGGAGGATCTTTCATTCAGGAGGCGTGCCGCCAGGTATACCCATGTCCTTGGTCGGACAACGGATACATGCTCGTCCTTGGTCGGACGACGGGTACATCCTCGTCCTTGGTCGGACGACGAACGGATGCTCATCCTTGGTCGGATGACAGGTACATCCTTGTCCTTAGTCGAACGACGGATGCATGCTCATCCTTGGTCAGACGACGGGTACATCCTCATCCTTGGTCGATGACGGATATATTCCACGCGGTACGAGTGAGTCGATACCGGTTCATTGGGCACTCCTGATGACACTGCCCGCTTATGGTGTATTCTTCTCGATCCTCCTGAGGTGAAGTCACCGGCGTTCATGCTGGGTGACCTGAGGCTCTAGCAACTTGAGAAGGCTTCAATGTGTTGATCTTTTTTGGCTTCTCTACTTCAGTGGGCCGCATCATCTTTCTTTGAGGCTTGAACGCCATTAAGTATATTTTGAGTGCCAACAAATATCCCCCAGCCACGGGTGCTGCGAGCAAGGAACGAGCAAAGCGGGACCAGCGGATGAGCTCTGTTTGGGCAGAGCTCCGTGCCGAACTTGACCAGGTTGAAGCAAAATTAGCATTGTCCGATCAACTGTGGGTTCAGCACACAGAGGCGGCTGAGCTGGCAGAAGGGCAAGCCGCATCGCTTGAGGAGAAACTGGTGCGACTATAGGATGAGGAAGATCGTCTATAGGAGCTAGCCCGCTACCCGTCCTTGGGGCTGCTGGAGTTCGAGGACATCTTCCGCCGCTCGCTGCAATAGCTCCATCATTTTCTCTTCTCTCCTTTTTTGTGAACTTCCACATATTCCGGGGTTGTGTATGCCCCGGGTAACATGTATTTCCCTTTTGTGTTTGAATGGAAACTTTCATTCCCTTATTTTGCACATCTGCTCGCTGAAGAGATTCATTTAGCCTGGAGTACGTCAGTCGCTAGGGCAGGAGAGCACTCGCACCTTCAGGGAAGGGGCGAGGGATTCGCTCCACCACGATGCAACTTCTCCTCAAGACAACTAATCCGTCTGGGCCGAGCACCGGGGAGTAAGGAGAGAGGTTTACGGGCCGCCACGGGCCAGAGGGTAGAACTAGGGACTTATTTGTGGACTTTGCCGAAGGTGGCAAAGGTTGATGGTAAAGGGAGATTTGTCAATAAACACGGATGTAAGGTCTGGGCTGAGGGAAACACTGACCGGTCTTGTCGATGATGACAAGGGTCAATAGTAACTCATTCATCGGCATTCGATAGATACCGAAGCAAAGGTAGGTAAGGCCCGGGTTAAGGGGATATTGATCGGTCTTGCCGATGGTGACAAGGGCCAATAGTAACTAGCTCATTGGCATGGGACAAATGCCGAAGCAAAGGTAGGTTCACAGGCGCAAAGCTAACACGGGAACCTTTGTAGGAATTAAGTAACAAATGAGATGATGATGTTATTATTTCATCACCATCATTCGCTCTCCCCTCTTTTTATTCATCATTTTTGTCACATTATTAACTTAAGTGCCCTTGCAGGTTTTCACCGAAGCCAGCCCCCTCTTGCCTTTGCCCACGCGCCCTTGCGGGTTTTCACGTGACGGGATATCCGATTTTACCTGCGGCGCCCTTTCGGGTTTTCACCGCAGCTGGGTTAGAGCCATTTTTGCCCTTACTCAGAATATCCGAGTAAGTCTGGTGAGGCACCTCTATTTTAAGCCCCATCATTTTTTTCATTCAATTTTTTTATTCATCATTTTCTTGTACTTGATTTACAGACCAAATTTTGGAATGGATGAGGGCTAATGAGATGTTGACCAGTCTTACCGATGGTGACAAGGGTCAATAGTAACTTGTTCATCAACCTGGCTAAACATCGAAGCAAAGGGGGGCTTACTCATTAATGAGGACGAAAGGTCCAAGTTAAGGAAAAAGTCGAGCCGATGGCGACAAGGGTCGAGGAGAGGCTTGCCTACCGACATTGGTTAAATGCCGAAGCGAAGGAGTGCTTAATCTTTAATGAGGATGAAAGGTCCAAGTTAAGGGAAACGTCGACCGGTCTCGTCGATGGTGACAAGGGTCGAATAGAGGCTTGCTCATCGACATTAGTTAAGTGTCAAAGCAAAGGAGGGCTTATTCATTTAACGAGGATGAAAGGTCCAAGCTAAGTGGCAAAGTCAACTGGTCTTGCCGATGATGACAAGGGTCGAAAGATATTTGTTCGTCAGTGGGACTTTTGAAAGAAGACTCCGTTCTGACCCTGCAAAGGGTCCTCTGCGCGGAGGATGTATCATCATTATTCATCATTCATTAGATTACTGACTTAAGAGCCCTTTTGGGTTTTCGCCGAAGCCAACCCCCTCTTGCTTTTACCCACGCGCCCTCTAGGGTTTTCACATGGTGGGGTACCCGATTTTACCTGTGGTGCCCTTTTGGGTTTTCACCGCAGCTGGGTTAGAGCCATTTTTTCCCTTGTCCTGGTATAGGAGCAAGACTGGCAAGGCACCTCTATTTTAAGCCTCATTCTTTATTCATCATCATTTTTTTATTCTCATTCTTTTCTGAACTCAATTCTAGGGGCAAAGCCGGGCTTGAGGAGATGTTGGCCGACCTAGCCGATGGTGACAAGGGTCGCAAAGAAGTTGACCGATCTTGCCGATGATGACAAGGGTCACAAGGGAGTCGACCGATCTTGCCGATGATGACAAGGGTCACAAGGAAGTTGACCGATCTTGCCGATGATGACAAGGGTCACAAGGATGTTGACCGATCTTGCCGATGATGGCAAGAGTCACAAGGAGCTTCACCAATCTTGCCGATTATGACAAGGGTCGCGAGGAAGCTGACCGATCCTGCCGATGATGACAAGGGTCACAAGGGAGTCGACCGATCTTGCCGATGATGACAAGGGTCGCAAGGAAGTTGACCGATCTTGCCGATGATGACAAGGGTCACAAGGATGTTGACTGATCTTGCCGATGATGGCAAGGGTCACAAGGAGGTCGACCGATCTTGCCGATGATGACAAGGGTCGCAAGGAAGTCGACTGATCTTGCCGATGATGACAAGGGTCACAATGAAGTCAACCGATCTTGCCGATGATGACAAGGGTCGCAAGAAAGTTGACCGATCTTGTCAATGATGACAAGAGTCAAAAGGAGGTTGACCGATCTTGCCGATGATGACAAGGGTCGCAAAGAGGTTGACCGATCTTACCGATGATGACAAGGGTCAAAAGGAAGTCGACCGATCTTGCCGATGATGACAAGGGTCGCAAGGAGGTTGACCGATCTTGCCGATGATGATAAGGGTCGCAAGGAAGTTGACCGATCTTGCCGATGATGACAAGGGTCACAAGGAAGTTGACCGATCTTGCCGATGATGACAAGGGTCGCAAGAAAGTTGACTGATCTTGCCGATGATGACAAGGGTTGCAAGGAGGTTGACTGATCTTGCCGATGATGATAAGGGTCACAAGGATGTTGACCGATCTTGCCGATGGTGACAAGGGTCGCAAGGATGTTGACCGATCTTGCCGATGATGACAAGGGTCACAAGGAGGTCGACCGATCTTGTCGATGATGACAAGGGTCGCAAGGAAGTCGACCGATCTTGCCGATGATGACAAGGGTCGCAAGGAAGTCGACTGATCTTGCCGATGATGACAAGGGTCGCAAGGAAGTTGACCGATCTTGCCGATGATGACAAGGGTCACAAGGAAGTTGACCGATCTTGACGATGATGACAAGGGTCGCAAGGAAGATGACAGATCTTGCCGATGATGACAAGGGTGGCAAGGAAGTTGACCGATCTTGCCGATGATGACAAGGGTCACAAGGATGTGCAGAGAAAGATTTACGATGGGGATCATGGTGATCACCCTTTTCGGAGTTTCACTAGGATGAGGGTGAGGCGGAACTTTAAATTACCTCATTACTGACTTAAGCGCCCTTTCGGATTTTCACCAAAGCCAGTGCCCTCTTGCTTTTGCCCACGCGCCCTCTCAGGTTTTCACATGGCGGGGTACCCGATTTTGCCTGCGGCACCCTTTCGGATTTTCATCGCAGCCGGGTTATAGCCATTTCTACTCTTGCCCTGGTGTAGGAAGAAGATCGGCGAGGCACCTCTATTTTAAGCCTCATTTTTGTTTCCCTTCTTTTTTTCTTTTAGAGTGAGAAAACGAGGATGGGTCAATCATGCGATGTTTGACCCTATGTAGTAGCATATGGCAGTTGGCTAGGGCATGCAGCCTTGCGCCGAGAAGAGAGGGTTTATTCATTAGCAAGAGGGTAATGCTAATGCAAAGGATAGATTTCATGCCGATTCGGGCGTAAGGCCCGTAACGGCGATATTGTAAGAGGGTCGGCTAGGACACGAAGTCTTGCACCGAAAAAAGGGATTTATTCGTTAACAAGAAGGTAATGCTAACGTAAAGGATATATTTCTTGCCGATTCGGGCGTAAGGCCCGTAATGGCGATATTGTAAGAGGGTCGGCTAAGACACGAATTCTTTAGCCGAAAAAGGGGTTTATTCATTAGCAAGAAGGTAATGCTAACGCAAAGGATAGATTTCATGCCGATTCGGGCGTAAGGCCCGTAATGGTGATATTTTAAGAGGGTCGGCTAGGACACGAAGTCTTGCGCCGAAAAAGGGGTTTATTCGTTAGCAAGAAGGTAATGCTAACGCAAAGGATAGATTTCTTGCCAATTTGGGCGTAAGGCCCGTAATAGCGATATTGTAAGAGGGTCGGCTAGGACACGAAGTCTTGCGCCGAAAAAGGGGTTTATTCGTTAGCAAGAAGGTAATGCTAACACAAAGGATAGATTTTATGTCGATTTGGGCGTAATGCCCATAATGGCGATATTGTATTATATATTATTATTTATATATATATATTGAGAGCTCGGCCAGGGAGGAGTGCCACTAGACCAAGGTAGGTAGAGCTTGGCCAGGGCGGAATGCCACTAGACCAAGGTAGGTTTAGGTCATTCTGGGAATGCCGGTTGAACTGTGTGATACAACTTCATATGTTTTCTGTTAAGGGGAGAGAACTGGACGACTTCTTTGTGATCTACAAGGACGTATGCACCCCATTCATATACTCGACGGACGATATATGGTCCGACCCAGTTTTCAACCAACTTCCCTTTGGGGTTGGAGGCCATCACTTTTCTTCTTTTAACCATTACCATGTTGCCTTTCTTGAATTCTCACCCTTTGACCAGCTTATCGAAAGCACGGGCCATGCGGGCTTGGTAGAGTTGAATATTTTGTTGCACACAGAGACGCTTTCCTCCGAGCTCGGTGAGCTCTTCTAGTCTTCTTTCCATATTAGTCTGCTCGCTGCTAACCAACCCATGCTGGATTATGATTCACAACGAGGGAACCTCTAATTCAATTGGCACCACAGCCTCTGACCCGTACACGAGGGAGTAAGGTGAGCTGCCAGTCAGGGTTTTGTAGACTGTATGATAAGCCTAGAGTGCTTCGTACATCCTTTCTTCCCAATCTCTTTTGTTAGCCTTGACAGTCTTCGCTAGCAGAGTGCATAGCGTCTTGTTGAAGGCTTCTACAAGTCTGTTGGCTTGAGGGTAGTAGGGAGATGATGCTCTCCAATCAATCTTGTATTTGTCGGCCAGTCGGTACACCTTCTGATTCTTGAACTGACTGCCATTGTCAGAGATGATTCGGTTGGGTACTCCAAACTGGAATATTATATTTTGTCGAAAGAATCTGGCGACCAATTCCCAGGTCACTTCTCTTAGTGCTATCACCTCTACCCATCTGGAGAAGTAATCTATAGCTGCTAAGATGTACTTGCATCCTGATAAAGATGCTGGCAGTGGCCCCACCATGTCCGTGCCCCATTGGGCGAACGACCAACATGATATGGTGGGATGTAGCGGCATCGGTGGTCTCCTGGAGACGTTAGAGTGCTCTTGACATTTCTGGCAGACTTTAGCAAACTTGCGGCAATCATCAAACATGGAGGGCCAATAATAGCCCAATTTCTTTATTTCAATTTTCATTTTTGGACAGGCCTGGTCTGCCCTGGCTGACCTGGCATGGACTTCTTGCATTACCTTCCCGACTTCCCCTGGAGATAAGCAGTGAAGTAAGATCTTCTTTTGGGCATCCGCCATTATCCGGAACAACGCTCCGTTCCTCATTTCATAAGAGTCTTTGACTCTTAGGAGCTTCATTCTTTGTTCTTTCTCTTTCGGGAGTTGTTGGTGTTGAAACCAACGTAGGAGGTACTCCCGCCAATCAGACTGCTGGATTCCTTCTACAGCTGCCACTTCATTTGCTTGTTCATCGGCTAGGGTTTCTGTCACACTGGGGACCTGCCGCTAGTTGATTACTGTTATATTCGGGCTTGTATCTGGCGGGACTGCCAAAGAATTGGCCAGCTTTGCGAGGGCGTCTACTTGAGCATTCTGTCCTCGGTTGATGTGATTGATGCTAATGAAATAGAATCTTGTCATCATGTAGAGTTCCAAATGGTAATAAGGAAGGAGTTCTTGCTTCCGTACATCAAACTCTCCCTCCAACTATTTTATAACTAGCATAGAGTCCCTGAATGCTTCTAGCATCTGAATTCCCATGGATAGAGCAATCTGTAACCTGATTACGAGGGCCTCATATTCTGCTTCATTATTTGTGCAAGGCTTGTTTATTGAACAGGATGTATATATGACTTCTCCTTCTGGAGATTTCAGGACTATGCCTGCCCTTACCTTGACTCTGGCAGATCCAGTTACTGAGGTGTCAATTCTGGAAGCGCCGTCAAAATACAGTTACCACAGAGAGGGCTGCACTTGTCTGACCACTAAGGTTTCGTCTTCAGGAAGCTCTGGTGCTAGTGGATAGTCTTCAGGCACTGGATGCTCAGTGAAGAAGTCGGCGATAGCCTGACCCTTGACGGCCCTTTGCGATACGTAGGAGATATCATACTCCATAAGAATCACCGCCCATTTGCCTAGGCGGCCTTTGAGGTCCGATTGAGACATGATATATTTAACCAAATTCTCCTTGGAAATCAGCTTAACTTCATGCGACAGCATATACTGCCGAAGCTTCTTGACCGCGAAGACTAGTGCCAGGCAGACCTTCTCAATATAGGTGTACCTCTCCTCAGTTATGACCATTCTTCGACTGAGGTAATAGAGGGCTTATTCCTTCCCTTCTTCATTATTCTGGGTTAGCATTGCCCCCAGGGAGTTATATGTGGCTGCTATGTAGAGGATTAGGGACCGTCCTTTCACCGGCGTACCCAGCACTGGAGGAGTCGTTAGGTAATCCTTCAGCTTGTCAAAGGCTATCTGGCATTCTTCGTCCCAGTAGAAGGGAACATCTTTCATCATTAGCTTATGAAAGGGATGGCATCGCCCTGACAAGTTGGATATAAACCGCCGGATGTATGCTAGGCGGCCTTGTAGAGATCTCAGCTTCGAGAGGTTCCTTGGTGAAGGTAGCTCCTGGATCGCCTTGATCTTTGCAGGGTCTATCTCAATTCCCCGATATCTGACAATGAAACCCAAGAACTTTCCGCTCGATACTCTGAACGCACACTTCATGGTGCTCATCTTCAATTCATACTGCCTTAGCCTCTAGAAGATAACTCTGAGGTCCTGCAGATGGTCTTCTTTCTTCCTGGTCTTGACTACTAGGTCATCTATGTAGCACTCGACCTTATGGTAGAGCAGTTCATCAAATATTCTAGTCATTGCCTGCTGATAAGTTACGTCGGCGTTCTTTAATCCGAATGTCATTCTCTTGTAATGATAAATGTCTTTGGGAGTTCAGAAGGCGGTGTGGACCCGGTCATGTTCCGCGATCCATATCTGGTTGTAGCCGGACGACCCATCCATAAATGACATGGCTTCATGGCCGATCGTGGTATCAATCATGACCTCCGTTATCGGTACTAGGAAGTCATCCTTAGGGCAGGCTTTATTCAGATCTCGAAAGTCAACACATATCCGGATCTTTCCATTCTTCTTTTTCACTAGCACAATATTGGCTAGCCATATGGTATATTGATTTTCTTCGATGAAACCCACATCAATGAGCTTGTCGACTTTCTTGCATATTTGAGTGATGAGCTCTGGCCTCATACGCCGTGGCGACTGCTTCACCAGTTTGACTTCAGGGTTTATGGTTAGCTCATGTTGTGAGACTGTAGGGCTCAGTCCGGGCATTTCCTTGTAGGTCCAGACAAAGTAATCCCGATATTCTTGCAGCAGTTGGATATACAGCCCCTGTTCTTCAGTAGATAACTGGGCACTGAGGAAGGTTGGCCTGGGGTTGTCCTCATCTCCCAAGTTGACTTCTATCAGTTCATCGACTGTTGCTTGGCCTCCGTCTTCTATCTCTGGGGGTGCAGGCTGGAGGTCGACAAAGTCGGGTATATCATCTTTGAGGTCGAGGACCTCGATCTCTTCATTTTGCCTTATCTGAGCTTCGTCAGGAATCTCTGGTTCGGCCGGTAGTGGCTGTATGAATTGCTCTGCCAGCAAATCTACCTCAATAGTAGTTCCGAGGGGTGAGTCGATTGCCTCATCCCCCGCTGACGGGGTTGCAGTTGCTAAGGACTGGTAATTGTTTGTCATTGAGTCAGAGTAGCACTATAGCTCCATGGTATCGGGTGAGAAGGTCCCGCTCTCTTGGGTCATCACATCTTCAGTGGAGGTAGCTTTTTCTCTTCTAGCAGCGTCCATCTCTTGATCAGGCTTGGGAGAAGCTTTCTTGACCTGTTCAAGAAGTGCTGACATCATCATCAGAGGAGGGCTACTGGAGGGAGGCAGCCCTGCTTCTTCAGTATCTTCAGCTTCACTACTGCTAGCCGTGTCGAATTTTGCTTGAAGAGCAGCTTCTTCAGGATAGACCTGTTCCCAGCACCGGTAGGGGAATATGGCTTCTGATTCCAGACTTCTTGGTTGAGTTGGTTCAGTGTGTTCAGCTTCTGCCAGGTGTTCATCGAAATCTGCCCCCAGTGAGTTATCCTCAGTCGGGTAGAAAGTGGAAATGGTATTCACTTCATAGCGTCTGCTGTAATAGTATTCCTCGAGGGTGAAGCCCAACCCTGGGTGTTGAGAGACACGTCTTATTTCTTTATCCAGGTTTGGGGGATACCACAGCTTCTGGAATGCTTCTTTCTTCTTACGAGGCTGGCCAGAGGGGATGTGCTACTTCTAGAACATCTTGGCCATTCGATTTGTTACAAATGCAAATCCTTGTACTGGAACTGACCAGTCTTCTATATCTTCAGGCAGATGACAATTAGTATCCTCCTGCGTAGGATGCTCCTCAGCTGTGTAGAACAAGTTGCTGGGTCCATCTATCTGCGCCACCTCCCAAGCCTTGAAAGGTTTGACAGTGATATTATCGAGGCCGAGAATTGGCTTGGTAAGGCCTTCCGGGATCCCGATGTAGTCATGTTGCTGGTCGACCTTGGCTTCATTATCTTCGGGGTAGATGTCGGGAGGTGCTACCCTGCCCATGTTCCCGGTGGCAGTGATGTGTGAGACCGTCTTGGGATTAACATACCCACGCGGCGGTGGAGGGAACCATTGAGCGCCGGAGGTGCTCTTTGATGTGCCGGAAGGGGACTTGGCTTTAGGGGTCTTCTGCGACCGTTCTGCATATAGAGGGGCGTCTGCCAAGTGACACTTGAACACTTCGAACGGGTGGAGGTCAGCACATATGATGTGACACACTAAGGGGGTTTGCAGCAAAGGGACAAAGATCCTTGGACCTATTCCGCAAACACAATCACAAACTAGCGAAGTTTCACGATCGGGACCGAACCGCCGTCGCGCACACACGAACCCGGGTGACTCGGTGATGCCGAGTGGAGATGATGGATCAAGACCCTAGCTGGTAGAGTGCCAGCAGGGCTAGGGTTGCCCTCCCAAGGGTACGAAGCCCACTCTTAAGGGGCTGGCCGGGTGCCAATTGGGGCACTAGGTCCCTCTCTCTCACAGCCTACGGTGACCGCTCGTAAGGGGAACACACGGGGCGGGCGCTCTCTCTCTTGCTCAACGGAGCAATTCCACGGATATTAGATGAACAAGTACTAAAAGAGGAGCAAAGTTCAGAGCTTACCCTGGTTGGTTTGAGGAAACCAACCCCGTTCGGAGACGAGGGCGAGCGAGGAAGTGTGGGTTCCCCACACACTGCGGCGATGAAGCTTGAACCCTGTTTAAAAGTTACAATCACTATGCCTCACACAGGAGGGTGGACATGGGATGGGGATTTCTGTATTACAAATCAAACACTACCTCCGCACAGGGAGGGGCATTAAGCCAGCCAGGCGGGGAGGGGAGGTTTGCTCGAATCGCGACGTCGGGGCACCTTGCCGGTTTTGCCCGGTTCTGGGACAGCAAGACAGGGGGTCGGTGTAGTCGCTGCTGTGGGCTCTCCTGACTAGGAACTCGATGAGACTGGCTCCAATACGTTACTGACAGACCCAGGTACGACTGTGAATTTTTGGGGGTGGGTCCGAAGTCGTCACCGGCCGGGGCGGACTCTGGAACAGGGTCCCTGCGAACTGGCTCGGACTGCACCCAGGTTGAAACAGCAGATGGATGAAGCTGCCACGCCCTCTCCCGAAGTCCAAATGATGCGGGACCAGGTCGTGCACGACCGTGGGTGAGTCTTCTTCAAGCAGAAAGAAAGAACAGCGCCGGCAGAGGTTGGGGCAGAGCGCAGTAGTCCGAGAAGCGGGGAGGTGTCGGGGCAGACCCAGACTGACCTGAACAGCGTCCCGGCGGGAGATAATTTGGAACAAATGGCTCCGAGATCCGAATGAGGCCCCGCTGGCTGCATTGGACAGAGGGCAGGTGGACCTTTTCTCTGTCCAAGCGGCGCACCAAGGTGAGCACGGGGGTGATCGCAGGAACCTCTGCAAGTCACTTCTGGTGGCAGGCCGGACTGGTTCTGCACAGTTGGCGAAGAATGGCTCTCCCGGGCAGCTCCGAACTCGGATTGAGACGAAACCAACTCGCTTGCGAAGACGACTGGAAGGGATTTCCGTCAATGTAGGCCACGCCCCCAGAAGCTCCGGGAAGTGGTCGTGGGCGGCACTGCAACAGGGGGTCGACCTGTAGGGCTTCAGCTGCACACGGGTTTGAAGAGAAAAGGGTTGAAAGGGGGGTTTCTTTTGTGGAAGGGTAGGGGATATGGTTGCTTTGGTGGTGGGGAATGGTTGGGAGGTGGCAAGGGGAGGTGAGGGAGGAAGGTAGGGGCAGATCTAGCAGGGGAGAGGGGGTGGGTGCGCAAGGGTCTAGGGGTTGGAGGTGGGTGCGAAATGGCTTGGGGAAATGGGGGGAATGGCCTTTGAATTGGGTGGAGGATTGAATGATAGTGTTAATGGATGCCTAGGGAAGGGGAGGGGTTACCTTGGGGAGGGGAAGAGGTGCTTGGGAGAGGGGGATTCTCTCTTGGGAAGATGGAAGGTTGTATGGGGAAGGGGAAGGGTTGCTTGGGGAGTGGTGGGAGCAAATGGGGTTTATGAGTATTGGGAGGTGAAGGGTTGTGTTTAATGGGGTGGGGCTGATGTTGCAAGTGGGGGAGGTGAAGGGGTAGGTTCGCCCAAGGGAGAGAGAGAGAGGAGGAGAGAGAGAGGGGTTCGCCCCCTTTAGTGTGAGAGAGAGAAGAGAGAGCTAGAGAGAGAGAGGAGGAGACAATGCTAGTGGATAACTTTACTCAATACTTCATTAGTCATCTCAAGTGGAGTTGGGGTCCTATTTATAGGGATCCCAACATTTACAAAAAGTCCCTGAGATAAGTGCTAAAAGCAAATAAGCAAGAGAAATGGGGAAGGGGGAGGGCGCCCCTGGGCTAGGCCCACTTAATTGGGCCCATACAACACACTAGCCCACATGATGACACAACTTAGGTAAATAACAAGATAACCTAGGGACTTGACTCAAAACAAAGGCAAAATACATCAAAATGACTCAAAAACACAGGCAAAATACATCAAGATGACCCAAATAGTAAGCCCCAAAGTCGAAGTGGACCCGCCTAGACGTGGAGCCGCAACCTACCCATCTCCGGGAGGGAGAGAGGTGTCGAGCCAGAGGGATCCATGGGTGATGTCCCCATCAACTCCCCCGGGCTGTGAAGAGCTCGACTCTGTCGAGAAAGGGTCCACTTGGCTGCGATAACGCTCCAGGAGGTCGGGGTCTAGCTGCTGAAGATCCTCCCTGCTCACCCATGAATCATCTGAAGGGGGCCAGCCCTTCCACCTGACCAAGTATCGCTCGTATTCTTTGCTCCGGGTGACAGTGACCTGTTCATCCAATATCCGCTCTACTTGCTCACGTTGGCCCCTCTGGGCTGGTGGAACTCTCTCATGGGTAGTGGCTCTCTCAAGGGGTGGAACAAGCTCAATTTCCTTACTAGGTGTCACCGTGGGACCCCTATATGGCACCAAGTCAGCCACATTGAATGTGGGACTTACTCCGTACTCCTCGGGGAGGTCCAACACGTAAGCATTTGTGCCAATCCTCCTCAGAACCTGGAAGGGACCTGATCCATGCGATCTCAGCTTGGAGACATTCCCAGAGAAAAGTCTCTCAGTTCTCACCATCACAAAGTCACCTACACAAAATTCCTGGTGGCGTCGGTGGGAATCGGCCGACTTCTTATACTCCTCATTGCTTTTGTTCATGTGTTTGCGGATTTCCTCATGCAATTCTTTCATGTGTTGGGCAAAAGACTTAGCACTAATTGACACCCTAGCATGTGTAGGCAAAGGAATGAGATATGTAGGCTTTCTAGGCTTGTACCCATGCACGGCTTCAAATGGGCTCATCCCTATTAACCTATTCACTGAATTGTTGTATGCAAACTCTGCCTGGGATAGAATAAGATCCCAATTCCCTGGGCGATCCTCAACAAGACACCGAAGGAGATTCCCAAGACTCCGATTGACGACCTCGGTCTGGCCATCTGTTTGAGGGTGATAGGCCGTGGAAAATTTGAGAAGGGTCCCCATTAGGTGCCAGAGGGTCTTCCATAAATAGCTGGTGAATTTGACATCCCTATCAGAAATGATGGTTTTGGGTAGGCCATGGAGGCGAACTACCTCATCGAAGAATAGGCGGGCCACATGGGAGGCATCAGAGGATTTAGAACAGGGAATGAAATGGGCCATTTTTGAAAATCTGTCCACTACGACAAAGATGGAGTCATGTTTCTTCTGAGTTCTAGGTAGGCCTAAGACAAAGTCCATGCTTAAATCCTGCCATGGACGATCAGGGACATGAGTGGGGTGTATAGGCCAGTGTTCTGTTTTATCTATTTGGCTGAGGCACATATGCGACACTGTCCCACAATTTTGGCTACATCCCTCTTGAGACTTGGCCAGTAGAATTGACCCTCAACCATAGCAATAGTCTTGTGCACCCCAAAATGTCCAGCCAGGCCTCCTGCATGCAACTCCCAGACTAGGAAATCCCGCAGGGAGGTTCTAGGTATGCAAAGTCTATGGCCTTTGAAGATGAACCCATCCTCTAGGATGAAACTTTGGTGTTCCCTAGGCGATTGGGTGGTCAGGGTGGTATGGATAGGCCCAAAGTCCAGGCAATCAGGGTACTCATTCTTGACTCTCTCAAACCCTATGACTTCCACCCGAATGGTAGCTAACAAGGAGACCCTCCTGCTGAGTGCATCTGCGGCATGATTCTCACTCCCAGCCTTATGCTTGATCACAAAAGTGTAGGACTGGATGTATTCGACCCAATGGGCATGTCGGGCATTCAATTTCTGTTGGGAGTTGAGATATTTCAGGGCCTCGTGGTCAGAAAATATGACAAATTCTTTGGGCAAGAGATAATGCCTCCAATGCCGGAGGGATTGGACCACGGCATAAAATTCTTTGTCATAGGTGGAGTATTTTACCCTGGTGTCACACAATTTCTCACTAAAGTAGGCCACTGGGTGTCCCTCTTGGCTGAGGATCCCGCCAATCCCTACCCCGGAGGCATCACAAGTCACCTCAAAGACCTTGGAAAAATCGGGGAGGCATAATACCGGAGCTTGGGTCATCCTTTCCTTGAGCTCTTGGAAGGCCCTAGAAGCAGACTTGGTCCACACAAACGTCCCCTTTTTTAGGCAATCTGTGATGGGGGCAGTGACCATGTTGAACCCACGGATAAATCTCCGATAGAAGGTGGCCAACCCATGGAAACTCCGGACCTCATGGAGAGTGCGGGGCTCTGGCCAGTCAAGGATAGCTTGGACCTTTTCGGGGTCCATGGACACTCCGTTGGTGGAGACCACATACCCAAGGAAAGTGATGGATTCGGTCATGAAATGACATTTTCCCAAGTTGGCAAAGAGACTCTCTTTCCTAAGGGTAGTGCAGATTTGCCTAAGATGGTTGAGGTGGGCTTCCTTGGACTGGCTGTAGATAAGGATATCGTCAAAATAGACCACTAGGAAGACTCCAATGTAGGGTCTAAGGACCTCTGTCATAAGGCGCATAAAGGTGCTTGGGGCATTTGATAGCCCAAAAGGCATCACTAGCCATTCATAGAGTCCATATTTGGTTTTAAAGGCTGTTTTCCATTCATCTCCTGGTCTTATCCTAACCTGGTGGTAGCCACTTTTAAGATCTATTTTGGAAAAAATGGTGGCTCCGGCTAGCATGTCGAGCATATCGTCAAGCCTAGGTATGGGGAACCTATATTTGACGGTAATCTTGTTGATGGCCCTGCTATCGACACACATTCGCCATGTCCCATCCTTCTTGGGTGTGAGAAGGGCCGGGACAGCACACGGACTTTTGCTAAGACGGAGAAAGCCTTTCCTAATGAGTTCCTCCACCTGCCTCCTCAATTCAGCATGCTCCGTGGGGTTGAGGCGATAGTGGGGAAGGTTTGGGAGGGTGGCTCCGGGGACGAGATCAATAGCATGTTGAACATCCCTCATGGGTGGTAGTTGATCAGGGAGCTCATCGGGGAACACATCCTTAAATTCTTCCAAGAGAGGGTGTATTTCCACGGGGTGGGGGTTGGAGGGAGTTGGCTCTCCAAGGCATAAGACTACCGCACACAAGGGTGTCCCTTGAGCTACTTCTTCTTCCAGCTCTTTTCTTGTGATGAGATGTAGGCCTTTGGCTTTTCCAGTTGGCTCTTTTTGGGTAGGTTCTTGGAGGGCTGGTTGGGTTGGTGGGGGTGGGGCCTCTGGATTTTGAGGTGACTTAGGTTGAGGTGAAGGGAGAATCCCTTTGGAGGGGGTTTCCTTCCGTGGTGGTGATGGGTGGAGGCGGATGGTTTTCCCCTCATGTTCAAAGGTGCATGTGTTCGTCTTCCCAAAGATGGTTGCATTGACATCATAAATCCAAGGCCTCCCTAGCAGGATGCTCCCTACTTCCATGGGTATAATGTCACACCAAACTTGTCCTTGATAGGATGAGAAGGTGATGGGTACAAGGCAACAAGTGTTGACCGGGATGGAGTGATTGTTAATCCAAGAGACCCGGTATGGTTTGGGGTGGGGTGTGGTAGTAAGCCCAAGAATCTTGACGGTGTCAGGAGACACGGCGTTGACACAACTCCCATTGTCTAGGATTACTTTCCTAACATGGCTCCCCATCTTGAGGTAGGTGTGAAAAATGGAGGTCCTACGCCAATCTTCTTCTTGTGGCTTTGTGAGGGTGCACCTAATCACACCTAGGTGGGAGTCGGTGGGAGGAGGGTCGTGGTCTAAGCCTGTTTCATAGAGTTGCTCTTCATACTCCTCTTCCCAACCTAAGGCAGTCTCATACTCCTCAACCATACTCTCTTGCTCTCCTTGGAGCGGGGTAGGCCCTCCTTCAATGATAAGGCTGGACAATCCTTTGGATGGACATTGGGAGGCGATGTGGCCATAACCATGACACTGAAAGCACTTCACATTGCTACTCCCTGGTGTTGTTCTTTTGGGGGGTTCCTCTCTTCGGGGAGGAGGGTTGGGTGGAGTAGCCCTTGTAGGGGTGGGATTGGTTGGGTGTTGGTAAGGCCGAGAAGGAGTTCCCCCACTGGGGATAAGGGTCTTCAATAGGGGTGGAAGGTTGGGTCGGGGACCCATATTTTTGGATTCAGCTGGGCGGGGAGAGGCAAATTTAGGATTCCTAGAAAATCTCTCCACATCACGGGCTATTTGATAGGCTATTTCAAGGCTATGCACGTCCCTCATGAAGAGCTCCCGTTTGATGTGGGGTAGAAGACCGTTTCTAAATCGGGACAGAGTGACGACAGGTTCCTCGACGACTCCACACCTTAGGAGATAGGAGTCAAATTTTTCAATGTACTCCTCCACAATCTTCCCTTCCTGGGTAAGACTTTGCCACTCATCGAGGAGTAGTTGACTATAGGAATTGGGAAGGTATTTGCTCCTGAGTTGGATCTTCATGTCAAGCCAATTGTCAATGGGTTCTTCCCTCCTAATCCTCCTTTGGCTTTCTACCTTTAACCAATAGGTTTTGGCTAGTTTGAGAAGGTGCATCTTAGCCAACCTAACTTTCCTTTCCTCGGTCATTGGATACCAATCAAAGTATTGATCCATGCCATGTTCCCACTCTTCATAGGCACTTGGGTTATGGGCCCCATCAAATTTTGGAGCATCTACCTTAATCATCCTTAAGAGGAAATCGTCTGGATCCTCTCGGGGTCGCCTCTCATTGCGCCGAGGTTGTAGGGGCCTCTCATGCTCATGGTAAAAGTCATTCTCTAGGTCTTCCCTATCAAGTTCAGCTCGTGGAGGGGGAGCTCTTTGGGCATGGTTTCTAGGTGGGACCCTAGCTTCCTCAAGTCTCTCTAGACGGATGGAAAAACCATCTAACCATTCCATGATGGTATCAAGGACAGCATCAAACCGATCCATCGGATCTTGGGGTGCCTCCCTAGGGATGTCTTGGTTGCCTTGGGAATTGGAATTCATAGGGGGAGCCGAGGATGAGGGGTCGGCCCGATACAAGGCACCACTACGGGTAGACATGCACAACGAGGAGATGAACGACTCACGGGTGATGACAATGCAATGGCCTTAGGACCTAGGCTTGCAGAGACAAGTCTAAAACTTGCTCTGATACCACTTGATGTGACACACTAAGGGGGTTTGCAGCAAAGGGACAAAGATCCTTGGACCTATTCCGCAAACACAATCACAAAATAGCGAAGTTTCACGATCGGGACCGAACCGCCGTCGCGCACACATGAACCCGGGTGACTCGGTGATGCCAAGTGGAGATGATGGATCAAGACCCTAGCTGGTAGAGTGCCAGCAGGGCCAGGGTTGCCCTCCCAAGGGTACGAAGCCCACTCTTAAGGGGCTGGCCGGGTGCCAATTGGGGCAGTAGGTCCCTCTCTCTCACAGCCCACGGTGACCGCTCGTAAGGGGAACACACGGGGCGGGCGCTCTCTCTCTTGCTCAACGGAGCAATTCCACGGATATTAGATGAACAAGTACTAAAAGAGGAGCAAAGTTCAGAGCTTACCCTGGTTGGTTTGAGGAAACCAACCCCGTTCGGAGACGATGGCGAGTGGGGAAGTGTGGGTTCCCCGCACACTGTGGCGATGAACCTTGAACCCTGTTTAAAAGTTACAATCACTACGCCTCACACAGGAGGGTGGACTTGGGATGGGGATTTCTGTATTACAAATCAAACACTACCTCCGCACAGGGAGGGGCGTTAAGCCAGCCAGGCGGGGAGGGGAGGTTTGCTCGAATCGCGACGTCGGGGCACCTTGCCGGTTCTGCCCGGTTCTGGGACAGCAAGACAGGGGGTCGGTGTAGTCGCCGCTGTGGGCTCTCCTGGACTCGGAACTCGATGAGACTGGCTCCAATACGTCGCTGACAGACCATGTACGACTGTGAATTTTTGGGGGCGGGTCCGAAGTCGTCACCGGCCGGGGCGGACTCTGGAACAGGGTCCCTGCGAACTGGCTCGGACTGCACCCAGGTTGAAACAGCAGATGGATGAAGCTGCCACCACCCTCTCCCGAAGTCCAAATGATGCGGGACCAGGTCGTGCACGACCGTGGGTGAGTCTTCTTCAAGCAGCAAGAAAGAACAGTGCCGGCGGAGGTCGGGGAAGAGCGCAGTGGTCCGAGAAGCGGGGAGGTGTCGGGGCAGACCCAGACTGACCTGAACAGCGTCCCGGCGGGAGATAATTTGGAACAAATGGCTCCGAGCTCCGAATGAGGCCCCGCTGGCTGCGTTGGACAGAGGGCAGGTGGACCTTTTCTCTGTCCAAGCGGCGTGCCAAGGTGAGCACGGGGGTGATCGCAGGAACCTCTGCAAGTCACTTCTGGTGGCAGGCCGGACTGGTTCTGCACAGTTGGCGAAGAATGGCTCTCCCGGGCAGCTCCGACCTCGGATTGAGACGAAACCAACTCGCTTGCGAAGACGACTGGAAGGGATTTCCGTCAATGTAGGCCACGCCCCCAGAAGCTCCGGGAAGTGGACTTGGGCGGCACTGCAACAGGGGGTCGACCTGTAGGGCTTCAGCTGCACACGGGTTTGAAGAGAAAAGGGTTGAAAGGGGGGGTTTCTTTTGTGGAAGGGTAGGGGATATGGTTGCTTTGGTGGTGGGGAATGGTTGGGAGGTGGCAAGGGGAGGTGAGGGAGGAAGGTAGGGGCAGAGCTAGCAGGGGAGAGGGGGTGGGTGCGCAAGGGTCTAGGGGTTGGAGGTGGGTGCGAAATGGCTTGGGGAAATGGGGGGAATGGCCTTTGAATTGGGTGGAGGATTGAATGATAGTGTTAATGGATGCCTAGGGAAGGGGAGGGGTTACCTTGGGGAGGGAAGAGGTGCTTGGGAGAGGGGGATTCTCTCTTGGGAAGATGGAAGGTTGTATGGGGAAGGGAAGGGTTGCTTGGGGAGTGGTGGGAGCAAATGGGGTTTATGAGTCTTGGGAGGTGAAGGGTTGTGTTTAATGGGGTGGGGCTGATGTGGCAAGTGGGGGAGGTGAAGGGGTAGGTTCGCCTAAGGGAGAGAGAGAGAGGAGGAGAGAGAGAGGGGTTCGCCCCCTTTAGTGTGAGAGAGAGAAGAGAGAGCTAGAGAGAGAGAGAGAGGAGACAATGCTAGTGGATAACTTTACTCAATACTTCATTAGTCATCTCAAGTGGAGTTGGGGTCCTATTTATAGAGATCCCAACATTTACAAAAAGTCTCTGAGATAAGTGCTAAAAGCAAATAAGCAAGAGAAATGGGGAAGGGGGAGGGCGCCCCTGGGCCAGGCCCACTTAATTGGGCCCATACAACACACTAGCCCACATGATGACACAACTTAGGTAAATAACAAGATAACCTAGGGACTTGACTCAAAACAAAGGCAAAATACATCAAAATGACTCAAAAACACAGGCAAAATACATCAAGATGACCCAAATAGTAAGCCCCAAAGTCGAAGTGGACCCGCCTAGACGTGGAGTCGCAACCTACCCATCTCCGAGAGGGAGAGAGGTGTCGAGCCAGAGGGATCCATGGGTGATGTCCCCATCAACATACCCTTTCCTCCTTCCCCCCCAGGTTATATTTGATGCATTGGTGGAGCGTGGAGGGCACCACCATGTTCTCATGTAGCCAAGGACGGCCAAGCAGCGCCTTGTACGTGGTGCGTGAATCGATGACATGAAACTGCACCCTTGTGACAAAGTCCGCTAGAGTGAGTGTAAATTCTGCTACCCTTAGCAATACCTCACACTTTTGGTTGAAGCCGGCGATACGCATATCTCTGACTTTTTGGAGGCGCACGTTGAAGTAGTGCCTCTCATATATCCTGTGGGGCAGGATATTGATAGCTGCCCCAGGATCCACCAGGATTATGTTCAATTCTCGGCCATTCAGGTCCCCTCTCATATACAGCAGTCTGTTGTGGCTGGTAGTGGAGAGAAACATGTCCTCCTAAGTGAAGGTCATGCTGGCCTCTTACAGTGTTTCAGCCAAACATGCTTCATATTGAGCAGGCGTCTGCAGAGTAGTAATGATCGCTTGCCAGGTCTCTTCACTCAGAGAGAGGATTTCCCAGACAGTGAATCTCACCGGGAGCTTTTTCAACAGCTTGACTACCCAACTTCCTACTCGGACATTGGATAGTATCATTTCTTCTGCCCATCTGGGCTTGGGAGAGTCTTGAACTGTGGCCCCTGATGGGCCTTCTTCATCGGGCTCTGAGGCTGCACCCTTCTGCTTGGGCGTCTCCTTGCTGTCCCTCATCAGCTGCCACCGGGCAAGTTTCTTCATCATCCGACAATCTGGAAGGTTGCTGGAGCTGCGGGCGAATGCCCCTAGTTGTTGGTTCAGCATCCTGGCATGGCTGCTTCCCTTTTGACATCTTCAGGAACTCCAGGAAAGAAGGGGCGGTGGTGCTGCCCCGATTCTGATTGTATAGGCCTGACAGAGGAGGGATTTGGACTCCCCTGACCTTCGGAGGGGGTATCTTATAGGGTTGTTCCCCCCTGGAGATAATATTATGGTTGGGGGGTGGCTGACGCCCCCATCTTCGGCCTGATCGGGTTGTATGTGCAGCAGTTGCGGCTTCGGCCTGACTTTCCTTGGCGGCGGGTACGAAGCATATATCTTCTTCATCCTCCTCACCAGGCAAATTGAACAGAGCAGAGAGGGTGTTGCAAGAAAGGATTATACCCTTTGTAACCTTGCTGGCCCTTCTTTTCTTCCTTCGTCTTCCTTTCTTTCCTTCGGCTGGTGCTTGCCCCCAGAACAGGCTGCCATCCTTGTCTGATACTTTGTCATTTTCCTCTTTCTGCTTCAGCAAAATCTGTTCTAGTTCCTGCCATGGGACATGATCCCGTACTAGTAAAGGTTCTAGTTCAGGCTGTACATATTCATCTAACCCGTTTATGTAGTCTTGTAGCCGCCGGGCTTCTGGACTAATTTCCTTGACCACTGGCAATGGAGTCTGCCTCCTCTAGTTGTGTGTAGGTATTCTAATGACTGTAGGTGGATTGGTCCACACAGGTGCTGCCACCGGTAAAGGGGGTCGTGGTGTGATGCCATGAATATGTGCCCCCACTATTGGGCGAAACGTGCCCTTCTTCTTGGTTTTTGTAGGGAATTGCTGCCATCCCTCTTGTTCTTTCATTGGGGCTAGAAAGCAGGCTTCATAGGTATGCTGAGTACTGGCTCCTGCGGTCTCCTCAGGCAATGCCTGATATAGAGAGACCATGTTGACCGCAGCTCTTCTAGGAGGCACCTCATGTGGTTGTGGAGGGTCAACCTTGTACTCCCCGAACTCTATCTCTTCTTTCTCTACCATGCCTTGGATAATATCCTTGAAAACATAACAGTCTTCAATCGGATGCCCCAGCATCTGGTGGTAAGGGCAAAATCTTGGGCTGTCTCTTCTCTTCAGGTCATCTGGCCTCTTTGGCTCAGGCAAGGTGACCTTATCATACTGGGTAACCCAGTCAAACATGATCCTGGTCTTCTCCTTCGGGAAAGAGTAGGCCTTCTTCATCTTGTCCCGGAGTGATGGACCTTCTTTGCCATCTTCAGTTTTAGCGGGCTGGGGAGCAGCTGTCTTCTTGCCTTTGTCTTTTTGTTGTTCAAATGCCTTGATATCAAGGGCGTTCGCTTCTTTAGGTGCCTGGTGCCGCTCTGATGCCTTGCCTTTTTGTGCAGTAGCAATAGTTGATGTCGGGGTAGGTCTTACCAGGAAGGCTTCTACCTCAGCCACAACATTATTCAGGTGATCGAATGATCAAATTTCCATGCCAATCATCTTTTATAGTACCTCTCTCCTGAGGTTCTGCTTGTAGATTTGTACAGCGTCCACCTGGTGCGGGGGCCGCTTGCATCTCATTTCGAGGTTCCTCCACCTCTTGATATAGTCAAGGGCTGTCTCATCTGCCCTCTGTCTTGTTGAGTGGAGTTCAGCCACTGTGACTTCCCTCTCTGTGACATGAAATCTTTCTCTGAACTTTCTCTGCATGTCCGACTAGTCGCTGATCGACCCAGCCGGAAGGCTGGAGTACCATTCAAATGCGAGCCCTGTGAGTGAGGACCTGAAAATTTTTAGCAAATATGACTCGTCGGTGGCCAGATCACCCATGACGGTCATGTAGTAGGCGACATGTTATTTTGGGGATCTCTTCCCGTTAAACTTGTCAAGTTTTGGCGGCTTGCTAATCCCAGAAGGGAGCAGCTTGGCAGCATGATGCGGCGGGTATGGAACCCTATATGCATCGAATGCGACATAGTCGCCTTCACTTCTTTCAGCGAGCTTTAGCTCGATCATCCTCTCCACCATCATCTTGCTCATGACGGTTGGATCAACCGGTTCTGGGTAGAAATGTGCCAGCTGCAGGTAGGGGGTGACCAGAGTGGTCGCCTGTGAAGGAGGACAAAGCGGTGGAGGTGTCTGGTGCACCTGCGGTAGCACCGACGGCATCAGCAGCTGTGGTGGGCATTACTGAGTTGTCACCAAGCTTGGTTCTGCCGGCTGGGCCACGGCATAATGTGGCAAGGGGTCACTCCGGTTGACGGCTCCCCGTGATGATTCGCCCTGCATCTCGAGTTGCTTAGAGGCTGAAGACTGCTCTGCCTTCTCCATCAATTACTTCTTCAGTAGCTCTATCTCCTGGCGGTACCTTTGTAGTATCATTAGTACTACCGGATCCATAGCTGTAGTGCTGGGGATAGCTTCTGCTGTCTCCCCGGATGCACCCTCATGTAGGATGTCGAGCAAGACATCTTCTTCTTCTTCTATCGTCACTACATTTACGGTAAGAATAATGGCCTTATCATGTTGTTGGTGGTGGGCCAGGGTTTGCTTTCCCTTGGTTGCCTCCAACTTTTCTTTTGCGGCTTCCGCCCTTCGAGTATTCGGCCCCGACCTTCTGGCCAGTCAGGCCAGCTCTTGAGGCTCCTCAGGCAATCTTCCATAGGCCAGACACCCCAGCCATGTTGCAGGTGAAAATTTGCATCCTTCTTCTCTATCTGCAAACCCTCCTGGTGGGGAGTAGCTTCATCGGCTTGAATATCCAAGCCATCTTCATACCCATTATCATCGACCGATGACGTCATTCTTCTTTCTTCTCCTTCTTCCACTGCCATTGATGAGCAGTGATCTTCTTCAGCCACGGCTGCTCGTAATAGCCGTTGTTGGCCCAAGGAGAGGTTGCCTAGTCCCCTTAAATAACTCCTGACCATGTTGGTCATCTCTTCTTTCCCTCATCCCGGATGTAGGGCCGGGGATAGTTGCCGGCCTCCCACCGGAGGGATGTAAGCAAGCCGGGCTCTTCCGACAACTTGTTGAAATCTTCCTCCCACAGCGGGGATGTTGGCCTGTCGGGCGCAGGCCCTAAAGCTTCCACAGCGTGGAGGGTCCACGACAGTTTCTTCCTTTCTCGGGGCAAGGCCCCTCTTCTTGTTCTCCTCTGCTCCAGTAAATCTAGAGCGGTGCTGGACTTGTGCATCCTGGTAGATAGTCTGGACCCTCTTAGGGACCCAAACCTGCTTGAATCTCCTTGGCTCGGGAGCCAACTTTCTTTGGCCATGGCGGCCAGCTTCTTCTTTCTCGGCTCTCCTTCCAGAGAGAGCCTGATAAGAGTTGGAGATAGGCACTGCGGGGATCACCCGAGCTTCGCGTCCATCCAAAAAGACGCGAACTCCCCCGATCAGCATAGACTTGCCAGACATGGAGAGATGTCCGGTGACAACAGCAGCAACCTTCCTCCGGGGGTTCCGTTGTCGGTGCCTCCCGAAATTCTTGGCGGGGACAGGGCGAGCCCCGTGAGTGATATGGTGCACCATGCAGTTGGCGACTTGAATTGGGCTCGTACGTGAGCCAGCACAGCGTCGAGCCTCTGGGGCCTCAACCTTCTCTGTAGGCTCCGAGGGTTCCACTTGCAGCATGTTGGCGAAGGCTAACCCCAAGAAGTTGGGGAAGCCTACAGCTGGTGGGAAGGACCTGAAGACAGTGGGCACCACACGGTTCCCGTGCTCAACATGGCCGGTGACTATCGCGGGGCCGAAGTCAAGAGCGGTGAGTCCTGATGATGTCATCGTCCACCTGAGGTAAATAGACAGACAATCAGTATTCTTGGGGGAAGCCCTCCCCCACCCCCCCCACCCCCCCACCCCCGAGGGCATCCCCTCTTGGCAAAGAGATGAAGGGAGACTAAGGTCCCACTAGGCGTGCCAGCTTGTGGGGGATGAGGATTTTAGGGATTCTCCGGAGGTCCATCTTTATCAAGACAACTGGATCATCCATGAATCAATTCGATTCGTTTATTAGAGATTTATTCGCATAGGGCGTGCCAGTCACGTATGTGACAATTTTTATTATGCGCTCGATCTGACTTGGTCAGTCGATTATGATGTTCGTGTCGGGACCCAGAGTCCGTCATACCATAAAGGTTATGACATTAATTACATCCTCCAAGAAAGAGGACAACCCTTGATTAATTGCCAAGAGAGGATGTCTTGAGGGATAATACGAAGGCATAAGAAATGCTGACTGAATGCGCTAATTGGATGCTGTGAGGTGCAGCCGTTTGGTCGACCACTCGTGTGAAAATGCAACGGGTTTGTTAATTGGTTGTTGTACCCAGACAATTTCCCCTGCAAAATACCCAGGAATAAGAGTTCGGGAATTTCCCCGAACACCTTCAAGGCACGGGCTACCCGGCCTCTCCGACAACCCAGTGGGCCCGACCAACGGCCCCAACCCACTTGCCGAGGTATACGGTGACACTAGCAATCAATCGGGACCACTCCCGACTCATAAGTTGCGGACTTTGCCCGCATTCTACACGACCACCCGGGTCATCCCGGGGACACTACGACTACAAGCCACACCACGTGGCACTCAATGAAAAGGCCAGGGGCTTGCCCCGGAACGCCTTCTTTCAACCCTCCAAGGTCAAAGGGAGACCCAAATAGGTCAACCACAGGATCGGGAGGTCCGCAGTACGTGTGTACGGCTCACACACGTGTGTTCGCCATTCTGCCGAACACCTTGTGGGCGCACATATTTCCACCCTTCTACACCAACCCACGGACCACCCCGTGGTTCCAGTGCACTAATTGGGTACTACAATGACCCCCCAACAAGCCAGGGCCACCCCCGACCCTCATACACGTGGCAATATGCCACCCAATTTTAGCTCTCGGGCCAACAAGAGGCTACTCTGCCAACCCACTATACAATGCGGCACACAACACGAGGTGAGGCCCATGGGCCCAAGGTGCCCCCTCCGAGCCCCGACGGACTTCTACCCTCAACCCTAGATCAATTCCAGGGCCCGTCGGTCACTTACACGGCTCGTTCGGCGATCCGGGGTGTGTCGGGCATTCGCCCAAACACCTTGCAAGCGGCATCCACGACTTGAAGAACAAAGGCCCCCATGGGCCATTTCAATATCTCGGAACCCCATATCCTTCAAAGGATATCCCAGACGACCAAGGAAGACCCCCGGGGGCCATCCCTCGGGGTTGCGGCTTGCCCGGGGCCAGTTCGCCCCAGGGCATGGCCGCGCCCCCGGAGAGGGTGAACTCCCCGGGGGCCGCACCCTCTCCCCAGTTCGGAGGCCCGACGGCACTCCCCAGTCCCAGTTCGTGCAAATTTCTAATCCCACGGTCCGAGGTTCGTGCAAAGTGTTGGGACCGGTGCGATGGATTCAGAGGGGGGTGAATAATCTCCCCTTAAAAAATTACTCCCAATTAAAAACTATAACAATGAGTGATGCGGAATTAACACAAATAAGTGCCTTGTATGACACAGGTGCTCTTTTCGAATGAAATGGAAAGATCAGATAGACTTAACTTCTGATCTACTCTATATGCACTAGTGTGCAAACCCAATTCCAATCAAATATGTGGTGTGCGAATAAACCACTCACTAGATGAAAGAACACATCGAACCTAAGCATGCATCTAGTGAAACACAATAGATAATCAAACCACTGCACAGAAGATTTTTAAGGTGGTTCGGTCCTTTAGACCTACGTCCACCCCACACTCCAACTAGAGTGTGGATTCCACTGACTCACAGCTTGAACGGCTGGGCAACACAGCTTGCCTACATCAGCTGGGCCTCACAGCTTGCCATTCGCTGAGCATCACAGCTTGCTATCCCGCTGAGCATCATAGCTTGCTGTCCAAGGTAACCACCTTGCCTGCTGAGCATCACAGCTTGCTCTGCTGACTAACAGCTTGAAATAAATAGTGTAAAAGAAAACAAGAAATGGGAAATCACGGCGACAAAAAGTTGTATACGATGATAGCACAAATGTGGCTCTCATAGAGCTGACTGGCCTGGATTTGATCCACGGTCCAGTAGGGACAGATCTTCAGATGAAGCTTCTCTTTTTCTCCTCTAACTCTCTATCTCTCTCTCTATCTTTCTTCTTCTTCTTCGTTTCTTTTCTTCTCTGCTACTCTCTCTTCTTCTCTTTTTCTCTTCTTCTGGATTGTGCAGGCTCTCTCTCTATCTTCTTCTCTTTCAGATAAGTTCCCCTACTTCGATCACTCTTCTCACTGCATGATCATGTTCTCCAGATGGAGAAGTCTTCTTTTTATAGCAGTAGCAGATAGGTGGGCGTGTGTCCTCCACAGTTCCCGCCCAAGAGCCTAGACCACGTGGCAGCATTTCACTTACTGCATTACACGTGTCACGATCCTGAGCCATCTCCATTCTTGGATCACGTTCCCTTATTAAGCTCCTCGAGTAGCAGTCCTGTTAGAACAGACTTGTTATCAGTGTGAATTAATCTGAAAGGAAAGAAAGGATGCATCGAGTAGGTTTGAGATTTAAACTAAGCATGTATAGACTTGCTAGTGTATAGTGCAGTATGCATGTAACAAAGTATGCACATTGATAATGAATGCACGGGCATGCCATCAACGAGTGTATGGACTTAGTGTGTATGCGACACCAATGTACAGACTTGCTGGAGTGATGATGCATGAACTTAACCACTCGTACCAGCAATGGAATGTATAGACTTTGAATGCATGGTAAGGAGTGTATAGACTTTATTTTGAAAGATTGCACAAATGCCACTGAAGAATGTACAGATGTTGAACGTGTGAAATACAGTTTACATCTATCAAAGTATGCACAACGAAGATGAATGCTCAGGCATGATGTCAAAGAATGTACAGACTTGCTACCTAGCATTTAAGAATCAATGCATCATGTATAGACTTGCTTAAATGACGCATGGACATAACAGCAAAGACTGTGCAGACATTGTATATGCATGAAACAACCGAATGCACTGATTATGCTCATGAATGTGTAGACTTGATAGCATGCGGCGATGTATAGACTTGATATCATGCGGCGATGTATAGACTTGATATCCTGCGGCGATGTATAGACTTGTGAAATGATGCACGAACTATGCATATGCATGAAGAGCACTTGGATGTATTTACTAATCGAATGAAACAAACGGAGGTTGTACAGACTTACTGCCAAAGAATGTACAGACTTGAGTTGATGCAGACTAGGCAAGACTTAGTACGGACTTTATACCTTGAGCATGCATGAGCCTAGACATGCACTAGCTTATGGGCACCATAAAACACTGTTATGAAATGCACAGGCCTATACAGTTAACCCTGCACTCACTTTGTATGCATAATGAACACGCATCGACATTGAATTGAATCGACTGATGAATGCACTGATGCAGTGTATGCATATGGCAGATAATGCACCGATGCAATGTATGCAGGAGAACTAACAGTGCAGTCTATTTACCAGATCATGCATCGACTATATGACGTGCAACAATAGTTAATGTACCGATGCAAACTACACTTGTTATGCAGGAACTAGAGTTGCACCAATGCAAAGACAGACAATGCAATGAGTTGAATGTGCCCACTCTCAAATTAATCAATCAATCATGCTCATAGGGCTTGCTGACATCAAAACAATTCATACTCATAGTGCTTTCTGACATCAAAACCATAGGGGCACAACAATCTCTCCCTTTTTGATGAAGGCAACACTATGAGTCACTATGAGACACACAGATCCAAACTATTTTCCCCCTTTGACTTCATCAAAAAGAGAAAAGTTTGTGAGAGAAAAATTAAGCAGGTATGAAAAGATTGAGATAATATCTCCCCCTTTGACAAATGAAGGCACATAAGAGCTATTCTCCCCCAAAATGAAGTATGCAAGATGAGCACTAGAAGAGCTCCCCCTATCAATATGAATGAATGACTACTCTTCCATTAAATGCAGATGACCCAGAACTCCCCCTGAAGTACAAGATTGAACTCTGGATAACCAATGAAGCAATCTGAAATCTGCCATCATAAGGAATCCAAATGGTTATGGCACCTTACATTAGTATGGACAGAATAATGCAAGTGAAAGGCTCACAGAACCAGAACCGGATACAAAAATAAGATGGAAGATTCCAACAGTGTGGAAAATGAAACTGATGATGTAAATGAAGTAAATGTAGCCAAGGGTAGTAGAAAATAGCAGCAAGCAAGGCACAAGATCTCAAACAGGTGAGTTAGCATGATGAATAAGTTGTCAGAGGTGAACCTGATCAGACGAAATTGTATGGAAGGTACCACAGTGATGGAGGCATCATCCACAACTCCCTTTGGCTAGGGTCTTCTTCACACTCCGGCGTCGTTTGAGTTCGGGCCTCTCCCTATAAAGGCCCAATTATCCTTTTTGTGCTATCTATTTGAGTCATTTGATGTAATTTTCATTTTATTTGAGTCATGTCCCTAGGTCTTGCATTTATTTTCCTAAGTTTGAGTGTCATTAGATTGTTTAGTTAGCTATTGGGCCCAATTCTTCGGGCTTGGCCCAAGAGCCCCCCCTACCCCCTCAGTTATTTGTCATTGAGTCTTTTGTCAGGGTCTTATTGTAAAATGTGGGTTGCCTATATATAGGTCCCCATTTCCTTCCTTTTGGACTAATGAATGAATCAATGCAAAATTTCCAATTGAGAGTTCAATTTAGTTCTAGTGGAGTGATTCCAATAGTGGGTGAGAGACCCTAGGGGAGAGATTCCCCACCCCCACCCCACCTTCTCTCTCTTCCTCTTTCTCTCTCCCTAGTTCGCCCCCTTCTCTCTCTCCTCCACTTCCCAACCACCTCCACCCTCCCACCTACCCCATTAAGACCTCTCCACTTCCCACCACCCTCTTTACTCACCCCCCTAGTTCCAAGAGAGAACCCCCAATCCCCACCCCACCCTCCAACCACCAACCACCCCCACCTCTTTCCAACACTTCTTTCCTTCTTCCCCATGCAACCTTCCACCTCCCAAGACCCATTTCAAATTTGAAACCCTTCCCTCCACTTGCTTTGGCCGCCCCTCTCCCTTCCCTTAGGCTAGGTTCGCCCCCTTCCTCCCCTCCCCCTCCACCATCCACTTCTCCCTCCACCCTCCTCTCACCCTCCCCTTTGGCTGAACCAGCACTAACCCCTGCACCCTCCCCCTTCACCAGCCCCTCCACCACCCCTAGACACTCTCCACCACTCCCTCACAATCCCCATCCACCCCCATCCACCTCCCCTTCACCATATGCATCCTTCTCCTTCTTATTTCTTAGTCATTGGAAGCTACATCTAGGTTGCAGCTTGCAGTCCAGATGTTGCAGGTGAACCAGCAGCTTGCAGCAGCCACCACAACCACCTCCTGGCGAATCTGAAGGCCCAAGAGGTATCCACGGAAGCGTCTACCAGTATTTTTCGCAACGGCGGTGGTTTCATCCCCATCCGAGCTCCGTGCTGCCCGGGAGATCCGTTCTTCCACAACTGAGCAGAGCTACCCCTGCTGAGCACCTGAATCGGAGTAGAAGCCTTACCACGACGAACCTCAGGAGAATCAGGCCAAGAGTTCTTCTGCAAAGTTGTTCCTCGTCTTGTCTACTTCCAGAATCAAGAAGCAGAACTTCGATCGATGTCCGTCGGACAGAGTTATCAATTTTCTCCCTCGGGTACAAGGTTCTACTTCCCACAGTCTGCACCGACCTTTCATCATTGTTCAGAGTCCCTTAGTCTTCTCTGGCATCGTTCCGCATCCCCTCCAGTTTTTCTGCGAAGAAGACTCGTCCACGGTTCCAAAAACTCTGGCGGTACTTGATTCTGAGTTCGGGAGCTATCGGGGAATCTTCTTCTTCCTGCTGTTGGAAACCAGAAGCTGTCAGTCCAAGAATCTACCTCCCTGTTCGAGCCTCCACCTAGACCAGCATCGGCGCCAGAAGAAATCAACAAAATGTGGACGACTTCCCTGGTCTCCTACAAAGATTTTCCAGGTGGTCTCGTCCCCAACAAAATTCGGTAGCAGTCGCAGCAGTCAATTCTTTATTCATCTATCAGCACTCACAGAACGTGGACAGAATCGGCGACCTCCCATCTTCGGTGTTCCTTTCTCAAGTTCCCCTCCCCGCTTGGCCGGCTGAAGGCCCCTCCCTGTGTGGAGGTAGTTTTAGTTGTAATATCCATTAACCCCCACCCCAAGGTCCCCCCTCCTGCGAGAGGTGTAGTATTGTAATCATTTGGGCAGGTCAAGCTACCCCGACGCGGCGTGTGGGGATCCACCCGCCTCCCCGCTCGCCCTTGTCTCCGAGCGGTACCGGTTTCTTCAAACCGGTCGAGTAAGTGCTCCAAAACCTTGCTCTCATTTATGCTTGTCTTTCAATATTAGTTCTTAGTTCCGCTGGCCGTGAGAGTGAGAGCTCGATCCTCAAGCCCCGTTGCCTTGAGTGATCACCGTGGGGAAGAGTGTAACCGGTGCCTTTGGCACTTTGTCGGTCCCATTGAATTGGGCTTCCACATCCTTTGGGAATCAAATCTTGGCCTTGCTGGCCCTCTACCAGCAAGGGCCCAACCCTCACATCCTCTACTTGGCATCGCCAAGTCACCCCGGGCTTGGGTGAGCGACGATAGAGCGGTGGCCCACATCGGCCCGTTTGAATGCGATTGTGCTTGCTTGCTTAAGTCCAAGGGTGTGTCACATCAATTGGTATCAGAGCAAGTCTTTGACTTGTCTCTATCAAGTCTAAGTCCTAGGACCTTTGCATTGTGTGTCCAACATCATTTTCCCCTTATCTTGCATGTCCACCCGTAGTGGTGCTAGTTACCAACCCGATCCATCATCTTCGGTTCCACCCATGGATCCCAATCCTCAACTCAACCAAGGAGCTCCTAGGGAGGAACCCCAAGGCCAAATGAATAGAGTAGATGCTGCCCTTGCTAACATTCTAGCCCAACTTGAGTCCCTTTCCACTCGACTTACTCGGCTAGAAGAGCATGAGTTCCACCCAAGGGAGCATGAACCAAGAGTCCACCCTCCACATGATGAACCTCATAGGGAAGATATCCACCCAAGAGATCATGAACCAAGAGTCCACCCTCCACATGATGAACCCCATAGGGAAGATATCCACCCAAGGGATCATGGACCAAGAGTCCACCCTCCACATGTTGAACCTCATAGAGAAGATATCCACCCAAGGAATCATGAACCAAGAGTCCACCTTCCACATGGTGAACCTCATAGGGGAGATATCCATCCAAGGAATTATGAGCCAAGAGTCCACCCTCCATATGTTGAATTTCATAGAAATGAGTTCCACCCAAGGAACAATGACCCACGGGTCCACCCCCCACATGTTGAGCCTCATAGGGATGTGTTCCACCCAAGGAACAATGGACCAAGAGCCCACCATCCATATGTTGAAATTAATAGGGAGGACTTTGATTTTGACCCCTACCATGACTATGAGAGGCCTCGCCACCATCACATTCATGAAAGGCGTCCACGGGACGATCCGGATGACCCTCTCCTAAGGATGATCAAGGTAGAAGCCCCAAACTTTGATGGTTCCCATGAACCAAGTATCTACTTAGAATGGGAGACCGCCATGAACCAATACTTTGAATGGTACCCCATGTCCGACCAAAGGAGAGTAAGATTGGCCAAAATGCATCTCACCAAATTGGCCAAAACTTATTGGCTAAACCAAGAGGGATTAAGAAGGATTAGGCGGCAAGAACCTATTGACACTTGGGAAGGCATGAAGAACCAACTTAGGAATAAATACCTACCCCAATCCTACCACCAAATGCTCTTAGATGAATGGCAAAGCCTTACCCAAGAAGGGAAGACCGTGGTTGAATACATTGAAAATTTTGACTCCTATCTTTTGAAGTGTGGAGTCCATGAAGACCCGGCTGTTACCTTGTCCCATTTTAGGAATGGGCTCCAAAGCCACATCAAGAGAGAGCTCTTCATGAGAGATGTTCACAACCTTGAGCTAGCCTACCAAATAGCTAGGGATGTTGAGAGATTTTTTAGGATCCCTCGGTTTGCTACTCCCCGACCGGTCGATCCTAAAAATATGGGACCACGACCCATTCCGGTCACCCCCATGAAAGCCCCTAGCCCAAGTGGGAATGCCCCATTAAGGCCTTACAACCCTCCTCCTACCATCACTCCAAACAAGCCCACCCCTAGTCACCCTCCTCCACGGAGGGAAGACATTCCCATGGCCCAAATGTAGGAACCACTCCGGGTAGCGGGCATCAACAATGCTATAGATGTAAAGGGTTTGGTCACTTTGCGGGGCAATGTCCATCCAAAGGATTGTCTAGTTTGCTTATTGAGGAGGAAGCTCCCCCACCCCAAGGGGAACTTGAGGGTGTTGTTGAGGACCATGAAGCCTCCCTAGATTGGGAAGAAGAGTATGAGGCCCAATACCTTGAATCGGGACTAGATCACACCACTCCACCTACCAACTCCCATCTAGGAGTGATTAGATACACCCTCACCAAACCCCAAGAAGAGGATTGGCGTCGAACCTCAATCTTTCACACCTTTATCAAGATAGGGAGCCATGTAAGAAAGGTGATCTTGGATAGTGGGAGTTGTGTCAATGCCGTATCCCCCGATACCATTAAGCTCCTTGGGCTTACTATCACCCCCCATCCAAATCCATACCGAGTCTCATGGATCAACAACAACTCCATCCCGGTCAACACCCAATGCCTTGTGCCCCTCACCTTCTCTTCATATCATGGACAAATTTGGTGTGACGTCATCCCCATGGAAGTAGGAAGCATCCTACTAGGAAGACCTTGGCTTTATGATGTAGATGCCACCATCTTGGGTAGGACCAACACATGTACTTTTGAACATGAGGGTAGGACTATCCGTCTCAACCCCTCCCCACCACGTCCCATGCCCAAGGGGGACACTCTCCCTCAAGGACACCACCCCACCACCACACAAGTCTTGGGGAACTCTACCCCTCCAACCCCATCCCTCACCCAAACTCCCAAACAAAGTGGGACCTCGGGGTTGACCAGGGGTCTTCATCTCATCACTAGGAAAGAGCTTGAAAGGGAGATAGATCAAGGAGTACCACTATGTGCGGTGATCATTTTCCTAGGAGAGCCCACTCCCACCAACCCACATCCTATAGAAATCCGGCATCTCCTAGAAGAATTTCATGATGTGTTCCCGGCCGAGCTCCCGGACCAACTCCCTCCCATGCGTGATGTGCAACACGCAATTGATTTAGTTCCGGGAGCCACCCTCCCAAACCTTCCTCATTATCGCCTCAATCCCACGGAGCATGCCGAACTTCGTAGGCAAATTGAGGAACTCATTAGGAAGGGCTTCATCCGAATAAGCAAAAGTCCATGTGCCGTCCCGGCCCTTCTAACTCCCAAGAAGGATGGGTCTTGGCGGATGTGTGTGGATAGCCGGGCTATTAATAAAATCACCGTCAAGTATAGGTTCCCCATCCCTAGGCTGGATGACATGCTTGATATGCTAGCCGGAGCCACTATTTTCTCCAAAATTGACCTTAAGAGTGGCTATCACCAAGTTAGGATAAGACCCGGGGATGAGTGGAAGACGGCTTTCAAGACCAAGGATGGTCTCTTTGAATGGTTAGTCATGCCTTTTGGGCTTTCAAATGCCCCAAGTACTTTCATGCGTCTTATGACGGAGGTCCTTAGGCCTTTCATTGGGATCTTTCTAGTGGTCTACTTTGATGACATACTCATCTATAATCAATCCCAAGAGGCCCACCTTGACCACCTCAGGCAAGTTTGCACCGTCCTTCGACAAGAGAGCCCATTTACCAACTTAGGGAAGTGCCACTTCATGACCACATCCATCACCTTCCTAGGATTTGTGGTGTCTACCAAGGGTGTCTCCATGGATCCCGACAAGGTCCAAGCTATTCTTGATTGGCCGGAACCCCACACCCTTCATGAGGTCCGGAGTTTCCATGGATTGGCAACATTCTATAGGAGGTTTATTCGTGGATTTAGCACTATCACTGGCCCTATCACCGATTGTCTCAAGAAGGGGACTTTTGTGTGGACCAAATCAGCCTCTAAAGCCTTCCAAGAACTCAAGGAGAAGTTGACCCAAGCCCCGGTCCTATGCCTACCCGATTTCTCTAAAGTCTTTGAAGTCACATGTGATGCATCCGGGATAGGAATAGGAGGGATTCTTAGCCAAGAGGGACACCCGGTAGCCTTCTTCAGTGAGAAGCTATGTGATGCTAGGACAAGATACTCCACTTATGACAAGGAGTTCTATGCCGTGGTTCAGTCCCTCCGACATTGGAGGCACTACTTGTTGCCCAAAGAATTTGTCATCTTCTCCGACCATGAGGCCCTCAAATACCTCAACTCCCAACAAAAGCTAAATGCTCGACATGCCCGATGGGTTGAGTTCATCCAATCCTACACTTTTGTCATCAAACACAAAGCCGGGAGTGAGAATCGAGCGGCGGATGCCCTTAGTAGGAAAGTTTCCTTGTTATCCACTATCCAAGTGGAAGTGACCGGATTTGATAGGCTCAAGGATGAGTACCCTAGCTGCCCCGACTTTGGGCACATCTATACCACCTTGACCACCCATTCTAGCAAGGAACATGAGGGATTTGTCTTAGAGGATGGGTTCCTTTTCAAGGGACCAAAGCTTTGCATCCCACGGACCTCACTCCGTGACTTCTTGATTTGGGAATTACATGCGGGAGGGCTAGCTGGTCATTTTGGAGTCCACAAAACCATTGGTCTAGTTGAGGGACAGTTTTATTGGCCAAGTCTCAAGAGAGATGTAGGCAAGATAGTGGGTCAATGCCGAACATGTGCTTCGGCCAAACAGGTGAAGCAAAACACTGGCCTATATACCCCACTCCCCATCCCCGACCGTCCATGGCAAGACTTGAGCATGGACTTTGTGCTAGGATTACCCAAGACTCAAAGAAAGCATGACTCCATCTATGTGGTAGTTGATAGATTTTCCAAGATGGCCCACTTCATCCCATGCTCCAAGACCTCCGATGCCTCCCATGTGGCCCGGTTGTTCTTTGATGAGGTTGTCCGTCTCCACGGGCTACCTAAGACCATAGTCTCCGATAGGGATGTCAAATTCACTAGCTACTTTTGGAAAACTCTTTGGCACATGATGGGTACCCTCCTCAAATTCTCCACGGCCTATCACCCCCAAACGGACGGCCAAACCGAAGTTGTCAATCGAAGTCTAGGGAACCTCCTTAGGTGCCTTGTTGAGGATCGTCCGGGAAATTGGGATCTCATTCTACCACAAGCTGAGTTTGCATATAACAACTCCATCAATAAGTCCATAGGGATGAGTCCCTTTGAAGTCATGCATGGGTACAAGCCAAGGAAACCCTCGGATCTCATTCCCCTTCCCCAGCATGCTAGAGTGTCTATTTCAGCTGAATCATTTGCCCAGCATATTAGAGAATTGCATGAAGAAATTCGCGAGCACATAAGCAAAAAGAATGAGGCTTATAAGAGGCGGACCGACTCTCATCGGTGTCACCAAGAATTCCATGAGGGTGACTTTGTGATGGTAAGGACGGAGAGGCTCTCCCCGGGAGCCATCTCCAAATTGAGGCCACGTGGGGCTGGTCCCTTCCAGGTCCTGAGACGTATTGGTGCAAATGCCTATGAGTTAGATCTCCCCGAGGAATATGGGGTAAGTCCCACATTCAATGTCGCCGACCTAGTGCCATATAAGGGACCCACGGTGGTACCCAGTGAGGAGATTGAGCCTATTCCTTCCCTTGAGAGAGCACCCACCTGTGAGGAGAGACCACCAGCCAAGAGAGCCCAGCATGAACGCATAGAACAAATATTGGATGAACAAGTCACTACCACTCGGAGCAAGGTATATGAGCGCTATCTCGTCAGGTGGAAGGATCGGCCTCTTTCGGAAGATTCTTGGGTGAGTCGGGAGGATCTCCAGCAGTTGGATCCGGATCTCCTCGAGCAGTACCACAGCCGGATGGACCCCTACTCGACGGAGTCGAGCTCTTCACAGCCCAGGGGATTTGATGGAGGCATCATCCACAACTCCCTTTGGCTAGGGTCTTCTTCACACTCCGGCGTCGTTTGAGTTCGGGCCTCTCCCTATAAAGGCCCAATTATCCTTTTTGTGCTATCTATTTGAGTCATTTGATGTAATTTTCATTTTATTTGAGTCATGTCCCTAGGTCTTGCATTTATTTTCCTAACTTTGAGTGTCATTAGATTGTTTAGTTAGCTATTGGGCCCAATTCTTCGGGCTTGGCCCAAGAACCCCCCCTACCCCCTCAGTTATTTGTCATTGAGTCTTTTATCAGGGTCTTATTGTAAAATGTGAGTTGCCTATATATAGGTCCCCATTTCCTTCCTTTTGGACTAATGAATGAATCAATGCAAAATTTCCAATTGAGAGTTCAATTTAGTTCTAGTGGAGTGATTCCAATAGTGGGTGAGAGACCCTAGGGGAGAGATTCCCCACCCCCACCCCACCTCCTCTCTCTTCCTCTTTCTCTCTCCCTAGTTCGCCCCCTTCTCTCTCTCCTCCATTTCCCAACCACCTCCACCCTCCCACCTACCCCATTAAGACCTCTCCACTTCCCACCACCCTCTTTACTCACCCCCCTAGTTCCAAGAGAGAACCCCCAATCCCCACCCCACCCTCCAACCACCAACCACCTCCACCTCTTTCCAACACTTCTTTCCTTCTTCCCCATGCAACCTTCCACCTCCCAAGACCCATTTCAAATTTGAAACCCTTCCCTCCACTTGCTTTGGCCGCCCCTCTCCCTTCCCTTAGGCTAGGTTCGCCCCCTTCCTCCCCTCCCCCTCCACCATCCACTTCTCCCTCCACCCTCCTCTCACCCTCCCCTTTGGCTGAACCAGCACTAACCCCTGCACCCTCCCCCTTCACCAGCCCCTCCACCACCCCTAGACACTCTCCACCACTCCCTCACAATCCCCATCCACCCCCATCCACCTCCCTTTCACCATATGCATCCTTCTCCTTCTTATTTCTTTGTCATTGGAAGCTACATCTAGGTTGCAGCTTGCAGTCCAGATGTTGCAGGTGAACCAGCAGCTTGCAGCAGCCACCACGACCACCTCCTGGCGAATCTGAAGGCCCAAGAGGTATCCACGGAAGCGTCTACCAGTCTTCTTCGCAACGGCGGTGGTTTCATCCCCATCCGAGCTCCGTGCTGCCCGGGAGATCCGTTCTTCCACAACTGCGCAGAGCTGCCCCTGCTGAGCACCTGAACCGGAGTAGAAGCCTTACCATGACAAACCTCGGGAGAATCAGGCCAAGAGTTCTTCTGCAAAGTTGTTCCTCATCCTGTCTACTTCCAGAATCAAGAAGCGGAACTTCGATCTACATCCGTGGGCCAGAGTTATAAATTTTCTCTCTCGGGTACAAGGTTCTTCTTCCCACAGTCTGCACCGACCTTTCATCATTGTTCAGAGTCCCCTGGTCTTCTCTAGCATCGTTCGGCATCCCCTCTAGTTTTTATGCGAAGAAGACTTGTCTACGGTTCCAAAAAATCTAGCGGTACTTGATTCTGAGTTCGGGAGCTGTCGAGACATCTTCTTCTTCCTGCTGTTGGAAACCAGAAGCTGTCAGTCTGAGAATCTGCCTCTCTGTTCAAGCCTCCACCCAGACCAGCATCGGCACCAGAAGAAATCAAAAAAATTTGGACGACTTCCCTGGTCTCCTACGAAGATTTTCCAGGTGGTCTTGTCCCCAAAAAAATTCGGTAGCAGTCGCAGCAGTCAATTCTTCAGTCATCTATCAGCACTCATAGAACGTGGACAGAATCGGTGACCTCCCATCTTCGGTGTTCCTTTCTCAAGTTCCCCTCCCCGCTTGGCCGGTTGAAGGCCCCTCCCTGTGTGGAGATAGTTTTAGTTGTAATATCCATTAACCCCCACCCCAAGGTCCCCCCTCCTGCGAGAGGTGTAGTATTATAATTATTTGGGCAGGTCAAGCTACCCCGACGCGGCGTGTGGGGATCCACCCGCCTCCCCGCTCGCCCTCGTCTCCGAGCGGTACCGGTTTCTTCAAACCAGTCGAGTAAGTGCTCCAAAACCTTGCTCTCATTTATGCTTGTCTTTCAATATTAGTTCTTAGTTCCGCTGGCCGTGAGAGTGAGAGCTCGATCCTCAAGCCTCGTTGCCTTGAGTGATCACCGTGGGGAAGAGTGTAACCGGTGCCTTTGGCACTTTGTCGGTCCCATTGAATTGGGCTTCCACATCCTTTGGGAATCAAATCTTGGCCTTGCTGGCCCTCTACCAGCAAGGGCCCAACCCTCGCATCCTCTACTTGGCATCGCCAAGTCACCCCGGGCTTGGGTGAGCGACGATAGAGCGGTGGCCCACATCGGCCCGTTTGAATGCGATTGTGCTTGCTTGCTTAAGTCCAAGGGTGTGTCACATCACACAGCAATAAGTCCTCACAAGAAAAGACTCTCCTATCATAGGGAGTTATGAATAAACCGACATGACCCAATTGATTTAATCATGATGTATATCAAATTTGTCAATTAAATTCAATACTCATATCTGAAGGCAGGTTTTAATAAAGGTGAACCAATTAATCAAGCAATACTCAAGAACAACCACCTTCCATCTTACTCAAATGAACTCAATGACCACTTTGAGAGATACATAGTATAGTATCAATAATAAACACACTTAGAAACATGTGAGTTGACAGCTTTTGCAAGAAATTTTCTTTCAATCAGCATAATATTCCCTAAGCAATTTAAGTTGATCAACACCTTTTACATGAGGCACAACACGTCTTAGGTGAAGTGACCCAGCTACTCAGTGTGATGACTGTTATTGCCTCTCAACTTTGAGAACAGAGTTAGCAATAGGAGTGTCTTTTTACATGAGGAGACACCTTGATCAGAGGTCGGACTCCCTAGTTACTCAACACAACTATGCCATTGCTCTGTCAGATTTTTAATACATTTTTACCAGATATAACTATGGAACTTCATGTCATAGGTTTACTCTATTTCATTGATAGAGAACCCAGTTTCTCAGTTACCAAGTCATTACTTCAAATACAATTTTTCCTGTTAGTCAACATTTTTCAAGTTAATGTTTAGAAGCAATGCTATCTCTATGTATCTCTACCAAAGAAGCCTTGAAGACAAATTTTCAGGTTTCAGATTAGTGAATCTAGAGTTTTCATGACACAGGTGGTTACAATTTATTAAAACTTAACATTCAGATATTTTCAAATCATTCAAGAGCAAATCTGCAAATGCATTAAACTTATATCAATATGAATCAATAGTCATTCTTAAGCCTGTATGATAGGAATTTCTTTTACCTTTTTCAGACTAATAACATGGTACACAACTTGAATTTCTTAGACCAATTCAATCAAAGTAGCTGAACAACTTATTATCACTAGAGCAAAAAATGGATCAATCACACCAGCTAAGGAGAATGGTAAGCTAGCAGTGCAACAAATAGCAAGGGAAGAGTATCAAAGTTGTGCTGGATAAAATTCAGTAGCTGAGTCTAGAAGGCAGACAGATTAGCTTGTCTAGAGGAGAATAGCAGAAAATTCAGGTTATCCACTGTGGACGTACTTTTCGACACGCTCATTTGTTTGTTTCTTTAAGTCGGTTTATTCGTTTATTAAGTGCGTGGGCGTGCCAGTCACAAATGTGACGATTTATTGTGCGCTCGATCTGACTAATCAGACGATTGTGTGGTTCGTGTCGGGACTGGAACCCGCCGCGCCATAAAGGTTACGGCGTCATTTACATCCTCTCAGAGAGGGGAACACCCTTGATTAATCGCCGAGAAAAGGGGCCTCATGGCCAGGAAAATATATCGAGAGAAACAAGCCGATAGCGGTCTCGAATCAGTCGGAAAGCCCTATGTCTAGGGAAACAAGCATTCGAAATATGTCGGTGCAAGACCAAGCTACGACCATACTGCGGTGGGCCCCCCGCGGTCGAAGTCGGGCTCGCGTGGGCATCATTAATGTTTCCGGTGCCGAAGGGCAGCGGGAAAGTGTCCCGGGACTAGATTCCGAAACAAAGATTTGTACAGAGATAGCCGACTATAGGCCTAGGATGTGGGTCAGGCGATGACCATGGTTGGGGCGAACCCGAGGTCCAAATGTGACTCACGAAGGTCTTATTGATATTCCCGCACGTAGGGTTCAGGGAAGACGAGAGCCGTCTCGTTCCATTTGGATTTTGTTGGTCATACACAGACCATTTTATGTTCGGACAAAGGTCCGTATAGAAAACAAGACGGTGATGGAAGCGAATCCATGCAAATATCTACCGTGAGTACGGCAAGTTTAATACAAGCGCGGGATTAGATCTCGGTATATATGTCGGTCACTAACGGACCATTCAGTATTCGGACGTAAGCCCATATTCGAAACATCGAAGACCACGACAAAGACATACCGAAGGTACGGCACATTTCCTGTGGGTGCGGGATTGGATCCTGGTATATACGTCGGTCACTAACGGACCATTCCTTATTCGAACGGAGGTCCGTATTAGTAGCGTCAAGGACGACGATAAAATCGTACGGATGTCTGCCGTAGGTACGACAAGCTTAATGTGGATGCGAGATCGGATCCCGATAAAGATAGGTCGAACTAACGAACTATCGGCCCGTGATAAGTTCGGGTCATGGTCACGTCCGGGCGAGGGCTCCCGAGATCCAAGTCCGATGCCATGGGGCGTCATTGCTTTTCTCTTCACACACAGTCCGGGGAAACGAAGGTTCCAAGGTATGCGTGCATGTCGGTCACGGTCGGACCATTCATTGTTCGGACGCGAGTCCACGTTTAAAGCATCGAAGACGACGATAAAACCGTGTAAATGTCTGCCGTAGACACGACAAGTTTAATGTGGCGTTGTGGGATTAGATCCCGGGAGAAGCGGGTCGAGTTAACGAACTATTGGCCCAGACTGTGTTCGGATCATGACCATGTCGGGGGTTCCGAGGTCCACGCCCGATACCACAAGGCATCATTGATTTTCTCTTTGCACCGAGTCCGAGGGTTTGAATTGTTAAGTGTGGAGCCCGAACTCGCCATCGTGCGCCCTCGCACGCGGATCGACCTGCGCGGTCAGGTCGCGCGGTTCGACCTGCCCGGTCAGGTCGCGGGGGTCAAGGGGGGCAGTGCCCCTTTGCGGGAGTTTCCGGGGGCAGCACCCCCGGAACAAAATTTAATTATAGAAAGGTTATGGTGTTTATTCTCATGAGAGTGGTTCATAGTCTTTTATTTCATTCATCTGTTTGGGTCCTTTATTCTAATTTATTTATGAGTTTTAAGCTTTTCTTCCCCTTAGTTAATTGTGTTCTTCTTTATAGGATGCACGCCGGATTAGGATGGCAAGGGGGGGGCGCGCCGGATATGGAACCTCAAGGGGGCGTCGTTTTAAGAGTGGGCAAGGGGCGCGCCGTTTTAACGGCTAAACAAAGGGGGGGCGCGCCGGAATTGGGCCATTCAAGGGGAGAGGGGCGCGCCGGTTTTAAGGGCACCGGATTAGAATTGAAAGGGGTGCACCGGGTGTGATAAATGGAATGGTTTTGAGAGGTTAAACCGGCGCGATGGAGCAGGGGCGCGCCAGAATGGGGAGATATGGAGTGGAAATAGGCACGCCGTTTAGCATCCAAAGAAGGAGATGGGGCTATTGTGAGGAGGGTTAAAACGGCGCGATGGAGCAGTGGCCGAGCCGAATTGGCCCCTCCCGAGGGTTTCTTGCTTTTGACTGTGTGTTTTCTTTCCTTTCACCTGTAGGTTGGGCTAATGACAGGTTTGTTCATCCATTTGAAAGATTAGGTTGATAAAGAGGGGGTTTAATCGTTTTAGTGGTTTATTGAGGTGAATTAGCATGACTGCTTAATTGTTCATTCGAAGGGGTTTGATTCACATAGCGTATTGTGTGTTGTTCTTGTTCTCGGAGGTGGTTTGTTCGTTTGTTCCTGAGTGTTCTTGGCCATGGCGAGAATTGGGCAGCACCTCCCCCGGACCGGGACTTGCCGGAGATCAAGGAGAGTCACCAATCGGATTGCTCCGGGGTAAACTCTCAAAATGCGGAGCGGCCTCACGGCGGTCCGTTAGCCCAAGTGCAAGTGCGGAACGCTCGAGGGCCAGCCTACAAGAGCGCCCACGACTCACGGGTGATGTTTTCATAAGCGGGACGAATGTGTGCCACGAGAGGCCATGAGTGTTCATCCCCTGACGGGCTCCTTCGAAGGCCATGCTATGGAGAAGCAAGCTTCGAGGGGCCTGGATGAGGAGAAGGCAGAGAGAAAGAGAGGGAAGCAGAAGAACACCGTATGTTGCAAAAAGGGATTTTCTTTTTATTCGTTTGAAAAGAGAAATACAGCTGGGAATCTACCCTAAAGAGAGAAAAGGGGAGAATACAGTAGAGGGAAAGGAGGGAATACACCGATGGGGGAGGGGGAACGGAGCACAAGCTCCTCCCCCTCCGAGCTCACCTCTCACTCTCACTCTCTTCTCTCTTTCTTTCTTCACCTCTCTAGCGTGGATGGGTGGAGCTTCCTTCTCTTCGGGTGGCCTTCTCCTCTTCTTTTTCTTCTTCTCTTCACTGCATACAGCTGAGGGGGTTCGAGCAGCTCTCCTTTTTTTTCACCAGTGGGGCATGCCTTTTATAGAACGGACAGTGGGGGAGAAAACTCCCGCCACCTCTGCCTTGTTCGCAACAACATTATTGTTGTGCTGGATGATGCTGGTTCGTGGAGTACACTGGCGTTCGTCCGAGGATGGGACATTTACGGATTTGCCGGAGCCTGCTTCGCCGTTGCCGCTTCTGTGCTGTCGAACGGAGGTAGAGACAGAGCGTCGGGCATTCAATGTTCTCTGCACATCATTAAACAGAGCATCGGCATGCCGACGGGATGGGTTGATTGCGCGCCGGGAAGCACTTCAGAGAATAGAATGAGGGGTTAAAACGGTGCCATATTCAAAGGGGCGCCGTTTTAAGCATCAAAGGGGATGCCCATTCGTGCGCCGTGTAGCCAAAAAAGAAAAGGGGTGCGCCGTTTTAAGAGGGGGGGCACGCCGTTTTAAGGCCCCTTCGTGCCGTTTTAGACACTAAACGGATTCTTCTCGAAGTCACGGCCGTTTATATGAATGTCGGCATTCCCAGAATGTTCCGGTTGCAATGTATGGCCTCTGCAATATTCCATTTGTAGCCTCTAGGACACGGTCCCAGATTCTGCGTAACTTTCTGTGCATGCCGAGATTATGCCGGAGTTCCCGACTTCTCTCTGATTCAGCTCTCGGCATGGTCGGTCGGAGCATTGTAGCTGTATCTTCTGCCTGGGGGGCTTCCTTAGCAGGTAGTGGACCACCAAGCGAGCTCTCATCCTGATCGGGCGAGGCATGAGGTTTGTTCGGCATTTCCATCTTCGGCTTGCTCTCGAATGTCGAGACGTGCATGCCGTATGATCCTCATCGACATTTTTGGATGTCCACATCCACTAGAGAGCAGTAGAGTGATTCAAATAACTAAACAAGAGGGATTCAGGAAGTGAGGAATAAATGTATCTGACAAATCTCCCCCTGTCTAGATTCAATGAGGCTAATCATGAGCATCAATAACATTAAGCATAACCAGTCAAACTCCCCCTGACTAAGTGCATGAAATACAGTGAAAGTGTAGCACATGGTCTTAAAATGTATGTTTAATAGAAAATCATGCAGTTCAATCGGAAGGAAAGACTGCCAAAAGCATCAGGTTCATTTCAAATTTTTAGAGAATTTCAATTCAGCATAGATAGATTAATATGATATGCAAACATCTAAAGTAAACAATTTCTGATAACAGAATTTAGAACAGTTTTTCAGAACTGACCTGAATAGTGCAATTCTAGGGGTTTCATTCTTGAGTGCCTTAGATTATTTACCCCTCTTTGTTCATTCCAAGGCACACCTGTAACACATTAATCATTTTGATCCTGCAGGGACCCAAACAGCCTTGGGTCCTGCAATGATAGTGGTACCTTTGAAGGGTGCTCTCCACTGTTTTTGAGCATTAAGATCATCAAGATCCATCAGCTTACAGTTGGACATTGAATGTCCAAACTGATCACAGTAATGGCAAGTAACAGATTTCAAGCTCTTTTATGCACATTATTGTGATCATTGAATGTATGAACATTGAAGTTTCTATTATTATGCACATGAAAGTTCTGTTTTCTGAAACCGGCCAACTGGCACTGATTTGCTCTATGGCCAGGTTTTCCACATTCAAAAAATGAAGAATTCATTCTGTTAAAATTCTCATAAAATGCATATCTTTTTACAGGGATTTTAGCAGGTTTAAAGTTAAGTGTTCTTCCCTTAGCATGCCAACACTTTGCAGCAATGTGGCCCAATTTGCCACAACGAAAGCAATGAAGTTTTCTTTTAGAAGTTGCATGATATTTAGCATGGAGTTGTTTATCATGCATTCCTACAGTAGTAAGATCATCTAATTTCATTTGTCTACACTCATACATAAGATGACCTATCTCATGACAGTAAAAGCAGTGACTTCTTTTCTTCTGAACAAAAGAAGATTTCTTAGCATGAACATTTTCAGCATGCATTCTATCAACATTCAGATCATCCTTTTTTAGCACAAGACAATTGTCCATGTAGTGACCGTGCTTGCCACAGTAATGACATGAAACATTATTGGATTTCTTTAAAGCATGGCCTTTATCAAATAAGTTCTTAACATGCAGATTGTTCTTTTTATTTTTCAGTGATTTTTGATTTTCAGTTGCAGTAGACTATTTTGGGGATTGTCTTGAGGTTCCAGCTACTTCAGAGCTTCGAATAAAAGTGGTGTGCAGCTGGTTCCTCTTGGCTTGCTTAATTTCAAAAATGTTGCCAGTCCCCTTTCCTTGACCACTTACATTATCTTCCAGAGGCATTTTCATTTTGCCTGTATCCTTCACAGATTTAGACATGGAATTTCTTAGCTCTTGAATTTCAGAATTTAGAGAAATAATGTCAACCTCAAAACAAGCAATGTCAGATTTACAGCTGATAATCTGTTGATGTAAAACATCATTCAGACTTTTGAGTGTATTAATTTCCTGTTTCAATCTTTATTCAGTGTCATTTTCAATACACTTTCCCTTTTCAATGGTTAACCATTTTTCTCCCATAACAGTATTTAAAACCATGAGTTTTTTGTTTTGATCCTTCGAAATTTTCATTTCTTCCATCATTCTTTTATTTTCATTTATTAGTTCTTCATTCTGAACTCGCTCATTTAGTAAGATTTGATCACCATTAATTAAGCTCAGTTTTTCTTCCAGTTCAGAGATTTTATCTGTGAGTTCCTATTTTTATTTTCCAAAACAGAAATTTGTTCCTTACTCTTATCAACATCGGCTAAGCAGATTTCATGAGATTTTCTCAGTTCTTGACAGTTTTCACAAGGAGCATTCGAATTAATCTGATCACATTTATTTTTCAACTTTTTATTTTCAGATTTTAATTTCCTACATCTATCAGTAAGTTCTTCATTTATATTCCATAAATCATCAAGCAAAATCTCTTCGGATCCAGAGCTTACCTTGGATGAAGTTTCCTCCTGTTGATCAGAATTGTGATCACCTCGGTTGGCCATCAAGCATTGATCCTCTTGCTCCCCATCTGTAGCAGTTATTCTATCCAATATTTCCTTTCCAGAAGCGCACTTGAGAACAAAAGGAAATCTATAAGTATTAACTACAGCTTTCAAAATATTAAGAACTGTGACATTATCACGGTTCTTTACTCTGTCCTCTCTAGACCACTTGGTCTCATCAAGAGGTAATTGGTGTGGGCCTTTTGAAACCAAACTCTATAGATTAGGGTCAATGGAATTCATATAAACACATAGGCCGCCTAATCACTTACTGAAGTTAGAACCATCAAACGCAAGCGGACGAGCCATTAAGACAAATAGCAAACAGGTTCAATGCACAAAGCAATCGATAAGAAATGCACCAACAGAAGGATAGCACCGAAGATAATAGGATCCTCTGCAGATCGTTGGATCTGGTAGCACAGAGACCCGCTCTGATACCAATTGTTGGGACCGGTGCGATGGATTCAGAGGGGGGTGAATGAATCTCCCCTTAAAAAATTACTCCCAATTAAAAACTATAACAATCAGAGATGCGGAATTAACACAAATAAGTGCCTTGTATGACACAGGTGCTCATTTCGAACGAAATGGAAAGATCAGATAGACTTAACTTTTGATCTACTCTATATGCGCTAGTGTGCAAACCCAATTCCAATCAAATATGTGGTGTGCGAATAAACCACTCACTAGATGAAAGAACACATCGAACCTAAGCATGCATCTAGTGAAACACAATAGACAATCAAACCACTGTACAGAAGATTTTTAAGGTGGTTCGGTCCTCCAGACCTACGTCTACCCCACACTCCAACTATAGTGTTGATTCCACTGACTCAGCTTGAACGGCTGGGCAACATAGCTTGCCTCCATCAGCTGGGCCTCACAGCTTGCCATCCGCTGAGCATCACAACTTGCTATCCCGCTGAGCATCATAGTTTGCTGTCCAAGGTAACCACCTTGCCTGCTGAGCATCACAGCTTGCTCTGCTGACTAACAGCTTGAAATAAAGAGTGTAAAAGAAAACAAGAAATGGGAAATCACAGCGACAGAAAGCTGTATACGATGATAGCACAAATGTGGCTCTCACGGAGCTGACTGGCCTGGATTTGATCCACGGTCCAGTAGGGACAGATCTCAGATGAAGCTTCTCTTCTTCTCCTCTAACTCTCTATCTCTCTCTCTATATTTCTTCTTCTTCTTCGTTTCTTTTCTTCTCTGCTACTCTCTCTTCTTCTCTTTTTCTCTTCTTCTGGATTGTGTAGGCTCTCTCTCTCTCTTCTTCTCTTTCAGATAAGTTCCCCTACTTCGATCACTCTTCTCACTGCATGATCATGTTCTCCAGATGGAGAAGTCTTCTTTTTGTAGCAGTAGCAGATAGGTGGGCGTGTGTCCTCCACAGTTCCCGCCCAAGAGCCTAGACCACGTGGTAGCATTTCACTTACTGCATTACACGTGTCACGATCCTGAGCCATCTCCATTCTTGGATCACGTGCCCTTATTAAGCTCCTCGAGCAGCAGTCCTGTCAGAACAGACTTGTTATCAGTGTGAATTAATCTGAAAGGAAAGAAAGGATGCATCGAGTAGGTTTGAGATTTAAACTAAGCATGTATAGACTTGCTAGTGTGTAGTGCAGTATGCATGTAACAAAGTATGCACATTGATAATGAATGCACGGGCATGCCATCAACTAGTGTATGGACTTAGTGTGCATGCGACACCGATGTACAGACTTGCTGGAGTGATGATGCATGAACTTAACCACTCGTACCAGTAATGGAATGTATAGACTTTGAATGCATGGTAAGGAGTGTATAGACTTTGTTTTGAAAGATTGCACAAATGCCACTGAAGAATGTACAGACGTTGAACGTGTGAAATACAATTTGCATCTATCAAAGTATGCACAACGAAGATGAATGCTCAGGCATACTGTCAAAGAATGTACAGACTTGCTACCTAGCATTTAAGAATCAATGCATCATGTATAGAGTTGCTTAAATGATGCATGGACATAACAGCAAAGACTGTGCAGACATTGTATATGCATGAAACAACCGAATGCACTGACTATGCTCATGAATGTATAGACTTGATAGCATGCGGCGATGTATAGACTTGTGAAATGATGCACGAACTATGCATATGCATGAAGAGCACTTGGCTGTATTGACTAATCGAATGAAACAAACGGAGGTTGTACAGACTTACTGCCAAAGAATGTACAGACTTGAGTTGATGCAGACTAGGCAAGACTCTGTACGGACTTTATACCTTGAGCATGCATGAGCCTAAACATGCACTAGCTTATGGCCACCATAAAACACAGTTATGAAATGCACAGGCCTAGATAGTTAACCCTGCACTCACTTTGTATGCATAATGAACACGCATCGACATTGAATTGAATCGACTGATGAATGCACTGATGCAGTGTATGCATATGGCAGATAATGCACTGATGCAATGTATGCAGGAGAACTAACAGTGCAGTCTATTTACCAGATCATGCATCGACTATATGACGTGCAACAACAGTTATGTACCGATGCAAACTACACTTGTTATGCAGGAACTAGAGTTGCACCAATGCAGAGACAGACAATGCAATGATATGAATGTGCCCACTCTCAAATCAATCAATCAATCATGCTCATAGGGCTTGCTGACATCAAAACAATTCATACTCATAGTGCTTGCTGACATCAAAACCATAGGGGCACAACACAAAGTTCGTTCATCGTACCCGTACATGGAAGAATTCGCGGAGGTAGAGCTCGGGGTTACGTCAAGTCGCATATGTCAATCCCTCGATCTCCGCGCACAAGTAGCCAGTCAACCAGTCCAAGCCCGTATCCTTTGTCTTCTAACGTTCAAACTGAGTCAAAGAGGGGCTAAAAATAACCAAAAATCAAATTTTATAGAGGTGAGACCACTCCCCCCTCTCTCTTCCAACCCGGTCCGCCCAAACCCCCCCTGGGGAGGGGTTTAGGCGGACCAGCCTGGACCCCCAGGCTGGTCCGCCTAAACCCCATCAAAAATAAAAAAAAAAGCTTTTTTCCCTCCGAAGAGGGGTTTAGGCAAACCAGACCAGCCCATGGGGCTGGTCCGCCTAAACCCCCCTGGAGGAGGGGTTTATGCGGACCAGACCAGCCCCTTGGGCTGGTCCGCCTAAACCCCATCCCCTCCACTCTGTTACACACACAAAACACACAAAAAATACAAATAAAATAAAATAAAAACACTATTTGGGGGGTTTACCCGGACCAAGTTGGACCCTCAACTTGGTCCGCCTAAACCTCACCCCCACCCCTTTAACTTCCTATAAATTGACCCCCTTACAAGCTCAGGGGAAGGGCATGAAGCAACACAAGAACACACAGACGGACGAGCAAACTTCCCCAGCCTAATTGTCGCACCCTCAGACCCCCTGAGGCTTTCGTCAAGGGTCGGGAATGCAAGAAGATAAGTGCGCGCACGGTTGGCTTGCTAGTCGGCTCACACACGACGAGGGTATGTCTCACGTACTCCCCTCATGCGGTGTTTAGTCGTCTCACACCAAGTCCATCCCCGCCGCATGTAACATGACTACGCCAACGGTAAATGCGCCTGCATCCCAAGTCCGCCTGTGTACACCAACTTACGACGGTGACGAAGGGCACTTCACAATGCCGCGTCGGGCCCCGACACGGACCCGCGTGCCCGCCGTTCACCTCCCAGTCGACCGTTGGCCCCTCGGATTAACAAATCAAGTCTAGTCGGACCTCCGGCCCAGGAATCATAGTCCCGGGGCCGACCTCGACTCCCCAGTATAATAACACTCTCTAGTATGATAGCACTCGCCGTCCGAGACCCGGACCCGACCGCTCACTGATAACGCGAAAGTTCATCGTTTAAAACATGTGTATCAATCGTAAAAATTCTAACTCGCACTAGATGAAAGAAAGACGTAATATGGTGGCAAGAAGGTCGAATCCACAGGGATGAAGAGATTTTTTAGAGTTAAAAACCTTGAAGTCCTTTGGAAAACACTTGTGATTTTACTTTGCTTAAAGAAAATAATGAAATGATGAACGAACCAAACACTTATTTAAAAACACTTATGACTATGAGCCTATGCTTTAGATAATAATTGCATAAAGTGGAGAAGAAGAGGTAGAAGAAGGAGGAAGAGAGAGAAGAATAGCAAGAACTAGATCAAAAGAACAACTCCTTTCATTAACTTAAAAGAAAGAGTACATGAAATGTGAAACAAGATTACACTAATGACGCAACGAGATTATAATGAAGTGAAATAACACAAAAGTAATAAGAACAAGAAAAACCTGGAGTTTGGAGAAGGTAGCGGCAATGGTGATGACGGTGCCGTCCTTTCTTGGCCTTGGATGGATCTACGTCGGGAGGAAGTCACCTTCATTATTGAAGCCGCACTTGGAGGAGAATGACTTTGAAACCACGATGAATTAGGGGATGCCGAAGAAGAAGAAGTTGAAGAGGAGGGAGAGGGGAAGAACTTTGATGAAGAACTTAGATAGCAAAGAAGAGCAGAAGGGTTTCAAAATGGAAGAATAACAAAAGCTAGCACCTCGGATGAACAGTAAAATCACAGGACATCAAGTTGAAAAATGGGAAATAACTTCCAAACCAGAAAGAATTAGAAGATGATATAGAAGAAGAAGTTGTATAACGCTTAAAAATAAAGAACTTTTATAAAGATAGTAAGATAAGAAAATGACTAGAAGAGGGAGAAATAAGGGGAAGAACAGAGAGAAAACACTGGTTCGCATATGAACAAGATAGCACAGTGAAAAACACAAAATAGCTTGAAAACCAGAAGGAATTGGAGGATGATGCAGAAGATGAAGTTGTAGAGAACAAAAAAATGAAGAACTTTTATGAAGATAGAAAGAGGAGAAAATGAACTTACGTGAGAGAAACCAGAGACCTAAGGTTGGGAGAGAAAGATTGAAAGATTACCAAAAGAAGAACTCCCTTTCTCCTCCTTGTTATGGGCTATTTATAGGGAAAGTTGGGTAGATGGAGGGTAGAGATTGTATCAAAAGGAGATGGATGGCTGGGATTTAAGTGGAATATGATGCATGGGGAAGAGGAAAAGTAGGTGGGCACCCCCTTTCTTGGACTTTGGGCACCACCTTTCCCAAGGCTCATCATGTCTCTCCTTTATTTCAAACTTTGAATTCAAATTTCCCTCCAACCAAAATATGTGTTTCTTTTCCTCAATTTTAAACTTTTGAAATTTCTTTTCCCTCCAACCAAAATATGTACTTTTGACTTGGTCAAAGTGGTGGTGATAGTTTTACCCCCGGCTTCTTTTGCAATTACCTTCGGTGTCCCGCACACACATAATTATAATTTAGTCCATAAAAATTATCATAATGTGCATATAAATCATAAATGTCCATGGTTATGTAATGGAGAATTAATGCTCATGGCCCTCAACTTTAAATTATTAAATAAAATCATCAAATTAATCAATTTACGTGAAAGCTCCAATTTAAATGCGGAGTTGAGGTTAACTATGAAATATGCATAATTGCCTAATTATATGCACATAAAATGGTGTTCATGCCATGAATTATCATAAGAAGTGGACACTTATCACCCCCCCAACTTACTCATTGCTAGTCCCTTAGCAATACCAATAAATTAAAATTTAGGACTTACAAGAGTTTGTAAAATTCACACTCTCATATTCAGTTCTCCCTTCATAGAATCAACGAAAGATTAGGAATCCGGAATCAATAATGCACACTAGCCTTATGTAGGAACTTAATAGTACATGATCAAGAATTCAAATCAAAGCTCAATAGCACTTGTGCATGTGTAACTACCAAATCAACAGCTTAGACAATTGCATCCCCCATTCGATATTCCAAGCAAATGCCTTTCAACCCTGCACCTCTTAGATCAGAGCATTAAGTATATTAGCTTTTGTCTGCCTTATTGCTTTGTCCCTTTGGGATCGTTTATACCACACATGATGCTGCACTCCCCTTCACTGCTCAACGTGAACCTCGACTCTTGCCTTAGGAGAAGCAGGCCCAGTTTCGCAGATCCAGGTTCTATTTTCTATTTTACGCGAACCTCAACACGTCTTAGGTGAAGTAGGCCCGGTTACTAAGACTAGAGGCATTTTTCATGATATTTTTTTTCTCTTTTTTTTCATAGGGCTATTACACTAATTTGATAGATAATTTGGCAGAAAGCTTTGTAAAAAGATCTATTTTCTTAAGAAGTGTAGAATATCCGATAACATACCCAAAATGGCAGGGGGCTTGTCTTGCTTGTTTCATTAGTGTGTAATGTGAATTTATTTTTTTCTAAAATGCACATGAACTTTAAAAGGATTCTTAGATCAGCTTTCCATGGCTAGATTGACTAAAATTTACATCATCCTTATCCCTAGTATTTTCTATTCCAGAATTACTTTTAATTTAAGCATGAATCATGAAACTCAAAATGAGGTTTATATCTTTATGCCAGACATAACTCTTATCATACTATATGCATCATGAAAATATTTCTCTCCCCCCAACTTGAATGACATTGTCCTCAATGGCATGAACAAAATATAGAAATGAAAGAAAGCCATGAAAAGTAGAGGGAAGGATAGATACGACCTGAGAGAGAGAGGCCGTCGTCAAAGAAATATTGCTCCATGCTGCTTAGACAAAAGAAGAAAATCAAGCATAATTTTTTTTTTGAAAAGAGAAAGGATAATTGGGTTGCCTCCCAAGAAGCGCTAAGTTTAACGTCTTCAGTCGGACGCAAACAAGCTCGCATGGCCTATTGTGGGTCAGTCAACGTAATTGAGTCTTTCAACATGAGTTGAGCATTTGCTAAATAGGGCTTAAGACGTTGACCATTGACAGTAAAATTGTGACCAGTTTGAGGGTTTAAATTTTGGACAGCACCATGGTCAAAAGCTTTGATTACAATGAATGGACCATCCCACCTAGACTTCAATTTTCCAGGAAACAGACGCAGCCATGAATTAAAAAGTCAAACTTTTTGATCAGGTTGAAAAGATTTTCTCAAAATGTGCTTGTCATGAAATTCTTTGGTCTTGGCTTTGTAGATCTTGGAATTTTCATAGGCTTCATTGCGTAGCTCCTCCAGCTCATTGAGTTGGAGAGCTTTATGGGAACCAGCTTGGGCCAAGTCTAGATTCACTTGTTTTATGGCCCAGTACGCCCTATGTTCTAGCTCAACTGGTAGGTGACAGGCTTTTCCAAAAATCAACCTATAGGGGGACATACCTATGGGAGTTTTGTAGGCAGTCCGATAGGCCCAGAGAGCATCATCCAATCTTTCAGACCAATCCTTCCTATCGGGCCGAACAGATTTTTGCAGAATGTTTTTGATTTCTCGATTGGATATTTCCACTTGGCCACTTGTTTGGGGGTGGTAGGGGGTGGCGATTTTGTGAGTGATCCCATATTTCTTAAGCAAAGCTCGGAATTGGGAGTGAGTGAAATGTGAACCCAGTCACTGATGATAGCCCTGGGACACCCAAATCTAGAGAAGATGTTCTTACGACCAAATTTCACCATGACTTTGTGATCATTGGTCCGAGTGGCTATTGCTTCTATCCATTTAGACACATAATCTACGGCCACAAGAATGTATTCATTTCCAAATGATGGTGGAAATGGTCCCATGAAATGAATCCCCCAAACATCAAAAATTTCAACAATCAAGATGGGATTGAGTGGCATCATGTCTCGCCTAGAATTGTTCCCTACAGCTTGACACCTGAGACAGATCTTGCTAAATTCATAGGCATCCTTGAAAAGTGTGGGCCAGAAGAACCCACTTTGCAGGACCTTAGCAGCAGGTTTCTTGCCTGAGAAATGTCCCCCGCAAGTAAGATTGTGACAGAAATTCAGCATAGATTGTTGTTCCTCTTCGGGGATGCACCTTCGAATTATGTGATCAGGACCCATGTAAAACAGCTCCGGGTCCTCCTAGAAATAATGCTTAGCCTTGGCGAAGAAATGATACTTCTCCTGCTTAGACCACCCTCCCGGAATCTGTCCTACCACCAGGTAATTGACTATGTGAGCGTACTAGGGGGTTGAGGTGTGAGAGATGGAAAGAATTTACTCATCAGGGAAGAAATCGAACATAGGAGCACTTTCAGGAACCACAATCCTAGACAAGTGATCAGTAACAACATTCTCCAACCCCTTCTTGTCTCTGATTTCCAAATCAAACTCTTGTAACAAGAGAATCCACCGAATGAGACAGGGTTTTGCTTCCTTCTTGGATAGCAAAAATTTTAAAGCTGAGTGATCGGAATAAACAATGACTTTTGCCCCTAACAGATAAGATCAAAATTTCTCAAGGGCAAAAACTACCGCAGGCAATTCTTTCTCCGTGGTGTTATAGTTCAATTGTGCATCAGTGAGGGTGCGGCTTGCATAGTAGATCACCACGAGCTTCTTATAGACTCTTTGTGTCACGCCCCGAGAGCGGAAGATACCCGGAGACGCGTGACGAGTTTATATCAATCATGTCAATCAGAGAAGTAGTGTATTCGACACACAAAGATAGATTGCGCAAATATAAAGATAACCCAATCCATTTATTTCTTTACTAAGAATATGTCCATTACAAACCCTTGCAACTACTAGACTCAATAAAAGAAAGGTACATTGCTGACTCAACAAATACATAGAGAAGACAGGACTGATGGACGCTTGAATAGCTCTAACTCTTTCACTCTTGACCTTCCCCGTCAGTTTGGGTCTCGTCATCGGACTTACCTGAAAAGTAGGGAAACACTGAGTGAGCGAACGCTCAGTAGGAATTTATATCTCAAGAACTAGCAAGGGGTTTAAGTAATTACATCTTTTCATAAATACACTATAGCTAAGCATGCTCGCGTAAAACGACAAGATAGAGAGTATATCAGCAAGATAACATGGTGAACTATTCATGAACTTTCAAGTAATAGATGTCAGGATGTTCAAGCAAGTAATTTCATCACGTCATGTCGAGAACTTGGCTATCACGTTTCAAGCAAGCAAGTATATAAAATTACCCTTTTTCGGGTCAAGCAAGTCTTGGCATGTCAAGTTGAGTCAAGTACGAGATTTATGTGGAATGTCCAATCAAGCTAGTCATGCACTTCGGTACAATGCCAATACCATTATCATTACAACTCCCATGGGCACTAGTACTTTTGGGTGCTCCTCCCAGGACCAGATCGGGCCCTATATGCGTAGGCATTGATCATGTATTTTGACATCCACTTGGTGTATAGCCAATATAAAATTTTCAAGAATAAAGCTTGTAGACATGTAGGATAGACTTTGATAGAATATAGTCCAAAAATATGACACTTGCCATAGATAGGCGATAATAACGGTACAATCACGATCATCGATAAAACTAGGTGGAATTGGTTCCCTAACTTGGGTACCATGATAAGTAAGTGCCCACAAGTAAATGGTCACTTCTTTTAATATAGAATTGAGGTCCACAAGAACATCATGTTTGATATAGAATTGGGGTCTACAAGAACATCATGTTTGATATAGAATTGGGGTCTATAAGAACAGCACATCAACGGCATGTTTTTCCCCGTTTATTAAGATAATTCTCACATCATACCCATGGCATGACATGAGGGCCGGTATACCATGTTTCTATAGAGTGACATGGCAAAGATTGTGTAATGGGTTTTTATGGTACAACCAGCTCAGTCGGCCTTGAGGGAATCCAAGGCTCGAGGAGTCTTACGGAGGTCTCTATGACTAACTCGCTAGTCCAAAGGAACGGAATGTCCAATGGAGAGCTTGTATGTCACCGAGAATTGAGGGTAATACGATAAGACATCATAAAACATGGGACTATATTCACGGACCGGAATATAGTGCCGATATATATATATAATATACCTATGAAACCCTCGGTTAACAGTAACAGTGTAAAATAGTATCACAGGAAAATAGCGACTTAATCTAAGTCATTAATCATGGAATTAACGCCTTACACAGGGAAGTTTATTTATAAATTGACGGCTTGTTTAGCAGTCGTTCATTCTGTATTTCTATTTTTGCAGAATTTAGACAATATGGAATTTTTATAAAAACGCGCCCTGGACAGGGGCGTTACTTCTCAATTAGCGCCCTGCTCTGGGTGTTACTTTTAGAAGAGACGTCTTGCATCAGGTCGTTATTTCTAGATTTTACCAGATTTCAGATAATAAAATTTCAGGGAACAATTTCATGGTCAGGACAAGAAAAATAGCAGGATTCGATAGGTGTGATCATGCATTAATTTAGATTCATGATTTCATAGTTATAGAATTTTAAACATGGATAATTATCAATTATATGAAATTGACGACTACTAGGTAGGGCGTCAAAATAATAATTAGCGCCCTTGTCTGGGTCGCTTCTTTAAAATCTCTCAGAAAATATTTGGAAACGCAGTAAAACTATATGCATGAGATCATGGATGAGTTTATTTCATAATTTATACTAGTTTGGGCTACGTTCTTGAGAAAACCTACCTGAAGGTGATCTGGGAGAGAAAACGTGAAGGTTTTGGTAAGAAACCGTTGCTCTGTTCTAACCCAGCCTCCAGAAGATGATGTTTGATGAAGAACCCCTCGTTCTTCAGCACGTCAGGAAACGCAAGGCAGGAAACCTATAGCGAAAGAGGAAGAAGATTATCAATAAGTTCTTCCTTTAACACGAACAGATGTAGATGCTTGCCGTTTGAAGAACCCACTTCTTCAGTTGATTCAACCGAGTTACTGCAGGCTTCCTACAAATAAAAGAAGATGAAGAATAATGAACACTCTTCATGAAATCGAAAAGCAGAGATTCAAGAAGAACCTGCTGTTCTTCACATACCTCAGAAGAACCGAACGCCAAAATAGCGAACAGATCGAATAGGTGGGTATTTATAGGATTTTTAGAATCCTAATAGGGTTAGAGTTATATTGGAAGTAATACTTCCATGATAAAGTCCTTACTATTTTCCATCTTCGATGTAGTTATCCAGAACTTGCTCTGGATAGACTCCTGGTCGAACGAAACTCGAACTGAATTAACGTCCTAAGTGAGGGCGTTAATTTCAATTAACGCCTTGTCAAGCGTCGTTTCTTGTATAAAACGCGCCCAGGTGGAGGGCGTCACTTCTACTTTCCTTTTTATTTATTTTGACCGTTTAAGAATTGACGACCTCACATGTTGGCGTCCTTTCATAAATTAGCGCCTTGATAAAAGGCGTTATTTTCCTCTTGATTAATGATTTACCCATTTAGGCTCTTTGTCATCTTATTTACTTATCTTTTATTTTATTTTGATTTATTTAAAAATCTAATTTGTATCAGGGTTGCTACAACCTCCACCACTTAAAAGAATTTGGTCCCCAAATTCAGTGGTTCATATATATTTTGGAGAGTGTAGAGTATATACCTCTTAGAATAATTCTGGGAATTGCTTCCTCATGAATTCCTCGGTCTCCCATGTGGCTTCACGATCGGAGTTCTTATTCCATTGTACCTTAATCATGGGAATAACCTTATTCCTTAGGGTACGTACTTCACGATCTAGTATCTTTATGGGCTTCTGTTCATATGTGAGATCCTTCTGGATAACTAAGTCTCCATGTTCAATAATATGTGACAGATCGTGTACATACTTCTTCAACATAGATATGTGGAACACATTATGTACTTCGGACAATTAAGGAGGTAATGCTATGCGATAAGCAACCTTGCCAACTCTTTCCAGTATCTCAAAAGGTCCGATGAATCTTGGTGTAAGCTTGCCCTTAACACCAAATCTCCTTATTTCACGTCCAGGTGATATCTTGAGGAAGACGTGATCTCCGACTTGGAATTCGAGATTTCTTCTTCTTGTATCAGCATAAGTCTTTTGTCTAGACTGAGCTACTTGCAGTCTTTCTCTAATCAACTGTATCTTCTCGGTGGTATCCCTTACCATATCTGGACCTAATAGTTGTTTCTCTCCAACTTCGTCCCAGCATAAGGGTGATCTGCAACTTCTTCCGTATAAGGCTTCGAAAGGTGCCATTTGTATACTTGCCTGGTAGCTATTATTGTATGCAAACTCAACTAGAGGCAAGTGATCATGCCAGCTTCCTCCAAAATCAATGATGCAAGCTTTGAGCATATCTTCCACTACCTGATTGGTTCTCTCGGTCTGACCATCCGTTTGAGGATGAAAAGCTGTACTAAAGTTAAGTCTCGATCCCAACGAATATTGTAGTTCTTTCCAAAAATGCGAAGTAAAACGGGGATCTCTATCTGACACAATCGAGACAGGGATACCATGTAATCTGACTATCTCTTTTATGTATAATGCAGCCAGAACATCAACTGACCATCGACTCTTGATCGGCAAGAAGTGCGCTGATTTGGTCAATCGATCAATGATAACCCATATTCCATCATATCCTCCTTTTGATTTATTTAGACCCATGATGAAATCCATACCAATATCCTCCCACTTCCATTTGGGAATATCCAGAGGATGTAACTTTCCGGCAGGCTTTTGGTGTTCAGCCTTAACTTGTTGGTAGGTGAGACAGCGAGACACAAAGTCCGCGACTTCTCTCTTCATATTAGGCCACCAGAAGTTCCTTTTTAAATCTTGGTACATCTTAGTAGATCCTGGATGAATTGTGTACCTTGATCTGTGAGCTTCATCTAGGATCTTCTTCTTTAATTCTGGACAATCCGGTATACAAGTTCTATTTTGGAATAACAACCTTCCATCTGAAGCTAGTTGGAATACAGATTATCCTTCTAGTTTGCCCTTGATTTCCACTAATACCTGATCACTACCTTGAAGTCCTTGTATTTCAGGCAGCAAATCTGACTGTATGCTCATATGGGATAAGGCGACACACCTACTGTCCTTATCCATGCTTATATTAAGTCTAGTAATTTGTTCTAGCAACTTCCACTCCTGAATCATGCAATTGGCTAATAATGCTCTCGGCTTTCGACTAAGGGCATCAGCTACCGGATTACCCTTTCTAGGATGATATTGTATAGTAAAGTCGAAGTCCTTAAGATATTCTAGCCAACGTCTTTGCCTCATATTCAATTCCTTATGAGAGAAGAGATACTTATGACTTTTATGGTCGAAGTATACAAGAAACTGCACTCCATACAGATAATGCCTCCATATCTTTAGTGCAAATACTACCGCAGCCAATTCTAAATCATGAACTGGGTAGTTCTCCTCGTGCTTCTTCAATTGGCGCGAAGAGTAGGCTATAACCTTCCCTTGTTGCATTAAAATACATCCGAGGCCAATGCCAGATGCATCAGTGTATGCCTCGAACTTTTCTCCTTCAATTGGTAGAGCTAAGACTGGGGCAGTAGTCAAGTGATCCTTGAGAGCTTGGAAGCTTCGTTCACAATCCTCGCTCCATCCATAGCGTATCTCCTTGCGAGTTAACCTAGTGAGTGGTACGGCTATCTTGGAGAAATCCTTGATGAACCGCCGATAGTAGCCCGCAAGACCCAAGAAACTACGGATCTCGCTAGCATTGGTCGGTCTTTCCCAATTTCTTACAGCTTCCACTTTTGATGGATCTACAGACAAGCCATCTTTTGATATAACATGTCCGAGAAAAGTCACTTCTTCGAGCCAGAACTCACACTTACTGAGCTTTGCATATAATTTGTTCGTCCTCAATGTTTGTAATGAAATCCTTAAATGCTCCTCGTGCTCTTCCTTAGTCTTGGAATATATTAATATATCATCAATGAAAACCACCACGAATTGATCTAGATAAGATCTGAATATACTATTCATCAACTGCATAAAGGCAGCAGGGGCATTTGTTAGTCCGAAAGACATAACAACAAACTCATAATGGCCATACCTGCTTCTGAATGCGGTTTTATGAATGTCCTCATCCTTGATCCTTAGTTGGTGATAACCTGACCTGAGATCAATCTTTGAAAAATACTTGGATCCAGATATTTGATCAAATAACTCATCGATTCTCGGCAGTGGATACTTGTTCTTGATAGTGAGATGATTCAACTGTCGATAGTCGATGCATAACCTCATGGATCCATCTTTCTTCTTTACAAATAGCACAGGTGCTCCCCACGGGGAAGTGCTTGGTCTAATAAATCTCTTCTTGAGAAGTTCATCAATTGCTCCTTTAGCTCCTTGAGTTCGGCAGGGGACATCCTATATGGTGCCTTAGAAACTGGTCCAGCACCAGGAATTAAATTGATGGTGAAGGCCACTTCTCTTTGTGGAGGTAATCCAGGCAAATCCTCCGGAAACACGTCCGAGAATTCTTGCACAACTGGGATATCTTCTATCTTAGTCTCCTTATTCTCCTTAAGGGTGACAAATGCAAGGAAAGATACACATCCTTTCCTGATTAGCTTGCTAGCTCGGAGAGCTGAAATAAGTGGCGATTTGCTTCGACTCTTAGGGCTAGAATAGACTAGGTCTGGAAAGTCCTTGAAAGTAACTTTGATGTTACGGCAATCCACAGTTGCCTGGTATTTGGATAACCAATCCGCTCCTAGTATGACATCATACTCCTTTAGATCTAAACATATAAGATCAATAGGGAGATTCCTACCCTGAACCAATACTTCACAGTTTTGGTAATGGTGAGTGATATCAGTTTCGTTACCAAGAGGAGTAGACAAAACCAATTTTATCCATTCCGGTTCTAAGGGTAATGGATCAGCAAACTTTTTGGAAATAATTGAATGTGAAGCACCCGTATCAAATAAGACATATGCAGACTTGGAACAAACTTTTAATGTACCTTCTACTACTCCGCCTTCTTCTTCTTCGGTCTCCTTAATTGCGTGAAGACGAGCGTTCTTGGTTACCGGGCGCTTTCTGTCACCGGCTTGATCATTAAGTAATGGGCAATCGGGAATCCGATGCTCACAGCTCCCGCAACGGAAACATGCTCCAAGTTTCCTCCAGCACTCTTCGGCTTTATGACCAGCCTTGTCACAATGCTTGCATATTATATTCGAAGGTGTAGTAGTGATAGAGAAGGGCTTGGTCTTCTTAAATTTTCGGTCTTGAGAAGAAGTACCTCCAGTGCTAGGCCTCTTCCTGAAGTGGGGTTTAAAGGAACCCGAACTTGTAACTTGTTCTTTCTTATCCTTCCCACGGATTCTATCTGATAACTCCGTGGCATCTTCTAACAATTGAGCTCGACGTACTATCTCTGAGTAGACATGAATATCCATTGGTGCTAGCTGGGTAATATATTGGGGCCTGAGCCCATTAAGGAACCTCCTAGCTTTCATTTTCTCGGTGCTAACTAAGTGCTTAGCATATCGAGACAATCTAGAGAATTGTGCCTCATACTCCGCTACCGATAATGACCGTTGCTTGAGTGCGGCAAATTCGGTAGCTTTCTTTTCTTGGACTCGATCTGAAAAATATTTATTGTTGAAGTGTTCAACAAATTCTTCCCAAGTAATTTGGTCCGGATTTATAGTGGCTTCGACTGCCTCCCACCAGCATCTGGCATCTCTCTCTAACTGAAAAGTAGCTAATAATACTTTTTCTTGATCCGTGCATTGCATAACACGGAATATACGCTCCGTCTCTCTGATCCAGTGCTCTGCATCGTCTGGATCAGTAGATCCCATGAATTTGGGAGGGTTCATGTTTTTAAAGTTCTGGTGGAGACTCCCGGCTCGTTGTGCACCTCCCTGTGCTACATGTTGCAGCACCTGGGTCATTCCTTGGAGTGTACGCTGCATGTTGCGCCATTGAGCACGTTCGGCAGCCATTGCCCTACAATTACAATAGCTATTAGTATGTGATTGCGTTTAAAGGCTTTTAATTCTATGTCGACTTTTACCCTTGGTTCTACCCAAGCTCACTGGTTAGAGGTTCAGACTTATCCTTGGACTTGGGTTTCCTAGGAATTGAATACCCTAGGCTCTGATACCACAAAAACTATCACGCCCCGAGAGCGGAAGATACCCGGAGACGCGTGACGAGTTTATATCAATCATGTCAATCAGAGAAGTAGTGTATTCGACACACAAAGACAGAGTGTGCAAATATAAAGATAACCCAATCCATTTATTTCTTTACTAAGAATATGTCCATTACAAACCCTTGCAACTACTAGACTCAATAAAAGAAAGGTACATTGCTGACTCAACAAATACATAGAGAAGACAGGACTGATGGACGCTTGAATAGCTCTAACTCTTTCACTCTTGACCTTCCCCGTCAGTTTGGGTCTCGTCATCGGACTTACCTGAAAAGTAGGGAAACACTGAGTGAGCGAACGCTCAGTAGGAATTTATATCTCAAGAACTAGCAAGGGATTTAAGTAATTACATCTTTCCATAAATGCACTATAGCTAAGCATGCTCGCGTAAAACGACAAGATAGAGAGTATATCAGCAAGATAACATGGTGAACTATTCATGAACTTTCAAGTAATAGATGTCAGGATGTTAAAGCAAGTAATTTCATCACGTCATGTCGAGAACTTGGCTATCACGTTTCAAGCAAGCAAGTATATAAAATTACCCTTTTTCGGGTCAAGCAAGTCTTGGCATGTCAAGTTGAGTCAAGTACGAGATTTATGTGGAATGTCTAATCAAGCTAGTCATGCACTTCGGTACAATGCCAATACCATTATCATTACAACTCCCATGGGCACTAGTACTTTTGGGTGCTCCTCCCAGGACCAGATCGGGCCCTATATGCGCAGGCATTGATCATGTATTTTGACATCCACTTGGTGTATAGCCAATATGAAATTTTCAAGAATAAAGCTTGTAGACATGTAGGATAGACTTTGATAGAATAGAGTCCAAAAATATGACACTTGCCATAGATAGGCGATAATAACGGTACAATCACGATCATCGATAAAACTAGGTGGAATTGGTTCCCTAACTTGGGTACCATGATAAGTAAGTGCCCACAAGTAAATGGTCACTTCTTTTAATATAGAATTGAGGTCCACAAGAACATCATATTTGATATAGAATTGGGGTCTACAAGAACATCATGTTTGATATAGAATTGGGGTCTACAAGAACAGCACATCAACGGCATGTTTTTCCCCGTTTATTAAGATAATTCTCACATCATACCCATGGCATGACATGAGGGCCGGTATACCATGTTTCTATAGAGTGGCATGGCAAAGATTGTGTAATGGGTTTTTATGGTACAACCAGCTCAGTCGGTCTTGAGGGAATCCAAGGCTCGAGGAGTCTTACGGAGGTCTCTATGACTAACTCGCTAGTCCAAAGGAACGGAATGTCCAATGGAGAGCTTGTATGTCACCGAGAATTGAGGGTAATACGATAAGACATCATAAAACATGGGACTATATTCACGGACCGGAATATAGTGCCGATATATATATATATAATATACCTATGAAACCCTCGGTTAACAGTAACAGTGTAAAATAGTATCACAGGAAAATAACGACTTAATCTAAGTCATTAATCATGGAATTAACGCCTTACACAGGGGCGTTTATTTATAAATTGACGGCTTGTTTAGCAGTCGTTCATTCTGTATTTCTATTTTTGCAGAATTTAGACAATATGGAATTTTTATAAAAACGCACCCTGGACAGGGGCGTTACTTCTCAATTAGCGCCCTGCTCTGGGGCGTTACTTTTAGAAGAGACGTCTTGCATCAGGTCGTTATTTCTAGATTTTACCAGATTTCAGATAATAAAATTTCAGGGAACAATTTCATGGTCAGGACAAGAAAAATAGCAGGATTCGATAGGTGTGATCATGTATTAATTTAGATTCATGATTTCATAGTTATAGAATTTTAAACATGGATAATTATCAATTATATGAAATTGACGACTACTAGGTAGGGCGTCAAAATAATAATTAGCGCCCTTGTCTGGGTCGCTTCTTTAAAATCTCTCAGAAAACATTTGGAAACGCAGTAAAACTATATGCATGAGATCATGGATGAGTTTATTTCATAATTTATACTAGTTTGGGCTACGTTCTTGAGAAAACCTACCTGAAGGTGATCTGGGAGAGAAAACGTGAAGGTTTTGGTAAGAAACCGTTGCTCTATTCTAACCCGGCCTCCAGAAGATGATGTTTGATGAAGAACCCCTCGTTCTTCAGCACGTCAGGAAACGCAAGGCAGGCAACCTATAGCGAAAGAGGAAGAAGATTATCAATAAGTTCTTCCTTTAACACGAACAGATGTAGATGCTTGCCGTTTGGAGAACCCACTTCTTCAGTTGATTCAACCGAGTTACTGCAGGCTTCCTACAAATAAAAGAAGATGAAGAATAATGAACACTCTTCATGAAATCGAAAAGCAGAGATTCAAGAAGAACCTGTTGTTCTTCACATACCTCAGAAGAACCGAACGCCAAAATAGCGAACAGATCGAATAGGTGGGTATTTATAGGATTTTTAGAATCCTAATAGGGTTAGAGTTATATTGGAAGTAATACTTCCATGATAAAGTCCTTACTATTTTACATCTTCGATGTAGTTATCCAGAACTTGCTCTGGATAGACTCCTGGTCGAACGAAACTCGAACTGAATTAACGTCCTAAGTGAGGGCGTTAATTTCAATTGACGCCTTTTCAAGCGTCGTTTCTTGTATAAAATGTGCCCAGGTGGAGGGTGTCACTTCTACTTTCCTTTTTATTTATTTTGACCGTTTAAGAATTGACGACCTCACATGTTGGCGTCCTTTCATAAATTAGCGCCTCGATAAAAGGTGTTATTTTCCTCTTGATTAATGATTTACTCATTTAGGCTCTTTGTCATCTTATTTACTTATCTTTTATTTTAATTTGATTTATTTAAAAATCTAATTTGTATCAGGGTTGCTACACTTTGACCCAAGACAGCTCCAACAGCGTAGTCTGAAGCATCACACATGATCTCAAAAGGTAGCGCCCAATCAGGAGATTGAAGAATTGGGGCTTGAGTGAGGGCCGCTTTCACAGAATGAAACGCCTCAAGACATGAATCATCTAAGTTAAAGGGAGTGTCCTTGGCGAGCAATTGTGTGAGAGGACGAGTGATGGTGGAAAAATTTTGGATGAATCTGCGATAGAATCCAGCATGGCCAAGAAAAGATCGAATTTGTTTGACAGAAGAAGGAGGAGGAAGATTGGAAATCACATCAACCTTGGCCTTGTCAACCTCAGTTCCTCTCTCTGAAATAACATGGCCTAAAACTATTCCTTCTCTTACCATGAAATGACTTTTCTCCCAACTCAACACAAGATTTGAGTCAATGCACTTTCTCAACACCTGAGTTAAATTCTTCAAGCAACTTTCGAATGAATCACCAAACACAGAAAAGTCATCCATAAACACTTCCAAACATTCTCCCACCATTTCAGAAAATATCGACATCATGCATCGCTGAAATGTGGCGGGGGCGTTACACAGCCCAAATGGCATTCTTCTAAAAGAAAATGTGCCATAGGGGCACATGAATGTTATCTTCTCTTGATTTTCTGGGTAAATAGCAACCTGGTTGTACCCGGAATAGCCATCCGAAAAGCAATATTACTTCTGCCCTGCCAATCTCTCCAAAATTTGATCTATGAATGGTAGTGGAAAATGATCTTTTTTCGTGACTGAATTTAATTTTCTGTAATCAATGCAGATTCTCCACCATGTTGGTAATCGTGTAAGAACTTCTTCTCCTTTCTCATTTGTTACAACTGTCAGCCCTGACTTTTTGGGAATAACTTGAGTTGGGCTGACCCACTTGCTATCAGAAATGGGATATATGATCCTGACATCCAACCATTTGACAACTTCTTTCTTCACTACCTCCTTCATACTTGGATTCAGCCGACGTTGCATCCCTCTGCTCAGCTTGGCATTGTCCTCCAAGTAAATGTAATGCATACACACATCCGGACTAATACCCTTCAAATCTGTCACTGACCAACCTATCACCCTCTTGTGCTCCTGAAGGACATCTAAGAGTTGGGATTCCTGAGTAGCGGTGAGGTTGGAAGCAATGATTACGGGCAGAGTTTGGTTAGGCCCTAGATAAGCATACTTCAACGGATCTGGCAGAGACTTCAATTCTAGACTGGGTGGTTGATCTAAAGATGGAAGAATAGGTTCAGCTTGAAGTGGAGGGAGTGGCTCTACTCTAGAATAGGGTGCACTAGAAAGTGGAGAATCCTGGAGCATGCTACCATCTTCTTGACATTCCTCATAAACTTCCGGACTTTCTTCAATTAGTTCTTCAAAAACATCAATGACACTACATTCCTCCTCATGGTCCGGATATTGAGATGCTTTGAACACATTTAGAGAAACCTTCTCTCCTCCGAAAGAAATATCCATCATCCCCGTGGCACAATTTATATTGGCCTTGGCCGTAGCAAGAAACGGACGTCCCAAAATGATAGGTGTGTGCTTTAATTCCTGGGACGAGGCCATATCTAGAATAAGAAAGTCCACCGGGAAATAACCTTCATGCACCTTCACAATCACATCTTCCAATAGTTCCCTTGGAGTCTTTACAGATCGATCCGCCAGTTGAAGGATTATAGATGTGGGTTTTAACTACCCTAGATCAAACTGCTCATATATAAAGGTGGGTAACAAGTTCACACTGGCTCCAAGGTCCAGCAATGCTCTATCAAATGTAATTCCACCTATATCACAAGAGATCAGTGGAGCTCCGGGGTCCTTCAACTTTTTAGGCAAATGATTCATAACAACTGCACTGACATCTTCAGACAAGCGGACCTTTTGTGTTACCGCCTTTGGTTCCCTTTTTGGTGTACATAGCTCTTTCAAAAACTTTGCATACGCCGGCACATGTTTGATTGCATCCAATAGTGGAATGTTGATGTTTACCTGTTTAAACAATTCCACTAGTTCTTCTTGTTGGACCGGCTTCCTCTTTTGAACTTTTGGCTTTAATGCATCAGGGAATGGGACCTTAGGAACATACTCTCGGGATCCTTCATCAACCTTTGCTTTCCCTTTGTCCAGCTTGTTTTCTCCCCCCTCTTGCCTCTTCTTTTCTTGCATAATTACCAGCTCCTCCTCTTCACTATTACTCTCCTCGTGGGCATCTTGACCCGAACTACTATCCACATCCCTAGCCTGATAAGGGTCATTAAGAATTTTCCCGCTCCTAAGGCTAGAGATGGCTTTCGCATTCTCGAACTGAGGACCTATAGGAGGGGGTATCTGAGGTTGGTTGGGATGATTGGGTTAAGGAAGAATGGGAGCTCTTGGAGGGAAGCCTGGAGGTTGTTGATTGCGGGGGTTGGCCACCGGTTGGCTATGGAGCTCGCCTACCTCTCTTCTCTTGTTATTAGCGGCAAGTTGCCCTATCTAGTTTTCCAACTTAGAAATGGATTGTGCTTGGGTAAGAATAAGTTGTTGGAGTTGTTCAAACTTGTCATCAAAAGTGGGCTGAGTAGGAGGTGGCTGATAATGTGGCTGATGGGAACGATGTGAAGGAAATTGCTGAAATTGGCCCTGAGAAAATTGAGCTTGAGGATATGGGGCTTGAGCTTGATGGAAAAGAGGTTGCTGGAATTGTTGATAGAGAAAAGGAGATGAATAAGAGTGATTTGGATTAGATTGACTTGACATTGGAAAAGATTGTTTTTGATTTGAATGGTGTGAGGGATGAGATTGGGTGGATGGGCTTTGATTAGATTTCCAAAAAAAATTGGGTGATTTCTCCAGCCTGGATTGTAGGTGTTTGAGTAAGGGTCGTATGCAGGCTTAGAGACACCTTGGGCAGCAAAGATTTTTTCTTGGATAAATGGGGGAAGTTGGGCTGCTATGGGACACTCACTCACAGAATGGCTAAGGCTAGAGCACAATGCACAAGTTTCTTCTTGACTGGGAGTTGAGAATTGTTGAGGTTGATGAGCAGAAGATGAAGAAGGTTCCTGCCTATTCATAGCCAATAACTGGTCTAGCTTCTGAGCCACCATATCAACCTTCTCTATCTTCTGGGCCAGCAAATCAATTTTATTCAATTTCTGGGTTATGGCATTGATATCCATCTTATTCTCAAGCTCCCCTGGATTCTTGACTTCGTAAAGCCCAGCCCTCTTGTTTGGTCCGATCATTCGTTCATATGATGAAAGTGAGGTATGACTGATGGAGTTTTCACTCAATATTTCAAATAGATCATACGCTTCATCCTCACTCTTACTCATGAATGCTCCCCCACATGATGCATCCACCATTTGTCTATAATTCTCCGTTAGTCCCTCATAAAATGCATGAATAATTTGCCATCTTGACAGGCCGTGATGCGGACATCTTCTTAATAGATCTTTCAACCTATCCTAAGCCTCATGCATATGTTCTCCAGTATTTTGGGTAAATCCAGTTATGGCTCTTCTCATTGTGTTGGTTCGCCCTATGGAATAGAACTTCTTCAAAAATGTTTTTTGCATTTCTACCCATGTATCAATGATCCTACCCAAGGCTCCTAACCAATATTTGGCCTTATCCTTGAGAGAGAATGGGAAGAGAGTTAGCCTAAGAGCATCATCAGAGAAATTTTGAATTTTAACAGTTGAGCAGATCTGAAGGAACTCATCAAGATGTTTGTAAGGGTCTTCATTGGGATTTTCATAGAAAGATGGCAACATTTGGATGGTATAGACTTGATTTCATAATGAACCACCTGGTTCTGAGGTGCTTGGACATAGAAGGACGGTTGGTATTGATTGGGCAAGAAATAGTCCTTCATTTGCTTTGGAGGATCGGGATTTTCGGCCATTAGATTTTGGTGGTGAGATCCTTGATTTTCGGCCATGAGATCTTGTTGGAGATCGTTCCCTGGATACAAGACTCTCTCAATTTCTTGAATGGGTCCTAGTAGGTTTGGATGTTGAGATCTTCTACCTTGCATAAATTAGGACGATGAGAGAGATTTTTTTTATGATGATTTTTTGTTTGTTTGTTTATTTGTTTTTGGTTTTGACACAAACTAGGACGAAGAGAGAGAAGAGGAGGAAATTTTTTTTACTTTAATTTATATATATATTTTTATTTTTTATACAGACACAAACAAGTTATCACATAAATTACCTAATGACCAAGATGTGACCTAGACCTACAAATTGGGTTTCACAAAATGACTAAAGTGCAACTTGAGTTCACCCTCAATATTTTCACCGGCCAGGTAAGGGGGTGGGGTAGTGGGAGGCTCCCCCTACTTTCGTAGGGACCTAATTACAAATCACTAGCCCGCTTAAGGGGTTTGCCGTCCGACCGTCTTACCTTAGGCACCGCTTTTCACAAGAGGGTAAGCCCAAATAACACAAGAACCACAATGTGAACCTAGGGCCAATGTCTACTGAATTTTATTTAGGGTCTAGGTGATGCAAAGATGAAGGAAATTATGATTTATGGGCTAAGGAAGGGTGATGAAATCCCCACCTTATCTTGATTATGGGTGTTGCCCTTAGAATATTTTAGAAATGATATGCAACAAATCAAGTTCAAACAAGGGGTTCTATGCATGTATGCATGAGCATGTGATTAATAAATATACTAGAAAAGAACTCACCTTGCCCCTCGCAATCTCCAAAATATAATGACCAAAGTTAAACAACAAGGAAAAAGAACTTCTATCCTAAATGATGCATGACTTAGAACATGAAAGTGTGATTTCTTCTCTTAGAATGAAGATTTTTATTGGGTTTAAGTGAAGAGTTTTTTTTATTTTGTTAAGCTATCTAACCACAATATACAAGAATCATTAAGGAAATGACACAAATGAGAGGAATGGGTTTGAAGACTTACTTGATGTGCAATCCCTCGTTCTCTTTTTTTTTGAAATGAATGACAAACTCAAAAGATGAAAGAAAGAAATGTAAACTTACCTCTAATTTTTTTTTAGATTTTTTTTAACCTGTAAAAAAAAGAAAAGAGAGCTTTATTAGTACACTATATACACAAGAAAAATAAAGTTCTTAAATCAAAAATCATCATTCCTCCCCGGCAACGGCGCAAAAATTGATAATGCGAAAGTTCATCGTTTAAAACACGCGTATCAATCGTAAAAATTCCAACTCGCACTAGATGAAAGAAAGACGTAATATGGTGGCAAGAAGGGTCGAATCCACATGGAAGAAGATATTTTTTAGAGTTAAAAACTTTAAAGTCCTTTGGAAAACACTTGTGATTTTACTTTGCTTAAAGAAAATAATGAAATGATGAACGAACCAAACACTTAATTAAAAACACTTATGACTATGAGCCTATGCTTTAGACAATAATTGCATAAAGTGGAGAAGAAGAGGTAGAAGAAGGAGGAAGAGAGGGAAGAATAGCAAGAACTAGATCAAAAGAACAACTCGTTTCATTAACTTAAAAGAAAGAGTACATGAAATGTGAAACAAGATTACACTGATGACGCAACGAGATTACAATGAAGTGAAATAACACAAAAGCAATAAGAACAAGAAAAGCCTGGAGTTTAGAGATGGTAGCAGCAATGGTGATGACGGCGCCATCCTCTCTTGGCCTTGGATCACGAACCACCTCGCGGAAGATGCCATCTACGCCGGGAGGAAGTCACCTTCGTCGTTGAAGCAGCACTTGGAGGAGAATGACTTTGAAACCACGGGGAATTAGGGGATGCCGAAGAAGAAGAAGTTGAATAGGAAGAAGAGGGGAAGAACTTTGATGAAGAACTCAGATAGCAAAGAATAGCAGAAGGGCTTCAAAATGGAAGAATAACAAAAGCTAGCACCTCGGATGAACAGTAAAATCACAGGACAGTAAGTTGAAAAATGGGAAATAACTTTCAAACAAGAAAGAATTAGAAGAGAATATAGAAGACGAAGTTGTAGAACACTTAAAAACAAAGAACTTTTATGAAGATAGTAAGATAAGAAAATGAATAGAAGAGGGAGAAATAAGGGGAAGAACAGAGAGAAAATATTGGTTCGCAGATGAACAAGATAGCACAGTGAAAAATATGAAATAGCTTGAAAATCAGAAGGAATTGAAAGATGAAGCAGAAGAAGAAGTTGTGGAGAACAAAAAAATAAAGAACTTTTATGAAGATAGGAAGAGGATAAAATGAACTACGTGAGAGAAACCGGAGACCTAAGGTTGGGAGAGAAAGAGTGAAAGATTACCAAAAGAACTCCATTTCTCCTCCTTGTCATGGACTATTTATAGGGAAAGTTGGGTAGATGGAGAGTAGAGATTGTATCAAAAGGAGATGGATGGCTGAGATTTAAGTGGAATATGATGCATGGGGAAGAGGAAAAGTAGTTGGGCACCCCCTTTCTTGGACTTTGGGCACCACCTTTCCCAAGGCTCATCATATCTCTCCTTTATTTCAAACTTTGAATTCAATTTTCCCTCTAACCAAAATATTTGTTTCTTTTCCTCAATTTTAAACTTTTTAAATTTCTTTTCCCTCCAACCAAAATATGTACATTTGACTTGGTCAAAGTGGTGGTGACAGTTTTGCCCCCGGCTTCCTTTGCAATTACCTTCGGTGTCCCGCACACACATAATTACAATTTAATCCATAATAATTATCATAATGTGCATATAAATCGCAAATACTCATGGTTATGTAATGGAGAATTAATGCTCATGACCCTCAACTTCAAATTATTAAATAAAATCACCAAATTAATCAATTTACGTGAAAACTCTAATTTAAATGCAGAGTTGAGGTTAACTATGAAATATGCATAATTGCCTAATTATATGCACATAAAATGGTGTTCATGCGATGAATTATCATACGAAATGGACACTTATCACTCACCTCGAGCCGCGTCTGACCTCCACCAGGCGCCAGTCCGTGTCTGCTCTGGCCACCAAGGCAATCACACCCACACCCACTCCTCTGTAAAGAGTTCCTGTAAAATACGCGGATATCCGCGTTGTCACGCAATGACCAGGGGACCGACCCACATGTCAGAATTGTCCCGCGGCTTGCGTCAGTTGTACTTTAGACACTTAGGCCTGCTTGTAAAGCCCATGTGGCTTATCATAAAGCTAGTAAAATACAAGTGCCCGCTTTCGGGCCCCCAGCTTTTTACCCACGCCACTCGGCATCCGTGCCTAATGCCCTAACCCCAATAAACACCCCTCAGTCTAATGCGCACCCATAGCTGCTGAATGCCCCCAGCCCTCTACCCACGGCTTCAGACACATATACAGACTTTTCTTCAGCTTGGAACGAAGGTATTCGGATTCAATCCGATGTAAATAAACACCGGTTACTTGCAACCGGTGGGGAAAGACGTCATGTACATGATTCCCGCAATCGCCTACGCACTCGCACCCATGGAACCCCTTCTCTCCACGTGTCGCTCGATCGCCCGAGCCCACGTGCCGCGCCCTGGAGGCGCTTGATGGGGACATTAGGGCAAGAGCACTGACATTTTTTATTTGCATTTGTGTCCTTTAGTTTATTTTTATATCCCTGAGAAAGTATGTTTATAATTATAAGGTATTATAAGCCAATGTGTCATTCCCTAGGATTGTTTGGATTTTTATGTAAAAGTCTAGTAGGACCACCAAGGGGCCCCCATCTCTTTCCCCATTGGTCCACCTAAGCCTTAGGGTCCCATGTGGGGCTGGTCAAAGGTCCAAGGTGGGCTTCTAGATGCTTGACCACTCAAGAGGACAAGGTGAAAGAAAATTCAAAATTGGACCAAGCAAAGTCTAAGATGCTTCCCCTTTATAATATAGTTTATCCCATGTTGTATTTTTTATTTAATTTGGTCATTTGACCACATGGGGAAGAAAATTCCCTCTCTCTCACGAAATTCCAATTCCCCCACCCCTTGCCATTCCATATATAAGCCTATGTATAGTGTCATTAGAGATATTAATGAAGAATTAAGCATTTTTACCAAGAGCAAGCCCAAGGGCACCCCTTGTGTCTCTCCTCTCCCCCTTGCAGCAGTGATTGCTGTCCATTCTAGGGTATGAAGCCCTCATCTTGGTATTACTCCAAGATCTCCAACCTCTGCTGGATGCGACTTTCGGCCGCCGCCTTCCGTTCGTGCCGCCATCGCGCCGCCACCGCCATCGCCGAAGTTCTGTCCAAATCAGGATAGAACCTCATCTCTAAAGTTTTATCTTTTTTATTCTTGTCTGTTCAAGCCCTAATTTTGAGGGTTTGTTTTCCCTGTCTCCCCTAATCTCCATTTCAAATTTCGTGCCATTTGGCCTTAGTTTGATATTTTTCTCATATTTTTGTTCTTCCCCTCAATAATCTCCCATTTTATAGATCTGTAGGACAATGTTACATATTTATATTTTTCCCACCCCCTTACTAATTTTTATAAATTCCACAAAAAATTCTAAGTGTTCCTTACGTTCTCCCCTACCTCCCATAATTTTGTTAGTCCCTAGAAAAATCATTTACTCCTCGGTCAAAGGTTAGTTTAAGGCAGATCCCCTTCTGTCCTGAGTGTCTATCAACAGATCCATAGAAAAAACTCAGTCTTGCAGAGCCTCCCATTTCACATCCCTTCGTTGGATGTACTCACAAAAATTATATGTGGTAGATCTGGGAGTTCTCTTTCGAACGCCACCAATCTTGCCTTGATCTGATTCTGGATCTGAGAGAATTAATTCTTGCCGCCGAGGCGCGCAATTCTATTCCTTATGTAGATCAGAAAAATCAGTCCGTGGATAATTCGTGCAAAAATATCAAAAGTCAACTTCTGGAACCGCCACTTCAGGGAGTCGACCAGGGACGTCCTGCCCACGTTCCAGCCAAGCGATGTCTCCAGAATATCTCAGGAAGGTGACGTTATTTTGAAGGCCAAGGCTTACTGTCCAGCGAGTCAGAACCGAGTCGGCGCAGTACCGAGTCAGACCAGCAGGCCGAGTTCGCTGTGAACGCACCTCTAGATTGCTACCCATCAACCCAGGAATGGTCCTCCCGGGCCCACTTGTATCCGCATGGAGTGGGCAATAAAATTAACTATTGTAACTAAGTTTTTACCATTGTACCGGGAGTTACCGTAATTGGCCGGGGTCATCTTCCCCACGCCCGGAGCGTGGAGGTAAACTCACCCCCACTCTTTATCGCATTTTGCTTAGTTCGTATTCATTCGTATATGTCGCTGCGAGTGTAGGTTCCTAGCTTGATATCTATTTTTTATCACTGTTGCGAGAGAGTGAGTGTGATCCGTCCCGTGACTCAATCTGAGTTAACGCGGAAAAAGCCGATACCCGAGACTCACTACCGGTTTCTCAACCGCGCCCGGTCCCACGTCTTCCCTCGCTTAGGGGCGATCGCGAGCTAGATTCCCAGGTCGCGTGTCCGTCCCGCATCAATTTGGTATCAGACCGCCAGTTGAGTTTAGGGTAGTCTTTGTGTCTAAGTCCGCAAAAAGAAAAAAAAAGAGTCTAAGTCTAAGTATGTCTAAGTGTCTCATTTGCATACCATTGTTTGGTATATCAAAAGGTGTCACTCAACTGTTAGGTTACGCCTATCGGATAGGTGATTCACTCGAATGAGAGGATCTTCGGATCCCCGGACTCTGTCAGGTACCGAATCTTGGTCGTGTCTAAGTGTGTAGTCGAGTCTCATGCCAACTTTGCATTAGTGTTTAGGGTCGTATCTAGTGTCTTGTCGCCACGTGTCGGCATGCCCACCCAATAGCTTCCCCGTGTCCCATGGATCCCAAGGGCCCACATCATATGAATGGTGGCGACACACCCGAGGATGGGGAATCCAACCCCACCACATCCGTAGGCCTGAAGCCTCGGACTTTTATGGATCCAAGGTCCCGAGCGACTACCTCCAATGGGAAGCCGCTATGGACAACTACTTTGCATGTTATACTATGTCCGAGGCCAGACAATTCTCTTTTGCAAAGGAGAGGCTTCTTCACGAGGCCGCCGAAAAGTGGGATTACATTGAACGCTTGAGAGAAGTTAGGAGGCAGTGGCCCATCGAGTCGTGGCATGAAATGAAGAAGGAGCTTAGGAAGGTTTACCTACCCGGCCCGGTCACCTCCAACCGACCCTACCCAATCACTTCAAATCAAGTGGGTCCTAGTCAGAGGTAAAGAGCCCCACACGTAGATGAGCCTAGACCCAAGCCTAGGCCGGTTGATTACGGGCGAGTCCACCTCGATACCCCTACTCCCACCCGCACCGTTGCCGAACTTGTGCAAATGATTTCGGATCGGGTGGATAGGAGATGTGCCTATTTTGAGTCGCTGGCCCCCCCTTGCCCACCTTCGAGGCCGGAGGTAGCCATGCCCGAGCCTAGGGAGGCCATAGCCGGTAGCCCCAACCCGGCCCCACCTACGGGGTCCCAAGGACCACTTTTCCTCCGGGAGGACATACCTTCCTCACCTATGAAAGCTCCTTTGCCGCCACCCTCCCATCTTTATTTGGAGCCACCTCAGCCCGAGCCACATGTGTTTCTAACAGTAACGCTTGTCATAGCCGAGCCGCTTCTTAGCTGGCTCAAGGATGGCTTGGTCCCTACCCCCACCTCCCTTCCCATCCATGGACCCCACAATACCTCTAGTGCCAATCAACTCATTTCATACAACATTCCTGATGGGGACATCAGAGCAAGCACATTAACATTTTATTTTGTATTTGTGTCCTTTAGTTTATTTTTATATCCTTAGGAAAGTATGATTGCAATTGTAAGGCTATATAAGCCAAAATGTGAGTCTTTAAGTTTTCGTGGGTTTTTGTGTAAAAGTCTAGTAGGACCAGCAAGGGGCCCCTATATCCTTCCCTATTGGTCCACCTAAGCCTTAGGGTCCAATGTGGGGCTGGTCAAAGGTCCAAGGTGGACGTCTAGATGCTTGCCCATTCAAGGGGACAAGGTGGAAGAAAATTCAAACTTGGACCAAGCAAAGTCCAAGATGCTTCCCCCTTATAATATAGTTTATCCCATGTTGTATTTTTTATTTAATTTGGTCATTTTACCACATGGGGAAGAAAATCTCCTCTCTCCCACGAAATTCCCATCCCCCACCCCTTGTCATTCTCTATATAAGCCTATGTATAGTGTCATTAGAGATATTAATGAAGAATTAAGCATTTTTGCCAAGAGCAAGTCCAAGGGCACCCCTTGTGTCTCTCCTCTCCCCGTTGCAGCAGTGATTGCTGCCCATTCTAGGGTGTGAAGCTCTCATCTTGGTGTGACTCTAAGATCTCCAACCTCTGCTGGATGCGACTTCCGGCCACCGCCGCCTCCATCGCACCGCCAGCGCGCCGTCGTCATCAACATCGGAGTTCTGTCTACATCAGGATAGATCCTCAAAGCTTGAATTTTAGCTCTCTATCAGGAGCTCAGATCGAGTCCAAACTTGGAGGGTGAGTCATCCACGTCCACCCCAGCTTTCACGAAAAAAAATTCCATCATTTACCTTTCATTTGCTATTTTTCCATTTTTGTGTATTTCCACCTTCCAGTTCTGTCTTCTGTTCGGATCCTATCACAGCAACCCTGAGTTTCCCCTCTTCGACCCACTTTTTCTTATTTGTTTGAATCCCCAAATTTATTGGGCATTCTATCCACCACCCCCATCATCCACGAATTTTCTTGTAATTTCTAAAGTCTGTTTTGTATTTTTAAAAAATTACTGTCTTTTCCCAAATCTGTTCTATCCTGTGCAGTCCAGATCCGACCCCCAGTCAGTATACAATCCACAAAAAATCGAAACCTCCATCAAAAGTCAATTAAAAAATATCCCCGTCTTCCTTGTTTCTACCTCTACAACTTTCGTGAAGAGACCAAGTTTCAGATCTGAGGTTTGAAGCACGGTCAATGCCAACTCTCAGGAAAACTTAGTTATGTCCTGAGATTTCAGGTCTTGTTCAATAGTAACTTGTAAAATCGAGTAAGGCCAGATCCGACAAATTCAAAATTATTTCTCTAGCCATATATCGAAGGATTTTGAAATAGCTTTCCAACGATACCTTTTGTGCGTCGATCCAACATCGGGAGTGATCGTAGCAGAAGATCTCGCCGGGTCGCGCGCTGTAAAATAGCAACTTCAGATCCGTTGGCAGCACGGTCAACAAGTGAGACCGGAGCCCACTTGCCTCCCATGAGGTGAACCAGCGTGCCGCCGTCCTAGAGAGCACGTCTCCAGGAGCCAACGTCATAGCGGTACCACTCCAGACCCACTCGGATCCACCGATGAGTACGTGGGCCCCACATTCGTGAATACGCGTGCCGCTGAAGCTACATCAAAACACTGCCCATCAACCCAAGTTCGGTCCTCCCGAGCCCCATTTGTAGCCCGTTACCTCCCTACGTGGAGTGGGCAGTAGAAACCATTTATGTAATTATTGTAATAATTGTTTACCGGGAATTACTGTCTTGGCCGGGATCGTCTTCCCCCCGCCCGGAGCGTGGAGGTAAACTCGCCCCCTCTCTCTTATCGCATTTTGCTCAATTCGTATATATTTGAATGCCGCTGCGAGTGTAGGTTCCTAGCTTGATATATTGTTATCACCGCTGCGAGAGTGAGTGAGTGTACCGTCCCGTGACTCGATCCGAGTTAACGCGGAAAGGCCGATACCCAAGACTCACGGCCGGTTTCTCAACCGCGCCCGGTCCCACGTCTTCCCTCGCTTAGGGACGATCGTGAGCTAGAGTCCCAGGTCGCGTGTCCGTCCCGCATCAATTCCGGTCTAGTCACCATGTGGATACACTGGGTGACCTTCTGAGCGGATTAGACCGACAATTGACATTTACGCACTTGTTGGCCCCAGGTTTCGATCGACCCACAGGTCGTAGCTTCACCCATCTGGCTTTGGGATCCATTACCTCCGTGTGCACCATGGGTTGTGTCACCACGGAGATTCTTCTACTCCTCCCGTTACCGGCCGAGCCCGACTTCATTCCTTTTATCCCGGGAGAGGAGCCATATCTTCTATACACTGTCCCATCTACCACGATGGATGGAGGTGACCATCACCTTCATAAATTTCAAACATGGGACTATGTAATGGAGGAGCCGAGGGGTCACACATTCTTTGACCCATTCGACCCCTTCGCTAGTGGACCTCGTGACCCACCATTTCCCTTACACCTTGTTAAGGAAGTCCACTACCACACCCCTTCCCCACGGGCTAGTCCACCAACACCCAACCCGGGGATCATTCCATGGTCATCATATAGGAGTGTCAAAGAAGATGAATTCGGTTCCCACCTATCAAATCAACTAGGGAGCATGTGCATGCATGGTGCCTCTTAGGATGTTTAGGAGTTCCCCATTCTGCCAACCACCAGTTACATCTAGTGTATGCATGGCACACATTCGGGTGTCCTGGTCCGCCACCGCACATGTATGGGTCGTACTAACAATAGGTTTGTCTAGGGTCTTATGTGTCTGTGCATATATCAAGTCGGGTCGGTCCTTTGTACGCTCGCGTTGTCAGTCCCTTTCGAGTGTGATACTTGTTGGACTTTGGGATCGGCTCTACCTCTACATATCGGATCTAGTCACATAAAGGGACCTACCGGTGATTCCTAGTGAGCCTTCGAGCCACCTTCCTCATTTGAGAGTGACCCCACCCCAGAGTGTCCACCTCTAGTCTCTTCCCCAACAGTGTGTGCATATCGAATCTATACGGGATGAGCAGGTGTCGAATACTTGGAGTGGAGCGTACTCTCTGCATCCTGGTATGATGACGGATCCGCCGGCGTCACGAGTAGTCGCACCCCTTACTCGACGGGGTCGAGTTCTTCCCACCCGGAGAGAATTGATGGGGACATCAGGGCAAGAGCACTGACATTTTTCATTTGCATTTGTGTCCTTTAGTTTATTTTTATATCCCTGAGAAAGTATGTTTACAATTGTAAGGCTTTATAAGCCAATGTGTCATTCCCTAGGATTGTTTGGGTTTTTGTGTAAAAGTCTAGTAGGACCAGCAAGGGGCCCCCATCTCTTTCCCCATTGGTCCACCTAAGCCTTAGGGTCCCATGTGGGGCTGGTCAAAGGTCCAAGGTGGGCTTCTAGATGCTTGACCATTTAAGGGGACAAGGTGGAAGAAAATTCAAAATTGGACCAAGCAAAGTCCAATATGCTTTCCCCTTATAATATAGTTTATCCCATATTGCATTTTTTATTTAATTTGGTCATTTGACCACGTGGGGAAGAAAATCCCTCTCTCCCATGAAATTCCCATCCCCCCACCCCTTGCCATTCTCTATATAAGCCTATGTATAGTGTTATTAGAGATATTAATGAAGAATTAAGTATTTTTGCCAAGAGCAAGCCCAAGGACACCCCTTGTGTCTCTCCTCTTCCCCTTGCAGCAGTGATTGCTGCCCATTCTAGGGTGTGAAGCCCTCATCTTGGTGTGACTCCAAGATCTCTAACATCTGCTGGATGCGACTTCCGGCCGTCGCCTTCCGTTCGTGCCGCCATCGCGCCGCCTCCGCCATCGCCGAAGTTCTGTCCAAATCAGGACAGAACCTCATCTCCAAAATTTTATCTTTTTTTTATTAGTGTATATTCAAGCCCTAATTTTGAGGGTTTGTTCTCACTGTCTCTCCTAATCTCCAGTTCAAATTTCATGCGATTTGGTCTTAGTTTGATAATTTTCCCATATTTTTGTTCTTCCCCTCAATAATTTGCCATTTTACAGATCTGCAAGATAGTGTCACCTATTCGTATTTTTCCCACCCCCTTAACAATTTTTAGAAATTCCAAAAAAATTCCTAAGTGTTCCTCACGTTTCCCCTACCTCTCATAATTTTGTTAGTCCCTGAAAAAATCATTTACCCCTCGGTCAAAGGTTAGTTTCAGGCAGATCCCCTTCTATCCTGAGTGTCTATCAACAGATCCATAGAAAAACTCAGTCTTGCAGAGCCTCCCATTTCACATCTCTTCGTTGGATCGACACACAAAACTTATATGTGGTAGATCTGGGAGTCCTCTTTCCAATGCCACCAGTATTGCCTCGATCTGATTCTGGATCTGAGAGAATTAATTCTTTCCGCCGAGGCACGCAATTCTGTTCCCTGTGTAGATCAGAAAAATCAGTCCGTGGATAATTCATGCAAAAATATCAAAAGTCAACTTCTAGAACCGCCACTTCAGGGAGTCGACAAGGGACGTCCTGCCCACGTTCCAGCCAAGCGGCGCCTCCAGAAGATCTCAGGAAGGTGATGTTCCTTTGCAGGCCAAGGCTTGCTATCCAGCGAGTCAGAACTGAGTCGGCACAGTACCGAGTCGGCGCAGTACCGAGTCGGACCAGCAGGCCGAGTTCGCTCCGAACGCACCTCCAGATTGCTGCCCGTCAACCCAGGAACGGTCCTCCCGGGTTCACTTGTATCTCTTTACCTCCCTGTGTGGAGTGGGCAATAAAATTCACTGTTGTAACTAAGTTTTTACCATTGTACCGGGAGTTACCGTAACTGGCCGGGGTCGTCTTCCCCACGCCCGGAGCGTGGAGGTAAACTCGCCCCCACTCTTTATCGCATTTTGCTTAGTTCGTATTCATTCGTATATGCCGCTACGAGTGTAGGTTCCTAGCTTGATATCTATTTTTATCACTGCTGCGAGAGAGTGAGTGTGATCCGTCCCGTGACTCAATCCAAGTTAATGCGGAAAAGTCGATACCTGAGACTCATTGCCGGTTGATGCGTGGAAAACGCACGTCGTTAATACGCCCCGCTATCAAATTACAATATCCGGCCCACAAATTAAATAAACAGAATAGTTAAGTGATGAGACCGAGTCGAATCCACAGGGAGAAGTAGATTTAAAAGTTGAAAACCTTGCGTTTTTAAGATTTACAAATCAAGAGAATTGAATTTAAAACTGCCTTAGAAAGATTGGGATGCAATTTAGAAGGGTGGAATCGATAGAAGAACAAATAGACAATTATAATGAAACTAAGGTAAACTAGGAAAAGAAATAACTTTTAAACCAGACACAATTAGAAGAAGTGGAAGAAATGAAAGTTGTAGAGAATGAAAAGATGAAGAAGTTTGATGAATAACACAGAATCAGGGAACAAGAGGAAGACAGTGAAAAATGTGAAACACTCAAGAGCTATCAGTGCGTATGAACAGTAATATGGCAGAAATCAGAACAGTGATAAATTAATTATAACTCTCAAAATAAGAAGATTTAGTAGAAGTGGTAGAAGAAGAAATTTTAGATCTACAAGAGAAGAACAACGTTCATGAAAACTTAGAGTAAAAAGAAGATTGGAAAGGCTTCAAAACAGAAGAATAATAGAAGGTATCACCTCGGATGAACAGTAATCACGTAGAACAGCACTTAAGAAAATGGAAAATAACTTTTAATCTAGAAGGAATTGAGGGAAATGCTAGAAAGAGAAGTTAAAGAACACTTACAGATGGATAACTTTATAGAAGATAATAAATTGAAATAAGGATCACACAAGCTTGTAAATTGACTATGAAGAGTCAAAAATGGCTAAGAGTACAATGAAAGTATTAAATACAAACTAACAACAAACTTCAAAATTTAAATACAAAGCTCTCAAAATCTTCTCCTACCAAAGCCACAAAGCAAGAACTTCAAGAACACTTATAAATCTTAGCAATCCCTAGCTTACAACTCTTGGCTCCTCTCTCTTTCCCTCTCTCCTGCGGCCACGTGCCCTTTGTGTGCCGCCGACGCGCGTCGGCGCACGCGGAAGCGCGTGCGCCGCTCGCCGTGTTAACGCGGTGTGCCCGCGTGTGCGCCGCCACTGTTCGTTGACCGCCCGCCGCGTGGCCCTTGGCGCGTTGCGCCCGCCTGCCGACCTCCTCTGCTGACTGCCGCGTGGGCGGTTGACTGGGCCCCCCCTCTCTCGTCGCCCGTGCCCGCCGCGAAGGCGGGCCGAAGGGTGGGCGCGGCTCCTTTGAACAATCCAAGGATATATATATATATATATATATATATATATATATATTATATATTACATATAATACTATATATTATGTATATATCTCATAAAAAATCCAAAAAAATTGTCAAATAATTTTAATTTTTTTCTATTTTTTTCTTTTCTTTTTGAACAACTCCCTGGGCTTTTGGCCCATTTCAACATATAATTTTTTTCTTTTTTTCTTTATCTTTGTTTCTTGTAGCTTCCCTCGTACCGAGTGCCTACATAAATAAGTAAAAATAATTATTAAAATTATTTAATTTTAAAAAATTAATTATTTGACTCTAAATTAACAATGAGTGTGATACGTGTATATTAATTATTATTTAAGCTCAGAAAAATGTGTATAATCATGAATTAATATGTAAAAATACACACTTATCACACCCCCCAACTTACTCATTGCTAGTCCCTTAGGAATGCAAATAATCTCAAAATGTAAGGACTAACAAGAGTTTACAAAGTTCATGCCTCATTTCCAGATCATCGTTCATAGAATCTACTAGAGATTAGGAATCTGGAATCATTATCTCATACTAGCCTTATGTAGGAAATTCAGGTACATGATCAAGAATTCTAATCAAAATTCAGTAGCACTTGTGCATGTGTAATACTAAATTCACAATAGAGACAATTACGTCCTCTAGTTGCTATTCCGAACAAATACCTTTCAATTCTGCACTTCTTAATTAGAGCGTTCAGCATAATAGCTTTGTTTGTATGCCTTTTTGCTATGTCCCTTTTGGGATCTCTTTTCCTTTTTTTCTTTTTTTTTCTTTCTACTTTTTTTTCTATACACACATGATGCTGCACTACCCTTCACTGGTTTACGCGAACCTCAACACGTCTTAGGTGAAGTAGGCCCGGTTACACAGATCAAAGTTCCCTTTTCCTTTTGACGCGAACCTCAACACGTCTTAAGTGAAGTAGGCCCGATTACTCAGAATTGGAGCATTTTTCATGGTATTTTTTTTTCAAAATTTTTTTCAATAGATAACATGGCAGAAAGCTTATAAAAGATCTCTTCCTCAAAAAGCGCAGAATATCAGGTAATATACCCAAAATAGCAGAAGGCTTGTCCTGCTTGTTTCATTAGCGTGCAAAGTGATTTTCATTTTTCTAAAGTGCACATGAACTTTAAAAAGATTCTTATATCAGTTTTCTATGGCTAAATTAAATAATCTTCCATCATCCTTATCGAGTCATTTCTATTCCAGAATTACTTTCAATGGAAGCATGAATCATGAAACTCAAAATGGGTTGAAAAAAAATGAGGTTTTTCAAAAAAATGAAGTAATCCCCCCTCTCTCGTCGCCCGTGCCTGCCGCGAAGGCGGGGCGAAGGGGCGGCGCGGCTCCTTTGAATATATATAGTATAGTTACATATATATATATATATATATTACATATAATACTATATATTATGTATATATCTCAGAGAAAATCCAAAAAAAATGTCAAATAATTTATTTTTTTTATATTTTTTTCTTTTCTTTTTGAACAACTCCCTGGGCTTTTGGCCCAGTTCAACATATAATTTTATTTTCTTTTATTTTCTTTATCTTTATTTCTTGTAGCTTCCCTCGTACCGAGTGCCTACATAAATAAGTAAAAATCATTATTAAAATTACTTATTTGACTCTAAATTAACAATGAGTGTGATACGTGTATATTTATTATTATTTAAGCTCAGAAAAATGTGTATAATCATGAATTAATATGTAAAAATACACACTTATCACCGGTTTCTCAACCACGCCCGGTCCTGTGGATGCATAAAATTGTACGTCCATATGTCCCGCCAAGCCCCCGCACCAATGTCAAGGTCAGAAAGAGAAGACCCAAGGAGACTGGCCATCCAGGGCTCCGGGAAAATACTACCGTCCGGTAAATCCCTACATTCGCACGGGCGCATTAAAAGACCGAGAAAGCACAGGATGCCCTCCTGAATTTATACACCACTATGGGCCCACCCTCGGGTCCCTAACGGTGAAGAATGTCCCAAAGAAGCACGCGGTCATGAGTCACTAAAAAGGGGGGGTCAACGCCTTTAAGGCACACCCTTTGTACCATCGCCAACGGCACGCTTGGTGTTTCCCTTCCAATGGCGCGCTCCAAACGGCCCTCAACGGCACACCCAGGAGCCTTCAGCGGCACACCCTCAGGAGTCTTCAGCGGCACACTCCCCCAATGTGCCCCCTCCATGGCACACTTCAATGCTTCTTCCAACGGCACAGCAGTTGTGCCCTTCCAACGGCACAGTCATCACGTGCCCCAGCGGCACGCCTAATCGTTGCCCTCCCAGCGGCACGCTTCAGGCGAGCCCTCCAGTGGCACAGGCATTATGCCCTTCAACGGCACAGCCTTCACGCCCCTCCAGCGGCACAACGGCCCGGCCCCCCAGCGGCATAGCGGGGAATTCCCCTGAACGGCACGAACCCGCATAAGACATAACGGTCACTAGAGGGGCCCCTTGGCGCGCAGCGTAGGCACCTCGATGCCAGCTAACCCCCCTGGGTGTCGGCTCCTGGTTGGACGAAGGGAACTTCCACCTGACGGAGACAAGATCCGGGTCAACCTCGGATGGCAGTGCCATCATGAGGTCCCCCGTCAACGGCCCACGTATAAAAGGCCTTCAAAGAGAAAGAAAAAGAGGTGGAGATGAAAGGCAGGCAAGGAAGCGTTCCCGTTCAAAGAGAGCACCAAAACAGAAGAAGAAGAAGAGAAGAAGAAGGTAGAAGAGAGCCTGAAAAAAGGAGGGATTGTGCTGTGTAGGGGAGGGGGAGGAATGGCGATAAAGGGAACGACCACCCTTCCTCATCCTAACCCTCTCCCCAAGTTTCTTTCTTTCTTTCCCCTATTTTCCTCTCCCGTTTGTTTGGATGTAATGCATCACGTTTGGCCTTTGGGTCATGATCTTTGTCATTTTGAGTTCATCATGAATGAAACATCTTCTGGCTTTGCCTTCTTTTGTTGCATTTTTGCTCTCTCCTTATCGTTGATCTGTGGGTTTTGTCCTTGGCTTGACGGGGCAGAGCTGGGCTCTTCCCCCTCCCGGGGCTTCCTTAGTACAACAACCCTTGAGTTTTGCTAAACGGGTCCGTGGGAGCTCACCATCCTTCCTGACACACAGGACCCCCCCTCTCAATGCCTAGAACATCTCCCTTTGCTCCTTCCCCGAAACCAGTGGTACGCACACGCCCATCTAAGCCCCTCAGTCATCACACCGTTCAAGCCCTTCAACGGCACATCTATTTTCGTTCGCCCAGCGGTACACCTCCTTGAGTCTGCCCAGTGGCACGCTCTTCCCTAGGTTTGCTCAGTGGTACACTCTTCCCGTTCTTCTGCTTAGCGGTACACTTCCCTTGGCTGCCTCAGCGGCACACCTCCTCTACTGGCCGGCTCAGCGGCACAACCTCAGACCGCCAGCCCGGCACACCTTGATCATCACTTCTCCGGTGCATTCACAGCTCGTATCAGTCTAAGGGTTTCTCGTTCGGTGTTTTCTCCGAGTTTTTTGAAGTTTCCCCAAAGGTGACTGCCTAGGCACACACCTCAGTTGTTGGTTCATGTCACTCCCTGTGGGCATGTTCCTTGTTATTCCCTTACCACCCGGGTTAAGGGGAGATGCTGCCGAATTTTAGTCAAAAATAACGATAAGTTAAAAGACAAAAGGAAGCAAGAAAAATGAATGGGACTAAGCAACAATAAAACATTCTAATCAACTAAAGGAATTATGTAAAGCTCCAAGAATTGGCTGAATAAGACTCAAAAGGACTGCACTACTGAACGTGAATTGAGACTTAATTACATGACAAAAAAAGTGAAAGTTGATCCTCTGAGGTTCTCCATCAAGCCTGCATGAGCAAGGGCTCCCTCTCTTGAACTTTGTTCCACCCATATGAACTCCACCCTATTTTCCTTAACCCTTTACTCTCAGTTCAACCCTTCCAGTAACTGCCCACACCCTTCGACCCTCCAGCGGCACACTCTTAGCTCTCCAGCGACACACTTACCAATTCCTCAGCGGCACACTCTCAGCTCTCCAGCGACACAGTTACTAATTCCCCAGCGGCACACTCTCAGCTCTCCAACGACACACTTACTAATTCCCCAGCAGCACACTCTCAGCTCTCTAGCGACGCACTTCCTAATTCCCCAGCGATATACTTACTAATTCCCCAGCGACACACTTCCTAATTCTCCAGCGACACACTCCTAATTCCACCTCCAGCGGTACACTCCATCATTTCTACAATATATATATATATATATATATATATATATATATATATATAAAATAAAAAATAATATAATAAAAGGAACAATAAATAATAATAACAGTGATAAAACAGGGGGGATAGTTCCAATCAAAATAATGAGCGAAGAGAAGATAACAAAATGGAGTAATGCTAATAAATGAGCGATAATGATAAATGTCACTCGAGGCAACTCACGAACATAACGGTATGGCCCTCGTCTCTCCTTCTTGGATTCTGAACCCGAGAATATTAATGATGCCCTTGTAAGCCGAGCGTCATCCTCGGGAATCATCTCTCTCGTCATGGTGACTGCCCGGCCTTACCTCGAGCCAATATCTCATCAGGGTCCCCTCCCTCACCGGGATCTGACATTCCCCCCTGTATTGAAATTGACGTCCCTTGGCAGACATTTGCATGGATTCATCCCCCGTTACCATCTTGTTTTCCGTATGGACTTCTGTCCAAACATGGAATGGTCCATCGGTGATCGACATAATCTGAGTGTTCATACCCTCACCATGGGCTTACTGCATAGCCCGACTACCATTTCCTTCATGCATTAATTAGTATTTCCTTCGGTCGTGGATCCCTTATTTCCGGTAATTAATCAAGGATATTCCCCTCTCTGAGGGGATGTAAATGACGTTGTGACCTTTATGGTACAACGGGTCTCAGTCCCGACCCGAACCACACAATCGCGTGACTGAGTCAGATCGAGCGCACCAGGGGTTTCTATGAAGCCCAAACAAATCGTCACTTCGTGACTAGCATGTCCACGCACTTAATAAACCAATAGACGAACTCAATAAACAAATAAATAATGATTAAAAAAAATAAAAAGTGCATCCACAAGTCTGGCACGCCCGGTGGGACCAGCTCTCCCTTCATCTCTTTGCCGGAATTAAGGGCTCCACGGCCTCCTTCTTGTAATAATAATTCCTCAATTTGTAAATGCAGGTTGCATTCCGGACGTCAGGATGGCCCTTGCTTTCGGCCAGTAGCCCGTTGAAAGACACGTTCGAAATAGCTACTTGGCCGTCCCTCTCACCTTCGGGAGCTTCCCTCCCTCAGTTGGCTTCCCCAACTTTTTGGGAGTGGCCTTCATGAACCTGCTGGACGTTGAGGCATCTGACGGGATTGAAAGAAACGCCCCCATCTAGGGGGCCACCAAAGCTGCTGTCGGCCGACCAGTGGCCGAATCTCCCAAGACCATCCCCGCAAGGACGTTGAGCTGCAACGTGCACCATGTGCACCAAACTGCCGGCCCGTCCTGACAGGGCTCGGCCTCTCACCAGAGGAGGCTCCGGAGGAGCCACACCACCGCATCACCCCGAGGCTGGTTCTCCAGCATCGGCAAGTCTGCTGTTATCAGGACCGTCCGAGTGCACCTCACCGGACCACGCTCCGAGATGATCCCGGAGCGCGTTGTCCCCGCCATGCCAGTGCGTAACTCTTTCCAACCACTGGAGAAGATGAAGGGCAGGATGACGCCCGCAGCTCCGGCCACAGCACCATGACACCAACCGGCCTCTAGGCCGACCAAGGGCAAGCAGGCATGGGTTCCCAAGGCAACCCGGGTTATTTCACCAACCCAAGCAGGTCCCAGTACCTTTCACCCGGCAAGGGCTCAACAAGCAGACTGGGTCAAGACATCGGCCCCCATCTACCAGTCGGCTCCGGCCACACTGGCCCCATCGGAGAACACCCTCCGTCGACACCACCGACGTCACTATCAGGCTGCCTGTGTGGAGCCTGCAACCCACATGCCCGTTGCTGTCAACAGGGCAACATCACCGGCTTCTCCTCCTGATCAAGACTGGGAAGGAGTGGAGCAAGCCATGAGAAACTACTTGCGGGGCCCGGGGAGCACTCCCCTGGGTCACCAGAGACTGCTGGGGGTAGTAGCCTCCGCATTTGAAGAAGAAGAAGCCCGACCCGTGCCTAGTGCCGAGTCAAGGAATTGCTCTGAGGAGCGTTACCAGTCCCCACTGAGGGAGGAAGTGAGGCCACGAGGGTCTGTCTTTGACAGACTGGTCTTCCCGGGCAGGACATCGAGAAGAGCGGCAAGAAGAGGCAGAGACCTAAGAGTCTATACTTGTAACATGGCAGGAGTCTTTGGTCGGTACGGGGCCTTACCGACCGAGCCTGAAGAAATAGCCAAACTTGTAGCAAGGCCAGGACCTCTCACCAGAAGAGGAAAGGCAGCAACTGAAAAGGCACAAGCTCACATCGGAGAAACTGACTATGGGGAACCGTCAATGGCCCTGGCTGTCAATGTCATTACTGAAGGCAGTACGGGAGTACCATCCACGTCTTCTGAGGAGACGCCAGCTGAAGAAAGAGGGGGCACCCCTAGCCTCTCCATGAGTGACCCTACTGTGTTACTTATGATGTAGCAATATCAGAGGGAGATCGAGTTGCTAAGGAAGCAGTTGACCGACGGAGCTGCTCAGCCCTCAACATCCGGGCAAATTGAAGCATTACCAGAAACCCCAGGAGGCAACAGCCAGGCCTCGGAAGCTTCCCCACAGGCGACGGTGTCTCCCCCGATGCCTGCCTACACCTGGGGCACACCTCTGCATCAGCCACAACATACAACTCTGGCCCTGCCACAGAACCTGCCATTCCAGGGATCCACCATTGCACCTCAGGCGACAGTGTTAACAACGCTGCTGGTGCAACCGGCTCATTTCTACTCGAACCCGGTTGACCCGGCGACGGTGAACAGACTGATGCTTGAGCAGATGATAGACATGAAGCTAGCGGAAAGGAGCGATGGTGATCACACGCCCTTCGATGTGTATCGGGTACCTTATCCAGCACACTACGCTGCCAGGAGGCTCCCGGCCGGCATCACCAAGCCGCCGAAATTTGAGAAGTTTAATGGGCAAGGGTCTCCCAGGGAGCACATTGCCTACTATGTGAATGTTATGGGGGACCTAGCTGCAGACGAAGCTTACCTCCTCAAATTCTTCGGTTCGACACTTACCAGGCTTGCTTTTGAGTGGTACTCAAGCTTGTCCGCTGGGTCCATTGCAGACTGGCCCGACATGCAGAAGAAATTTAAAGAAAGGTTCTACATAGCTGAACAAGAGGTAATCGTGGCAGAACTCTACGCCACGAGACAAAGAAATGATGAGTCGGCTCTCGACTACATAAAGAGGTGGAGGAATCTCAGCATGAGATGCAGACGTCCCCCGCATAAGGAGGACGTAGTGCAAATTTGTAAACAAAACCTAAAAAAGGATATCCTTGAAAGGATGATTGGCGCCGAGGTGCGACCATTTGACCGTCTAAACAACATAGTAGCGGAGATCGAAGCATTCCTTGCTCGATACTCTTCTGCTCCAACTGCATCGAGCCAGAGGGCCAGGCAGGTCGAGAAGAGGCCGATACCGCCGGAAGTCCACACACTGGACTTCGAAGCTTTTGAGAAACAGAATGAGAAAGCCAAGGAGACGGCCAATCCTCCCCCAGCCAGGTCTACTGAACGGCGGGAAGGTCCTTCCCTGCGGGAGAAGATGAGGAATAAGTTGTACTCTTTTCCTCGAGATAAGTCCTGGATCCTATTTTAATGGGCCACCAGATACAATAAAATCACGTTGTCGGAACCGAAGAGGCCTGGTGATATAAAGAAAAGGGATGATCCTCGTTTCTGCCCATACCACCAGATGCTGGGGCACACTATCGAGGAGTGCTATATCTTCAAGGATGTCATTGAGTCTTTGATGAAGAAGGGAGAACTGGACATGGGGGAGCACAAGATAGATCCTCCGCAGTCATAAGAGATGTCGAGCCTCGGTACCAGTGTTAACATGGTATCTTTATACCAGCAGCTGCCTGAAGAATGGGCGGAGGCCAGCACAAAGGCCACTTATGAAGCCTTCGTCATGGCGCCAGCTCAAGACCAAGGAGGCTGGCAGGCTGCGCCGACAAGGAATAGAAGAAGAAGGCAAGCTCCCCGGCCCACACCGAAGGTTCACATAAGGGGTGTCACATCCCGACCAGCACCACCACCAGTGACGCCTGCTTGGCATGACACAACCCCCCGGCTAGTCATGAGGCGCCCCACTCACAACAAGAAAAAGCACATCCCGATACGGGTGCACAAAGAGACCAGTTCTGCAGTGGAAAGACTCCAGGTCATTATTGATGGGCTTGAAGATTATGAACAGCCCAAGATCCAACCTGTGGAGTTGAAGGAGTATGTCCCTTGAAGGGAGTTCGAGTCACTTGAACTAGCTCCAGAGGCAGAGGCCAAGGCGAAGGAAGAACCTCTCTTGTGGGGTGAGCCTCCCCAAGGGTAGTTGCCAGCCACTGAAGAGAAGAAGAAGAAGAAGAGAAGGCTCAGAAATAAGAAGAATGAGGTTGTCCTTTCTTGCAACACCCTCTTAGCATTATTTGACACCGCCCTCTCCCTGGGAGAAGAAGAGCAAGAGACGCCCGCCGAGCCATCAAAAGTAAATCAGGCCAAAGCATCCACCTCCCAACATGCCACCAGGTCGGGAAGGAAGTGGGGACGCCCTCCTCAGGCCACCCATAACATCCTGCTCAGGGGAGAACAACCATATCATATCTCTGAACCTAGGGTCCAAGGCATGGAGATTCTCCTCCCTCGGGTCTCTACCCCGGAGAGCCGGTCGGCCAGAGTACCCCTTCATTTATTGAGTTTCTCACGACTCAGAGGGGAAGGCAGTCATGCCCCTGCGAGTCTCGACAGATCAAAGAAGCAAGTAGCCTCTCGGCCCCGCTGGTAGTGATTCCTTCTCGGTCAAGGGAAGAACCTGATAACATCCCGAACCTTGCCGAGTTCATGCAAGAGAAGGAAGTGACCCAATAGGCTCTGCAAGCTCAAGTGATACCTGACCCGGTGGAGGAAGCACCCGCTGAGCTGGCTCCTCAGGCCCAGACTAGGGGCAGGCGCAGTAGAGCCGAAGAGATGAAGTTGCTCGAGGTCCGAGCTAGCAATAGAATAGTCAAGCACCTGAAGACGATCCCAGCCAGGTTCACCGTCTGGGAGATTTTATCTCTAGATGAAGAGACACGGCAAGCCGTCATTGCGGCACTCCAGACGCCAGCATATGCGGAGGCTTGCCTTGCAGAGATGTCACCCGAAGTGGCCGTGGCCTTCACAGAAGAGGATATGCTTCTACCTACCTGCAGTCACAACAGGCCACTCTACATGAAGGGGCAGCTGAATGGGCATCCCATCAACAGGGTATTAATTGACCCTGGGGCAGTGGTGAACATACTCCCCTACTGGGTGTACTAGAAACATTACTTTGACGTACACTTGATCGAGGTCAAGAATGTCAAGATTGCTGGCTTCAACCAGAAGTGCGAGGTCCCCATGGGAGTTGCAGAGTTTAACCTCTCCCTCGGTGATTTCACAACCAAGGTCCAGTTTCATGTGATCAACTCCAACACTTCTTACAAGGCACTGCTTGGCCGGCCTTGGCTACACCAAAATAGGGTGGTGCCGTCCACTCTGCACCAATGCATTAAATACCCCGGCAACGGGAAGGAGGAGAGAATCTTTGCCGACCTCCACCCTTTTGAGGTGTTTGAATGTCACTTGTCGGATGCCACTCTGTATTTGGGAAAAGCCAAAGCAAGCCCCCCAAGTCACTCAGGACAAAGGGAAGAAGAAGGCAGAGCCCGACAACTGGTTCCCTCCACCACCGCCAGGCTATGTGGCCCCCCGTTAGGTGTCTTTTGTCTCTGAGGCAGAAGGAGTGTTCAAAGCCACTCCCCTTTCCATCTACCCTGCACCAGGGACGCCATACCTTGAAGACTTGTTGGAGGACATCAAGGTCCCGCCTGGGATCATCAAGCCTCTCGTAAAAATTGATTGCCAATTGGTTGAACCATTGAGGACCTTTGAAGTGCCTAACCCCGGAGGACGGTCTACTATCTTCTATGTGGCAAATGAGCACCCGGTCAGAGGGGACAATGATTGTAAACTCTCCGACGAACTGCATGACCCACTCGTCCCGATCACGGGACTGCCTGACATAACTGGCCGTGTAGCTAGAATGACCAGAAAATAAGGGATCCCCTTTTGCTAGCTCTCCAGTCGGAAAGACATGTTCAGGAAGATGTGGAATCTACCAATCCTGGATCGGAGATTGCTGCAAATCACCCATCATCCAGGGCTGAGCTTTTCATTAGAAAACTCCTACGAAGCCGACGTGATATCAGTCTCGGCTCCGAATGGCAGTAGCCTCACAGGCACCGCAGGCCTACAAGAGGTTGAAGGCCGCCAGCACCTTAAGCCTTCGGCTAATGAAGAGCAGGATGAAGAGATGTTCCTATGGAATCCACCTCCTCGCAGGAACAAGGGGAAGGCCCCATCCTCCTCTGAGGGACCAACCCCGAGTAACTATAGCAACGGGGTGCCACTGCCCTCCCCTCACACGGATGCAAAAGATGAGGAAGCAAGTCAGACTCCGTGCCTCCCTCGGTGCGACTCTGCCCTATTTGCCCTATGCTATCAACAGTAGCGGGAAATTGAAATGCTCAAGGCTCGCTTGGCCAAAGTGACTGCACCCGTGTCCGACCTCCGCCAACAGAACGGTGGCATGTACCAGTCCTCGACCACCATCCCGAATGTGCCCGCGCACCTAAAAAGGGAGGATAGGGATGTAGCTGCTTCCCCTGTCAGACGATCGGCCCAGCGAAACCCTACATTGCAGGAGAGGATGCAGAGACCCTACTCCTTCCCGAGGAGCAAAACCCGAGGGATTTTTGAGTGGGCTTGCTGCTACGGGAAGGTCACCCTCCCAAGGTCCAAGAGGCCACAAGATGATCACAGAAGTGGTGACCCTTTGTTTTGCCCTTATCACCAAATACTGGGCCACTCCATCGAAGACTGCTATGTCTTCAACGATATTACTCAAGATCTGATTGAGACAGACGAGCTCAGAATGAGAGATTATATAATGGCCCCGCCCCGCCCCCACGTGACAGACAACCGTGAAAGAGGCATCCACATGGTGTCAGTTCAGCACCATGTTTTTGAAGATGTGGCAGGAGGTGGGCAGCCTCGGCCGCTGGCGGAGAACTAGCCCCCGGTGTGGCAATCAATCACTTCGGCCCCTGCTGGAGCCGTCTATGATAATTACCAAGAAGACCCCGGAGAAGTCCTTTGTTTCTTCGCACAGGAGGACCCCTCGAAGCCGCAGCCCACAAACTATGAGGAGGGGAATACCAACAAAGCCTCATTTCCCAACGAGGAGGAGCGGGGCGACACCTATGATGTCTTTGAAGCAGAAGATGGCGAAGATCAGGATTTCGTCGACTTATTGCCGGCACCACCAAAAATTGAAGATGGCGGCCAGGCCACAGTGTGAACGTGTCACATAGATATTTTTAAAGAGAAATATGAAATGAAAATGATTACGGATGAATAATTATGCTAAAATGAGTGGGTTATAAAGGAAAAGAGGATGAGCATGAGATGCACTATGGAGGGTGATCGCCAGAGGGGTTACCTCAAAAGGGGAGTGATGATCGCATGTACCTTGTATTGAGCGGGTGAGATTGGGAGTTCTTCCTTCCTCCTTCTACCGGCCGACCGATGAAGGGGGCTTATAGCTTGATTACCCTTTGCATAAACACACAAAAATAAAGATATGGATTAGCCAAGCGTATAGTATCAATGCTCTAAAAATATGAAATCAATCAATTTAAGCATGAACACACCTTGTGTGCTTTGATTTTAAAAACCCCTAAGAGGAGTAAAAGGGAGGGAGATGTGAATGCTATGCAGAGTTGAGAACAATATATGCAATATGGCGATAACTCTAGTAGAGAGCTAGAAGGAGTGCGTGATGATGCTGATATGATGATAACACAAAACAAACTAAAAGGGGAGGGAGTGTCCTTACTGCTATATGTGTAGCAGTAAAGGGGAGGCAACAAAAAGCCGTAGCGGCTACAGCAGGATGATGATCCACCGGACGAAGATGATGCCCGTGGGAAAAAGAACGCCTAGAAGAAGGTCCCCACGAAGCACACCTGCAAAAAAAAGGGAAGACTCTTCTCTCTGTTAACTCTCTCCTATTGTTGTTCTCTTCATTCACTGTCTCGCACGAGAAGACCACCATGGGGTATTTATAAGCCAAAAATCCTTGCATCAATAGGATTAAAATAGGGCAATGAATTTTCTAATAAGGAACCCTCTTCCCAATTGAACACAAGGTGTATAATGGGGAAATGATCACTACTAGAAAGAAGCAGACGGAAGGGAGACGGAAGTGAAAATGACGACCTAAATAAGGGCATTAATTGAAATGATGACATTCACATAGTCGTTAATCCTTGGATTTATTTATGAAAATGAAGGACTTTCCTTATTTAAAAATTAGAAATAGCGCCTGTTTGAATGGGCGTTAAATAATCAACGCCCCTCAAGAGGATGTCAATTCTTTGAGTTTTATTTTCTTTAGGATTCATAAAATCCAGGAAACAACGCATGTTTGAACAGTCGTCCATTTAAAGAATCACGGCCCTCTTCAGGTTGTCAGTTAAATGACACCCTTCCTCCATGCGTTAATTATAAAAAACTATGAATAATTAGAAAAACTTCATATTAAAACCAATATTGAAGTACACTTTGGGGCGTCACGTGGTGACATGAGATTTACTCAGCATAGCATCGATTTTGACGTGTCTACAACTGCCCCGCCTTGGCGTCTGCTTTGCAAGGGAGTGAGACGGAATGAAGCGAAAGTGCAACGAGCGGAATGAAGAGAGCGAACTGATAAGTAGATGTCAAGGTGTGATGTGACACGCCTCCGACACTAAGCGTTTAAAACTTTTCCAGGATTCTGAATAAAACAACCTCAGGCGATTATGAGAAAGCAATGATCAGCTGGACGAAGGAATTAATCTAATGAATGAAAAATGTGCGCGAGGGCACGGAAGGAAAGACACCATTGGAGAGCAGTTACCTGCCAATGTGGACGTGCTACAACCAAGGTGGTGATGTGACACCACCCTTGGACCTATTTTGCAAGCATACAAGTTGGGCAGCGGACTCACACTAGCGAGCTCACTCGCTTGGCGCACATTAGTGCCCGAAGGCAACTCGGCGATGATGGAGAGGGTCCGAGGCGGGACCTTGAGGCTCCAAAGGTTGTCTAGCTTGGGGAGAACCCCAAATGGGCCTAGGATGCCCAAATCATGGGCGGCTAGCACACCAAGGGTGTGGGATGTAATGGTTCACTCACAACTCGCCCGCGGTGGTCACTCATGGCACTAGCAATTTAGGGCCGAGCTCTCATTCACCGTCCGATGAAACAATGGCGATAATACTATGCTAGCAATGAATTAAAACCAGCCAAGAGAGGGAACGAGGCTCACCTAGCCGGCGTGAAGACGCCGACTCCGGCCGGAGACGGGGGCGAGCGGGGAGGCGTGGGTATGCACCCGCACGCCGCGTTGACGGAGATTCAAACCTGCGACCTGAATTAATACATGAACTACACCTCTCGCAGGAGGGGGATCTTAAGGTGGGGGTTAACTGAGATTACACCCAAAACTACCTCCACACAGGGAGGGGCCTTCAGCCGGCCAAGCGGGGAGGGGGTGAGACCGGCGAAAGATGAAATTGGACGCCGATGTTGATTCTACCCACTGTCTGCACTTCTGGACAGACAATCGCTTCTCTGGATGTTGCGGCCACTCCGGATTTTTGCTCTGCTGGTCAGGGTAGGGGCTTGAACAGGGCAGCAGGTCCTCTGTTCTAACAGCTGCAGGTTCCTAACAGCAGGAAGCAGAGGGTGCCATGAACGCTCCCGAGCTCGGAATCAGGTGCCGTCAGAGCCTTTGGAACTGTTGACGGGTCTACTTTCAAGCCGAACCAACGGGGATGCCAGATGAGGTCAGAGTAGTCCGGTGGCTTCTGAACACTGAAGGAGGGTCGGTGCAGATAGAGTGGAAGCAGAACTGCACGATCGGGGGAGAAAATTGATAACTTTCAGGTCCGGTCTCCAAATTGAACTCTGCTTCTTGGTGATGGTAGAGGACTCGAAGTAAAAGACTTTTTCTGTGGAACTCTTGATCAGATTCCCAATAGGTTCATCGCAGAAGAGCTTCCACTCCGGCTCTGGCCTCCTGCCAGGGAAGATTCGCGCAGTCGGGGGATAAAGGCTCTCCCGGGCAGCACCGTGCTCGGACGAAGATGAAACCACCGCCGTTGCAAAGAGGACAGGCAGATGCTTCCATTGGTACCTCTTGGGCCTTCAGATTCGCCGGGATGTGGTCGGGGTCACCTCTGCAAGCAGGTGATCTTCTGCAGGTCGCCAGCTGCTTGGAGGATCTCTCAATGGAGGTGGGAGAGGTGATGGAGAAGAGCAAGGGAGAATGGTGGAGATGAGAGAGAGGGGGGGCGACCCTAACCAAGGGGTGGGGTCTTGGGGGTGCCCTAGGGCTGTGGAGGGAAGGTGGATTTGAATTCAAATGGCCTAGGGAAGTGGTGGGTTGTATGGGGGAGAGGGAAGGGTGCTTGGGGAAGGGAAGAGGGTAGTTGGTGGTTGGAAGGGGAAAGCAAGGATTGGAGGATTCCACCTTGGGGTTGGGGGGGGGGAGTTAAATGAGTGTATGGGGAAGGGGGAGGGGTCTTAATGATAGGTGAATGGGGAGGAGAGAGAAAATTTTGAAATTTGAGGTGAGGGGAGAGAGAGAGGGGGGGACCCCTTAGAGAGAGAGAGAGAAAGAGAGAGATAATGAGAGAGAGATCTAGAGGGATGTGGAATTTTGGATTTCAATATTCATGCCAAAGTTCTTACATATGAGAGGAGTGGGGGCCTATTTATAGGCATTGGACTTTTCGTAGGACGAAAATGACCCTGACTAAATAACTATTGACCAAACACTCCAAGGGAGCGGCGCCCCTGGGCCTAGCCCATTAGTTGGGCCCAATAGCCTAACAAACCAACATAATGACACAAGACTTTGGTAGATAACCTACTAACCTAGGTACATGACTCAAATAAAGGGAAAATTACATGATGATGACTCAAATAAAATATAAAAATTACATGACTAGACTCATAAAATTATGACGAACACAATGGCGCACGCTAATGAGCAATCCGAGCCTCAAAAAAAAGTGGAGGGGTGAGGGATGCCCCCATCATACCCCCGGGGTGGGGAAAACTCGACCCCATCGAGTATGGGTCCACCGGGGAAGTAGTACACCAACATGCAGCTCCGGGCGAACCACAATCTCCAAACTCAACCTTCGCTCATAGCCGGAGAAGGGCGCTTCAGCTCGTCAAAGTGGCTCGGACACACCCTCATGCTGGCGATGGGATCTTGCTTGCCTAGTATTACCGCCGTGTGCTCACGTCGGGCTCTCAGGCTAATTTATGGTGACACTCCGAGGGTGTCTCTCGCAAGGATAGGTGTAAGCTCAAGGCACTCACTAGGATCCACCGCGGTGCCCTTAGAGGGTGTCGGATCCGCCACATGAGAAATGGGGTGAATCCCAAAACCCATCAGTAAGTCCAACCAGCAAGTCGGGTTGTCAAAATCATTCGGAACTTGGCAAGGTCCAAGTCCTCGTGCCCCCAAAATGGAGGTGACCCTAGGGTATAGCCACTCCAAAGTCATCATCGTCAAGTTACCAACTTAGAATTCCAAGTGGCGCCCATGAGTTTTTGCCCGCTTGTTGTGAATCTCACCCCTTGTTGCTTGATACTTGCTTGGATGTATATGCCATGCACTATGATGCGGTGTGAGTGGACAATGTATGGTATGCAAAGGTGGTCCAGGGCAACCACATATAGACTTATCATGCATTGATGTTATGAAGACTTTGAATGATTTGGGAGGACCGGGGCATCCATAGGTGTCCCTCTTATGAGTGAGTGTGATGAATGTTGGAGGACCCGGACACCCATGTAGGTTCCTAGAATAGATAAGACCAATGGTGAATTGGGGAGGACCGTTACACCCAAATAGGGACCACTCATGCTTCCTACTTGACATGTGGGTGATGTGAATGAATGGACCCGACTTTCTAATCATGCCAAGTGGTGTGTTGTGCCAAGACTTATGCACTCCTATCCTAGAGATGACTTCCATGTGCATGGGTGTGGGGTGGCCCTTGAGCTTCCACTCGTATGGATCAAAGGGATCTAAGAAGGTGGGCATTATGGCGAGGAGCTCTTCCTTGTTTCCTAGGCATATGTTGTTTATGGCGATGGTTCCCTTTGTGGGGCCCGAGTCTTGGAAGTGGTGGTTTTGGTCCAACATGGTTGGTTGGGGTAGAGAAAGGTGGGTTGTGGGAAAGGTGGGTGGGTCACATGGGTAACTAGGCTCCCATTGGAAGGGATCAAAGGGGTCATGGATTGGGCTTCCTAGAAGAAGGAACTCTATGTCCACAAGGTCCATACAAGGTGGGTCATCCTCCTCTAATGAAGTAATTTGGCCGAAGCTCTTGGGAGGTAGATCGACCATGAGGGGAGGGCTTAGCTTTCTACCCGAGATATGAAGCTCCAATTTGAGGAGAAGGTCGGGCTCATCGGGTGTGGGGAGGAATAATAGAAGGTCACTAGTGTAGCAACCAATGCTGCACATTGAGGTGATAGACCCAACACATATGTGTAGGAGGTTAAGGCTCCATGTTGTTTGGTCATGGGGGTCAACATGCCAGTCAACTCTAATTGCCATGCTAAGCCCTTGAGAAGGTCCCCTAGTGTATCCACTTGATAAGATGATTGGATGGTGGTGTGATAGGAGTTGAAGGGCACTATAGGGAGGTGTTGCTCCAAGGATGGGTAGGCCATGATCGGGTGAGCTGGGCCCTCTTTTAACCATCTAGCCAAGGACCCACTTATGATGAGTTCACTCCCTACTAGAGGAGAGGGCATAGAGTTAAGATCGTAATGCAAAGCTTTGTCCTCATCTTGGGCATGTGTTTCTTTCAAAGTGGGGGTTGGATCCGGGGTGTTCACCACTATGGGGTCGGGTGTTAGGATTATGGGTTCTTCTACCAATAAGGTGGGTAGGAACTTTGTGGGTGGGGTGATGATGATCGTGGCATGGTGCATCCGGGGTGGTGAACGAGGTCAGACTTGGAGTGGGGTTGGGAGTAGTGGTGGCCTAGGTTGGGGTAAGATTGGGGTTGGAAGAGGAAGGCGGGGTGGGTGTGGAGGCTTGGTTTGATCGGTTTTGGGAGGTGTGTCCTTTTTAGGGGGTGAAGGAATTGAAGGGTTCCTTGGGCTTTGGTGATCCGAATAGGAAGGGGACACATATCTAGCCCTAAGGTGTTCCTTCATGTTTTCCCAAGTGGTGATGGGATCTTCTCTTCAAATTATCCTTAAGCCTTCAATTTTCAACCAATGAGTTTGAGCCCTTTTGGTTAGTTGCATTTTGGCACATCGAACCTTCCTATCCTCGGACATGGGATTCCTCCCAAAGTAATGGTCCATTGATGCCTCCCAATCTAAATAGTCATTAAGATGAGTTCCATCAAAAGTTGGAGGTGGGGGACATGTCCTTCCATTGTCCGTACTTGGGGCGGACCCATTTTCTCCAAGTTGGTTGAGTCGACCCAATATGTTATCAAGCCGCTCATTGGCATGGGTCAAGGCCTTCATGAGGTAGTTGACATGGCCAGGGAGGTTATGTGTGTTAGTGGTAGGCATACCTTGGTGGTTTGGACTTATGGAGAGGGCCGATTGGTAAGGTCGGTATGAGGTGGCCATACTAGTGGACAAGAGTGATGCACTGGAAGACTCTAAATGCATATGTGTCCTAGGACCAACTTGATAGAGACAAGTTGTGAACTTGCTCTGATACCACTTGATGTGACACCACCCTTGGACCTATTTTGCAAGCATACAAGTTGGGCAGCGGACTCACAGTAGCGAGCTCACTCGCTTGGCGCACGTTAGTGCCTGAAGGCAACTCGGCGATGATGGAGAGGGTCCGAGGCGGGACCTTGAGGCTCCAAAGGTTGGCTAGCTTGGGGAGAACCCCAAATGGGCCTAGGATGCTCAAATCATGGGTGACCAGCACACCAAGGGTGTGGGATGTAATGGTTCACTCACAACTCGCCCGCGGTGGTCACTCACGGCACTAGAAATTTAGGGCCGAGCTCTCATTCACCGTCCGACGAAACAATGGCGATAATACTATGCTAGCAATGAATTGAAACCAGCCAAGAGAGGGACCGAGGCTCACCTAGCCGGCGTGAAGATGCCGACTCCGGCCGGAGACGGCGGTGAGCGGGGAGGCGTGGGTATGCACCCGCACGCCGCGTCGACGGAGCTTCAAACCTGCGACCTGAATTAATACATGAAATACACCTCTCGCAGGAGGGGGATCTTAGGGTGGGGGGTTAACTGAGATTACACCCAAAACTACCTCCACACAGGGAGGGGCCTTCAGCCGGCCAAGCGGGGAGGGGGTGAGACCGACGAAAGATGAAATTGGACGCCGATGTTGATTCTGCGCTTCTGAACAGACAATCACTTCTCTGGATGCTGCGGCCACTCCAGATTTTTGCTCTGCTGGTCGGGGTAGGGGCTTGAACAGGGCAGCAGGTCCTCTGTTCTGACAGCTGCAGGTTCCTAACAGCAGGAAGCAGAGGGTGCCACGAACGCTCCCGAGCTCGGAATCAGGTGCCGTCAGAACCTTTGGAACCGTTGACGGGTCTACTTCGAAGCCGAACTAACGGGGATGCCAAATGAGGTCAGAGTAGTCCGGTGGCTTCTGAACACTGAAGGAGGGTCGGTGCAGACAGAGTGGAAGCAAAACTGCATGATCGGGGGAGAAAATTGATAACTTTCTGGTCCGATCTCCAAATTGAACTCTGCTTCTTGGTGATGGTAGAGGACTCGAAGTAAAAGACTTTTTCTGAAGAACTCTCGATAAGATTCCCAAAAGGTTCATCGCAGAAGAGCTTCCACTCCGGCTCTAGCCTCCTGCCAGGGAAGATTCGCGCAGTTGGGGGCGAAAGGCTCTCCCGGGCAGCACCGTGCTCGGACGAAGATGAAACCACTACCGTTGCAAAGAGGACAGGCAGACGATTCCAACGGTACCTCTTGGGCCTTCAGATTCATCGGGATGTGGTCGGGGTCGCCTCTGCAAGCAGGTGGTCTTCTGCAGGTCTCCAGCTGCTTGGAGGATCTATCAATGGAGGTGGGAGAGGTGATGGAGAAGAGCAAGGGAGAATGGTGGAGATGAAAGAGAGAGAGGGGGCGACCCTAACCAAGGGGTGGGGTCTTGGCGGTGCCCTAGGGCTGTGGAGGGAAGGTGGATTTGAATTCAAATGGCCTAGGGAAGCGGTGGGTTGTATGGGGGAGAGGGAAGGGTGCTTGGGGAAGGGAAGAGGGTAGTTGGTGGTTGGAGGGTGGAGCAAGGATTGGAGGATTCCACCTTGGGGTTGGGGGGGGAGTTAAATGAGTGTATGGGGAAGGGGGAGGGGTCTTAATGATAGGTGAATGGGGAGGAGAGAGAAAATTTTGAAATTTGAGGTGAGGGGAGAGAGAGAGGGGGGGACCCCTTAGAGAGAGAGAGAAAGAGAGAGATAATGAGAGAGAGATCTAGAGGTATGTAGAATTTTGGATTTCAATATTCATGCCAAAGTTCTTACATATGAGAGGAGTGGGGGCCTATTTATAGGCATTGGACTTTTCGTAGGACGAAAATAACCTTGACTAAACAACTATTGACCAAACACTCCAAGGGAGGGGCGCCCCTGGGCCTAGCGCATTAGTTGGGCCCAATAGCCTAACAAACCAACATGATGACACAAGACTTTGGTAGATAACCTACTAACCTAGGTACATGACTCAAATAAAGGGAAAATTACATGATGATGACTCAAATAAAATATAAAAATTACAGGACTAGACTCATAAAATTATGACGAACACAATGACGCACGCTGATGAGCAATCCAAGCCTCAAAAAAAAGTGGAGGGACGAGGGATGCCCCCATCAGGTGGGTTTGCAGGAAACAAAATGAATTTGGGACAAAGATCCAGCGAATGAATGCTTTCAAGGAACCAGCCTGAGTGGATTCAAGGAGAATATAGTACTCTATTTGGAATGGAATATCTCATATCAACTCAATTAAGAGCGAGTGGCCCTCATTATTGGCGTAATATGAGGATTTTCATCATTAAAGCTCAAAGTCCTACATGATGCATGCTGGGCTAAAAGAAAAATTAAAACAAACTAAAAATAGAAAATAATCAAAGATAATATTGTTAAACCATCCAGACTTGGTCAAGAATCCAGATCTCTAAGCTGACACTAAACTGAAACCCGTTTATCCACGCATCAACTCAGAAAATGGAACCGTCGTCCCAAATCTTAAATGACCCAACGGCCTATCCGTGTGATCAAGACTCCCCTGGAATTATCACTATTTTTGATGAAGGGGAACTCAAATTTCAGGTTCATCAGAACCACAAGGTCCTTGATATGCTATAATAGCGTAGATATCATATAGTAAAAATGCTTACAGGAGAAGATACAAAGGATGGAATGATGTTACCAATAGAAAGAATCCAGTCATTTCAAGACCTACACAACCTGCGCTTCTCTGTGCTAAAAAAATCATTAGCTCAATAAAAGATCATCAGCTCAAGACAACTCAAAATATGATCATAAGTGCATGATATAAATGATTTAATAATGAAATAAAGCACTGAAGTTCATCAACAATCATCGTGCTGTAAATCAGTTCAAAAGTGTAAGCTCAAGAAATGACGACCCTATGTAGCGGCGTTATAAGAATAAATGACGACATTCATAGGGGCGTTAATCATGATCACTATTCAACTTGGAATCGGATCAAAAATGACGCATGGCATAGAGACGTTAAATAAAAGACGACACTGAAAATGTCGCTATTCAATGAAATGACGCCATTGTTAATGTCGTCAATTAACCATAAACAACGGTGCTCTGTTCCCTGCTCGGAAACAAAACTCCAGTGATTCGTTCGAATTATACTCAAACCGTGATTGCTCTAAACGGCTAGCCAACGCGTTGAACATTATAAAAGAATGCATTTGTTCTTCTGCTAAACATATCAAACAACTGAGAGTCGTTGCAGCCAAGACTCAACAGAGAACCACATATTAGCAACACAGGGTCTTTCAACTGAAGAAGAAGATGGAGGAAGCTATGATGCAAAGGTTCACTAAGAAACCTAGGATGGGATTTCCTAGAATATCTGAAGTTGCTGGCCATATCAGCGGAAGAATGAATACGAGCCAAGTAAGTTGATTTGTGTTAAAACTTTTATTTTATTCTTCCTCTTTTCTTCAAAATTTTGATTACATTCTCTCTTCTCTCTTCTTTCCTTTTCCATTTTATTCAGGACTACCCAAATGTACCGGGACCAAGGAGGTTCTTAAAAATGAAGTGGCTCCCCTTACTCCTCTCCAAATTATATTTAGATATGAGGTCCTTCCTCTCAAGGTGGCACTCACTAGGCCTTGTTACCCATGCTACCCATTATGATGACATCCATTTAGATTGGGCCTCCATAGGAGCACTTATAGAATTTTGGCACCCAAACACTCATACTTTCCTCTTTCCTACTTTTCAAGCCACCATACTCTTTAGAGGAAGTAGAGATGCTCCTTGGCTTAAGAAGGATGAAACAAGGGGAAGAATCAAAGATGGGTAGTATGACTAGACCAATAAGTGCCCATGATATACTTACTAGCCTTGTACAAAGCCCAAACTTAGTGAACCAAATCAAAGCCCACAAAGGAATCAATCTTTTAAAATTAGCCTCATGGGTATATAAGAACATGGACAAAGCCCAAGAGAATGAAGACTTGTTGGAGAGGATGATGAAGGGATTTGTTGTATGCATAGTAGGAGCTCTCCTCTTCCCTTCTTTGGAAGACCACCTAGAGGAGTGCCACCTAAGCACCATAGCTAGCATATGGGAAGGAAAAAGGATAGGTCCGGCGGTGCTAGCTAACCTCTATAATGGACTCACTTCGGCTTCCTTGGGACGGCCCCTCTTTGGGTCAATGCTACTTCTTTCTTGTTGGGTGGATCTCTACCTAAAATTTGACCCATGCCAAGAAACCGAACCGGCCTCAAAAATCTTTTCTAAAAGCCCCCTCCGGTACATGACGGATTCCTTGGGCCTATGTGAGAGGGTGACTAATCGGGTGCCAAAGCTCAAGAAATGAAGCGATTGGAGGAACTACTTCAAGAGCATGCCTAAGAGCGGCTTCACTTGCACACCGGGGTTCCTCAAGACCCAGGAGCTTTGCTCAAGACTCTCCTCCGGCATAGAGCTTCGATTGATCGGCGGGACCGACTTCGTCCTCTATAATGCTCACCGGTGCCTTCCACAACTTGGTCTACCTCGGCATACATTTGAAGAACCTTCTCATCTTCCACCACTCAAGAGGAGGGAACTAGGCTCAAGTGGAGACCAAGAAGAAGTCAAAACAATCTTGGCACAATGGAAGGTTGGACTACTTCATAGGTCCAAGCAACATGTTGAAGAAGAAGAAGATAAATGCAAATCTTATGTAATAGCACTTAGGAAAATAAGGCCCATGGTGGCTCATTAAATGTAATAATGATTTTCTGAATGAAATAAAAGAATCTTTCCTTATTTGAGCCAAAACAACGAGTTATATGATTTTTGTCTTCCAATTTAATGTGATTTGTCTGATAAATTAAGCCTCATGTTTCCTATTCTGAGCCGCGCCTTTCAGAATGGCGTTAATTCCTTAAATAGCGCCTTAGAGCATGTCGTTAATTCCCATTAATCAATTTCCTTAAAAATAGATAAACCCATGATTGACGCTTATTTAAATAGGCGTCTATTAATTGGTGCCCCAAGGTAAGGCGTTAATCGCTTTAAATTCCTTAAATTATTTTCAAAATAATTCCTCAATTTCTCAAAAATAACGCCTTCATTCATGTCGTCCCTTAAACATGCGACGCCTACGTAAGTTGTCGTCAATTCCAAACAGTAATCATGACGACAATCACATCAATCAATTCCCATTAATGCGTTTGACGATAGTTACGAGTTCCCATGCAAAGTAAAATGACGCCTAAACTCGGGTCGTCATATCCTTAAATCACGCCTTTAACAAACCCGTCAATTGAGAGAGTGACGACAACCATTAGGGCATCAATTCGTTTCGACCGCTAAACCCTATTTCCCTCTCTTCTTCTCCTTCCTTCATCTACTTTCCCTCTTCTCTCTCTTTCTGCAACCAAACCCTAACCGAGCCCCACTCCATTCCCATTCTCTGCTCGAACCCATGACAGGCGCTGCACTCAAACGGCAATGGGTCACCGCCCCTGAGGTGGTGGACCTAGGCGACGATGGACACACCGAGGAGGAAGGTCCTCCCGCGGCGGCCGAAGACGCTCCGATGGTGGAGCACGGTGGAGGAGAAGAAACGGCCAATGAAGAGGAAAGGGAAGATGACGACGGGAGCGATGGAGAAGAAGAAGATGACGACGATGGTGAGGATGAAGAAGATGACGAAGGAGATGAAGACGGTGACGAAGAAGAAGAAGAAGGAGAAGGAGGGAGAAGAAGAGAAGGAGAACCACCGGCGGCGGCGGCGGCGTCCCCTCGGCCTCTCCGTATCCGGCAGCCATGGTAACCCCTCCGTGGAGGGTTGCTAACACCCGAACGGAGCAAGGTATGTGCCCCAACCCTTCATTTCATTTAATTTTTATTTTTTTTATCAATTTTCCATAGCCCTCGGTGAAGGGAGAAATGTTGAACCAGTGACACAGTAAAATGACGCCCTAGTGGGTGCCGTCAATTCAAACAACGAGCCCCTTCGGGTCGTCAATTTAAATCATTTTTAATTTTTAATATTGATAATTCATGAAACCACGCCCTGCAGCATGTCGTCATTTTAAAATGTCTTATTTATTTATCATTTGCTACTAATTTCCATGCCATTTCTTTTTATTTTTGATATATGTGCCTCTGTTTTATTTTTATTTCATGCACTGCTTATTTTAAAATACCCCAACAAACAACGCCCCCCCACCGGGGCGTTAATTCATTAAACAACGACCAAGGGGTGGTCGTCAATTAAAAAATTTCACAATAACGTTTCTAGGACAGAAAATCACCTCCAAAATAGCGCCCCCCCACAGGGGCGTCACTTAAACAAATAACGACCTAGGGTTGGTCGTCAATTCAAATTACGTATAAAATCACCAGAAACACCTTCTGAAATAGCGCCCCCCACAGGGGTGTCAATTGAATAAGTCACGACCGAGGTTGGGTCGTCAATTCAAACAGAAGGCAAATTGAAACAGCACATAAGAAACTTATATCAAAATGCTATTTTGTTGTTTACATGGATTGATAAGGACTCGGATCCCCTGGGTCTAGGTTCGAGCTACCTACTACGGGCTCCCAGATTTTCAGAGAGATAGGGTAGATGCCATGGGGTTCAGACCCTTCCTTAGCATAGAGCCTATGAGACCTGACTTACCCTTGATCCAGGTGCTTAGGGAGAGATGGGATAGGAGTAGTCGGGCATTCTTGATGCCATGGGGTCACATGGTTCCCAGTTTGGAGGACGTCGCTAGGATCACTAGGCTGAGGGTGGATGGCGAGGCTATGAGCGGGATCACCCTACCTGACTATAGCGAGTTGACACAGAGGCTGCTAGGGTTAGAGACGATAGCAGGGACACCGAGTGAGTGTATGACCATCTACCGCACCGACCTTACCATTGCTATGGGGTTAAGAGATTCTAGACAGAGGTCGAGGGAGTCTCTGGAGCAGTTCTCGCAGAGGCTGATCAGAGGAGCTAGGGTCGTCTACTGCCAGGACCCGGCTGAGAGAGAGAGAGAGAGAGCAGATCGAGATTTGAGGAGATTCTTATTCCTGATGCTCGGGAGGTTGCTGCTCGACACGAAGGGTGACATCATCAACTACCAATTCTTAGGGATCCTCGAGGACTTGGGGAGTGTCGACAGATACGCTTGGGGTGCCGCCTTGCTGGCGCACTTGATGGCCGACCTGTCCACAGGGACGGGTCGAGAGACGACTGTTAGTGGCTTCTCACCTTTTCTTCAGGTATGCATTTTTTTCTATCTTTTTCTCTTTTCTTTTATTTAATGCCTGTGAATGCTTTACTAATGCAAATGGATGGATGCAGGTGTGGAGTCACCTATACATGCCGATGGGGCATGCCGACCCTCGACCTGGAGATGAGGGATCGTTCCCACTAGCGTGGCGTTGGCTGCCGTACGTGAGTGGAGCGCCGCTGGCCTATGAGCTGCGAGTTTTATGACGGGAGTTCCGCGACTTCCCTGTCTCGCTAGTATGTATGCTAAATATGATGCAATTCCTACTTTATGAAATATGATGATATGATGTGAGATATGATGATATGCATGTTTGTGAATGCAGGTGGTGTAGAGACCCTATGAGGGGATGACCGACGAGGGCCAGCCCTGGGTCGTAGCGGGCCAACCTCGCTTCGGGCATGAGCTTTGGGTTCATTGCCTGAACGAGATCGAGCCGCTACGGCTTAGGCTGGTGATGAGGACCCTTGGCCTACACCAGGAGTGGGTCGAGGTAGGAGAGCCCCGAGGGATAGGAAAGAAGACCCGCGGTCGCACGAAGGCGACTGACTGGAGAGTCCGGTTCCCTGACCAGTATGCTGACTGGCAGTGCGGCGGGACCCGAGTCACCTCACAGGTGGCAGACAGCTCCGAGTACCTCCGACGCTACTGGGAGGTTTACGTCGGCCGACCCCAGATGAAGGTCTTAGGGGTATGTATGAATGCACTTTCTTTTAATTAATTACAAATGTTATATGCGTATTATGCGACTGACTTGTGTGATGAATGCAGGATGCACGGGACATAGCGGCGATGGACATGCAAGCTCACATCCACAGCCTGGAGGCCCAGCTAGCCACCACACGGACAGACCTATAGACGCTGGTGAGTGTTTAAATTATGTATATGCAATTGTATTCCTGAATTATTAATGATTAGCCACTAACAATCTCAATGAATGCAGCGTGCCCAGCAGGGAGCGGCGGTGAGGGAGACGGGAGGAGCCTCTAGCTCGAGAAGGCCTAGTGCAGAGACGACTGCACTAGCAGAGCAGCTTGCTGGAGCAGTAGCGCGGGTCGAGGCGGCAGAGCACGATCTTGCCACACGGGTAAGCTTAAAGTCAAATTCAAAAATGCATTTTATTATACGTTTTTTATGTGCTCATGAAAATTTGTGTTTTACAGACTGAGGAGCTCCGAGCCTCGCTTTCCTGCATCGAGGCAGGACAGCGTGCGATGACTACCTGGGTAAGTTAGCAAAGATTTTATTTCAATTTTTTATGAAATTGAATTATTTAATTAAATGTGGAATTGATGATTTGTTTAATTGGTTGCAGACCTCAGAGTTACAAGCGGCGCTTACCAGGCTGCACTAGTCGGGACGAAGCTGGCCATCCGCGAGCAGTGAGTCGCGGAGCTCGAGAGGGCCTTGAGGCGGTGCGTGGAGCTACCTCAGGACGTGGCAGAGCTAAGGGTCGCCCACAAGATGGAGCGTAGGAAGCGCGCCCGAGAGCGAGAGGAGCACCTGGCGGATCGGACCCGTGATCGGGAGCAGGAGGCGGCACTGGAGCGGGAGCTCGCAGACTTGAGGACCCAGCTAGCCGTCACTCAGGAGCATCTACGGTCGACCGAGGAGCGGCTCCAGCGACGCCGGGAGTGGGCGAGAGCTGCAGGGTACGCGTTTACTAGTTCTACCTTTGTGGCGGGTTCCTCTCTCAGGCAGAGGAGCGAGGCAGAGGAGCAGGCTCGAGCTCCAGCTACTTCTCGGGGGTCCATGCTCCCTCCACGGGTGCCTCGTCGGGACGATGATGGTGAGGTAGAGAGTAGGAGAGAGGAGGGTGGAGGCGAGAGCTGAGAGAGACTTACTTGTACCCCTCCACCCTCACACTTGTACTCAGATATTCATGGGCATATATACGAAATTGAAATTTTTGTTACCTGAGTTACTTTGAGCACTTGTGGACTTGTGTACTTGCCTTTGCTTTCGCTTTCTTTTGTTGCTTTTCGTTCTTGTTCATTCTTGCCCTGTAGGTCACACTCAGACAAACACATTAATCCATCTGTTCGGCTTGGCCCCTTGCTCAATAAGCAAGGGGTTGTCATTATTTTTGGCCTTGATGACGGGTCAAGGGGCCAAGCCTCTAATTAATGAAGGCAGATAACAAAAATATAAGGAAATGCAACACGCAAGCAAGCAGATGACAACTTAAAATAAAAGATGCCCACACAAAATGCGATCAAGCATATGAGATGGAAAGCAGCATGCTTAATTTTTTCTTTCTTTTCTCTTTTTTTTCCTTCTTTTTTTTATGTTTATTTGAAAAATGACGCCCTCGTACACGAGCGTTGATTGTGAAATTGACGCCGATGTGGGGGACGTTTATTCAGAAAATTATTTTTTTAAGTTTTTATTAAAATGACGACATTGACAAAGCCGTGAATTTGTTAAATGACGCCCCATAAGCAGACGCGAATTGAAAGACCATTTTTTTCTTTTATTTGAAAGTGACGACCTTAATAAAGTCGTGGATTATGGAAATGACGCCTATCTAGGGGGCGTTAGTTAAGAAAAACATTTTTCCTCTTTTTTTCTTTTTTTGATAAGACTGAGCATAGTACAAGAGTCTTAAACCTTACGCAATCACCATCTTAAATTCATTAATCTTTCTTGAATGATTTAACATCGGGTCAACGTGCTTAAATACTCATGCTCTTACTCATATTCTCTCGTGGCACATCCTTCTTAGTCGGTCTTGGCCATCCTTTGAGCTTTTAACCTACCATGGAGGGAGAAGGGAAGAATAAGTTGAGGAAGCTCACGGGAGATTTTCGAGAACGAGGAAACTTTCCTCCCCTGCCCTAATGCCTATTGAGATTTAGTCTTCGGCTTAGGAAAATTTGTTGCTCTTTTTGCCCGCCCTTATTTACGCATGCTTACGAGCAGGGTTTTCCCTGCGGGGACTTTGCCACTCTTGTCATGCTTATCGTTTGGTTTTGTAACTTTCTTTTCTTTTTTTTTTCAAAAGTAAAGACCTAATTGTACTTGGGCTTTAAGCATTTCGTTCCCTTTTGGGCCCTGACTTCCACCTACTAGGGCGGCGGGTAGGTTCGGTTAGTATTCCTTGACTCGTACTCCCTCTCGTGAGCTGAAGAGAAGAGAATAGTTGAAGTTTGAACACTCTTAGTTTGGGTCTGACTTTCCTCGAATTTCGGGCCGCTTGAGTTTAAGAGTAAAGCGTGTAGTGTGTGCGTGTATTGACCCCAAGGTTAAATCACCAAGACTAAAGAATGAATTAAGGATTTTGATTTTTCGGGGCTTGCGACCTATGCACTACACCGGCCTACAATTTTTTTCAATTTTGTTTGCTTTTTTTCTCTTTCTTCTCTTTTTTTCTTTTTTTTAATTTTTTTGAAGATTTAGGGGTAGTATTTCTTCAAGTAAAGACCATTCCAAGGGTGAGCCAGTTCTTCCCCTTTAGTATTAATTAGTTTGTAAGCATTGCCAGGGTAAACATCTTTTATTATATAGGGCCCTTCCCAGTTAGGTTGAAGTTTTGAACGAGGTCCACTGGGTTTTACAAAGATTCTCTTAATTACTATCTCACCGATTTTGAATTTTCTCTCAATTACTTTCTTTTGATAAAAACGTGAAAGCCTATTTTGATAAATACATGCATGCTCGGCGGCGGCCAAACATTTCTCATCCAGGAGTTCCAATTGAGCAAGGAGAGATGCACGACGCTCATCAATAAGGAGCTCCTTGTGTAATTATACTCATAGAGAAGGGACAAGAATCTCATAAGGGACTACCGCCTCCATTCCATAAGTAAGGGCGAAAAGAGTTTGCCCAGTAGGAGTGCGAATGAAAGTGCGATAGGCCCAAAGAGCTTCAACCAACTTTTCTGGTCAATTCGAAAATTTATTAGCCTCACACGTTTTCTTGATAATCTTGATCAAAGTTTTGTTGGTTGCCTCTGCTTGGCCATTGCCCTGTGGATAATAAGGAGATGAATGATGCAATGCAATGTTATACCTATTGTAGAGGTCTTGAAGCTCCTAAGAGATGAATTGCGATCCATTGTCGGTGACGATGGTACTTGGGATGTCGAACCTTGCGATGATGTTTTTCATTATAAAATTACAGACGGTTGACGCTTTTATCTCTGCGTATGCTTCCGCTTCCGCCCACTTGGTGAAGTACTCCGTGGCCGTGAGTATAAACGATTTTGGTTTTGTGAGGAGGTTCAAATCACCAAGAGGTCCAATGATATCGAAAGCCCACATGGAGAAAGGCCATGGGGAGGAAATGGGATGGAGTGAAGAGACAAGAGAATGAATTTTGTCGGCGTGCAGTTGGCACTTAACACACCTTCGAACATAGATGGAGCAATCTTCTTCTAGAGTGGGCCAATAGAAGCCTAGCCTAAGGATCTTCTTGGCTTGCATCTGACTATTCACATGGCCACCACACACTCCTGAATGTGCCTCTTCCATGACCTTCAAAGATTCGTCATCATCCATGCACCTTAATAAAACTCTGGTGATACCTCTTCTATAGAGCACACCTCCAACTAGAGTGCATCGCTGAGCAACTCTTCTAATAGCTTTCTTCTCTTCAACCGTGGCCTCCTCAGGATAGGATTGATCCTGGCAATACTTAGCAATCTCATAATACCACGGCTTTTCTTCATCGTCCAATTCTTCCTCTAAATCCATTAACATGACCTCCTTATTCTCGATGATTCCTCCTTGCTTAACCTTCTTTATCACCTCTTCCTTAATACTAAGGAAGGCTGGATCCTTAATAGCTGGAGTGAGACACTTGTGAATAATAATCGAATGGAAATCCCTTTCGGGAAGGAAAACCAAAGAAGAAGCAAGAGAAGCAAGAGCATCGGCTAGAATATTCTGATCGCGAGGAACATGAATGAAGATTAGCTTGGTGAAAAGTTTGGCATAGGCGGAAGTTAGTTCCTGATAAGGTTTGAGTTTAGGATTGAGTGTGCGACACTTGGTGAGCACTTGGCGAAGAATAAGCTGACTATCACCTACAATCCGCAATTGGGTAACACCGAATTGATGAGAAGCCTCCAGTCCGGCCAAAAGAGCCTCGTACTCAGCTATATTATTTGTTACTGGGAATGCAAGCTGAGAGGCGAGCGGAATAGTGATACCCTCTAGTGATAGAAGAACAATGCCAATCCCCTTCCCTTTTGAATTCAAAGCTCCATCAAAATGTAACGTCCACATTGAACCGGTCTGATTGACGGACATTAGTTCCTCATCTGGAAACTCTGAGCGAATAGGGTCAAATTTAGGGAGGGGATGATGAGCAAGATGTTCTGCTATGGCATAGCCTTTAATCACCTTTTGCTGAATGTAGATAATGTAGAATTGAGAAAGGAAGCTTTGCCATCGTGCTAATCGGTCGGTGAGAATGGATTTTTCAAGAAGGAACTTGATTGGATTCATACGAGCGATGACATGAACCTCGTGAGCTAAGAAATAATGCTTGAGTTTCTGAACAACCCAGACTAAAGCTGTGCAAGTCTTCTCCATGGCTGAGTACCTCTGCTCACATGGGTTGAGAAGCTTGGACAAGTAGTAGGCTGCCCTTTCCTTTCCTTCTTCATCCACTTGGGCTAGGACAGCGCCTACTGAGTCATCCAAGATAGAAATGTAGAGAACAAGCGGTTTGCTTAGAACTGGCGGCCTCAGGACAGGAGGATTTGAGAGATAATCCTTCAATCCGTCAAAGGCTGCCTGACACTTGCCATCCCAATTAAACTTGACTCCCAGCTTGGTAAGCTCGTAAAACGGCCTACATCTTTGTGAATGCTGGGAAACAAATCGGCGTATAAATTGCAACCTCCCGATCAATCCTCGGACTTCCTTTAAATTCCTGGGAGGAGGCATTTCTCTTATAGCCTTCGCCTTGTTGGGATCAATCTCGATACCCCTCTTACTTACGATGAATCCAAGCAACTTCACTGACAAAACACCAAGCACGCGCTTCTTTGGATTCATTTTCAATTGATATTCCCACGCTCTTTGCAAGACTTTGGTTAGAACCCCGAGATGCTCAATCCTTGTCTTTGATTTCACTACCAGGTCGTCAACATACACTTCTATATAAATGTGGATCATATCATGAAAAATTGCCATCATAGCCCTTTGATATGTGGCTCCAGCGTTCTTAAGTCCGAAGGGCATGACCACATAGCAATAAGCCCCCCACGGTGTAGTGAACGACGTCTTTTCTTGATCTTCTTCTGCCAAACGAATCTGATTATAACCTGAAAAGCCATCCATAAAGGAGAGAGTCTCATATCCTGCCGTATTGTCGATCAAAACATCAATATGAGGGAGGGGGAAGTCGTCTTTTGGACATGCACGGTTGAGGTCCCGGAAGTCTATGCAAATCCGAACCTTTCCATCTTTCTTCATGATTGGGACGATGTTTGCCACCCAATTAGGATAGAGGACAACCCTAACGAATCTAGCCTTATGGAGCTTATCGACCTCTTCTTTCAGTTTTAATGCCATATTAGGGTGGAAACGTCTCAACCGATGTTTCACCAGAATGGACCCTGGCTTAAGTGTAAGTTGATGTTCAACGAGTGCAGGGTCCAGTCCAGGCATATCTTCATAACTCCATGCAAACGTGTCCTTGTATTCTTGAAGAACCTGAATAAGTGCCTCTTCTTTGGAGGGCGGCAAGTTCTTGCTAATGAGGACAATCCTAGGGTCTTTTTCAGAACCCAGATTTATTTATTTGGTAGGCTCTTCTACTGAGGCTGATGGTTTGTCGAATCTTCTCATGCCACCGGCAAAAGCATCAGCATCATCCTCATATTCTTCGTAATCTTCATCCCCCTCTTCAATAGGGTCTTCATCATTCATTATCTCATAAACACCAAAACCCTCATTAAAATCACAAGTATCTTCATATTCTATTTATGGCAGGATAATCGGATTCTCCAAAAATTCAGGAAGAGCTAAGCATGCCTGGCACCTTCCCCCTAAATCTAGCAAGAATCTACGGGGAATCTGCCTACCCTTGGATTTCTTATGTGAAGCTACCCCATAAGTCTTATTAGAGGGAGAGGGAGAGGAACAAGATGGGAAACTAGATGAACTACCCTGACCTAAATGAGGTGGAGGGGAAGAAGACGAAGATGCAATGGATACAGGAGGGGATACAGGGAGAGCCTCCTCGTCGGAGGAGAAAAGAAGGTCCACTAATGAACCTTGAAAGAGCGACCCTTGGATCGGGGCGCACTCCGAAGCAAGATAGGAGGTATCTTCAAAAGAGATGGAAGATTGGAGAGTTTGAATTTTGGCGTTTTTTTTCATTTTTGATAATAAGGCAATGCGAGGAAGGAACAAGAGGTGGTGTTGAGATTGAGAGATTAGCGAAAGATTGAATAAGTGATGACCCACGCGGGGGCGTGATGGAGAGTTTAGAAAATTACTCGAGGAGCAAGGGAGGAATCGGAGGAGAAACTTGAAGTGAATTTGGAGAAAAAGTTATCAAGACCGCGGGCGGTCTAGGGATATCCGAGCAAAACATTTTATCAATCAAATGGACAATAATTGTTGGATGGATGGATTTAAGAGAGAAAAGGCCGGCCCACAGCCTATCTACATTGAAGCCTTCTTCGAACGGCACATCAGGCTCCCCGGTATTTGTGTAATTACTTAGAAGCTGCCTCTTGTCCATGATTATTGCTGGCTTTTCAAGCAGTTCATGAATCAATGGTGACCATTCCAGATCAGTTGGCATAAACAGTCGGCTCAGAGCAATGGTAATGTCGTTCATGTCAAACCATCTGTACCAGTCACACTCGGGGTCGTCCATTTTTCTTCTTTTATCTGGCCGTAAGGACTCCAGGGCCTTGTATGTAGCCAATGAAGCTATGCGGTGAGCAAATTGCCACGCATGTACATCTTGACAATCAAGCATGGAAGTAACTAGCATGGTTTGCTCAAGATTATGAGTGCCCCCTTTCACAAAGTGTGTTTATAGGGTCCATGTAGGAGGTTGCCGGTCTGTTTTAAGGGTGGAAGTCATGACGGCCCATGGCCCTTCTTCATTTTTGTCTTTGCTTGGCCCTTTGTACCCCAGGCCACCCCGGGGAATCATCTTTTGATGCCTGACGGGCTTGACTCTCCCCTGGAGATTAACACCCAAACCTTTACCAGTTTTATACCCCATTTTCATTAAAATGTTCCATCCCGAGGTGTTTATCAAACCCTTTTTCTTCTTGCCTTTGGATGGCTGTGGCGACATTTGCGTAGTAGGAGGGGTTGAAGGAGACAGCCTTGCCAAATCTTGCTGCAGATCGGCAACATCCAAAACTGACAATATGGGTCTGTTAGCTGGCCACATTGAAGGAACTGAGGTAGCAGAATGTATGTCGTCAGCTGGTAAAATGGGCATTCTGGTAACTTTGATAATGCGCCCTTTATGTGGAAATTTTATGCATTGATGGTTTGTGGAGGGCACAGCATCAAGTTCCTGAATGTAAGGATGGCCCAAGATGCCGTTGAAAGTCGGGTCCATGTCTATAATGTGGAAATCTGCTGTGACTGAAACTGGACCCAAACCAACTTTTAAAGTGATCATCCCAAGAGGCGGCTTCTTGGTGTTGTCATAAGCTGTGACAGTAATTGTAGACGGTCGGATCTGACTCTCCAGAATGCCACACATTTTCAAGGTACTTGGTGGCAAAACATTAATAGATGCCCCAGTATCCACCAAACATTGTTTCACTGCTACTTTGTTAATGTCAATAGTAATACATAGTGCATATTTTCTGGCCGGCTGCGGAGCCAATTCATGTTCATAAAAAGTGATAGCCGGTTGGTTGCTGGCCGGAATTAAAACCGTAGTGACTTGTTCAACTGGGATATCTTCATTCACCATTACTTTCTACAGATATTGCTTTAGGGCCAACTGGTGTGTAGTAGATCTTTTGATCAACTCCAAGATAGAGATCCGGGCCGATGTTCTGTCTATATGCTTTAATAAATCATACTCTGTGCCCGGTGCAGACTCTTGTTCCTGTTCTCCTTGCTCTTGTACCGGCTCCTGCTTCCGTTGGGGAAACACTCGGTGGAACATCCGTCCACTACGGAGCACCATTGTTTTTGACGCCTCTATTGGGCCTGAAGTAGGTAAAGGGTTAGAGGAGGTAGAGGGGACCGTGGAAGGTGGGTCGGATGCCAGAGCAGGATTGGTAAGGGGAGGGGTTCTTATAAGAGGCCTCGCCAGCTGGGGGTTATTGGAAGACGGAGGTGGGGGCCGGGTGACAAGGAGGGGCCTTGGAAGCATAGTGGTGGACGGGGTAGGTTGTGGTGAAACAGGAGGGGAGACGGATGCCGGCGGGGGGCAGATAAGGAGAGGTCTATTTGGTGGGGGGTTTTGTGGTGAAGGAAAATTTGTGGGTTGGCGCAAAAGAAGAGGCCGTGAAGGAGTAGGGTTAGGGTTAAGTGGCCCTGGAGTGGTGGTGGAATGTATGAGGAGACGTGGCGGTTGGGAGTAAGGTGCGGGTTGAAGTCTCCTCAACAATTGTGGTGGTTGTTGTTGACTGGAGTTTTGGTTGATGGCACCAACAGAGGCACTTTCTTTATGCCAGCCCTGCCCTCTCTCCACTTCATGGATTGAGGTGATAGGGTTTAGTTGCTGATTTTGAATCGGGTGCTCTGGTACTGGATTATTAATAATCCCCATACTTGGCTAAGGTGTAGGAGCTTGTTGTTGCTGCTGTTGCTGCGGAGGCTGCTGAGCCTGTGGTTGCCGAGGAGGCCTTCGTGCTTTCAAAGTAGCAATGAACCTCCTCATCTCATCCCAATCAATATCACCTTGATCTTTCATATCATATATGTAATATTTGATGTGAAAACAATGGTCGATAGTGTGTCCCGACAATCGATGGAAGAGGCAATACCGAGAGGTGTCTACATGTTGCGGCCATACCGTCCTTTCTTTAGGCAAGGTGAGCAAGTTGGCGGCCATAAGGGAGTTGAAGATATCTGGTAGACTTTCTGGTAACGGAGAGTATTGGGCCCTTCTAGGCCCCAATGGTCTTCTCAGCTACTGCGGTTGTTGTGGTGCATAATTGGCTGGCGGGGGCACTTGGTGGTATTGTGGGAGTTGATTTTGTGGTGTAAAGCGAGGCTGTTGTTGTTCTTGAGGTAGAAGAGGTCGGAAGATCGGAGGAGGATTATTATTCGGCTGGTGGACTTGGTTTTGGAAGGCAGGCTGTTGTGATCTTTGGTTCGGAGGGTGGCGGGAAGGTGTGGAATTGCCATACGCGCTCACCTGCTCGTTAGTAACAGTGCCTTCGGTAGTGACGCCAGTGTTGCCGACATTGACGTTCTTCCTCATCATCTTCGGTCTTGGTTCAAACATGCCTATAATGGGTGAATCTTTCATCTGTGTCTATATGTATCTTGCTCTTTCATAAAGCTCTTCCATGGTGCTCAACTTATTCATGGCTAGAATATGACGGAATTACGGAGTGGAGTTTGATACAATCATCTTCACCTGCTCTGTTTCCGACAGTGTGTCTTTCAATTTTTAGGCCATGGCTCTCCACCTATCAGTAAATAAAACGAAGTCCTCCTCGGGCTTCATCTTTTCGGAAACCAAATCAGTAACAGATAGTGAGGGACCCACACGGTCCTTGTTCTTCTGCAGAAACTTTCATTGAACTACATCAAAATCACCGGCATCCGCCGGCTCCAAGGAGTAAAACCATTCTAATGACAGACCATCTAAAGACCGCCTAAAGAGATAAGCCAGAGAAGTCTTGTTATCCTGTCAGAATGATGCCTCATATAAGAAGTCTTTCAATCGGATGTACGGATTATCCGTTCTATTATACCGCCGAAAATTTGGCATCTCAGATGGGGGTAAGTGAAAGACTGGCAGAGTTGGAAGAGTAACTTCTGGAGCGGCCTTAGGTGTAGTGACCTTCTTGAGCTGCTCCTCCATACTAGCAATCTTTTAGAGAAGTATAGTGTGGTTATCAGACTCGGCTGGGGCCGGACGAGAAGAGTATTGCTGTGGCATATGCCTTCTCAAGAATTGAGGAATAGGAGGTTGTTGAGGCCTAGCAATAGAGTGACTTGCCGGTTGGGCCGGTGTAGTCATAACAGGAGTTGGTGGGCGCGAGGGCACCCTAGGTGCGACCGCCTGGTCATTGGGAGAATTAACAGAGTGGCCACCTACGGCCTGGGGAGGGTTAGAAGATGACGGGATGAATTTTCCTTTTAAGGCGGCTTGGGCCGCCTGGCGTTGGGAATCATCCAGTTGAGCGAGAGCTTTGAGAACATCATTGAAATTGAAAGAAGGGGAGGTGTCCCCAGAAGTATTTTAGATGGTAGGTTGAGCTTGGGAAGAAGGCTCAACCTCCGGAGAAGTGGTGTCCATCATGTGGACCTGAGTGAGAGATGGAACATAGTTCCCCTCGTAGTAGACGGAATCCTGAGAGGGAATCTCGTAAAACGAGTCAGATTGACCCTCCTCATAACCATCATAAGTATACCCATAGTTGGCCATATTGATGATTTTACCTGAACGAAGTTTCATGCTTAAGGAGAGAGAAAGATATCTAATAAGCAAGTATAAGCCAAAGATAATCACCCAATCAAACAAAATACACACTCAAGTTGTGATGGACCCAAAATTTTAAGGTTCTTCTTTGGAGATTAGATGAGTTTTAAAGTATAATGAATTCTCTCTTTTGAAAGTAGGTCATGGTTGACCCATAAGAAATAGCGCCTTGGAGTAAGGCGTTGTATGAAGAAATGACGCCTCTGTAAAGGGGCGTTAAAACACTGTGAACAGTAATCAGGGAAATACCAAAACCAATAATAATCAGAGTGACTGACGCCTTGGTGTGAGGCGTTAAATGCGAAAATGACGCCTCTGTTAGGGGCGTGTATTATAAAAAAATGCTAAAAATGTGGAAAATAAATGGAAACAGCGGCTGTTTGAACAGTCGCTGTATGTAGAAATGACGAAGGAATGGAGGGCGCTATTTAGTTTAGAGGACCGAATGCCCTAGCAACTGACAGAAATCAATTTTTCCCTTCAAATAAAAATGCTATGAATACTTCAAAATTGGCTAATCCAGTGGGAGGCATGCACATGGTGCACAAGAGGAGTGTGATATGTGGAGCACGAAGGAGGGGCACGCGAGGGCGCCAAGGGAGGGGCACGCGAGGGCGCCGAAGGGAGGGGCACGTGAGGGTGCCGAAGGGAGGGGTAATCAAACTAAAAATAAAAGGGGTCCCACCATGATTGCCAATTTGTGAACGTGTCACATAGACATTTTTAAAGAGAAATAAGAAATGAAAATGATTACGGATGAATAATTATGCTAAAATGAGTGGGTTATAAAGGAAAAGAGGATGAGCATGAGATGCTCTATGGAGGGTGATCGCCAGAGGGGTTACCTCAAAAGGGGAATGATGATCGCATGTACCTTATATTGAACGGGTGAGATTGGGAGTTCTTCCTTCCTCCTTCTACCGGTCGGCCGGTGAAGGGGGTTTATAACTTGATTACCCTTTGCACAAACACACAAAAATAAAGATATGAATTAGCCAAGCGTGTAGTATCAATGCTCTAAAAATATGAAATCATTCAATTTAAGCATGAACACACCTTGTGTGTTTTGATTTTAAAAACCCCTAAGAGGAGTAAAAGGGAGGGAGATGTGAATGCTATGTAGAGTTGAGAACAATATATGCAATATGGCGATAGCTCTAGCAGAGAGCTAGAAGGAGTGCGTGATGATGCTGATATGATGATAACATAAAACAAACTAAAAGGGGAGGGAGTGTCCTTGCTACTATGTGTGTAGCAGTAAAGGGGACGCAACAAAAAGCCACAGCAGCTATAGCAGGATGATGATCCACTGGACGAAGATGATGCCCGTGGGAAGAAGAACGCATGGAAGAAGAAGGTCCCCACGAAGCGCACCTGCAAAAAAAGGGAAGACTCTTCTCTCTGTTAACTCTCTCCTATTGTTGTTCTCTTCATTCACTGTCTCGCGCGATAAGACCACCATGGGGTATTTATAAGCCAAAAATCCTTGCATCAATAGGATTAAAACGGGGCAATGAATCCTCTAATAAGGAACCCTCTTCCCAATCGAACACAAGGTGTATAATGGGGAAATGATCACTACTGGAAAGAAGTAGACGGAAGGGAGACGGAAGTGAAAATGACGACCTAAATAAGGGCATTAATTGAAATGACGACATTCACATAGTCGTTAATCCATGGATTTATTTATGGAAATGAAGGACTTTCCTTATTTAAAAATTAGAAATAACGCCTGTTTGAATGGGCGTTAAATAATCAACGCCCCTCAAGAGGACGTCAATTCTTTGAGTTTTATTTTCTTTAGGATTCGTAAAATCCAAGAAACAACGCCTATTTGAACAGTCATCCATTTAAAGAATCACGGCCCTCTTCAGGTCCTTAGTTAAATGACGCCCTTCCTCCAGGCGTTAATTATAAAAAACTATGAATAATTAGAAAAACTTCGTATTAAAGCCAATATTGAAGTACACTTTGGGGCGTCACGTGGTGACATGAGATTTACTTAACATAGCATCGATTTAGGCGTGTCTACACACAGTAGATGAGCTTATCGAAATTAACCTGGGCACGCAGTGCGACCCCAGGCCGACCTTCCTAAGTGCTCTTCTTCCTCTACAAGAGAGGGAACAATATATCAAGTTGCTGCAAGAGTTCCGGGACTGTTTTGCCTGGAACTACAAGAAGATGCCCGGCCTAAGTCCCGGTGTGACCCAACATATTCTAGCCATCGATCCCAAGGTGGAACCGGTGAAGCAGCCTCCTCGGCGCATGAGGCCGGAGTTGATAAACTAGATTTGCAAAGAAGTCGACAAGCTTATAGATGTCGATTTTGTAGCTGAAAACCAGTATACCACCTGGTTGGCCAACAGTGTGTCGGTGAAGAAGAAGAATGGACAGATCAGGATCTGCGTGGACTTTCGCGACCTGAAAAAAGCCTGCCCAAAAGATGACTTTTCGGTGCCTATCACTGAAGTGATGATTGATGCAACTACTGGTCATGAGGCCTTGTCCTTTATGGACGGATCGTATGACTATAACCAAATCTGGATAGCCGAGCACGACCGAATTCATACGGCCTTCCGGTCGCCCAAAGGGATATTCCATTACAAAAGAATGCCCTTCGGCCTCAAGAACGCCAGCGCTACCTACAAGCAGGCGATGACCAAAATATTCGACGAGCTGCTATACAACAGAGTCAAATGCTACATTGATGACTTGGTCGTCAAGACAAAGAAAAAGGAAGATCACCTGAAGGACCTTAGAGTCGTCTTCGAGAGACTCCGGCAGTATGAGCTGAAAATTAACCCGATGAAGTGTGCCTTCGACGTCTCTAGTGGGAAGTTCCTCGGCTTCATTGTCCGATATAGAGGGATCGAGTTTTCAAAATAAGAGCCATCTAGGAGCTACCTCCTCCAAAGGATCTGGGAGTGTTAAGATCCCTGCAAGGCCGGCTGGCCTACATCCAAAGATTTATCTCTAATTTGTCAGGGCGCTGTCAGCCATTCCACAGATTGATGATAAAAAATGCACCTTTTGACTGGAACCAGGAATGCCAGAAGGCCTTCGATCAGCTGAAGGATTACTTGAAGACCCCGCCCGTGCTGGGGGCACCTGTCAGGGGAAGGCTGCTTATTCTATATATAGCCGCCACCGAATGCTCGCTGGGGACAATGCTCGCCCAGAACAATGATGAAGGGAAAGAGCAAGCTCTTTATTATCTTAGCCGAAGATTAGTGGGGGTAGAAGCAAAATATAACCCGATTGAGAAGGTTTGTCTCGCCTTGGTCTTCGCAATCAAGAAGCTGAGGCATTACATGCTCTCCCATGAAGTGAGCCTGATCTCCAAGGCCGACCAGTTAAACACATTCTCTCCCAACCAATCTTGAAGGGACGTCTCGGCAAGTGGGCCGTACTACTAATGGAATTTGATATCACCTATGTGCCATAGAAGGCCGTCAAGGGTCAAGCCGTAGCCGAATTCTTTGCGGAACATCCTGTGCCTGAAGACCAGCAGATCGCCCAGCAGATCCACTTTGACGGGGCTTCAAGAACAGAAACAACCCCGTCCGGACACACCAAGATACGGGCAGGGGCCAGCATCATCCTTAAATCCCCTGAAGGAGAAGTATTACACACATCCTGTTCTATCAATAAACCCTACACAAATAATGAAGCAGAGTATGAGGCTTTGATCATCGGTCTCCAAGTCGCTTTGTAAATGGGGATTAAAATGCTACAAGTATTTGGCGATTCGTTACTAGTTGTCAAACAAGTCCAGGGGTAGTTTGATGTCCGAAAACCTGAGCTGCTCCCTTATCATGCTAAAGCAAAGCAGCTCATGGAGCAATTCTACCTCATTGAGATAGGCCATGTCACCAGGGGAGAAAATGCACAAGCCGATGCACTGGCAAAATTGGCAAGTTCGCTGGCAGTCCCACCCGACGGATCTCTTAGCATCCGGGTGGTGAATCAGTGCCAAGTGCCTAGCATGATAGAAGAGCCAGAAGCAGAAGAACTGGAGGTCACTGCAGCAGAAGCCGTCGGCCTACCTGACTGGAGGGATCCCCCTATGCAATGGTTTAAATATCAGCAATTGCCCAAATAGAGAGAAGAAAAGATCAGGCTGATCAGAACAAATGACTCTTACGAGGTCCGAAACGGAATCTTGTTCTGAATTATGGCAGATGCCAAACGAAAGGTGCTCCTACGGTGCCTATCCACCGAAGAAGCTTAGAGGGTCATGAAAGAGGTCCATGCCGGGACAGCAGGCGCACACCAGGTGGGACCGAAGATGAAATTTGAAATAAAAAGGCCTGGCTACTACTGGCCAACCATGTTTGATGAGTACTGCAAGTACGCCAAGTCTGTCTAGAAATGCCAGGAGCATGCCACAGTTCCCAGGAGGCCGCCCGTGCCGCTGCATCTGACATTACCCAGCTGGCCGTTTGCCCAGTGGGGAACAGACGTCGTGGGCCCACTACCCGCGTCATCCGCCGGGTGGAAATACATTTTGGCGGCAACTGATTACTTCTCCCGTTGGGCGGAAGCCGTTGCTTTGAGAGAAGTGACTGGGGAGATCGTCGCCAGATTTGTCCGGTGTAATATCATATTCCGGTTTGGCACGCCAAACCGAATCATCTCAGATAATGGAAGCCACTTTCGCAACAAAAATGTCTACCGATTGGCAGAGAAGTACAAGATCGACTGGAGGACGTCAACCCCCTACAACCCACAAGCGAACGGTTTGGCCGAAGCTTTCAATAAAACTCTTTGTACTCTCCTCTCCAAAATTGGTAATTCTAGCAAGAGGGACTGGGAAGAGAAAATGTATGAGGCCCTGTGGGCGTACCGAACTGTATAAAAAACCCTGACGGGCTGTTCACCCTTTTCCTTGGTATATGACTCAGAGGCGATTGTCCCCATTGAGCTAGAAATACCCTCCCTACGGGTCGCAATCCAATACGGGTTGGTCCAGGAAGAGCAAACAAATGTCGAGAGGAGGCTCAAAGAACTCTCCAGTTTGGAGGGGAAACGACTCCAGGCCCAGCAGAACATCCAGGTCTACCAGGCCCGGATAGCTCGCGCCTTTGAGAAGCTCGTCAAGGAATGCAAATTCAAGAAGGGCGACCTCGTCATGGTGAAAAGAAGAGAAGTCATGGCTTCCAATTCCAAGGGCAAGCTGAAGGACAATTGGCTTGGACCCTATGTGATCCAAAAAGTCTACGAGGGTGGAGCGTATGTGATAGTCGATCATCGGGGGGGTTCAACTTCCACCCCTTAATGGTAGGCATCTGAGATTGTATCACGCTCCAATTCCTCCATTCAATGAATAATATGTTTCCCTGCCCCACGGCGGGCGAATTTGCTTTTCAATTGCTTGAATGGTTTGGCTACTACCTGCTACGCATTACAGGGGAGGCAGCGAAAGAGAACAAAAAAATAAGAAGTAAAAGAGGAAAAAAAGAGAGAAAGAAAAGAAAGGAAAGAAAAGAAAAAAAGAGAAAGAGAAAAAAGGAGAGAAAGAAAAGCAAAGAAAAGGAAAAAGAGAGAAATAAAATAAAAAAAAGAAAAGAAAAAGGGAAAAGAGAAGAAAAGAAAAAAAAAGAGAGAAGGAGGGGGAACCAGCCCTCCTTTATTAACCATCACTCTCATCCTCGGGGGTATTTTAATAAACGAATCAACCCTGTCAGCCCTTGACATTCTGTCGGAGCTGACGAAGAAAACCCCACTCGGACCTTTCGTCTGAAATTGGGGAATCAACCCTTCTCCTTGCGTTGGCACCAGCCCGTACCAATGAACATTTTAATGAACGAATCAGCACTGTCAGCCCTTGACATTCTGTCGGCACTGACGAAGAATACCCCGCCCGGACCTTTCGTCCAGGATTGGGGAATCAACCTTTCTCCTTGCGTTGGCACCAACCGTACCAACGAATATTCCAATAAACGAATCAACCCTGTCAGCCCTTGACATTCTATCAGCACTGACGAAGAACACCCCACCCGAACCTTTTGTCCGGGATTGGGGAATCAACCCCTCACCTTGCGTTGGCACCAACCCGTACCAACGAATATTCCAATAAACGAATCAACCATGTCAGCCCTTGACATTCTGTCGGCACTGACGAAGAATACCCCACCCGGACCTCTTGTCTGAGATTGGGGAATCAACCCTTTTCATTGCGTTGGCACCAACCCGCACCAACGAATACATCAAGAGACAAACAAACCACATCTGCCCCCGACACCCAGTTGGCCTAGGCAAACAACCCTCTTTTGACTAAGACCTCTCGTCTAGGTCATTGAACGAATAAACTCTTCTCTTCATCCCCTCGGGTGATGGACAACCCTCTTTTGACTTAGACCTCCCGTCTAGGTCATTGAACGAACAAACTCTTCTCTCCGTCCCCTCGGGTGACGGACAACCCTCTTTTGACCAAGACCTCCCGTCTAGGTCATTGAATGAACAAACTCTTCTCCTCGCTGCTCCAAAGTCGGACCGATCTATGCAGGCAAAACATACCGGTGACATCATTTGGCTAAGTCGCTTGATGGGCATGGTGGAGTGGTCCCCTCGTCCCTCCTCTGGAAGGGCGAGCACTCTCTCATGCTCCTATGCGAACCTCACTGGGTTCTCTTCGAATAAGCTATTGGTGTGAACGTGCATCCCATCACATAGCAAGAAAAAGAAAAGAAAAAAAGAAGAGAAGAGGAGATTTCCCAACACCACACACATACAGGAGGCACATGGAATAATTGCATCGTATTCTTTTTGACAGGAAAACTGTAAGACCCGTGTCTTAAGCGGATCCTTAGTGGTTCGGATCTAGATTTTATTCTGTGAATTTAGGCCTTTTTACGAATTTTTAGGCTATTTCTGGTAATTAACTGAATTAGTTAAGGATTTATTAGAATTAATGGGCATTTACACAATTTCGGTTCTTTGGGGGTTAAAACGTAATTTGAGTTAAATTCTCAAAAAATATATATATATTTTTATAAAATTTTATCAGTCTCTCTCTCCCCCATTGAACTCTCTCTCTCCCTCACTCGTTCTCTCTCACCCTCTCTCTCTCTCTCACGCGCTCTCATTCTCCCTCTCTCTCGGTTTCGATGCCATCGGCCGCGGATCGAGGCGTGGGAGGTGTCTTTGGAACCGGCTCGTCGCGAGGAACGCATAGGTGCTGACCTGGCCGCGATTCGTGGGGCGTGGGGGTGAGAAGGGGCGAGAGGAGCCGCGGCGACTCCATGTTTGCATGCGGCCCAAACACGGTTTTCGTCGCGATTAAGGTAGGGGGATGGAATCCTTGTCTCGCTAGGATCGCATTGGTATCACATGCACGTCCGTTCGATGTTGTTTTCCTCGATTTCCATGAAAATCCCATGTTAGTGTAATTTAGCCATAAATTCTTGAAAATCACTCCATGGGCATTATTTTTATGTTTCGATGTATAGATTAGTTGTAGAATGGTATGGTTTGGCATGTTTTACAGCCTTTCCATGTTTCCCCATCGATCCGGCTCGACCGGGAGGGGGTTTGGTTTTGAACGTATCGGTTTAAGCTCCCAGCTTGTGTGACGGTCCTTTCAGAGGCCGTCACACTGTGACTGCCCTTGTGGGGTGGGTTACGGGTGTGTGCCGGCCCACTGTAGGGGCGTCACACTTGGTGTGGCGGTCATCTGATGGACCGTCACATGACCGTTACCTGACCTGTTTGACTGTTGACCTCCTTAAGGCGGTTGGCCTGGCCGTCTATCGGGCGACCGCCAGAGCCATGTGACGCGCCCCTCTAGGTGCGTCACAGCATTGTGAGCCGGGGACCTCCCCTTTAACCCTTGGTGACCGTGACGGCCCCCTTGGGGCGCGTCACAGCAGCATAACATGCCCCTCCAGGTGCGTTACGTCCCTTCTTAACGTGAGCCCCTTTTTGTTCTGGGTGGCCCTGATGGCCCACCTGGGGCGCGTCACAGCCCTTGTGACGCACCCTTCCTTGACCGTCACACTCTGTGACGCAGCAGCGCTAGACCGTTACATCCCTTTGGTTTTTAAAAGCATGCATGGTCCACTTCTAGTGCATCCCGCATTATTTATACGCCATGTTTAAGTTGTTTTATGAGCGATGGCTTATTATTGGATCCCGATGGAATTACTTTCTTTTTCCTTGTGATGGAACCACTAGTCGTAGCCCAGCGACCGAGCGTGTCGTCCCACTCGGGAGAGGTGGAGGGGTGTTCCCAATGAACGGTTTGTAAGCTAGTTACCGTGGGCCCCTGCGGTTACCGTTGCGTCCAACGGGGGAGGGGGGGGAAACTAGCTAGAGACCTGGCTCTAGGCAGGAGTCAGTGTGTGCACACGTGGTCGGAGACCTGGACTGGCATTGACGAGTGTCGCTCTGACTAGCACTTGGTTTGGTCCTGTTACGCCTCTCGCTTGTCGAGATCCAGACTTATGAGTTGCCGAGACGCAGTGTAAGTCGTCAGTGGACGTGTCTGGTCTTATTCTTCTAGTGGGTTGTTCCGTCTCTCACTTCACTTGGTTAGTGACAGTTTATTCTATTGGTAGATTTATTTCTTGTCGTTATTTATTTATTAAATTATGCGTCTGCCTTCTAATTTAAATGCATGCTCTAATTGCTTTTATATTTACCTGCTTGTCTGCTTAGTTTGAGGTAGAGATCCGCATGACCCCTACTGAGTCTGGCTGTGACTCACCCTTCCTTCTTTCAGGTGAGCCACCCCAGTCGTCCGCCGGTTCTTCTTGAGGTTGTGCCGACTGTCATTAGAGAGAGCCAGCTGTGTTGGTTTGTCTTTTTATTCTTTTGTGCCGGGGTATGCCCCGTGTAGTTGTACAGTGGACCTCTTTTAATTGTAGATTTGTACTATTGTATATATTTTACCACTCTGATATTTTAAATTACTTCCGCACTTATTTATTTATTACTGTTCTAATCAATACTGTGCGTCTGCGGTCCCAATTCGTTATGCAACTCCTCAGCAAACTCCTTTAACCCTTCAGGGGCCTCATCAGCCTCTTGGGTGGCTTCCCCAGTTCTTGGTATCAGTGTATCGATTTTATCGGTATATCGGTATCCGGAGCTCTGGGTCGTCACAGTTGGTATCAGAGCTGTGTTGGGGATTTGTATTAGGAATTAGAACTTGCGCTGGTCCAGAGCTAGTCTACTGAGTCGTCTGTTGCTGGCTTAGGATGTTTCTCGTGATTACTGATGATTTTCCGTTATCGTGTGTTTCCTAGATTCAAGATGTTGCCTCGTGGATGGAAGAAGGCTCGGGCTCCTTGGGAGGAGAGTGGTACTTCCTCTGCCCCAGCTGTGCCAGCTTCTGTCAACCCTGCTCCGCGTGAAGAAGTGTCTGGTGGCCGTGGTAGAGCGTTAAAGGAATTTCTGATGTTCCACCCATCGACTTTTGAGGATCAATCAGATCCGGAGGCAGCTAGAGTGTGGCTTGATGCCACTGAGTGTGCGTTCCAGTCAATGGAGTGCGCGGATGATGAGCGAGTTATGTTGGCTACTTATCAGCTTCAAGGTACCGCACGCACATGGTGGACTGCAGAGTGGGAGGCCGCCTTGTTAGGACCGGTGCGAAGGATTCAGAGGGGGGTGAATGAATCTCCCCTTTAAAATATTGCCCCCAATTTAAAAACTTAGAACACTCAGAGATATGAAAATAAAAATAGATTCAGTTTTACCGAAACTGAAATACACTGAAGTGTTCAATCAAACAAGAAGCGTGCAATCAATTGTCTCACTGGACATAGAAAGACAGATCGAGCCTAAACATTCATCTAGCGGAAGCAACACAATTTGCATTCAAACCACAGCACGAAAGATTTTTAGGTGGTTCGGTCCTCCAGACCTACGTCCACCCCACACTCAATCCAGAGTGTGGATTACTGCTGACTAATAGCTTGAAAACTGTTGGGCAACACAACTTGCCTACAAACCGCTGAGTAACACAGCTTGCTGTCCGAGGTATCCACCTCGCCCATTGAGCAACACAGCTTGCTGACCAGAGGAATCCTCCTCTGCACCGCTGAGCAATACAGCTTAGCTCTGCTGACTAACAGCTTGAAAGAAAGTTCAAAAGAAAAAACAAGGAACAAGAAATAACAGCGACTGAAAGCTGTAATCAATGAAATGTAAATGTGGCGCCCATGGAGTTGACTGGATTGGATTTGATCCAGATTCCAGTGAGGACAAATCTTCTGATGGAGTCTTCTATTTTCTTCTTCACGAACTCTCTCTCTCTATTATTCTGCAACTTCTCTTTTTCTCTCTGCTGCTCCCTCTCTTTCTGTTTCTCTTTCTCTAGATCGTGCAGGCTCTCTCTACATCTACTCCTTCGAAGTATTTTTCACGATCATCTTCTCCAGATGGAGAAGTCTTCTTTTTATAGCAGCAACATATAGGTGGGCATGTGTCCTCCACAGTTCCCGCCCAGGAGCCTTGACCACGTGGCAGCGTTTCGGCCTGCTGCAATACACGTGTCACGATCCTAGCTTCTTAGATCACGTGCTCTACTTAAGTTCCTCGACCAGCAGTCCTGATACATCAAACTTTATATCACTTTGAATCAATCTGAAGAAGAAGAAAAGAATGCATCGAGTAAGTTTGAGATTTGAATTAAGCCTGTACAGACTTGATGCACAAAATGCATTGTGCATATAAGAAAGTATGTACACCGAGAATGAATGCACGGACATGTCATCCACGAGTGTACAGACTTTGAGTGCATGAAATGTATTTTGCATATGGAGAAGTATGCACATTGAAAGTGAATGTACAGACATGCCAGCAACGAGTGTATGGACTTAGTGTGCATGCGACAACAATGTACAGACTTGCTGGAGTGATGATGCATGAACTTAACCATTCGTACCGGCAATGGAATGTATAGACTTTGAATGCATGATAACGAATGTATAGACTTTGTTTTGAAAGATTGCACAAATGCAGATAGGGAAGTCTACACACTGAAAATGGATGCTCGGACATGCCGTCAACAAGTGTACAAACTTTAAATGCGTGCATGCGACAAGACGATGTACAGACTTGCTACCTGGCATTTAAGAATCAATGCATCAAGTATAGACTTGCTTAAATGACGCACGGTCATGACAGCAAAGACTTGTGCGGACATTGTATATGCATGAAACAATCGAATGTACTAACTATGCATATGTGTAAAGGACAACGATGCAAAAGGATGCACTGACTATGTTCACGAATGTATAGACTCGCTAAGTCACCATGGGCAGACTTTATTATGAAAGGTGCACAAATGCATGGTAATGTCAACAGAGAGTGTGCAGACTTTGTGTGCATGAAACACATGAATGCACTGACTATATATATATATATATATATATGCATGAAATGAGCGAATGCATTGACTGTGCTGACTTAGCTGCGAACAACACCAATGGACAAGTGATGCTTGCATGAACTTAGCAATATGGGCTGTGAAGACTTGATGGTGTGCAGCGAAATGTATAGACTTTGAATGCCGGGTGAAGAATGTACAGACTTGCTAAGTCATCAGGGCACCCGTGTGCATACTTAATGAAGTGATGTATGAATGTACAGACTTTCTGCTAAGGAATGTAAAGACTTGAGTTGATGCAGACTAGGCAAGACTCTGTACAGACTTTATACCTTTAACATGCATGAGTCTAGGCATTCACTAACTTATGGCCACCATGAAACATAGTTATGAAATGCACAAGCCTAGACAATTAACCCTGCACTGACTATGTATGCATAATGAACACGCATCGACTTCGAAATAAAGCACCTGATGAATGTACGATGCAGTATATGCATATAGAAGATATTGAACCGATGCAGTGTATGCAGGAAAACTAACAGTGCAGTCTATTTACCAGATCATGCATCGACTATATGACGTGCAACAACAGTTAATGTACCGATGCAAACTACACTTGTTGCACAGAAACTAGAGTTGCACTAATGCAGAGATAGACAATGCAATGAGATGAATGTGCCCACTCTCAAATCAAACAATCAATCATGCTCATAGTGCTTGTTTACATCAAAGCAATTCATACTCATAGTGCTTGCTGACATCAAAACCATAGGGGCACAACACGCCTTCCGTTCCCGTCCGCTTCGGCAAATCACCTGGGCAGAGTTTGTTGCTGCTTTCGAGTGTGCTTACACTCCAGCCTGCCTTAAGTTAGCAAAGATGTATCAGTTTCTGGAGCTTACGCAAGGTGACATGACTGTGTTGCAGTACCAAGATAAGTTCATCGAATTGGGCAGGTACGCGCCCCATATTTTTGTTGATGAAGCTTTGAAGACTCAGCAGTTTTTGTGCGAACTGAAAGCGGAAGTGAGTCTGCCATTGTTCGCTACCTGAGTGTCTGAGTTAGATTCAACGTACCAGGCAGCTATTGCAGTGGAGATGGAAATGGCGAGGACTCGAGGGCTTTCTCAGGCAAGAATGGTACAGCCGACTATGCAGTTTCAGCCGACTTACCAGTCGTCTGTCCCAGGAGTTCCTTCTGCCATTCCTGCTGTCAGCGGTGTTCCTTATTCTTTTGACTCCCACTTCCGACAATTCAAGAACAAGAAGTCAAAGAGAAAGTTTGAGCATCCGGCGCCTTCCGATCCGAGTCAGCTGTCCGTTCCTTTTGTTCGACCGTGCCAAGATTTTTCCGGTGGTCATCAGCGTCCGTGTCCGAGGTGTGGTGGCAGTCATCCAGGCGTGCCGTGTTCTTTGCCGATCATCTGTTACTGCTATAATCAGCCGGGTCATGTGGTTCGAGACTGTCTGCTGAAGCCGAAGCCGGTGCAGTTCTCGCAGTTTACCCAGCCGCAGTAGCCTCAGTTTCATCTTCCTCCGTCGCCTCAACCTCAGCCATCGTATCTGCCTGCTCCAGTTTCTTCCCAGCAGTCTTCTGCAGTCGGCCGCCCTCTGAGAGGCAGGGTCACTCACATCACCCGTGCAGAAGCTGTGGCAGTTAATATGGTGGAAGGTACGGTTTTGATTTTCGGTCGTCTAGCTCATGTTCTTTTCGATTCTGGCGCTACTCATTCTTTTGTGTCCGAGGATTTTCTTGCTCGTATTGAGGAGCCGATGATCGAAGTGTCCTGTGAGTTGCTCGTTGAGTTACCCTTTGGAGATTTCATGTCCACTCAAGTGTGCCTGGAAGATTCCCCTATTGTCGTCAGCAATCGGCCGATGCCTGTGAAGCTTTATGCATTGCAATTAGCCGAATATGACGCTATTCTAGGCATGGACTGGCTGGAATTGTATGGTGTCGTGGTTGACTGCAGATACAAACGCGTCTATTTTATGCCACGTGGAAAACCAGCCTTCTATTTCCAAGGTATCCATTTCTGTTCTTTTCGTTTGTTTATTCCTGCCGTTAGGTGTATTTTTCTTTCAGTTTCCTCCTTGTCCTTCCGTTTAATTTCGGGGACGAAATTCCTTTTAGGGGGGAGGGACTATAAGACCCGTGTCTTAAGCGGATCCTTAGTGGTTCGGATCTAGATTTTATTATATGAATTTAGGCCTTTTTATGAATTTTTAGACTATTTCTGGTAATTAATTGAATTAGTTAGAGATTTATTAGAATAAATGGGCATTTACACGATTTTGATTCTATGGGGGTTAAAACGTAAGTTGAGTTAAATTTTCAAAAAATATATATTTTTATAAAATTTTATCACTCTCTCTCTCTCCCATCGAACTATCTCTCTCCCTCACTCGTTCTCTCTCACCCTCACTCTCTCTCTCACGCGCTCTCATTCTCCCTCTCTCTCGATTTCGGTGCCATCGGCCGCGGATCGAGGCGTGGGAGGTGTCTTTGGAACCGGCTCGTCGCGAGGAACGCGTAGGTGCTGACCTCGTCGCGATTCGTGGGGCGTGGTGGTGAGACAGGGCGAGAGGAGCCGCGGTGACTCCTTGCTTGCATGCAGCCCAAACTCGGTTTTCGTCGCGATTAAGGTAGGGGGATGGAATCCTTGTCTCGCTAGGATCGCATTGGCATCACATGCACGTCCGTTCGATGTCATTTTCCTCGATTTCCATGAAAATCCCATGTTAGTGTAATTTAGCCATAAATTCTTGAAAATCACTCCATGGGCATTGTTTTTATGTTTTGATGTATAGATTAGTTGTATAATGGTATGGTTTGGCAAGTTTTATAGTCTTTCCACATTTCCCCATCGATCCGGCTCGACCGGGAGGGGGCTTGATTTTGAACGTATCGGTTTAAGCTCCCAGCTTGTGTGACGGTCCTTTCACAGGCCGTCACACTGTAACGTCCCTTGTGGGGTGCGTTACGGGTGTGTGACGGCCCACTGTTGGGGCATCACACTTGGTGTGACGGTCATCTGATGGACCGTCACATGACCATTACCTGACTTGTTTGACCGTTGACCTCCTTAAGGCGGTTGGCCTGGCGATCTATCGGGCGATCGCCAGAGCCATGTGACGCGCCCCTCTAGGTGCATCACAACGTTGTGAGCCGGGGACCTCCCCTTTAACCCCTGGTGACCGTGACGACCCCCTTGGGGCGCGTCACAGCCGCGTAACGCGCCCCTCCAGGTGCGTTACGTCCCTTCTTAACGTGAGCCCCTTTTTGTTCTGGGTGGCCCTGACGGCCCACCTGGGGCGCGGCACAGCCCTTGTGACGCACCCTTCCTCGACCGTCACACTCTGTGACGCGACAGCGCTAGACCGTTACATCCCTTTGGTTTTTAAAAGCATGCATGGTCCACTTCTAGTGCATCCCGCATTATTTATACGCCATGTTTAAGTTGTTTTATGAGCGATGGCTTGTTATTGGATCCCGATGGAATTACTTTCTCTTTCCTTGTGATGGAACCACTAGTCGTAGCCCAACGACCAAGCGTGTCATCACACCCGAGAGAGGTGGAGGGGTATTCCCAATGAACGGTTTGTAAGCTAGTTACAGTGGGCCCCTGCGGTTACCATTGCGTCCAACGGTGGGGGGGGGGGAAACTAGCTAGAGACCTGGCTCTAGGCAGGAGTCAGTGTGTGCACACGTGGTCGGAGACCTGGATTGGCATTGACGAGTGTCGCTCTGACTAGTACTTGGTTTGGTCCTGTTACGCCTCTCGCTTGTCGAGATCCAGACTTGTGAGTTGCAGAGACGCAGTGTAAGTCGTCAGTGGACACGTCTGGTCTTGTTCTTCTAGTGGGTTGTTCCGTCTCTCACTTCACTTGGCTAGTGACAGTTTATTCTATTGGTAGATTTATTTCCTGTCGTTATTTATTTATTAAATTGTGCATATGCCTTATTATTTAAATGCATGCTCTAATTGCTTTTATATTTGCCTGCTTGTCTGCTTAGTTTGAGGTAGGCTTCCGCGTGACCCCTACTGAGTCTGGCTATGACTCACCCTTCCTTCTTTCAGGTGAGCCGCCCCAGTCGTCTGCCGGTTCTTCTCGAGGTTGTGACGACTGTCGTTAGAGAGAGCCAGCTGTGTTGGTTTGTCTTTTTGTTCTTTTGTGCCGGGGTATGTCCCGTGTAGTTGTACAGTGGACCTCTTTTAATTGTAGATCTGGACTATTGTATATATTTTACCACTCTGATATTTTAAATTACTTCCGCACTTATTTATTTATTGCTGTTCTAATCAATACTACGCGTCTGCGGTCCCAATTCGTTATGCAACTCCTCAGTAAACTCCTTTAACCCTTCAGGGGCCTCATCAGCCTCTTGGGTGGCTTCCCCAATTCTTGGTATCGATGTATCGATTTTATCAATATATCGGTATCCGGAGCTCTGGGTCGTCACAAAAACTACACTGGCCACGGGGCATACCCTGGTGTTACATGCAGCAAAAAAAGATGGAAGGGGGACCGGCGACTGGTCTAGCCCTCGGAAGATGTCATCGAAGGGCAGGATCCCGATGCAGGGGAAGCTCATCATCTCATGCAGGCGGTCTTCCTGCACATCGAGGCGCTCCATCTCGGTCACCACAGAGGCCACTGCTGCTTCAGCGACGGCCAGCTCTTCAGTTTCCCCGGCCTTGTTCGTCTCGGCCTCAAGCAGGTCAGACTCAGCCTGGGCAAGCCAACCCCGGAGTTTCTCTATCAGATTCTCCAAGGAGTGGATGTTGGCATCACACCCGTCCAAGGCCTTCCGATGTTGCTCCTTATTGTCCCTCCGCACCGTCAGAGCCTCCAGATATTCGTCCCTCTAAGTGCCAATAGTTGTAAGCTCAGTTGGGGCCTACGTCTCGAGGAATGCACGATGATTTACATATTTCAATAGCAGCAGAACACGTCGTGACCACTCCTCCAGCAGGCAGCCCATCATTTGCAGTGCTTTGGTCAGTTGCTCCACGATAGCCCTTACGCCTTGATATGTGAGCGCTGGGTCAGCGACGACCATGGAGCGCAATACCAATAGGTCTAGCGGACTGGTAGGTCCGAGCTCACGTTGCCGATAGAAGGGACGACTGGTGGGTCGAAGCTAACTTGGCTGTCCAGGACCGCCCATAGCAGTGCGTCAACCATGGCCGAGCTACCTAGGAGAGTCAGGGCCGAAAGGAGGGGCCTCTCGGGCTCCGAGGATGGCCCCTGGCCAGCCACCAGCAAAGGTGAAGGAGATACTGCAACAGAGGCGTCTAGCGCCGCCATGATGAGCGGCTGCTCTAGCGCCATCGACCGGGCAGGTTCCGAGTCCGACGATGACACCCCCTCCGTCGAAACTAGAGCCACGACCTTGTCAGGAGAATGAACGGTCGCAGAGGCCGGATCGACTACCGCAACAGAAGAAGTTGCTTCGGTCTCCGCTTCCTCAGTAAGGTCTGAATCCATGGACGCCCCGTAGACCAGAAGTGAAAGAATGGCGACCTCGGTAGATGGGGTATCAGTGATAGGCGGGTCCGAGATCGTTCCTGAAAGGCCTTTATCTCCTCCCGCCTGGAATTCCCCCGAATGTTCATTGAGGATCGTCAATAACCTCCCCATGAGTTGGGCTTCCTCGGGTACAACCGGCGTCGGGATTGGTGGCAGTGGGATCATCAACCGTGGGGCAGCCCCCATCCGCAGAAGACCGGCCAAGAATCCCGTGTCCGGCCCCAGAAGCGTCTTCAGTCTTTTGGCCGCATGCAAGCGAAAGGACGAGCTCCACCTGGGGACGGCCTTATGAGCCCGAGGAGTGTGCGCTCCGTGGAACGTTGTTATTTCCTAACCATGTGAAGAAAGGTTAGCCGCTGGCCAAGTTGAATAAATTGCTGAATTCTCAAGGAAGCCGAATGGATCCCCATGCTTACCTCGCCCGCCGGTACTATGCTGCTCTCCGGCGTTGTCTCTCCCCGGGCGTCGGCTTCAGGAACCGTCTCCCCGGAGGTCTTGGCCGCCGGCACCACCTCCCCTTCTTCCCGAATCTCGGCTTCGAGTACTACCGACTCTTGAACCTCGACCTCTGGCGCTATCTCCCCCTCCTCCAGGGCTTCGGCGGCTGGAATAGTGATCCCCACGACTCCTTTGGAGGCATGATCCTGTATGACCTCAAATGAATCAGCAACCCCATGGGAAGACTTGAGGACGAGAAAGGAGAAAGAAAGAGAAAGGCGTGTACTTACAGCCACTACAACTTCTTCTCGGGGTGAGACCTCAGCCGTCGAGATGGTAGCACCCAAGCTTACCCCGGCCTCTTCCTGCCGCAAAGCGTCGACCAGGGATGCCAGTTTATCCAAAGCGGCGGTGGTTGTCGCTTGCCTGGCAGCTTCTAAGCCCGGGACGTGGATTTCTGCATCTTTTGGCGGGGCATGTTCCTGTTGGAAGCCAAAAATGACAATATTAAGGAGGTTAGTCGACAGCCTCGAGAGGGACACCTAAATTAACAGGTTCGCACTTACAGGGGCCTGCTCCACCAGGCTAAGAGAAACGGGTAGCACCGGGGCTTTCCAGGCCGGAACTTGAAAGCTGGGCTCCCCGGGTACACCCTTAGTTGAAAATACTTCGTCAGAAGAGTAGCGGTAATCTACCTTCCCGCCCGACGAAGACTTAGTGCTAGTGGGCACCTCTTTTGCTATCAAGGGAGCCCCCGCCTCAGCATCCGGGTCGGCTCGTCATCGTGCTGGATAGGCAACCGTGACTTCCCTGACTGCCACCCCTTCTTCTGGTATGTCTGCCTAAACCGAGATGTCTCGGGGTCCGCCTCCAGTTGAGGGGCTGCCGCATCGGCTTTCGCCAAGCAAAGCAAGATCCAGGTTTAGTCAGGCCCGCAAAGCTTCAAGGGAGGGAGAAAACTAATCAAAGTGACTAGCAACAAAAGTGACATACCTCCTTCAATTTCGGCGGCGGGAGTTGGAGCGAATAAGGTCTCTCCGATAGATTCCACGGCCCCGTGGGTCACAGCTTCACCCACGCCTGGGATAGATATGAATGTGGGCCCCTCGACGGCGGTTGGAATAAAAAACATCCGTGTTACAAGAAGTGATGTTCTTAACATCTAAATAAACCATGAAGAGCCTCGAAGATCGGAAAAGACCCAACCTGCAGGCCGGCTCGGCCCGGTTCGAGCAGCTTCGAACTCCTCGAATGAATAGATCAAAGGCACCGGGGGAATGGTCGATGCAGCTTTGACGGCCTCCGTCTTTCATCGCTTTGCCTCCCGCCGCCCTGCCGCCTTGGCAGCATCTACCGCCTTCTTCACGGGCGATTTCGCTCGGGGCCTCTTCGCAGGCGGAGGCAGGGGAGTCGTAGTCGGAGCCACTAGCGCCTCCTCGAAGTAAGCAAGTTTTCCTGCTTACCGGAGGAGATTGCGATAGGTCGCCATCTGGATGCTGTCGGGGTGGTCTTTTTAAGAAAAAGGAAGGAGAACAAAAGACCCGATCAGCGTCCAATACCCAAGGAAGGTCAACATTAAAGAACACAAGTAAAAGAAGAAAACACTAAGTACCATGTGGGCCAGTGTACAGCCGCAGCGCTATCGGCCAGTAGCTAAGGGACTGCTCCTTGTCCCAGCGAGCCGCCTCTCGGACTAACCAGCATACATCTTCGGATTTCTGGCAGCGGTCGGCAAGGGCGGCCAAGTCCGCATGTTTCTTGGCGGCCAAGTGACAGAAGAGGTTGAAATGGTCCATCCCCCATCCCTCGGCATAATAATAAGCGATATGGAGGCGCTTGCCCAAGATGGCCGCCCCCGGATCTTCAATCTTCAACCCATGCACTCGGAGGAGGACGTAGAGCCATGTGGTGTCCTTGTAATTTTCTGGTCTCCATTCCTCCCTCCTCACAAACGTGCGGTATGGACAGATTGGATCCCTCTCCGGACGCCAGCTCCTCGCGGGAGTGCCTTCTTCTTCCATGGGAAGTGGATAATTGGTCAGCTCTAGGTGGTCACTCCCAACGTGGCAAAGGTCCCGCAGGGTCTTCTTGAAATCATCCTTCACCACCGGAGGCAGGTTAGCCTGCGGTGCTGGCTTGGCCTCTCGAGCCCTCTTGCGTACGATCATGTACGCAACCACTTCCTGTGCCTTGCCCTGCCTTAACCGGAGGAGGTGCTCCGGGTCGATATCAAGTACCGGCACTGGCTGCCGGCTCAGAAACCTCCTCTCTGCCCCATCCCTGTAGTCGGTCCGGCATAATCGATAGAAGGCTGTTCGGGCATTCCACCACTTTACGTACTCCGGGGTCACCCGTGGAATCTGACCCGGGGCTGGCACCCTGAAGGAGGCAGTGTCTACCCGATGAAAGAAATCCCACCAGGTTTAGGCAGTCTCAGCAGTGGGGCTCCCCCGGAGACTTCGCACTGGTAGATCAAAGCGAGCACTGTACGTCGGGATATGTTGATCATACCCGAAATTCCCGTCGAAGCGAAAGGGATACTACGGCTCCAACAACAGACTGTCCCCCTTTCGGAAAGCCAGCACACTTGGACGAATGGACAGCTCCCAGGCTCTGAGCTCTGGCTCCAATAACGGGCGAACCACGTTCTCCTGACTGATCGGGTGCATGTACTTTTCCACCTGGTCATCTCTGCATTCCCGGTTACAGTTTACCAATGGTCTTGAATGAGCAGCCAGGGTCCAAAAGTGAATAGTGCCGACAGTATCAAGGGGCATCGTCGTCAGCCTGCCCCAGATGTCATACAGCCGCATGGACATCGAGCTTGACTCCACGTTCGCAAACTCCAGCATCTGTGGAACCAACCCCCAGCCTTGAATAGTGCGTGGGGCAAACTCTGGGAATAAGGAAAAAAACCCACGCATTGAAAAAATGCAGTGGGCACACATACTGCGCCTGCCGCGGGAACTGGTGAGCGCTGACATCCCCGAGCGCCTTGTATATCAGACACAGGGTAGCTGGACACAGAGACAGCTTGATACCCCAGGCCATCTGGCAAGCCGGTTAGATCGCATCCGGCCGAATGACAGTATCGTCTCCATACGGCATGGCGAACGAGCACAACCAATAAGTCAAGAACACCGCACAATGCATCAGCGGGTTGACCCCTACCGGATTGGGTCCGCTTCGGCGCCCTCGGGAAGAAATCTTCACATCAGCCTTTGGCTAGGCACGCTTCTTGCGAGCAGCGGCAGTGCCTATGTACGGGAAGTCCTCATATTGTTTCAGACCATCATAGAAGTACTGCAGCCACAAGGTCATGCGGACTCTCTTCCGGTCTCCACGGGGGGGTTGCTTCCCACCGTGCGTCAACTGATATAGGTCTTGGTACGCCTTCATAAGATACCGATACGAGTAGCCGAGGGAGTAGTAGCCGTCCCCGTTGGTCTCGTCTTTGATCATATCCGGGAGGCAAACTTCTTCATAGGGCTCCCCGTCAATGGGCAAGCCGCTGAGTTGACTAAGACTCCATAAATCCAATGAAGTCTCGCCCTCTACCGTATAGAAGGTGTCCATCTCTGCATTGAACACTTCAATCATCCCGCAGCAGAGACCCCTGGAAATAGGGTAGCCGTACCAGGAGGCATAGACACTGTGATAAACGCCTGCCCGGATAAGGATCGGGGCGTAGTTGAACAACACGTACTCCGTGAATTCCACGCCTCCCTCCCGAAAGCTATGCGCGTCCTTAAGCCTTAGCTCCCCGAACCAGCCCAGCGCCAGTTCATGCTTGAATCGGATGGTCAAATAATCCAGCAGAAAGGGCTCTTCCCTGTATCCCCACTTCAATAGAGCCAAGAATAGACCAAACCGGGGGTACTCACCTTGGACTCTCCCAGCAGCTATGTCCCACTGAGCAGGGGTAACCTGAGGTGCCTGCACTAATTTTTCTTCTGCCGGCAACACAGCTTCGTGCCCCAAGATGGGTTTCCATTCTCAAGCCTCTCCCACTAGATACATTGGGATGCTCCTCGGGACATTGTATAGCATGCTGTCTCGGGACCGCAAAATTGCCCGCTCGGCGTCCCTGACAACGCGGAAATCCCGCCTCTCCCGGTCACTGAGATGTTTCAGAAAATGGATAAGGTGTCTGTCCTTTGGGTAGTCCTTCCGGTACTCCCCCATAGCTCGGTCAAAAGCCAGACTGCCCTCAACCCGAGTAAGCCTGTGACAGTCCACCGTCTCGATATCAGAGCCCGACGATCCGGCCAGTGCCGCTATCTCAGCATGCTCCCTGTCCAAGTCCTCCACATTAAACCATGTAACCGCTGGCACTGGAGGTGGGGGAACACGCTCGGCACTGGAAGTAGCAGAAGCAGCATAATCTCTTAGGGCAGCCATCTTTCTACAAGGTGCAAGATACCTTAAGTCAGAATAAGACACAAACGAAGAAAAAGAAAGGAAATTACGAAGGGGCTATGCTACAATTGAACTAAACAGAACGCCAATAATTTCTAACGAAATTTTGGCAGAGTTTCCCCTAGGCCGGAGGCGTAAGGGGAAAACATGGGTGCACGTCCACAAGGAGTGACGGCCCCAACAAAGTCACAGTGTGCCCAAGGGCAACACCGAGATCCTCCGGTTGAATAAGTCTTCCTCTCCTTTCAACGGCACACCCCGTGCCCCCCTTCAGAGGCACACCCTGCCTCCCTTCAGCGACACACCCCGTGCCTCGCTCCAGCAGCACACCCTATGCCTCCTTCCAGCGGCACACCCCGTGCCATCGTCAGCGGCACACCCGTGTCCCAGTCCCAGCGGCACACCCTTGTGCCCTTCTCCAGCGGCACGCCTGTGCCCACCTACCCAGCGGCACACTCGTGCCCTTCTCCAGCGGCACCCGTGCCCCAGTCCCAGCGGCACACCCTTGTGCCCTTCTACAGCGGCACACCAGTGCCCCTTTCTTCAGCGGCACACCTGTGCCCCCCAGTGGCACACCCTCATACCCCTTTCTCTAGCGGCACGCCCGCGCCCCCGTCAGCGGCACGCTCCGATGCCATGACTGCCTCCACCTTATACCGAAGGGAAGAAGGAGAAGAGACGAAGGGGAAGAAGAAGAGGAAAAGAGGAAGAAAAGAAGGAGAAGAAGAGAAAGGAGGAAGAGGAAGGCGGGGAGCCTAGGGCTCCGTCGTTCCCCGAGCGAAAGAGAAGAAGAGAACGAAAGAAGAAGAGGAAAAGAGGGAGAGAAGGGGAAGAGGAGAAGAAAAAGAGGGGGCCTCTCAGCACCTTCACCAGAGGAGGAAGACGACGGCGAGCGGCGGTGGTCTCCGGCGGTGAAGAGAAAGAGAGAGGGAGAGAGGTGGTGGCAGCCGAAGGGGCAAGGAGAGAGAAAGAAAGGGGGAATTCGAAAAGAGGGGGGGAGTTTCGAACTCCTACACCCCTTTTATAGCCGTTTCAAAAAAAAGAGAAGAAAGAAAAAAGGAGAACCAAAAAAAAACAAAAAAGGGGGAAGAATAAAGAGAAGAAAGGGAAAAAGAGAGAAAACAAAAAAGGAGAAAACAAAAAATAGGAAAAATAGAGAGATGAAAAAAAAGAAAAAGAAAGAAGAAAAAAAGAGAAAAAAAAGAGAGAAACATAAATATATATATATATATATATACATATATATATAATAAACAATAATAATATAATAAATAGATATCATAATATCTACGTCACACATCTTATGAACGTACGCCCAATAATGTACGTCAATTCCATGAATACACCGGCGAGCACCGCCTGGCTCATCCTTCGCCCGCGCTGCCCACGGGTGGGGGGCATTTGTGGATGCATAAAATTGTACGTCCATATGTCCCGCCAAGCCCCCACACCAATGTCAAGGTCAGAAAGAGAAGACCCGTGGAGACTGGCCATCCAGGGCTCCGAGAAAATACTACCGTCCGGCAAATCCCTACATTCGCACGGGCGCATTAAAAGACCGAGAAAGCATAGGATGCCCACCTGAATTTATACACCACTATGGGACCACCCTCGGGTCCCTAACGGTGAAGAATGTCCCAAAGAAGCACGCGGTCATGAGTCACTAAAAAGGGGGGTCAATGCCTTTAAGGAACACCCTTTGTGCCCTCGCCAACGGCAATCTTGGTGTGCCCCTTCCAATGGCGCGCTCCAAACGGCCCTAAACGGCACACCCAGGAGCCTTCGGCGGCACACCCTCAGGAGTCTTCAGCGGCACGCTCCCCCAAAGTGCCCCCTCCACGGCACACTTCAATGCTTCTTCCAACGGCACAACAGTTGTGCCCTTCCAACGGCACAGTCATCACGTGCCCCAGCGACACGCGCAATCGTTGCCCTCCCAGCGGCACGCTTCAGGCGAGCCCTCCAGCGACACAGGCATTATGCCCTTCAACGGCACGGCCTTCACCTCCCTCCAGCGGCACAATGGCCCTACCCCCCAGCGGCACAGTGGGGAATTCCTCTGAACGGCACGAACCGGCAGAAGACATAACGGTCACTAGAGGGGCCCCTTGGAGCGCAGCGTAAGCACCTCGATGCCAGCTAACCCCCCCCCCCCCCCCCCCCCGCCTGGGTGTCGGCTCCTGGTTGGACAAAGGGAACTTCCACCTGACGGAGACAAGATCCGGGTCAACCTCGGATGGCAAGGCCATCATGAGGTCCCCCGTCAACGGCCCACGTATAAAAGGCCTTCAAAGAGAAAGAAAAAGAGGTGGAGACAAAAGGCAGGCAAGGAAGCGTTCCCGTTCAAAGAGAGCACCAAAGGAGAAGAAGAAGAAGGTAGAAGAGAGCCTAAAAAAAGGAGGGATTGTGCTGTGTAGGGAAGGGGGAGGAATGGCAGTGAAGGGAACGACCACCCTTCCTCATACTAACCCTCTCCCCAAGTTTCTTTCTTTCTTTCCCCTATTTTCTTCTCCCGTTTGTTTGGATGTAATGCATCACGTTTGGCCTTTGGGTCATGATCTCTGTCATTTTGAGTTCATCATGAACATCTTCTGGCTTTGCCTTCTTTTGTTGCATTTGTTGCTCTCCCCTTATCGTTGATCTATGGGTTTTGTCCTTGGCTTGACGGGGCAGAGCTGGGCTGTTCCCCCTCCCGGGGCTTTCCTTAGTACAACAACCCTTGAGTTTTGCTAAACGGGTCCGTGGGAGCTCACCATCCTTCCTGACACACAGGACCCCCCCCCCTCTCAGTGCCTACAACATCTCCCTTTGCTCCTTCCCCGGAACTAGTGGTGCGCACATGCCCATTCAAGCCCCTTGTGAACGCGTCACGTGGTGGACTGAGAGAGAGAGATGGGGTTTCTCCCTCTCTGAGTAATAAAGGGTGAAAGAAATGAGGACAAACAATGAAACGCGCGCTATAGGGGATATGAAAGAACGGTGGACAAGTACGACCTATAGATGAGACAACAGTGGGGACATGGAGAATTTAGACTGACCGAACTCCGGTACGTGGCGGAGATAGGGGTCCGAAGACCCTCTCGCGCAAACTGAACCCCTTCCCGGTAGGCGTAACCCACCGTTCCGAGAGCAGCTTTTCAGATACCGAATTCGAGTCCTAGGACTCTACGTAATAGAATTTGACAGACGGGAAGACACATAGACTCGAAATTGCAACGATATATCACTCCTTGGACAGTTACAAGAACAATATGAATAAAAGCACACCACCGCAGGACATTGGTCTTTGCGGGGTTTTAACAACAATATTGCAATATGAGCAGTAATTAATATATGTATATACAGAAACCACCACGAGACATTGGCCTTACGGGATTTTTTAAAGCAATATAAATAATAAATATAAGTATATATATAAACCACCACGAGACATTGGCCTCTACGGGGTTTTTTAGTGCATTATAAATAATAAATATAAATATATATACACATCACCACGAGACATTGGCCTCTGCGGGGTTTTTACTATGACATAAATAATAAGTATAAGTATATAAATATATAAACCACCACGAGACTGTGGCCTCTGCGGGGTTTTTACTATGACATAAATAATAAGCATAAGTATATATATATATATATATATATATATATATATATATATATAGAAACCACCACGAGACTGTGGCCTCTACGGGATTTTTAATGCGACATAAATAATATAAATAATATATATATATATATAGAAACCACCACGAGACTGTGGCCTCTGCGGGGTCTTTAATGTGACATAAATAATATAAACAATATAAATTATATATATATATATATATATATATATAAACCACCACGAGACTGTGGCCTCTGAGGGGTCTTTACTATAATATAAGTATATGTGACAGGAAAAGAAAAGGGATCAAATAAACCGCCGCGAGATGTTGATCTCCACGGGTTTTGAAGCGATGATAGGGGAATGCTGAAATTAAATAGTTAGGAGTTAGAAAGTAAAGTGCAGAAAATAAAATACTGAAATGGAAACGGTCGCGGGAGGTGACCCACCGCACCAGTTAAGAATTAGATATACAGAAAGTAAATCACAGAAACCGCCGCGGGGAGTGATCCTCCGCACGAGTGAGGCCAAAGATAGGAGAAGATGACCGCTGCGGGAAGCAACTCTCCGCGGGTGTTATTAAAATAAAGATGGTCACAATGAAGCGCTCGTTAGGAATTTTGTGATCGCCAGGGACCGAGGGTCCCGAGTGAATTGATCGCTTTTGCCTTTGACGCGGGAATTGCGTGGGTTCCTTCTTCCTCTTCGTTCGACAGGCCGAAGAAGAGGGCCTTTACTGGTTACCCTTACACAAAGAACAAACAGAGGAAAACTGGTTGGTGAGAACGACGGCAGTGTAGTACCAATCCTTAGATAATGAAATTGTAAATAACATAAACAAACACGTACCTGATTGGTGTGTTTAAAACCCCTTTAGAATTAGAAGGGTGGGAGAATGACATGATGAAATGCACAAACACAAAGACACTTACAAGCTAGGCCCTCTCGGGGAGAAAGGCATGGCACGTATGTTAAATGATGCATGCGATACAATTAACTGACTGAATAAAAATAAGGGGGAGAAAAGCTTATCGGGGAAGACCGGCGACGAGCTTTGAGAAGGGCTTCAATATCACTAGCACAGCGCGACCAAGGAACTTCTGAGCGGACTTCAGAAACTAGTTAAGCCAGACATAAGAGCACACACACGAGCGTATACATATGAATGATAAGTATATTTACATAAACATATACTTAGACATATTAAAGATATTTAACATATACATAAATACAAACATTTATAAACATATACGTAAGTTGGTCAAAATAAAAGAACATGAATTTGAGAGAGAAGGCGAGAAAGGGAGAGAGAAAACTCCTTTTTTTATTTATTTTTAAGACTTTGTTTTTAGGAGAAAAGGGATGAGATATATATACATATATGATATATATATATATATATATATATATATGATATATATATATATAGGTATTATGTATATGTATAATAGAGGGGATGAGAGGGAGAGAGGGACGGAGGGGGGGGCGTGTGAGAGAGAGAGAGAGAGGAGAAAGAGAGGGATAAAATAAATGAAAAAATGAAAAGAGAGAGAGGGTGAGAGAGAGACACAGCGGGAGAGAGAGGAAGAGAGAGGGAAATAGAGAGAGAGAGAGAGGGTGGGGGAGATGATTAAAAAATGAAAAAGAGAGAGAGAGATCGAGAGAGAGAAGAGAGGGAAGGAGAGAGTGAGAGAGTGGGGAATAAAAAAAGACTAAAAAGAAGAGAGAGAGGGGGATCGAGAGAGAGAGGCGGCGGGATGAGGAGGAGAGGAAGAGTGGGAAAAGAAAGGGGGGAAGAGAGAGATCGCGGGGAGACGCAGAGAGAGAGGGAAGAGAAAGACGGAGAGAGGGAACCGGCGGCAGGAAGAGAAATGGGAGAGAGAGAGGGACCGGCAGGGAGAGGAGAAAGAGAGAGGGAGAGGGAGAGCCGCGACCACGGCGGTCACGACGGGGGGAGGAAGAGAAGACGGGGAGAGAGAGGGACCGACAGGGAGAGGAGAAAGAGAGCAGAGAGAGGGGGAGGCCAATGCGGTGGTAGAGGCGAGCGGCCGGTGCGGTGGCGGGCGTGCATGCACGAGGGAGGTGCTGTCGGCGTGGGGCTCGCGGACGACGATGACGGTGTAGGTGGGCGGAGGTCACCGGCGATGAGGGGCAGCGTCGGTGGCGGACGGCAACGGGCTGATGCCGGGGGTTGCCTGCTGGCGGGGACTGCTGACGATGACGACGGTGCAGGTGGGCGGAGGTCACCGGCGATGAGGGGCAGCGTCGGTGGCGGACGGCAACGGGCTGATGCCGGGGGTTGCCTGCTGGCGGGGACTGCTGGTGCTCCGGCGGTGCAGGTGGAGGAGTGGCGGACAGCATCGGTGGGGGTGGCCGGTTGGCTTCACGGCTGACGGGAGTGGCCGGAGGCGGCTGGCGGTGCAGTCACGGCGGAGGTGGCTCGTGGCGGCTAGCAGCGGCGAGGGGAGCGGTGCATGCACGGGGTGGACGACGGTGGCGTCGGTGGCGTGAGGGGTGCGCAGGAGATGGGCGTCCGGTGCTATCGTGGTACAGCGGTAGTGGTGCTGGGGGCTAGGTGGTGTAAGAGAGCAGAGGGAGAGGGTTGCGAGGTGGCTCGCGAGAGGGGAGATGGTCGCTGGCGGGGTCGTGGGGAACCGGTGCATGCAGAGGTGAGTGCTGGGGATGGTTAGCCAGAGGGGGTCTCGCGAGGTGATGGGGGAGCGGAGTGAGTAGCGATCGAGGGGGAGGAGTGGAGGTGGAGTGGTCTGTGGGTTACATGCAGAGGGGTGATGGCCGCGGTTAGCAAGTGGGAGTGGGGTGGTTTCACGGTGGAGGTGGAAGGAGGGAGATGGTGGCCGGTGAGGGTGGGATGGCAGCGAAGGAGGCGGCTGGGAGTGGGAGTTTGCGAGAGTGAGGTTGTCGTTAGGGAGCTTGGACGTGGGAATGGGAGAGTGAGAGAGTTGAGAGCGTGAGGAGAGAAATGAGAGTGGGATGGGGATGAGTGTGCACGTGTGTGTGCCGTGAGGGAGAGGGTGAGAACAGGAAAGTGGGTTGCGTGAGAAGGGGGGTGAAAATAGGAAATAGAAAGAGACGTAGAGAGAATAAAATGGGGTAGGAAATATTATCTTATTATTTATTATATTTATTATATTTTATGTTTGTTTGTTTTGTTTGTTTTTATTTGTTTTGTTTCTTCTTTTTTTTGCTTCTTTATATATATATATTATTTATGGTTATTATATTTTTTTGCTTTTTAATAAATATATTATGTATATACTAATCACATATATTTATATTTATATTTTATGAAAATAAATTTATTAAAGAAAATTAATTATATTATTTTTACGTAAACACAACTACACACATTTTTTTGGAATTTTATTTTTTCTCTTTTTATTTATTTTATAATTTTCTCCCTTTCACAAAATAATGCAATTTAACCATAATTACGGAAATCACTCAAATAAAAGAAAATGTAAGCTACTTTGGGACATTACGGTACAATATGGGATTTACTCGTCATAACGTCAGAAATGGCGTGTCTACAGCTGTCCCGCCTTGGCATCCACTTTGTAGGGGAGGGGCGTGTAACGGAATAAAATGAAGTGTATTGGAGTGAAATGGAGTGGACTGAAAAGTCGATGCCAAGGTGTGATGAGACACGCTTCTAACGTCACAGGACGGGAATCTTTCCCGAGTTTCACGAAGCAACCTTGAGGAAGGTCCTCCGAAATCAACGATTGTTTGGATGGTAAACAAACTGGGAAGGACATTGTGTGCGCTGGGGCACGAACAAACTAAAAGGATCAACTTCACGGTGCGGAAGTACCTGAGTCGTAAACCTCAGGTTTCACCATTGGGGAGCGGTTACCAGCCATTGTGGACGTGCTACAACCAAGGTGGGTCCGAGGGGAATTTAAGAAATGAAATGGAGACAAATCCAAACAATGGTTTCATCCAGAGAAACGTCCCAAAACAACCTCGGGGAAACTCAGTACTCGACTCAGAATGGAATATCCCATATTTAAACAATTAAGCACAGTGGCTCACACAATCAAAATAAGTGAATGATTTTCCACAATGAACTCAAAGTCCTACATGAATGCATGCTGGGTTTAAAAAGAAAAACAAAACAAACTAAAATAAAAACTATCCAAGGATAATATTGCTAAGCTGTGGAGAGTGGGTCAGGATACCGATTCAATGAGCTGATACTGAGCCGGGGCCCGTTTATCCACGTACCGACTCATCGAACGGAACCATCGTCCCCATTCTATCACAACTCAACGGCCTATCCGTACGTCCTGAACTCCTCCAGGATCATCACTGTTTTTGTTGAAGGGGAACTCAAATCCCGGATTCGTTCAAGGCGTAAGGTCCTTGACAAACTCTAGTAGTGTAAATATCGTATAATACAATGCAAGACACAGTGCGAAGGTGATTTACAGTGGGGTGGTGATGATCCTCCTTTCTTTTTTCTCTTTTTTTTTTCTCTCTTTTTTTTTCTTCTTTTGAAACTTGCATTCATCAATAAGCACAGTAAAACACAAATATCTTATAAGAAATAATATTACACTCATCTGTACAGAATATCAACCAGTCACAACAATTCAGAAAAGCAGGGGAAACATAGAAAGCAGAGTTCATCTGCAGCAACTCATTTTTGTTTGTTTTAATCTTTTTCTCTATTTTTTTGTTTTGGATTCGTAGTGTACAATTATTACTCGGCATTTGTTCCCTTTCTTTTCAGGGTGCCCAGCATGTGGCAAAGGATGGCCGACATGGCCTCTTCTGGTTCCTAAGCTCCTCTTTCGGAGGTCATGTGCTTCCAGAAGCAACTTCGCGGCACAGTGGCTTGTGCCAAAGGGGCCGAGCATAAGCTCGTAGCTTAGGTGAGCGTGATTTGGTTTGAGATTCAACTACACACTTCACTCACTTCTTCTGACCATGTGGGATGATTGGATCGAGAAAGCGGTAGAAACCCAAGGCGGGCTAGCTCATGCGGTCTGAGCAGAGAAGGAGCGCGTCACTTGAACAGAGCGTGGTGCCCGAACAACAAAGCCGGAGGAGGAGTGACGACGATACATCGTTGAGGAACTGCCCAAAACGTCCTGGAGCTGAGAGTTTCTCTTCAGCTGGCAAGGTGAGATGCAGGCAGAGAGAGAGAGAGAGGCAAAGCGGCACCATGATTGGGACGGGAGAAATGAACTAGAGTCCCGAGTGACAGAGCTCCGGGAGAAAGAAGATTCAGACACGTCATTCCCTCAGGATCTCTACAGATTAGAGGAGAGTTGGAGCTCACGGTGGAGGAACTCCTGGAGCTGATAGAGTCTCCAGTGACAAAGTAGAGGGCAGCTCAGCCAGCGACCTCGGCTTCAAGAGCTTCGCGACCATCAGGGTCGCGAGAGGGACAGAAGGACGGCGAGGAGCACTGTCGAAGAGCAGGTGGGAACGCATGGCGCGACAAAGCGATTGCTGCGTCACGGAATTATAAAAGGCCTCCAAGGGACTTCTTGCCTTGAGAGAGAGAATAGAAGCGACCAGGAGGGTGATGAGGGTTAGTGAGTGGCTTGTTCACTCACTCCCTTCTCATGACGGGCACAAACCCTTATATATATGTGCGAGTGAAATAGGTTGGTTTGAACACGGCTGGTTCGCCCTGGATATGTTCCTTCTGCTCTACAGCTCTTCTCTACAACATGGGTTCCCGCGAGACGTACTCGACGAGATGTCTTCTTAAAACACGGGACGGTGACACCCCTTAGCCATGATTTTCAAAGGGGATCAGCCACGGATTTCAACAATATCGGCCCGTGGTGCTCTTTTCCCACGTGAATGTCCCTCATTTCCTTGTTTGCGCTAAAAGTAGTCGCAATAGGACAAGGGACACGAGGAATCTTTGGACCGAATAGGAGTGGCAGGTCAACAAATCACAGCTCTGCTCCATTTACTTCACATGGCAAAGTTGCACGCGAGTGTACTGTGGCCATGACTTTCAAAGGAATCTACCACCAATTTCAACAACGTCGGTCCCTGGTCTAATTTTCCCGTATAAATGTCCCCCACTTTCTTCTTTGCGCTAGCAGTAGTCGCAATGGGACAATAAACACGGGGAATCTTTAGACCGCATAGGGAGGATAAGTCAACAAATCACGCCTCTGAATTGATCACTCCAAATGGCAGAGTGACATGCGAGAGTAAAGAGAGGGTGACTTGTCACAAAGACTGTTGCTGGGGTGATGGTGATATATCCAGATCACCTTCTTTCCAATCCTATAAATACCTCCCCTTTCGCTCGACTTGGAAACACCGAAGTCGTAAGAGCTAATTTGAGGAGTGAAGATTTGTAAAGGGAGAGGTAGTGAGTGTTGCTCATTTTTTGCAGGATGGATGGTGAATCTAACTTCAGAGCAGAAGGTGAGTCTTCCCGCTCCTCGAAGAGGAGCCGGTCTGGGAGTAGTTCCAGAAGACTCTCAGAAGTCGAAGGACCATTGAGTGAAAGGACCCGATCACAGCTGGTAAGTGAATCCTTTCATTCCTTTCTTCATACTTTCTTCTCCTTTCTTCCTTAGCAAAGCTCCCCTTTCTCACTTCTTGTGGATGTGCAGGGCATGATGCGATCGCACATCTCGTGGGAGCTGGTAGTGGCAGCATATCGAGGTCTTCCGGACTTCCAAAAAGCCAGGCTAGACGTGATGGGGTTCGGGGCCTTTCTCCGAATCGAGCCGATAAAGCTCGACCTTGCCCTGATCCAAGCATTATATGAAAGATGGGATCCGGCGAGTCGGGCATTCCTGATGCCTTGGGGGCACATGGTACCCAGTTTGGAAGATATGGTCCGCATTACGGGCCTCAAAGTGGATGGAGAGGCAGTGACCGGCGTCACTTATGCGGATTATCGAGAAGGTGCCCAGAAACTGTTAGGACTGGAACTCGATGGACGGAAGAACAGGTCAGTAGCCAAGACATCGATCCTGGAGGTGTTAGGGCTTACTGACATCCGTCCACGGGATGACGAGTCCTTGGAGGAATTTATGGAAAGGGCAGAGAGAGGTGCCCGTGCTGTATACTGTGCAGATGCCAGCAACTGGGAAAGGACCAACATGGACCTGAGGAGGTTCCTCCTCTTTCTGTTGGGTAGGCTGCTACTGGGCTCCAAGGGAGACAACATACACCGCCGCTTCTTGGAGCTGCTCGTGGACTTGGAGAGAGTAGGACAGTACGCTTGGGGAGCTGCCGTACTAGCGCATCTATTCACAGGTCTGTCGCAAAGGACAGGCCGAGAGGTGACAATAAATGGGTTTACGCCCTTCATCCAGGTAAAATATATATATATATATATTTTTATGGTTTTGGTTTTATGCTTTTTTTCTTGTATTTGTTGGTGCCAATGACACATGATGGTGTAGCTGTGGAGCTACTATTATATTCCAATGGGGAGAGCTCGACACTGTCGGCCAGTGACGATCCCGTTGGCTAGGCGGTGGCAACCCATCATGAGTATAGCACCATTATCCTACCAGCTGATGGTATCGAGATGGGAGCTACAAGAGTTCCCTGCAGCGATGGTAGGATACTTTTTTCTCTTTTTTATATGTTTTTTTTCATTCTTCTTCTTTTTTTGGTTTTTATATTTTTTTGTATTTTTGAGTAACTAAGAAGATATGTACAACCCAACATAGGTGAACTGGAGGCCTTACTTGAATATGGTCGATGTCGACCAGCCATGGGTAATTGGAAGCCGTGCCCGATTCGGACGGGACCTCTGGCTCCATTGCTTGAATGAAATTGAGCCACTAAGGTTACGATTAGTCATGAGAACCCTCGGGCTTGCCCAGGAATGGGTGGATATAACCTCCTCACCCAGCGTCGGGAAGAAGACGCGTGGGCCGGCAACCTGCGTTGATTGGAGGGTGGGCTTCCCCGAACAGTATGAAGACTGGCAGCGGGGTGGCACGCTCCTGGAATCACAAGCGCAAGACAGTGAAGATTACCTACGGCTCTATAGGGCAATGTATGCAGAGAGGCTCCAGCTTGGAGGGCTTATAGAGGTAAAGTAAAACACCATTTTTTTGTCTTTTATAATTTCCATTTTTTTTTATTTTTATTCGTGAACTCAAGGGACATGGCTGTAGGATGCCCATGACACCATAATAACGAACTTACGAGCTCGTTTGGCGGACACGGAGCAAGAGTTAACTGATACCCGAGTGGCTCTGGGTTCATCAGTAAGTGTATATATACATACTCCTGGCATGATTTGAAATTCATGGCGTTAACCATTTAACTGTCACCTCCCGTATGTGTACGCAGCGCGCCCAGCTCGATGTAGTTTCATCAGTAATGGGGGCAGACGGCGTTTCTTCCAGTCTATGGATTCCCACTTCAGAGTTAGATTCACTACACGAGCAACTTGCTCATGCCACACAGCGGGCTGCGGAAGCAGAAGGGATGCTTTCTGTACAGGTGAGAGCCTCACCATTTAATATCCCTTGTTCAAGTGTTATCAGAAGCCTGAGATGAAACGTATGACAGGAGAAAGTAACGGAGGAGGCACTCGCACATGCCACCCAGAAGGAAGCTAGAATAGCAGAGCTATAAGAGGAACTGCAGCGTCATTCAGGTGACGACTTTTCTAGGGATGCTATAGAGCTGAGGATCACCCTTCAGCTGGAGAGGGAAGATAGAGCGAGAGAACGTGCTGAGAGAGAAAAGGCCAAGGAAAGAGAAAAGGCCAAGAGGTCGGCCGAGAAAGAGGAGAAGAGGGCCCTGGAGGCCCAATTATTTGAATTGAAGACCAGTCTCGGCCTCGCCGAGCAGTGGCTGAAAGATGGCGAAGAACGCTACCGAAGAGCACGAGAGCGTGGCTTTCGTGTTAGTAACTTCTTTGCCGCCCCTGCAGATCCACGCCGGGGTGTAGAGATCGGAAGAGGAGCACAGAGCGGTAGAAGTACCGCTTTTCATGGTTGGGTAGCACCCTCAAGAGCGTCTTGCCCGGAGAGTGGCGGGACAAGTAACGTGGAGAGAGGAGGTGAAACCTGATGTAGACTGTTTTCTTTTGTTGCTTGTTTTTAGTTGAGAGTGGAATAGAATAAAAGTTTTGTGCTTGATTCTGCTTCTTTTTGATCTCTCGAATCCCTGCATACATCTAAGCAAACAAGTCAATATTTCTGTTCTGACTTGCCCCTTGCTCAATGAGCAAATGAGGTTTTAAACTATCCTTGATAACGAGTCAAGGGGCAAGCCCTTATTAACAAAGGCACTGATAAAAGATAATGATGAATGCGACAGACAAGCACACGGATGCAAATGATAATTTAAAATGAATGGTGCATACAAATGCGATCATGCGAAGATGTGATTTTCTTTGTTTTAGAGTTTTCATTCATTTTTTTTATGTTTTGTTGTTTGTTTATTTTTTTTGGTCTTTTACATTTCCATTTTTTTGTGCATATACATTTTTCTACCCCTTTTTTTTGGATTTTGGATTTTGTCATTTTTTTGTTTATTTTTGACTTATTTATTATTTTTGTTTTTGCTAATGCATGATGACCAACCCATATAACATGCAGGCTGCAGGAGAACAAGGGTTTCTTGCTAACCTCCCAGGTATCCTAAGTGCACATCTAGGTTGATTTCGGCCTCTAAACTCCTCGAATGATAATCCCGCCGGCTAAGACTTATCCTGATGACAATACCGTCATGCCATGCTTAGGCTCCCAATTGCTTCCGACCACAGGGATTCACCCAAAAAATGTTCGAGGTAAATGATTTGCCCGACTCGGGTCTATTTCCTCACAACTCTAGATGGTATATAATGGAACACCCTGGAACCCAAATGACCAACCGCGCGACGCTGACCCGGAATCAGACGCCGTCGCACCTATAGGTGACACGCTTGCATTGGTCTAAGCCCGAGGTTAAACTAAGAAGACGTTAAGGTGGTAGATAAAGGTCTTGACCAGCCAGAAACACGGAGACTCCTTCGCGACAATGACTTCTGCTTTCAAAATGGACATCCATATGCTTGTGTTAAAACAAAGTCGCAAGCCTCGGTGGGTCTCACCCTTTGGATACTCCATTTAGCGTTTATCTTCCGGGGAAGAAGGAAGAGTATTGGGGGTAAACCTCCTGAGAGGACCGGCAAAACCGTTAACCCGGCGAGCCAATAGAGGTTCATTTAACTCGCCCCTTTCGGGCAACTTCGGACTAACTCTCGAGCATTTACATCTCATGACCCCTTTTGTGTAGAATTTGACTTTTAGTCAAAGGGGTTTATCTGGTAGAATCAGGCACGGTTACGACCAGGCTTTTCACTTGACTTTGATTTTGTTCTTCTTTTCTATTTTTTTCTTGACAGATTTTTGCGAGGGACATAGTATTTTGACAATGTGAAATCCCTCTTGGATGCCTGCGGGGACACTGCCCTCTTCTCGTGCTCTGATCCATGCTCAAAGAATTGGATCCTACTCTCACCCTAGGGGTCGTGTTCATGTTTCCCATGCTCAGCGTTTTAAGGGCGCCGACTGTCTCATTCGGTCGAGAAGAAGAGAACAAAGATTTGAGCTTTCTTGGAGACCTTTTGAGTGATGCCCTACCATAAGCGATGCTATCAATTTTTATAACACAGATGTGTATTCATGTTGTCTTCTTTTGAAGGGGGCATAAGTCGAACTGGCCAGACAGGGGTCTCCACGGTTCTGGCAAACCAAGACCTGAGACATACCAAGTCTTAATGGGCCCTTTCCTAACATGGAGGTTGAATGCAATGACTTAACTACATAGTGATCTCCAAGCATCAGCATTTTGAATTTTTCATTTTTTTTGGTCTTTTCTTCTTTTTTTTGTTTTTTATACACAAATTTTTGTGGTTTTCATTACTTTTTTCATTTTTTTGTTGTTTTTGTTTTCAATTTTTTTTTATCTTTGACAGTATGTACACCTATCTAAGGGTAATACTTCTTAAGGTAAAGCCCATTCCAAGGATGGGATAACTCAACTCCTTCAGCATTGACTAGCCTGTAGGCGTTGTCAGGATGCACAGCCTGAACCACGTATGGTCCTTCCCAATTGGGTTGGAGCTTAGAACGCGGCCCGCCAGGTTTTACAAAAATTCTTTTCACTACCATTTCACCAACTTTGAACTTTCTCTCAATAACATTCTTCTGGTAAAAACGTGCGAGTCTATTTTGGTAGACGCGAGCATGCTCGGCAGCAACCAGACGTTTCTCGTCTAAGAGTTCCAACTGGGCAAGGAGAGAATCGCGACGTTCATCGAGGGGAAGGTCCTTGTCCAATTGTACTCTCAGAGAGGGAATCAGAATCTCATATGGAACTACCGCCTCCATCCCGTAAGTGAGGGCGAACGGAGTTTGCCCAGTAGGAGTTCGGATTGAAGTGCGATAGGCCCATAGAGCTTCGATAAGCTTCTCTGGCCAATCCGAGAATCTGCTAGACTCACATGTTTTCTTTATGACTTTAATCAGTGTTTTATTAGTGGCCTCTGCTTGGCCATTACCTTGTGGATAATATGGTGACGAATGATGCAATGCAATTTTATACCTTTGGCAGAGGTCCTGAAGATCCTGAGAGATGAATTGTGGCCCATTGTCGGTGATGATAGTTCTTGGAATGCCGAACCTGGCGATGATATTCTTCATAATGAACTTACAAACAGTTGATGCCTTGATTTCCGCATAAGCTTCGGCTTCAGCCCATTTGGTGAAATACTCCGTTGCAGTGAGAATGAAGGATTTTTACTTAGTAAGGGAGTTAGGATCACCAAGAGGACCGATGATGTCGAATGCCCACATGGAGAAAGGCCATGGGGAGGATACTGGATGGAGAGAGGAAGATGGGGAATGGATCTTATCAGCGTGAAGTTGACATTTGACACATCTACGGACATAGACAGCACAGTCTTCCTCCATGGTGGGCCAGTAAAAGCCTTGCCGAAGGATCTTCTTAGCAAGCATTTGGCTGTTCACATGGCCACCGCACACGCCTGAGTGTGCTTCCTCTACACACTTCCAGGACTCATCATCATCAAGACACCTCAGAAGAACACCAGTGAGGCTTCTTTTATACAGCAACCCTCCAACTAGTGTGTTTATTTTGAAGGAGTGATAACAAGACCAGGATGAGGTGGAAGATGCCTAGAAGAATTTACAGGATGAGAAGAAATCAAAGAAAAGAGTGAGGACTAAAGCCTCGAAAACAGTGTGAGAACGGGAAGATGCCCGAGGCAATTGATGTGGCAAGAATCGAGGCAGACTCAGGATCAGGATCGAGAGGAATTAGAAATTGATGAATTGAGAGGGGCGGATCCGGAAGATTCGGGAGTAAAGGAGGCAAATCAGAGGAGAATAGATCCAGAGGTTCCGAAGGAAGAAAATGGTGAGGGACGTGATGCCCTGGGAAAAGGTATGCAAAAAGGTGATTTAAAGGGATGAAAAGGACAGAGGACACAATGCCACAGAAGAACAAAATGATAAATCGGAAGAAGGAAAGGTCCGGAGACTTCGGACGAATATGAAAAGGAAGGGCGCGATGCCCTTGGAGGGATGGATAACAAGATGAGAAATCTGGAGGTTCCGGAGGGATATAAAAAGGAAGGGTGCGATGTCCTGAGAGAGATGGAGAATGATATGATAAGTCCGGAGGTTCCGGAGGGGGATGGGGATGAGAGATGGATAAAGATGGGGAATTAAACAGAGAGGGGTCCGGAGGCTCCGGACATGGATGAGAGATAGATAAAGACAGAGGATTAAACATGGAGGGGTCCGGGGGCTCCGGACGAGGATAAAAGGTGGATAAAGACGTGGAATTAAACAGGAAGGGGTCCGGAGGTTCCGGACGAAGATGAATATAGGGGTCCGGAGATTCTGGACGAGGTGGAAGGTAAGGATCCAAAGGCTCCGGAGGGGGGCTCGTGTGAGGGTCCAAGGACCCTAGAACAGGGGAGGAGCTTGATTGCGTAGATCTAGATGATGGAAAGCGTCCCCTTAGCCAATAGATCACCCATAAAAAGAAGATACATAACAGCATGAATAGAGATGGAATGGAATATGAAGTGGATGGGCTACAAGATGGCTCCGCAACATGAGATTTATCGCCCTTCAGCTTCACTTTATGCTTTCCCTTCTTCCTGGTGGATACTCTCTCACAGGGTGACCTCTCAACCTTCAATATAGCTTCTTGGCCTCTTGGCCTTGCAAGCCGCTCCCGATTATGCACCCCAAAAGACGGCATGGTCCTTCTCTGACCAACTGGATCAATTGGTGCACTCAGGGCCCACAAGCTCTCATTTGATGTAACAAGATCCCTTGGACATTCAAAAATGAACGGTAACTCTCTTGGGAAATAATCAGAGCAAAAGTTTGAGAGTCCCGCTTGTGTAGTAGGGATCTTAACATGGAATGGCTCTCTTGGAAATAACTCCCTTGATAAATGGATGGTATCTATCATTGGGAGTTTGACCTTTGGCATAAGGAGCTTCTTATTTGATGCATTGCTCAAGGACATTGGAATATCGTGTGTGAATATGCTTGGTAACATAGGTGTTCGCTCCTTGCATGGAAGTTGGTAGGGAGTAGACAAAACGTCAAAAACTTCCAACAAAGAGGGGCCTGACTCACCCCTAAGCATAGAGTTCATCATCTCCTCAGCAGTAGAATGTGTCATTACTATGCATGAGGAGAACCCCTTCTTTTGATTGGCCATTTGAACTATGACCGAACAAGGGGTAATGAGAGCCTTGAAAGAATGTTGGCCCATGAGTAAGGTGACCACTATGGTCTTGTCTTCTGACTTGTTCAGCACCAATTCTTGAGAGTTATTCTTGACGAACATTGGTGCAAATAGAGGTTCGGCCTTTTCAAAGGTGACCGGCACAAGAACCCGAATCGGCATTCGGCAAATGAAATCTTGGATTTTGAATGGCATTGCCATGGCCAAATTCTTCTTGTCCGGTTCTTGAACATTATCTTTGGCACATGTGTCTGTAGAAAGACACCCACTCCGAGAGGTGGTGGAAGGAGGTGAGTCGGAGGGAATAGGCTCAGCAAGTAATGGAGGTTCAATGGAAGGAGTTGTAGGAAGGGTAGGTGGAGGTTGAAACACGACGAGTTTCTCCTGCTGCTCGGGAGCAGACGAGGTTAGCTCGGGTGCAAAAATAGATGGACCCTGCTCAGGACTAATCAGGGGTTTGAGTAAGGGGTCAAGTGGAGGAGTAAGAGGGGTTAGGTTTGAAGTTATAAGGATGGTGGAAGCCTTAAGTGACGGAGGCGAGATGAAGGCAATGGGCTCAGCGGGTAATAAAGGTTCAATGAAAGGGATTGTAGGAAAGGTAGGTGAAGGTTGAAACACGACGAGCTTCTCCCCTTGCTCGGAAGCAGATGAGGTTGGCTCGGGTGTAAAAATAGATGGGCCATGCTCAGGGTTAATCACGGGTTTAGGTAAGGGATCACGTGGAAGAACATGAATAGGTTGGGGACAAGGGGTTATAGGGATGGTGGAGGTTTTAAGCGGAGGTAATGGAGGGTTACTAGGTTGGGGGCAAGGACTAATGGGAGGTTCAATGGAGGCTGATGGTGTGGAGATTACTTGTGTAGTTGGAGGGGTAACAGTAAGAGACTTGGTGCGTAGGAAGCGTCGGGTTTTAGGGGTACATGAAGGGTTCAAAATAGGGGGCGATTCATGGTGTATTGATCCGGGTTGTTGGGATACAGACCCGTCATCATAACACCATGTGGTTTCATAGGTAAGGGTAGAATCAGTAGGAGACTCATGGTACGTTGACGTAGGTTGCTGGAGCATCGACCCATAGTCATAATACCATGATGTCTCATAAGTGGAGGTAGAATCAGTAGGAGACTCATGGTACGTTGACGTAGGTTGCTGGAGCATTGACCCATCGTCATAATGCCATGATGTCTCATAGGTAGGGGTATAATTAGTAGAAGACTCATGGTACGTTGACGTGGGTTGCTGGAGCATGGACCCATCGTCATAATACCATGATGTCTCATAGGTAGGGGTAGGGACAATGGGAGACTCATGGTACGTTGACGCGGGTTGCTGGTGCATTGACCCATCGTCATAATGCCATGATGTCTCGTAGGTAGGGGTAGAATCAGTGACTTCATCCTGAGCATATGAGTCTTCTGGTGGTGGTGGAAGAGGGAAAGAACGAAGAAAACTAGGAATAGGTGCAGCAGTGACTTCATCCTGATCAAAGGGCTCTTCTGGTGGTGGTGGAAGAGGGAAGGAACGAAGAAGCCTCGGAGTGGGTAAATCTTCAAAGTTTTGACAAATTTCATCATGTGCCATTTCCACTTCTCCATAGTCATCAAGTTCAAATGGATGCCGTGAGGAATACGTATTAATGAGGGGAGGAAGATTTTGCGTATATGGATGTGGATGTGAAGACGGAGGGCCATATGAATTAGTGTGATGAATGGGTGATGGGTAGACGGTATCCATTTGATCGTAACGACTTGAAAGAAGCTCCTGCTCATACTCATCTCTTGCCTTTTTCCACTCCTTATCTATTTCAGCAATTTTAGCGTGAAAGGGGTTGACTTGAGGAGGAGGGGGCGATAGCCGACTTGTGAACTCCTTTAACTCTTCCTTCATTTGATCCATTTTGTCAATGAGAGCTTGTTGGAGAGGTGCGACTTGTGAAGTAGAGAGTTGGCCTTGAGGCATTGGAGGGGCAGCTTGACATGGAAGGCTTGAAAAAGAAGTGGAGTAAGGCTCTCCCGTAGAGTGACTCGATTGAGCCAGGGTAGGAGGGGCAGCCAAATTTTGGGGCCATGAGGGGTGAGGAAAAGAGGGCGAAGGTTGGGCCTGCCACTGAGGCGAAAGAGGCCTCGTTGAGGCTTGAGAAAGGAACCCTGAACTAGAGGGGTATGACGGCCCACCAGTGGACAGACCCGTTTGGGGTACCGTATGAAGGATGACAGGGGCTTGAGATTGTGGAGGGGAAATTGGTAAGAGGCGGACTGTTGACTCGCCTGCCCTTGAAGCGAAGAAGAGGGAGTGACATATACATGTGATGGGGATGCAGTAGCCTGGAGCGGCTGTTGGTAGGATGTAGGAGCCGGAGTCGACTCCTGAGAAGGGAGAAACAGATTTCCCCTTTAAAATAGCCTGAAAGACCAGAATTTGCTCAGGGCTGAGCTGTGTACTGGCGAGGACACCCAACAGGGAGAAGATGTCCTGTGGTGGAGAAATTTCCCGTGGAACAGTGGGGACCTCTTGTGGGGTCTCACGGGAAGGGCCTGAGTCCATTGCATGGACGCGTGCGTCAACTTACTGACCACGACCCGATTGATTCTCTTCAAAAGAGTTGAGCCATTCCTGTAATTTTACCAGAACATAAATGCATACACTAGCAAACAAGTATCAGAGATTAACAGACAAGTGGATGATCTTACGCCATTTTTTTTCAGTTTTTATTTTAGCCTTTTTTTATGTTTTGATTTACTTAATTTTTTTTATTTTTATTTTTATTTTTTTTTATTTTAACAAATATAAAATTCACACTTAGTAGGAGGGACCCTAATTGCACTTTGTTTAAACGCCGTGTCAGCTAGGGGCACTCGTCTCACCACGAATAGGTAACTAACTCCGGGGTACTTCAGTGGTACAACCAGCCCAGTGAACGAAGAGGGAATCCTTCGCTGTCGGGGACTTACAGAGGTCTCAATGGAGGAGATCCTAGTCCGTCGAGAGGAATTCCCGACGGAGAGTCCTTCCTTCACCGAGAGGGGTTAATCCTTAAATAAGTAAAAGAAAGAAAAGAAAAGGGGTAAATGCATGAAATGCAGTGCTGAATAAAAGATGTATAACACACAAATACCAGAGATAAACACGTAAATAGAACAGAGATAATCACAATGATATAATAGAAATATAAAAGCAATAAACAGATGGAGTAGGATACAACCGTTCCTCTTTCCGAGACACGTAGACCACTTAGAAAAATAGAAAAGACTATAAGAGTGCACGTGGTGCACGAGGGGGATGATGTGGCGCACGCGGGCGTAATAAGAAAGGGCACACGTGGGTGCCGAGTGAAGGAGAGCACACGTGGGTGCTAAATGGAGGGACACACGTGGGTGCCAAACAGAAGAGAGCACACGTGGGTGCTAAATGGAGGGGCACACGTGGGTGCCGAGTAGAGGAGAGCACACGTGGGTGCTAAATGGAGAGGCACATGTGGGTGCCGAATGGAGGAGAGCACACGTGGGTGCTAAATGGAGAGGCACATGTGGGTGCCGAACGGAGGGGAGTGCACGTGGTGTACGAGACAACGTTAACCTCTCAAGTAACTACAAAGGACCGGGGGAGTGCACGAGGTGCACGAGGGGAGTGAGCGCACGGGGGCGCAATAAGGAAGGGCACACGTGGGTGCCGAGAGGAGGGACACGCGTGGGTGTCAAAAGGAGGGGCACACGTGGGTGCCGAAAGTTTGTGGGTAACCAAAAAAGTAAAAAGCAGGTCCCACCGTGATCGCCAGAGATGTGAACGCGTCACGTGGTGGACTGAGAGAGAGAGATGGGGTTTCTCCCTCTCTGAGTAATAAAGGGTGAAAGAAATGAGGACAAACAATGAAACGCGCGCTATAGGGGATATGAAAGAACGGTGGACAAGTACGACCTATAGATGAGACAACAGTGGGGACATGGAGAATTTAGACTGACCGAACTCCGGTACGTGGCGGAGATAGGGGTCCGAAGATCCTCTCGCGCAAACTGAACCCCTTCCCGGTAGGCGTAACCCACCGTTCCGAGAGCAGCTTTTCAGATACCGAATTCGAGTCCTGGGACTCTACGTTATAGAATTTGACAGACGGGAAGACACGTAGACTCAGAAATTACAACGATATATCACTCTTTGGACAGTTACAAGAACAATATGAATAAAAGCACACCACCGCAGGACATTGGTCTTTGCGGTGTTTTAGCAACAATATTGCAATATGAGCAGTAATTAATATATGTATATACAGAAACCACCGCGAGACATTGGCCTTACGGGATTTTTTAAAGTAATATAAATAATAAATATAAGTATATATATAAACCACCACGAGACATTGGCCTCTACGGGGTTTTTTAGTGCATTATAAATAATAAATATAAATATATATACACATCACCACGAGACATTGGCCTCTGCGGGGTTTTGCTATAACATAGATAATAAATATAAGTATATAAATATATGAACCACCACGAGACTGTGGCCTCTGCGGGGGTTTTTATTGTGACATAAATAATAAGTATAAGTATATATATATATATATATATATATATAGACCACCACGAGACTGTGGCCTCTGCGGGTTTTTTACTATGACATAGATAATATAAATAATATATATATAGAAACCACCACGAGGCTTTGACCTCTGAGGGGTCTTTCATACGACATAAATAATATAAATAATATATATATATATATATATATATATATATATATATATATATAAACCACCACGAGACTGTGGCCTCTGAGGGGTTTTTAATGCGACATAAATAATATAAATAATAAATAAATAAATATATATATAAACCACCACGAGACTGTGGCCTCTGAGGGGTCTTTACTATAATATAAGTATATGTGACAGGAAAAGAAAAGGGATCAAATAAACCGCCGCGAGATGTTGATCTCCACGGGGTTTTGAAGCGATGATAGGGGAATGCTGAAATTAAATAGTTAGGAGTTAGAAAGTAAAGTGCAGAAAATAAAATACTGAAATGGAAACGGTCGCGGGAGGTGACCCACCGCACCAGTTAGGAATTAGATATACAGAAAGTAAATCACAGAAACCGCCGCGGGGAGTGATCCTCCGCGCGGGTGAGGCCAAAGATAGGAGAAGATGACCGCTGCGGGAAGCAACTCTCCGCGGGTGTTATTAAAATAAAGATGGTCACAATGAAGCGCGCGTTAGGAATTTTGTGATCGCCAGGGACCGAGGGTCCCGAGTGAATTGATCGCTTTTGCCTTTGACGCGGGAATTGCGTGGGTTCCTTCTTCCTCTTCGTTCGACATGCCGAAGAAGAGGGCCTTTACTGGTTACCCTTACACAAAGAACAAACAGAGGAAAACTGGTTGGTGAGAACGACGGCAGTGTAGTACCAATCCTTAGATAATGAAATTGTAAATAACATAAACAAACACGTACCTGATTGGTGTGTTTAAAACCCCTTTAGAATTAGAAGGGTGGGAGAATGACATGATGAAATGCACAAACACAAAGACACTTACAAGCTAGGCCCTCTCGGGGAGAAAGGCATGGCACGTATGTTAAATGATGCATGCGATACAATTAACTAACTGAATAAAAATAAGGGGGAGAAAAGCTTATCGGGGAAGACCGGCGACGAGCTTTTAGAAGGGCTTCAATATCATGAGCACAGCGCGACCAAGGAACTTCTGAGCGGACTTCAGAAACTTGTTAAGCCAGACATAAGAGCACACACACGAGCGTATACATATGAATGATAAGTATATTTACATAAACATATACTTAGACATATTAAAGATATTTAACATATACGTAAATACAAACATTTATAAACATATACGTAAGTTGGTCAAAATAAAAGAACATGAATTTGAGAGAGAAGGCGAGAAAGGGAGAGAGAAAACTCCTTTTTTATTTATTTTTAAGACTTTATTTTTAGGAGAAAAGGGATGAGATATATATACATATATGATGATATCTATATATATAGGTATTATGTATATGTATAATAGAGGGGATGAGAGGGAGAGAGGGACAGAGGGGGGGCGTGTGAGAGAGAGAGAGAGAAGGAGAAAGAGAGGGATAAAATAAATGAAAAAATGAAAAGAGAGAGAGGGTAAGAGAGAGACACGGCGGGAGAGAGAGGAAGAGAGAGGGAAATAGAGAGAGAGAGAGAGGGTGGGGGAGATGATTAAAAAAATGAAAAAGAGAGAGAGAGATCGAGAGAGAGAAGAGAGGGAAGGAGAGAGTGAGAGAGTGGGGAATAAAAAAAGACTAAAAAGAAGAGAGAGAGGGGGATCGAGAGAGAGAGGCGGCGGGATGAGGAGGAGAGGAAGAGTGCGGAAAGAAAGGGGGGAAGAGAGAGATGGAGCAGGGGAGAGAGAGAGATCGTGGGGAGACGCAGAGAGAGAGGGAAGAGAAAGACGGAGAGAGGGAACCGGCGGGAGGAAGAGAAACGGGAGAGAGAGAGGGACCGGCAGGGAGAGGAGAAAGAGAGAGGGAGAGGGAGAGCCGCGACCGCGGCGGTCACGACGGGGGGAGGAAGAGAAGACGGGGAGAGAGAGGGACCGGCAGGGAGAGGAGAAAGAGAGCAGAGAGAGGGGGAGGCCGGTGCGGTGGCAGAGGCGAGCGGCCGGTGCGGTGGCGGGCGTGCATGCACGAGGGAGGTGCTGTCGGCGTGGGGCTCGCGGACGACGACGACGGTGCAGGTGGGCAGAGGTCACCGGCGATGAGGGGCAGCGTCGGTGGCGGATGGCAACGGGCTGATGCAGGGGGTTGCCTGCTGGCGGGGACTGCTGACGACGACGACGGTGCAGGTGGGCGGAGGTCACCGGCGATGAGGGGCAGCGTCGGTGGCGGACGGCAACGGGCTGATGCCGGGGGTTGCCTGCTGGCGGGGACTGCTGGTGCTCCGGCGGTGCATGTGGAGGAGTGGCGGACAGCGTCGGTGGGGGTGGCCGGTTGGCTTCACGGCTGACGGGAGTGGCCGGAGGCGGCTGGCGGTGCAGTCACGACGGAGGTGGCTCGTGGCGGCTAGCAGCGGCGAGGGGAGCGGTGCATGCACGGGGTGGACGACGGTGGCGTCGGTGGCGTGAGGGGTGCGCAGGAGACGGGCGTCCGGTGCTGTCGTGGTACAGCGACAGTGGTGCTGGGGGCTAGGTGGTGTAAGAAAGCAGAGGGAGAGGGTTGCGAGGTGGCTGGCGAGAGGGGAGATGGTCGCTGGCGGGGTCGTGGGCAACCGGTGCATGCAGAGGTGAGTGCTGGGGATGGTTAGTCGGAGGGGGTCTCGCGAGGTGATGGGGGAGCGGAGTGAGTAGCGATCGAGGGGGAGGAGTGGAGGTGGAGTGGTCTGTGGGTTACATGCAGAGGGGTGATGGCCGCGGTTAGCAGGTGGGAGTGGGGCGGTTTCACGGTGGAGGTGGAAGGAGGGAGATGGTGGCCGGTGAGGGTGGGATGGCAGCGAAGGAGGCGGCTGGGAGTGGGAGTTTTCGAGAGTGAGGTTGTCGTTAGGGAGCTTGGACGTGGGAATGGGAGAGTGAGAGAGTTGAGAGCGTGAGGAGAGAAATGAGAGTGGGATGGGGATGAGTGTGCATGTGTGTGTGCCGTGAGGGAGAGGGTGAGAACAGGAAAGTGGGTTGCGTGAGAAGGGGGGTGAAAATAGGAAATAGAAAGAGACGTAGAGAGAATAAAATGGGGTAGGAAATATTATCTTATTATTTATTATATTTATTATATTTTATGTTTATTTGTTTTGTTTGTTTTTATTTGTTTTGTTTCTTCTTTTTTTTTGCTTCTTTATATATATATATTATTTATGGTTATTATATATTTTTTGCTTTTTAATAAATATATTATGTATATACTAATCACATATATATATATATATATATTTTATGAAAATAAATTTATTAAAGAAAATTAATTATATTATTTTTACGTAAACACAACTACACACATTTTTTTGGAATTTTTTTCTCTTTTTATTTATTTTATAATTTTCTCCCTTTCACAAAATAATGCAATTTAACCATAATTACGGAAATCACTCAAATAAAAGAAAATGTAAGCTACTTTGGGACATTACGGTACAATATGAGATTTACTCGTCATAACGTCAGAAATGGCGTGTCTACACCCCTCAGTCATCACACCGTTCAAGCCCTTCAACGACACATCTATTTTCGTTCGCCCAGCGGTACACCTCCTTGAGTCTGCCCAGCGGCACGCTCTTCCCTAGGTTTGCTTAGCGGTACACTCTTCCCATTCTTCTGCTTAGCGGTACACTTCCCTTGGCTGCCTCAACAGCACGCCTCCTCTACTGGCCTGCTCAGCGGCACACCCTCAGACCGCCAGCCCGACACACCTTGATCATCACTTCTCCGGTGCATTCACAGCTCGTATCAGTCTAAGGGTTTCTCGTTCGGCGTTTTCTCCAAGTTTTCTGAAGTTTCTCCAAAGGTGGCTGCCTAGGCACACACCTCAGTTGTTGGTCCATGTCACTCCCTGTGGGTATGTTCCTTGTTATTTCCTTACCACCCGGGTTAAGGGGAGATGCTGTCGAATTTTTGTCAGAAATAATGATAAGTTAAAAGACAAAAGGAAGCAAGAAAAACGAATGGGACTAAGCAACAATAAAACATTCTAATCAACTAAAGGAATTATGTAAAGCTCCAGGAATTGGCTGAATAAGACTCAAAAGGACTGCACTACTGAACGTGAATTGGGACTCAATTACATGACAAAAAAACAGTGAAAGTTGATCCTATGAGGTTCTCCATCAGGCCTGCATGAGCAAGGGCTCCCTCTCTTGAACTTTGTTCCACCCATCTGAACTCCACCCTATTTTCCTTAACCCTTTACTCTCAGTTCAACCCTTCCAGTAACCGCCCACACCCTTCGACCCTCTAGCGGCACACTCTCAACTCTCCAGCGACACAGTTACTAATTCCCCAGCGGCACACTCTCAACTCTCCAGCGACACACTTACCAATTCCCCAGCTGCACACCCTCAGCTCTCCAGCGACACACTTACTAATTCCCCTACGGCACACTCTCAGCTCTCCAGCGACACACTTACTAATTCCCCAGCGGCACACTCTCAGCTCTCCAGCGACGCACTTCCTAATTCCCCAGCGATATACTTACTAATTCCCCAGCGGCACACTCTCAGCTCTCCAACAACACGCTTCCTAATTCCACCTCTAGCGGTACACTCCATCATTTCTCCAATAAATATATAATAAAAAAATAATACAATAAAAGGAATAATAAATAATAATAATAGTGATAAAACAGGGGGGTAGTTCCAATAAAAATAATGAGCGAAGAGAAGATAACAAAAGGGAGTAATGCTAATAAATGAGCGATAATGATAAATGTCACTCGAGGCAACTCACGAACATAACAGTATGGCCCTCGTCTCTCCTTCTTGGATTCTGAACCCGAGAATATTAATGATGCCCTTGTAAGCCGAGCGTCATCCTCGGGAATCGTCTCTCTCATCATGGTGACCGTCCGGCCTTACCTCGGGCCAATATCTCATCAGGGTCCCCTCCCTCACCGGGATCTGACTTTCCCCCCTGTATTGAAATTGCCGTCCCTTGGCAGACATTTGCATGGATTCGTCCCCCGTTACCGTCTTGTTTTCTGTATGGACTTCTGTCCAAACATGGAATGGTCCATCGGTGACCGACATAATCTGAGTGTTCATGCTCTCACCACGGGCTTACTGCATAGCCCGACTACCATTTCCTTCCTACATTAATTAGTATTTCCTTCGGTTATGGAGCCCATATTTCCAGCAATTAATCAAGGGTATTCCCCTCTTCGAGGGGATGTAAATGACGTTGTGACCTTTATGGCACAACGGGTCTCAGTCCCGACCTGAACCACACAATCGCTAGACTGAGTCAGATCGAGCGCACTAGGGGTTTCTATGAAGCGCAAATAAATCGTCACTTTGTGACTGGCACGCCCACACACTTAATAAACTAATAGATGAACTCAATAAACAAATAAATAATAATTAAAAAAATAAAAAGTGTGTCCACAGGTCCCACGTCTTCCCTCGCTTAGGGGCGATCGCGAGCTAGATTCCCAGGTCGCGTGTCTGTCCCGCATCATCGCTTCCCCAGTCAACCCTTGGTTCCATGAGTAAATGTCGAGAAATCGATTGGCACGCCCTCACCTTATCCGGTTAACCCTTATCCTCACACTTCCGTGCCATTCGACCCTTTTCGACTTTCCGTGAAAGGAGAGTGCCTGATACCGCCGTGAGAGGCATGCAACCGTAAGGAGGATACCCGAGATACATCAAACTCCCGTATTTTCCTTCCCTGCTATATCCCTTCCTTCACCCTGGTTATTCGGCATAAAAAAACCCGTGCAACAGAGAGGCTGGCATGCCCGGTGGGACCTCTCCCACCTTCCTTCTTTTTGCTGAAGAAAAGTCTGCGCCAGCCCTGAAGCCTCGGTGCCCTTTCCCTGTCCTCCCAAGAGAGGCAGAGGAGGGCACTCGTGCGCGCATTCTCCAGCAGCTTCTGGTCTGCGTTCTGATCGTCGGACAGCACCCGACGATTGTCAGCAACTGTCGCCTCTGCAGCACTCAGCACTCCAGCAACCATGGCGACCGTCACCTATGGTCCCAACGTCATCGCCACCCATGCCCGGGTGGGCTACTTGGCGATGCTGATCACTTTCGACAGCTTCGCCCCTGTTATTGGATCACCCTACTTCTTGGGTGTGGACCCCGTGTCTGCCCTTCAGCCGACTCCAGTTTCTCCATTGGCTCTGCGGCCAATATGTCATATGCGTCTCCAGTTCCGACAGACCACCTGAATGCCGGGCCCCCAGATCAACGCTGGTCCGGGTAAGCAATAGTTCTCGAGGCCAGCCTCGTCCGATCACCAACACGGGCCCCGTGCCCCAGACTTCGGTCTCCTTCTCAGTATCTTCCTCGAGTTCTCAACCCCGAGCCACAGCCAAGCCGACACCCAACACGGGCTCCCTACCCCGGGTCCACGGCTTCCCAGTACCTTCCTCGGGTTCCCAACCCCAAGCCACAGCCAAGCCGACACCCAACACGGGCTCCCTGCCCCGGGTCCATGGCTTCCCAGCACCTTCCTCTGGTTCCCAACCCCGAGCCTCAGCAAAGTTGGCACCAAACACGGGCTCCATGCCCCGGGTCCAGGGCTTCCTAGCACCTTCCTCGGGTTCCCAACCCCGAGCCGTAGCCAAGCCGGCACCCAACACGGGCTCCCTTCCCCGGGTCCATGGCTTCCCAACACCTTCCTTGGGTTCCCAACCCCGAGCCGCAGCCAGGCCGGCACCCAACACGGGCTCCCTACCCCGGGTCCACGGCCCCTCAGCATTCGCATCAGGTTTTCGACCCTGAGCCACAGCCAAGCCACTCTCGACACGGGCTCCCAGCCCCGAGTCCGCGGCTCCCCGGTCCCGAGCTCCAGTTGAACTGATTCTCCCTGCAGGTCTTCTGCCAAGGGTGCAAGGTTCCTCAGCACCCTCCTCGGGTCCCCCGAGCCGAGACTACACCGGCACCTACTGCGGGTCCTCGACCCAGGGGCGTCGGCACCTCAGCACTTCCGACGGTGCCGCTTTCCGGTGCAAGAGTGTCATCTTGGGCATCGGTGACACTCCTATCGGCGCATGCGAAGGCTTACACCCGAGTTGCCTAGCCACCGACTCCCGGCATGGGTTACACACCCCAAGGGCCGATCCCAGCACCTCAGACTGACAGCTTCACGCTGTCGATCGCTTCAGGCCGGGTCTTCTCAGTCTACCATCTCGGGGCGGAGTCTTCCTCAGCTCCTTAGAAGAAGCGTCCCCATGGCCGTAGAGGCAGATGGCTCGCTGCTGCAACTAGCAACTCCAGCAAGATGGTTCTTATCGGTGACTTGCGGATCCGTCTCGATGGGGGTGAACCAATTATACCCCAGGAATGGACCGTTCCCACCATCCCCACCTCCAATCATTTTGTCCTCTTGCGTCAAACACAAGAGGACGAGGCGAAGCTCAAAGGAGCGGGTTCCTCGGTAGCAGCCCGGGGGCACCCACCGCAGTCCGACACACGGCCTCCCAAAACTCCTCGTCGGAAAGGTGGCGACAAGGGAGACCAACAACCTGACTTGAGGAGAATCTGGGTCACCCCAGAAGAAGCCCAAGCTATTCGAAGGGCGCGTATCAGGAACCCCCTCCGGGCACTCAGACGCAGCATCAAACGGGATGCAACTAGCCTCACAGTAGCATCGTCTGACAACGCCCAGTCGTCCAGTGTCCCCCGCACAAGTAAGCGGAGGCAAAGGCGAGCCCGCTCTCGGGCCCTCCAGCAACCTGTCTTGGGTTCTCCTCCGACTGATGTTGGGAGTGAGCCCCCTCCGCAACGCACCTCGATCTTTGATAGACTAGGGGCGCCTGTCTGCCCCGAGCAGCACCCGCGGAGGAAGCGGAGGGCCCGGTTCATCAATGACGTGGTCCGAGTGTTCATGTGTTACACCGTCGGACACCAGCTGGATACCCAGTCTGACGACTTGAACCAGCCTCTGTCTCACTTTAGGAGGCCACGCCATCAGGCCCCGCCGCCTCCTCCAACCAGTCATATCGATACTTCTGTCGGACCACAGGCATCGAAACGTGTGGAAGAAGTCCCGGTGGACGATCGCGACCCTCCCATCAATGCAGACCCGGTCAACAACGACCCTCCTGCGAACGAGGCTCAAGAGGTGACCCTCGACACTCTCATAAAGGAGAACCAGCATCTAAAGGCTCTCCTACAAGACCTCCTCTAGGAACGAGACCTTCATCCTCAGCAACCTGCTAGGCCCGAGGCCAAGGGACCAGTACCCCCGGCGGCCCACGATGCTTCCAACACCTCAGCGGCAATTGCCCGAACCCCGTTGGCAACTGGGTTTGGCATGCCCCCGGTTGAGGTTCAACCACGAGCCTCCAATACGCCAATGCCAGAAAATCACCTGGCACAACTCCAGATGATCAAGCGTATTGTCGAGACAAAGCTCGCCCAGTACGGTGAAGGGGATGTCACGGTAGACCTCTATAGTGTACCCTACCCGCTTCACCATCAGCTGAAAAAGCTTCCCCCAAAGTACTCCAAGCCCCCGAAGCTGCAAAAGTTCGACAGACAGGCGTCGCCACATGAACACTTGGGCTACTATGTTATGGTCATGGGCGAGTTAGCATTGGGCGAATCATATCTCTCCTCTACTTCACCACTTCGCTCACGGGAATGACCTTTCAATGGTATTCCCGCCTGAAGCCCAACTCAGTCATCGACTAGGCCGATCTCCAAAAGAAATTCCTCGACCGCTTTCAAACGGCCGAGCGAAAGGTCTCCCTAGCCGAACTCTGTTCTCTTTGGCAGAAAAAGGGCAAGGGCGCCCTCGACTTCATAAAAAAATGGTGAGACCTCAGCATGAGGTGTGTCAATCCACCCGTTCAAGAGGACGCCATCACCATATGTCGTCGAGGTCTGGTGGCCGAAGTCAGCGAAAAGTTTCTCGGCACCAATATCAAAGGCTTCGACCAACTCAATTCGGCGGTCGCCGAAATAGAGATGTTCTTCACCGATAACCCGAGCATACTGTAGCAAAGGGTAAACAAGCGCGAGAATGCCAGCCTGGTAAGGAGGTGAATATCATAGAGTTCACCCCTGCCGCCAAGGCCAGTAAGGGGGCCGAATCCAGTGGCTCGGACAAAAAGCCAGCGCATAAGCCAGCTGCTCCCTCCTTCTCGAAGCGTATGAAGACACCCTTCTCCTTTAAGAAGGAACATACGAAGATGATCTTCGATCTCTGCATGGCCCAGAAAATCGTCGAACTGCCAGAAATGGGCAAGCCGGATGAGGCCCTGAAGACTGACGATCCCAGTTATTGCCTGTATCATCGCATGCTGGGTCACTCAATCGAAGATTGCTACGTCCTCAAAACTCAGGTGCAGAAGTTGATCCGAGACGGCCTCGTCGAAATGAAGAGCGGTCTCGTTGATCCCCCGCAACCACATACATAGGCCAGGCCAGCTAAGGCAGCCCACGTGGCTCACTCCTCAGCCAATGTCATCCAAATGATGGCCGCATTTTCTCTTTCTAACGACGAGTCAGAGGAGCCCTGCGCCAATCGAAGGGGACGTTTGATCTGGTATCCAGGGTGGAGGCCCTGGCATGATCAGAGACCTCTCTCCTTCCCTAGGGAGAGAACCCGGTGACTCTTCGATATCCTCATCGAGAACAGGCAAATCATGCCCCGTGACTCACCTATTGACTACACCCACTGGGATAGTAGTCACCCACAATACTGCCCCTTCCACGCCAGAATCTGCCACTCGATCGAGTCCTGTGAGGAAGTTCAACACCTCATCCAGGAACAGATCCAATGGGAGCAGATCGACGTGGAGGGGAACTCTATGTCACTTGTCAGGCTTCGGTAAGCTGTTGAAGAGACCCTGAGTGCTGCCGGGAGTGCGCCAGAGCGGCCAGACTCCCCTCAAGAAAATGGGCACGGGCTGCCTTACTAGCATCCCCCAGAATGGCTCGAGTTTCAGACTGACAATCGAGAGGCGCTCGAGCGGTTGCGGAGGCGTAGGGAGCAGGTTGCCAGTCAAGAGACGGCACCAACCGACTTCTCGGTCAACGTCATCTACCCTCCTGCTCCTCTGGCCCCTTTGGGCTCCCAGACATCAGCACCTAGCCAGCCAACCCCAGCCACTCCAGCCGTGCGGTGGCGGTCCTGGAGGGAGCTAAAGTCTCTCCCTTTCCCTGAAGAAGACACCGCCAGGCTCCTCTGGGTCCTTCTCGGTCGAGAGGACATTTTGGTGGGCGAGATGATGACGAGCTCCATAGCTCTCTCTCGTCCTCCTCCCATCCTATCTCCGCCTCCGATAGCCGTGGATGGGAAGGGAAAGCAAAAGCAGGGTGAGGCCTTGCCTCATCCTCGTCGCACCTCCTTAGCGGATGGGCCGTCGGGTCCTCTCCACCTACCCATTGACATAATTCAGAGTACAAAGAAGACATCTTCGGAGTCTTTAGCGGCTTCAATTCAAGTGGCGGGCCCACTGCCACAAGGCTCAGCCGGTCCGCAGAGTCGGGACAACCATGCAGAGCAACAATGTCGCGCGACGCCGTCAGTTGTCGCCAGACCCAGTCCTCAGCATGATCACAGAGGCAAAGCTAAGGAGCAGGACAATAAGCATATCTCTTGCCCGCTTCTCAACAAAAGCTGTCGCCACCACGGTTAAGGCATCAAACCGCTCACACGTCTTCGGACGCCAGCACCAGCTACCGACTCCTCTTAGGCTCCCGTCGCCACAGTAGCTAAGGCATCAAACCGCGCACACCTCTTCGGACGCCAACCCCAGCATCCCGGCATACCAGGAATTGCCGCTCGAGGTAATCGAGCAGGCGATCAATGCCACCTTCCAAATACAACAAGCGGAAGGCGCCTGGATCGAAATCCAGGCAAGGAAGAGTCATCGACCTCGCCCTGCAAAGGCATCAGCTCGGAGATATCCTCATCAAGATTTTTCAACTCCGGTTCCAGCACCTCTCCCTCCTACTCCCTTGGAGACTGCTATAGCCAAGAGATAAGTGAAAAATAGGAGGAAGAACCTCAGAAGGCGTCTCAGGACACAAGCTGAACAAGCGGCTCCCCTACAATCCCCAGTCGATCCAACGCCTCTCCAAAGGCTCCAGCAGCTCATTGAGGACCTAGAGGAATACGTTCCTCCTCGTCCTACCGAAGCTCTCCCACTCGATAGCTACATCCTGTGGGAAGACATGCAGAAACGAGCCCGCCTCAGAAATTGGGTCCAAGAGATGATCCGAAAGCTCAAGTACGGTGAAAGACTCATGATCCCTGACGAGCTCTCCTTGTGCTAAAAAGACAAGGAGATCACTACAGAGCAGCTGAAAGAAATGCTTCGGCGCTGCACCTGCAACATGGTGGCCATCCCACCTCCTTACAATATCAACGCTTCTCGGCAGGGCGAGCCAGTAGCCTCCCGGACAAGACAAAGAACTATGGCCCCTCTCGGGCTACAGCCAGCTCCAGAACACACCGGCCGTGGCCAAGGTCATGGTCGGGGACGTGGCAGAGGCCGTGGGAGAATCCATGAGTTACCCATCTCTCCATCCACCTTCGACCCGGAGCGAATTATCCTCTATCGAGGCGAGGAACCGGCTCCTATTCCGGAAGTAGAAATTCAGAAAGGACCCAGTATCTTCGATCCTTCCAGCGTTGGAGAGGCTACTGCTAGCCTCCCAGCTCCTACGCCAGTACCGACTTCTACGACAGAGTAAGCGGGACCATCTGGCAAGGACGAGCCGGCCCGCCAGTCACCCCTAGAAGAGCCGTCATTGGCTTCCCTGTTCTAGGAGTCCGCTGGCGATCAAAATCAGCCTGATCCCAGTGGTAAGGGCAAGATAGTGCAACTCCCCGACGGGGAACAGCACAGCAGCTCGCAGAAGGTTCAGCTTGACATACTACCCTCTCTGGAGGATGCTCAAGCCTGAGCTGACTGAAAGGTCCTCCACCAGATGAAGCGTTTCCCAGCTAGTATTTCAATTTGGGAAGCCATCGCTTGGAGTAAGGATCTAAGGGAAACCCTTATCAAAATACTCCAGGAGCCGGAAGTCTATGAAGCACATGCCACGAAAATGAAGGCGACTGCCTATGAAGCCTTCACAACCACCATCTCTTTCACGAAGAAAGACATGTTGCTTTCCCCTCCTTGCCACAACCGTCCTCTCTACATGAAGGGGAAGATCAACGGGCATGATGTGAACCGGATTCTAGTAGACACCGGTGCCGCTGTTAACATCATGCTGCTCAAGACATTCAAGTCTCTATATCTGACCTTGTTCCTCCAAAAGGTCCAGGCGGTCAAGATATCCGGCTTCAACCAGAACACCGAGGACGTCCTCGGTCGGGTGGACGTCGAGCTGGTGCTCGATGACTTCGCCTCCAAGGTGACATTCTACATCATCGACTCCAACACGTCTTATAAGATGCTACTAGGCAGACCCTGGTGTAATGCCCTGGATATCTATTGGATCTTTATTAGGTCTTTCGGATGCCTCATTTTCAATCGTTCACCTTCTCTCTTCATTCTCTCTCTTCTCAAGTCCGTTCGGCGCGGGGTGCACACTGTTGCAAAGCTGGCTGAGGTGGGGACGTACCAGAGTGATCGGTTCGTGGCATGGGGCAGCAATTTGAGTGTGGCGGGCGCGATCCCTCGGTGGATTCCAAGAAAGGCGCCGTTCACGTTCCTGGCAATTTTCGGCGTGGATTAGTCGCTTCGGCAGGCGATTTCTTCGGTGGAGGTAGAGAGACGGATCGTCACTTCCTCTTGCACGTTTCCCAATTTCTATGCGTGGTTTGGTGCTCGAACGGGCTAGATCGGACTGGTTTGGGGAAAACCGTTATTTTTGGGTTTTCAGGGTCCACCGAAAAATGACAACCATTCTTGGTCTAGTTAGTGTCAAAATGACCGCTGGGATGTCTGGATCCCATTCACGTAGGTTTCATGTCGATAGGTCGTCATTCGGGGCCGGTAGGAGTCCGGGAACCCCGATGACTCATTTTGGGTCGATTTGATGAAATCGCCCCGATCTCGCGATTTAACGCATGCATGTGGTGTTTTTGGGCTCCAGGTGTGTTGTATGATCGCGTGCGTCTGTTTCCCCTGCGCTACGGCGTGAATGGGGCGTGGAACGGGCCGATTCAGCCGTTCTATAGTTTTGCTCATCGGTTTTGTGTAACGGTCGTTCCAGAGACCGTCACATGCTGTGACGGCCCCCCGATAGACTGTTACATCCGTTAATCATTTTCGGGCCCTTCAAAGATCTGCTGGTGTGACGGACTAGGGTAGGTCCATCACATGTATCGTAATGCACCAGGGAAGGTGCGTTAAGCTCTGGGGTCTCCGAGGACTGCGGTTGTCAGCCCCTCGTTGACCGTGCCTTCCTCGAAGACTGTGTCGATCGGTTCGTTGTAACGGACTCCTCCCTGTGCATTACGGTCATGTAATGTGCCTATGCTGGTCCGTTACGTGTTGTTTGGTCCATGTCTGGGTTTGTGGCTCTGTTGGCCTTGACGCGCCTGCCTTGGTGCGTTAGGTGCTGTAACGCATCTGTCTTGGTGCGTTACATGGTCAGTGTTGTGGCCTTTGGCCTGTTGGCTATGGCGCACCTGTTCTAGTGCGTTAAGCTGATGTAGCGCGCCTGTAGAGGTGCGTTATAGTCCTTGTGACCGTGACGGCCGTCATCCTGTCTATGTGTGTGTCTGTGTATGCGTGTGTGTGTGCCTGTGGTGGCGTCTGTCGTCTTTTTCCTGTGGTCTGGCCACTTCCCCGTGGGTGTCGGTTGACATTCCTAAGATGGCTAAGACTACGTTTTCGAGACTATCGGCAGTCTCCTGTGCTGCCATTGGTGTTTGAGGTACGGGGGATAGTGCATGATTACTTGTCTGTACTTCAACGTCGTGTTTCGAGTCACCTCATCTTGTAAGCTTCCTTTTGTCGTCGCCCTAGGCTTCCTGATGCCGTCCCACCTCGATAGGGGTGGAGTGGTTGTGGGAGATGGATTTTATTAAGAATATATTTTATTATGGGTTTATTTGGTTTATTTATTAGAGATTTATTTACACAGGGCGTGCCAGTCACTGAGTGATAAATTTATTATGCGCACCGTTTGACTAACCAGACAATTATAGGTGATCATGTCGGGACCCAAAACCCGCCGTACCATGAAGGCTATGACGTTAATTACATCCCTCCAGAAGAGAGAAAACCCTTGATTAATCGCCAAAATAGAGAGGCCATGGGGCCGTAGAATATGTAAAGGATGTGATTGCATGAAAGTACACAATATGGTAGTATTTGTTAATTAGACCGGCTCCCGGTACGGGGCGGAGAACCTAGGTCGGAGGACCACCATCGCGCATAGCGAAAGCCTCCGGTCGGGCCTAACCCGACCTTCCACTAATCACCATTAGATATACCGGAGAGTCAGATCATGCAGGCATGCAAGATGGTTAGTGTTATTGTTTATTACTTATTTGGTCATTTATTTGTAAATTTAAGGAAGACTTTGGCAATCCCTGTCACTCGCAGGGTTGTCGATTAGTCATTGCCTTTTTATTTTGAGACTGCACATAGCATTACAGTGCATACATATGGGCCCATGAGGTGGGCCGAGTATGACCGTATTCGGGCAGACTCGTGTATCATCGGGACAATGTATGCCGGGGTATGGTAAATTTGATATTTAAAAAATGAGGGGACACGGTTAAAACCAGGTCAAAAAGGAATTGAATTCAACGGCTTATCGGCCCAGGACAAGGTCATGCCGTGGCCATAATGGGGTTAACCCCGAGATCCAGGCATGACCTGTTAGGGGGTCATCAATATTCCCATGCCCGGGTTCTAGAGGAGGTGAGAGCTCCGGAGTGGACACAGTCATGTTCATTATTATTCATTTATTCTTGTTATTATTTTAAATGTATGAATGTATTTTATTTATTATTTATTAGTTTCCTTTGTTTTATTTTATTATTATTTTTTATTGGATGCATGCATCTTTTATTTCCTTTATTGACATTTATTTGGGTGTTATTTATTCATTATTTTGCTTATTGTTTATTTACCACTTTTATTCTTATTTTTTTGTTATTTCTTTGTTTTTTATTATTTTTATTGTCATTTATTTAACCATTATGCATTTATTATTCTTCTTTTATTTGTTTGTTGTAATAATAATTATTGTTATTATTTCTCACTTCCCCCCTTTATATATATATCTTCTTTTTTTTAAGTGTTTAAAACATGATGTGCAAATGAATGTATGGGTGTTCGTTATTATTATTATTATTTATTTATTTATTTATTTTAATACTCAAGTGAGCAACGTATGTGCGGATGAGTGTATTGTGTTTTAATGGAATATGGGTATGTATTTGTGTTTCTTACGCATGTGTGTGTGTTGAGTGGGATGCTTTCTTTGTCCCTTTCTTTTTTAAATATAAGGAGGATGGGGGAGTGGTGTGCAACGTGTGTATAGCATATAGGTTGAGCGAGCATATCGTTAAAGCAGAAACGACGTGGTGAATGAACTTGTTAATTGGGTAAAGAATGGCGCGCCTCTTGGGTTTGTTGTGTCCTTTTTGTTAAAACGGCGGGGCCTTTTCGTGGTTAAAACGGCGGGGCTTTATAGAATGGGTAAAACGGTGCGGTGGGAGATAAACGGCGCGCTTGAGTTTCTTTTTTTTATATATTTATTAAGAGGAGAAATGGCGGGATCAATGTGTATGCTGTAAAACGGCGCGGTCCCCCCGGGGCGCGCTGAATTAGGCCGTGCCGGGTGGAGACCAATAGAAATCTGGTTGATTTGAGTGTGAGGTTAATCCAGCGCCGGGGGAGTACTGCGCCGTATTAGGGTGCGCCGGTTTAGGCCACGTCGAGTAATGGTGAGTGTTTTATTTTGTTTTGTTTGTTTGTTTTATTATGTTTGTTTGTTTTATTATTTATTATTTTATTAATTATTATTTTTTTTTACATTGTTGTTTGTTTGTTTTATTTTTTTATTTCAATTCGTTTTATTCCCAGTCTTGGAAATGGTTAATCCGGCAACATCTCCCCTAAACTCGGGGTGTTTGGGGAAAAGTGGAGGCATACCCACGGAATGGGGTAAGCTCCTTAAAGGCCGGGGGTGCCAGACACGGTGACCGGCAGACCGAAATGGACGGAGACCCCGAGGGCGAGCCTACGAGGGATACCGATGTGTCCATGGGTTATCCAAATCGGGGCAGTGTTTGCCATTAAGACGGTTTAATGTTCACTCGAAGAGTGATCATTTAAAACGGCATGAGAACCAAAGCCTTAAAACGGCGCGGTTGCAGTTAAACCGATGTGGAATGCTTAGGAAAAGGACTTAAAGCGGCATGGGAACCGTAGGTGTAGGCTTAAAACAGCGCCACGGGCCCGTAGGTGTAGAGTGGGGCTTTAAAACGGTGCGCCCCTTTGAGGGCGTGCCGTGTTATGGTGCGCCGGTTGCTAGTGGCGCCGGTTTAGCCCCATTTGACGGAAAACTGAGGTTTTATTGGTTTATTTATAGATTTATTAAAATGTTTTGGAGGATTTTGAAAGTTAATTGAGTTAATTATTCATCGGATCGGTCCCGAGCTGTTCGGAAGTCAAGTCATAGGCTTGCGCGAGGTTCGTACTCGAGCGCGGCGATCGTTCCGAGTCAAGCCGGCTAGTTTATTAAATGGTTTATTTAACTCATTCGAGCCGAAATTTCGGCAGCATCTCCCCATCCCGGAGGATTGTCGGGGAGAAGTGGGGAATACTCACGTGACGGAGCAACACCAGAAAGCCGGGTGCCACAACGGCGGCCGGCAAACTCAGACGGATAGGAGAACCCCGAGGGCTAGCCTACTAGGGGCACCGAGGCCGTGGGTGGAAAGTAGACAGATGGCGCGACTCACAGTGGGAGCAAAGACCCCGAGGGCTAGCCTACGAGGGGCACGCAACCCGAGTCGGTACCACGTCTAAGTCGAGACGCCCGATATGGGAGGAAACCCCGAGGGCTAGCCTACGAGGGGCACACAACCCACGGCCACCACAAGGCCCATTAAGGACTGTGGATTTAGATCTGTTGGGGTCAACCCATATTAATATCCACTCGTTAGCCCTAGGAGACTCGTCACTAACAGACGGCTCCCTGTACACAGAGTGATATCATAGTGAAACATTGGGGGATGTTCCCCTCTCCCCGGTCACCGAATCTGCTCGAAAGAATGGTAACACGGCGTGGATGTAGATCGTACTCAGTTAGCAAACTGATTATGATATATATAGATATATATATATATATAGTGATTAGCAGGTTAATAGAGTGATTATCGAGCTAATGTTGGGAAGACCATGATGCAGGGAACCGGGCATTAAGCTTATAGGGGCGGCCTCGTTTCCTTCTGTCCATGATCAGGAGCGAGACGGGGACAAGAGGACGGCCCTAGGATTAACCAGGGAGACACACATGCATACGTCTCTGGCGATGGAACCTTCGGCATTCTAACGGAAAAGAACCCCGGGGAGAGGGGAAATTGCTTTAGCCCATGGTGTACCAGGGCGTGTCCGGCGTCGGAGAAAATAGATACGAAATCAATATACGCAGGGAAATGATTAAATACACAAACAGATGAAAGATGAGTAACTGGGGAAGATGGGAACGGCACTGAGTACAACCACAGTTCTTGCATTCGATGCACAGTGAGTAGGGATATATATATATATATGCTTCGATTCCGGCACTGGCACTGTTGCACGGCGTCATCTCACCAGCCACAGAAAGAAAATGCAAGGGGGGGGAGGGGTTAAGAAGAGATGATGCCGGGAAAAGCAAACAACATTGATCCCTCGACTCATTAGTGCACTTGTGCACACCATTCATTCTATCATTAAGGAAAGACGCACAGATTACATACATCGGCGCCGGCGTTGTCACACGGTCACCGTCAACAACAAACGAGAGAAGCAAGCGTGGAAGAAATGTAAAGTTGGTGAGAGGGGGGAGGTCAGGCTCATATCATCACCCCTCCCCCCTTCTCGCTTACATTATATCAGAGGAGAAACCCGAATAGAGGGGAATCAATGGGGAAGCTACAACGACCCACCTAAATAGATAAAGAAGCAGACGATCTTCTTCTACGGCACCGGGATGTTGTGTAGTGGACAGCGGATCTAGAGGGGAGGGGTGAATAGATCAGCCCCACTTTTCGCAATGCGGCCCTCTAAACAGCTAGTTAAAATGAATTGCAGCGGAATAGAAACTAGCTTCCAAGAATGCTATGATTCACCTAGTAAGATAAGCAAGATATATAATAATTCGATCCTAAGCATGCATCTAGAACGAATCAATCACACAAGCAAACCACACTAGACAGGATTTTTAAGGTGGTTCAGACTGAATCCTCAGCCCTACGTCCACCCCTCACCAAAACCCGGTGAGGCTTCACTTGTGCATCGCACAGAACCACAAATCGGAAACCACCGATTGCCTTCCTACTCACCACCTGGTAGGGACGTCAACTGCAAATTGGAACACCCTCTAATTGCCTTCCTACTAACCACCGGTAGGGATGAATCACACTTTCAGTGTTTAAACAATAATGAAAATGAAACAAATGTGAAGGAACTAAAACAAGAGATTGAGTTATGAGTGAAAATGAATTGGCCCTTGTATGGAATGTTGATCAGCAACAAGGCTCCTCTTGGCTTCAACTCAATCTTCTTGATTCACCCTTGATTGGATGAATGTTCTTCACGGAGTACTGTTCACGTGAACAGTACCTCTTCCTTCAATTCTTCTCTCTTGATCTTCTCTTTGAACTTCTTTGAATGAATGAAGGAGATGATGAAGCTACCTTGAATCTTGATTGCTTCTTTAGCTTCTAGGAGTTTGAATGCTTGAAATATCACCTTGAATGAGGTGGAAAGAACTTGAATGGATGAAGATGATTTCCTTTGAAGAACTTGAATCAAACCAGCTTCCTTGGATCACTTTGATAGCCTTGCTTTGATGTAATCTTCTTTGAGGTTTGCTGGCTTTGATTTGAGCTTGATTCCCCTTTGATTGGATGAAGAACACCTTCACGAACTACTGTTCACGTGAACAGTATCTCGTCTCCAAGCTCTCTTGCAACCTCCCTAGATCTCACAAGAAGCCCCTTGAAGCATTAGGTTTTCCATCCCCTCAAGTGTTGGTTTTATAACCCTTGAATGGTCCATAGATGCCCCTAGACCAGATCCACAAATCATGGAAGATTAGGTAGGATTTAATTAAATAAATCCATGGAAAGGCGCTAGCCACGAGGTGGATTTCGAAGTCAAACAAGGCTGCATCGGGGCTGGCGGTCGACCGGAATTCATGGGCCGGTCGACCGGAACCTGCTACAACCGGAACTTTTCAGCTCTGGAAAAACCGGTCGACCGGACGCCTGGGGGCGGTCGACCGAAACCTGTAACAACATCATCATTTCGGTTCTGGGAAAACCGGTCGACCGGCCAAGGTGTATAGGTCGACCGAAATCTGTAAACGTTGACATTCTGAGGCTCTGGCAAATCAGGTCGACCGGCCAAAGCGTGTAGGTCGACCGGAAAGACCTGTACCTGCAAAATTGAACTGTTAGCCCAAGGAAACATGTCCATAGGTCAAGATATTCATGTTCTCATCAATTTCATGTATTTTGGGATTGAAATCAATTTAGATTATGCTATAAGCATTTCTAAATTTTGTTCCGGGGGCTTCGCCCCCGGAAACCCCCGCAAGGGGCGCTGCCCCCTTGACCCCCGCGACTTGACCGGGCAGGTCGATCCCCGCGACCTGACCGCGCAGGTCGATCTGCGTGCGAGGGCGCAACATTGAGCTTTCACCTGTCATGAACAAAAACATCACATATGTCAATCACATGAGAGTGAAAAACATCAATGACTAATAGTGTTCAGCCATTATCAAAACCAAGAATACCACAGAACTCATAAGACCATAGAATGATGTCGAATGACCCAAGCGACCATATGAACTCAAATGACCATAGGGGCACAACACGGGAGGCTCGCGCGGAGAGAGGTGGCGGCCGTCGAGACGCTCAGATGGGAGGTTTTTTTCCTCGAGAAACCCTCCCCTTCGAAGCTCTGATTGGCCGTCTCAGAACTCCCTCTCTCCTCTGTTTTCTTCTGGATGTATCCTTTTCTTTTCTGAATGCTCCCTCTCCCTTTTTTCTTCTCTATTTCCTCTCTTCTTTCCTCGGTCGAACGAGGGTTGCTTTTATAGCAACCAGAAAATCCGGCACCACAGAGGGCGCGCCGAATTTGGTGGCACCGGGGAGATGTCCCCCAATTACTTCTGGCATGCCAGATTTGGTGGCGCTGGAGAGATGTCCCCCAATTGCTTCTGGCGTGCCGGATTTGGTGGCGCCGGATAAAGGGGCGCCGGTGACCTTTTGTGTGCCGGTTTAGCTTGTTCGCTCAACGCGGGCTAGTCGATGGGTCCGTGGATGATTCTGGAAGCTCCCGTCGACTCTTCCTCTCACCTCGGTCGTTGAAAAACCTGGGCGGGCGTTGACGAAGCTCTCGGCACGATGAATGGCCTTAATCGGAACTCCGCGTGTGTCTGGCTTGAGCACCCGGGTTTTTGCTGACATGGCTTTCGGCACAATGATTTATGCTTCCGGCTTAGCCCGACTCGCGCTCAAAGCTTCATTACGGGATGGTTTGGCATCCGGGGTAATTCCACCTTGACTGGCAATCATTCGGCCACTAACGAGCCCACTATGGCAAGAAGCCGAACCCGTGTCGGGTGATCGGGACCTTCTGCTGACAGAGCCTTCGGTTCCTTGTTGTGAAGGGCCGAGGACGTTCTTCTTCCTCAGGAGAGTCTTCATTCAGGTGGCGACCCACCGGGTAGACCGTCGTCGTTGGTCGGGTGATGGGTGTAGGGTAGCGGCACGACGGAGTCGATTCCGGATCATTAGGCAGGCTTGGTTGCACTACCGGTTGGTTGTGGATTCATCTCGACTTTCTTGAAGCGAAGTCCCCGGTCATTCATTCCAGGCGACCCGAGGCTCTGGCAGCTTGAGAAGTCTTCAGCAGGTTTCTCTTCATCGGCTTCTGTGCTTCATTGGGCCATATCATTCATCTTTGCGGCTCGATCGCCGTTCATCACATTTTGAGTGCCAACAAATGCCCCCCACCCGCGGGTGTCGCGACAGAGGGACGAGGGAGCGGGGCCTGCAGGTGTAGCCCATAGGCCGTTTGAAAATATTACACGGGTCTTTTTATTATTATTTATTCTTTTTTATTTATTTTATTTCCATTCATCATCATTCATTCATTTCTTATTTCATCATTCATTTTTATTGTCTTATTCTTTTTTATAACCTCATCCAAGCACACAGGCACTCATCGACTGCAATCATAGAGTAGATATATGTAACATAGTTCCCCTATAACAGGGATAGGATAAGGACATCGCCCATGATTCATGGACAGAGTGCGGCTCACAAAGCACAACTAAGAGAGATGTGCATACGTAAAGGGGACGTCGTGTAGAACTTATGCATAGCATAGACCACAATCTACACCCAGGACTATTCCTCCATAGTGTGAAAGTGTAATTATATGGGTAGTGAACCCTAGACATAGGGACGTGTAGACGTTCTGAGTAACACTAGAGGATTACTTTATCCCCTACACATATATTTGGGGCTCTCGAATTTTGATAGCTTCGCACAACCCCCTTTTATTCTTAATTTCAAACTTCACCGTTCGACGCAAGTTTCCTCATGTGTCCCAATGGGGATTCCCGGGTACTAGGATTCGTCCTTTGTTATGATATCGTGATGGATTTCACCGTTCGACGCGAGTCTCCTCATATGTCTCAATGGGGATTCTCGGCTAGTAGGATCTATCCTATATTAGGATTTTATGATGGACTTCGCCGTTCGGCGCGAGTTTCCTCATGTGTCTCAATAGGGATTCCCGGCTACTAGGATTCATCCTTGTTTTTAATTGTTGAGTTTGCTGCACCATTTTTGCACGAGTTTCCTCATGTGTCTCAATGGGGATTCCCGGCTACTTGGATTCACATCCCACTCACCGTTATCATCATTTTTTTCCATTTTTTTAAGAGGGGCAGGCAGCTTTTCCCTCACGATCACCCTGTGCGCGAGTGTAGAGATTTAAGCGTCCATGAAGTGTTAAGAAGAATTTATACCGAACCTATGACTAAGGGCCATTGCTCATATTATGTGCGAAGTGTAGGAGTTTTGTCTAGAGTGTATTCTGTGAGTTGTGCTAGCGACATAGCTACGACTCTTCCCCTGGCCGTATGCACTCACCGATAATTGGCTTTTCGTTCTTTAGTATGTGTCGTGACGCACACATATCCTTAATCAGGGCAACATTATTTACCAAGGAAGTACGCGGCCTTAGAACTTTGAAGGAAGTGTGTTAATACTATATTTCAGGCAGACATGCACGTGAGGCAATCAAGCACATAAATCACGTCATGATCATCATCTTTTTTTCCTTCTTTCTTCTTCTTTTTTTTCTTTCTCTTTTTTTTCTTTTTTTTTCTTCTTTTTTATTTATTTTTTTCTCTTTTTTTATCCCCCCTCTTCTTCTTTCTTTCTCTCTTTTTTTTGGAGGGCATAGTAAGTACATCCGCAGGCCGACGATCTTATAGGTGGGTGGCTGATGCCACGGCGATGGAGGGAAGGTGTTACATGTTATGGTGAATCCCTGGAGGGATCAAGGGTTGGTATGAAACCAGAGGGGGGTCTTTTCGTTCATTGGTTCTGATAGCAATTCCAGGCCAATGGTAAGAGGTTTGTCAGCTTAGACGGAAGGTCATGATGTCGAATGACTTGGCTTAGGCGTAAGGCCATGACGCCAAGAAAGAGGATTCGCCAACTTAGGCAAGGAGCCTTGATGCTAGACCATTTGGCCTAGACGGAAGGTCATGATGCCAAGGGAGAAATATTTACTGGCTTAAGCATAAAGCCATGACGCTAGACAACTTGGCCTAGACGGTGTGTCATGTTGCCATGGCAGAAATATTCATCGGCTTAGGCGGAAAGCCATGACGCCGGAGAAGGATACTAAACGGCTTAGACATAAAGTCATGACGCCGCACAGCTTGGCTTAGGCGGAAGGCCATGACGCCAAGATAGAATACTTACCGGCTTAGGTAAAAGCCATGATGCCGGACAAGAATATTTAACGGCTTAGACGTAAAGTCATGACGCTGTACAGCTTGGCTTAGGCGGAAGGCCATGATGCCAAGGTAGAATATCTACCAGCTTAGGTGGGAAGCCATGACGCCGGACAAGGATATTTAACGGCTTAGACATAAAATCATGACGCCGTACAACTTGGCTTAGGCGGGAGGCCATGACGCCAAGGCAGAATATTTACCGGCTTAGGCGGAAAGCCATGACGCCAGACAAGGATATTTAACGGCTTAGACATAAAGTCATGACGCCGTATAACTTGGCTTAGGTGGAAGGCCATGACGCCAAGGCAGAATGTTTACCGGCTTAGGCGAAAAGCCATGACGCCAGACGAGAATATTTAACGGCTTAGACATAAAGTCATGACGCCGTACAACTTGGCTTAGGCGGGAGGCCATGACGCCAAGGCAGAATATCTACCAGCTTAGGCGGCAAGCCATGGCGTCGGACAAGAATATTTAACAGCTTAGACGTAAAGTCATGACGCCGTACATCTTGGCTTAGGCGGAAAGCCATGACGCCAAGGCAGAATATTTACCGGCTTAGGCAGAAAGCCATGACGCCGGACAATGATATTTAACGGCTTAGACATAAAGTCATGACACCATACAACTTGGCTTAGGCGGAAGGCCATGACGCCAAGATAGAATATTTACCGGCTTAGGCAGAAAGTCATGACGCCGGACAAGGATGGGTTTTGTTGGTTAACGTGCCAGCCTAGATGAAATGTCATGATGCTGACGAATGGTCTGTACATCGGCCTAGACGACAGGTCATGATGCCGATGATAGAAGGGGTCTTTTTGTTGTATGGTCGGACGGAAGGTCCGGACCAAAGGTGAAATGGTCTCTTTGTTGACTGACTGGACGAAAGGTCTGAGCCAGTGGTAAAAGGTTCTTTTTGTTGACTGACTGGACGAAAGGTCCGAGCCAGAGGTAAAATGGTCTTTTTGTTGTATGGTCGGACGGAAGGTCCGGACCAAAGGTGAAAGGGTCATTTGTTGACAGACCGGACGGGAGGTCTGTACCAAAGATGAAATATTGATGTTGACCTAACGGGATGTCGGAGTCAATAAACCTTGCCTAGGTGGTATGTCTAGGAAAGGGTAGGAATAAAGCATTGTTGTCGTCTCGACGTCATGTCAAACATGACCAACCTGGAAGAGACGAAGGGTCTGGGCCAGGGCAGAATATTGTTGTTGACTTGACAGACTTGACAAAGTCAACCACCTTGGGAAAGGCGTGAGGCCTAGGCCAAGGAAAGAATGTAGGATATGGATGTTGACTCGACGTCGTGTTGGAGTCAATGTACTCGGCAGAGGTGTGAGGCCTAAGCCAAGGGTATAATGTAGGATGGGTGTTGACTCGACGTCATGTCGATGTCAACGAACTTGGCAAAGACATGAGGCCTGAGCCAAGGGCATATTGTAGGATAGGTGTTGACTCGACGTCAAGTCGAAGCCAACGAACTTGGTAGAGGCATAAGGCCTGAGCCAAGGGTAGAACATAGGATAGGTGTCGACCCGAAGGAACGTCGAAGCTAACGAACTTGGTAGAGGCGTGAGGCCTAAGCCAAAGGTATGATGTAGGATGGTGTTGACCTGACGTCATGTCAAAGTCAACGAACTTGGCAAAGACATGAGGCCTGAGACAAGGGCATACTGTAGGATAGGTGTTGACTCGACGCCATGTCGAAGCCAACAAACTTGGCAAAGGCGTGAGGCCTAGGCCAAGGGTATAATGTAGGACAGGTGTCGACTTGACGTCATGTCGAAGTCAACGAACTTGGCAAAGGCATGAGACCTAGGCCAAGGGCAGCATGTAGAATAAGTGTCGACTCAACGGAATGTCGAAGCCAACGGGCCCTGCCCCGATAGAAGGTTCGTGGCGAGGGTAGACCAGAACGCAGACATATGAGAGGCCCAGACCCAGAGCTAAATATCATTGTCAACCTTGACGAAGTGTCGGAGTCAACCAATGTAGCAACCCTGGTAAAAATAAAAGGAAATAAAAACCCCAATTGATCAAAATAAGATTTAAAGATTTAAAGAAGTAAATAATAAACCAAAATGTAAATAACGCCTTGATTCAAGGCGCTACTTCAAAAAGAAACGCCCTTATACAAGGTGCGAATTCCAGAAAGGACGCCCACAGCAGATGTCGTCAATTCTGAAACGGCCAAAATAATAAAAATGGCAAGTAAACGTGACGCCCTCCACATGGACGCGTTTTACATAAGAAATGACATTAACCAAGACGTCAATTTAAATTAACGCCCTAACGTAAGGCGTTAATTCCATTTGTGTTCCGTTCGAGTTTCGTTCGAACCAGGAGACTATCCAGAGCAAGTTTCTGGATAACTACGAGGGAGATTGATTATGGCAAGGACTCTATGAGGGAAACATTACTTCCAATACGATACTAACTCCATTAGGATCATAAAAACCCTATAAATAAACCTTCCTGTCGAACCCTAATAGGCTATTTGGCTGAAGGAAGCTCTGCTGCTGCATACGTAAAGAACAGGTAATGTTCTTCTTCCCTACCTTCGGTCATAATCATGAAGAATATTAATGATTCTTCATCGTCTTTGATGCAGGAAGTCTGCCGTAAGTAGCAACTCTCGTGTCAAAGAGAAGATCGTGGGTTCTTCGTCAAACGATCTATTCATCCTTTTTGTGCAGGTTGACTGCAAACGGGGAAGAGTTGTTACAGTTACCGTGTGAAGAACGTAGATTGATCTTCACCTTCCTTCTTCCTCTTGCAGCCAAACGACCGTGAAAGGAGGAAGCTTTCTTCTACTTCTTCTTTCTGTTGTTGCTGTCTTATATTAAAACAGAGTATCATTCACCTTCTTCAATCAATCTTCACGTCTGTCAACCAATTCAAAAAGGTATGTTTTCTCAAGAGCGTAGCCCAAACTAATATAGATTCTAAAATAAATTCATCCATGATCTCATGCATATAGTTTTACTACGTTTTCAAATGTTTTTGGTGAATTTTGAATAAGGCGACCCTTCAAAGGGCGCTAATTCTTATTTTGACGCCCGTACCAGGAGTCGTCAATTTCATATAATTAATAATTACCCATGTTTAAAATTCTGTATCTATGAAACCATGAATCTAATCTAATGCATGATCATCCTAGTGGAATCCTGCTATTTTTCTGGTCCTCGCTATATAATTTGTTCTTGAAATTTTATTATCAGAAATCTTGGAAAATGTTGAAATAACGACCCGATGCAGGTCGTCTCTTATTGAACTGACGCCCCAGAACAGGGCGCTAATTGAAAAGTAACGCCCCTGTCCAGGGCGCGTTTTTATTAAAATTCCATATTATCTAAATTCTGCAAAATAGAAATACAGAATGGACGACTGTTGAGAAAGCCGTCAATTTATAAATAAACGCCCCTGTATAAGGCATTAATTCCATGATTAATGACTTTAGATAAGTCGCTATTTTCCTGTGATACTATTTTACATTGTTACTGTTAACCGAGGGTTTCATACGTATATTAATATATATCGGCACTATATTCCACTCCGTGAATATAGTCCCATGTTTCATGATGTTTTATCGTTTACCCATTAACTCTCAGTGATATACAAGCTCTCCATTGGACATTCCGTTCCTTTGGACTAGCGAGTTAGTCATAGAGACCTCCGTAAGACTCCTCGAGCCTTGGATTCCCTCAAGGCCGACTGAGCTGGTTGTACCATAAAAACCTATCACACTATTTTTGCCATGTCACTCTATAAGAAACATGGTATACTGGCCCTCATGTTATGCTATATGTATAATATGAGAAGTATCTAAATAAATGGGGAAAGCATGTCTTTATTGAGATGTTCTTGTGGACCCCAATTCTATATCAACATTATTATGATGTTCTTGTAGACCCCAATTCTATATCAACATTATTATGATGTTCTTGTGGACCTCAATTCTATATTAAAAGAGTGACCGTCTACTTGCGGGCACTTACTTGTCATGGTACCCAAGTTAGGGAACCAATTCCTCCTAGTTTTATCGATACTCATGATTGCACCATTATTATCGTCATTATGGTCATGTTCAAATCCTTGAAATGCTATCTACCTCTAAGTTCTTACAAGTTCTTTATCCTTGAAACTCCATATTGGCTATACACCAAGTGGATGTCAAAATACATGATCAATGCCTGCGCATATAGGGCCCGATCTGGTCCTGGGAGGAGCACCCAAAAGTACTAGTGCCCATGGGAGTTGTAATGATAATGGTATTGACATTATACCGAAGTGCATGACTATCTTGATTGGACATTCCACAAAAATCTCGTACTTGACTCAACTTGGCATGACATGACTTGCTTGACCCGGAAAAGGGTATTTATATACTTTCTTGCTCGAAACGTGATAGCCAAAACTTTCGACATGACATGATGGATATACTTGCTTGAACATCTTGATATCTATTTGATACTACTACTTGAAAGTTCATGAATAGTTCACCTTGTTATCTTGTTGATATACTCTCTATCTTGTCGTTTTATGCGAGCATGCATAGCTTATTGCATTCATGGAAAAGTGTAATTACTTAAACCCCTTGCTAGTTCTTGAGATATAATTTCCTACTGTGCGTTCGCTCACTCAGTGTTTCCCTACTTTTCAGATAAGTCTGATGACGAGACCCAAACCGACGGGGAAGGTCAAGAGTGAAAGAGTTAGAGCTATTCAAGCGTCCATCCGTCCTGTCTTCTCTATATTTTTGTTGAGTCAGAAATGTACCTTTCTTTTATTGAGTCTAGTATTTGCAAGGGTTTGTAATAGACATATTCTTATTAAAGGAATAAATGGATTGGGTTATCTTTATATATGCGCACTCTGTCTTTGTGTCGAATACACTACTACTCTGATTGACATGATTGATATAAACTCGTCACGCATCTACGGGTATCTTCCGCGCTCGGGGCGTGACAGTTTTTGTGGTATCAGAGCCTAGGGTATTCAATTCCTAGGAAACCCAAGTCCAAGGATAAGTCTGAACCTCTAACCAGTGAGATTGGGTAGAACCAAGGGCTAAAGTCAGCATAGAATTAAAAGCCTTTGAACGCAATCACATACTAATAGCTATTATAATTGTAGGACAATGGCTGCCGAACCTGCTCAATGGCGCAACATGCAACGCACTCTCCAATGCATGACCCAGGCACTTCAACAAGTGGCACAAGGAGGTGCACATCATGGAGCTGGAAGTCTCCACCAAAGCTTCAAGAACATGAACCCTCCTAAGTTCATGGGATCCACTGATCCAGATGATGCCGAACACTGGATCCGAAAGACGGAACGTGTTTTTAGAGTCATGCAATGTTCAGACCAAGAGAAGGTCCTGCTAGCCACATTTCAATTAGAAAGAGATGCCCGATGCTGGTGGGAGTCGGTAGAAGCCACATTAGATCCAGGACAAGTTACTTGGGAGGAGTTCATTGAACATTTCAACAATAAATATTTCTCAGATCGAGTTCAAGAGAAGAAAGTCGCTGAATTCGCCGCACTTAAGCAACGATCTTTGTCGGTGGCTGAATATGAAGCGTAATTCTCTAGGCTATCTCGGTACGCTAAACACTTAGTTAGTACTGAGAAGATGAAAGCTCGAAGATTCCTTAATGGGCTCAGGCCCCAATATATCACACAACTGGCACCGATGGACATACAAGTCTATTCGGAGATGGTTCGATGAGCTCAATTACTAGAAGATGCCACGGAACTATCTGATAGGATCCGTGGGAAAGACAAGAAGGAGAATGTTACTAGCTCCGGCACCTTCAAACCTAATTTCAAGAAGAGGCCAAGTAATGGAGGCATTCCCTCCCAGGAACAAAAGTTCAAGAAGACCAAACCTTTCTCCATCACCACTACACCTGCTGAGGTGGTATGTAAGCACTGTGATAAGGCCGGGCACAAGGCCGAAGAATGTTGGAGGAAACTTGGAGCGTGTCTCCGTTGTGGGAGCCGTGATCATCGGATTCTCGACTGTCCCCTACTCAACGATCAAGCCGGTGACGGAAAGCGCCCGGTAACAAAGAATGCTCGTCTCTACGCGATTAAGGAGACCGAAGAAGACGAAGGCGGACTAGTAGAAGGTACACTGAAAGTTTGTTCCAAGTCTGCACATGTCTTATTTGATACGGGTGCATCACATTCTTTTATTTCCAAGAAGTTTGCTAACCCACTGCCTATGGAACCGGAATGGATGAAAATATTTTTATCTACTCCTCTCGGAAACGAAACCGATATTACTCACCATTATCAAAACTGTGAAGTCTTAGTAAAAGGAAGAAATCTTCCTATCAATCTCATATGTTTAGACCTAAAGGAATATGATGTCATATTGGGAGCATATTGGTTATCTAAGTATCAGGCAACTGTGGATTGCCGTAATAACAAAGTTACTTTCAAGGACTTTCCAGAACTAGTCTATTCTAGCCCTAAGAGTTGGGACAAGTCACCTCTTATTTCGGCTCTCCGAGCTAGCAAGCTAATAAGGAAAGGATGTGTATCTTTCCTTGCATTTGTCACCATTAAGGAGACTAAGGAGACTAAGCTAGAAGACATCCCAGTTGTGCAGGAATTTCCAGATGTGTTTCCAGAAGATTTGCCTAGATTACCCCCACAAAGAGAAGTGGCCTTCACCATCGATTTAGTTTCTGGTGCTGGACCAGTTTCTAAGGCACCATATAGAATGTCCCCTGCCGAACTCAAGGAGCTGAAGGAGCAATTGATGGAACTTCTCAAGAAGGGATTTATTAGACCAAGCACTTCCCCGTGGGAAGCACCTGTGCTATTTGTAAAGAAGAAAGATGGATCCATGAGGTTATGCATCGACTATCGACAGTTGAACCATCTCACTATCAAGAACAAGTATCCACTGCCAAGAATCGATGAGTTATTTGATCAAATATCTGGATCCAAGTATTTCTCAAAGATTGATCTCAGGTCAGGGTATCACCAACTAAAGATCAAGGATGAGGACATTCATAAGACCGCATTCAGAAGCAGGTATGGCCATTATGAGTTTATTGTTATGCCTTTCGGACTAACAAATGCCCATGCTGCCTTTATGCAGTTGATGAATAGTATATTTAGACCTTATCTAGATCAATTCGTGGTGGTTTTCATTGATGATATATTGATTTACTCTAAGACCAAGGGAGAGCATGAGGAACATTTAAGGATTGCATTACAGATATTGAGGACAAATCAGCTATATGCAAAGCTCAGCAAATGTGAATTTTGGTTAAGAGAAGTACCTTTCTTAGGGCATGTTATATCAAAGGACGGTTTATCCATAGATCCATCAAAGGTTGATGCTGTAAGGAATTGGGAAAGACCGACCAATGCTAGCGAGGTCTGTAGTTTCTTGGGTCTTGCGGGCTACTATCGGCGATTCATCAAGGATTTCTCCAAGATAGCCGTACCACTCACTAGGCTAACTCGCAAGGAGATACGCTATGAATGGAGCGAGGATTGTGAACGAAGCTTCCAAGCTCTCAAGGATCACTTGACTACTGCCCCAGTCTTAGCTCTACCAATTGAAGGAGAAAAGTTCGAGGTATACACTGATGCATCTGGCATTGGCCTCGGGTGTGTTTTAATGCAACAAGAGAAGGTTATAGCCTACTCTTCGCGCCAATTAAAGAAGTACGAGGAGAACTACCCAGTTCATGATTTAGAATTGGCTGCGGTAGTATTTGCACTAAAGATATGGAGACATTATCTGTATGGAGTGCAGTTTCTTGTATACTCCGACCATAAAAGTCTTAAGTATCTCTTCTCTCAAAAGGAATTGAATATGAGGCAAAGACGTTGGCTAGAATATCTTAAGGACTTCGACTTTACTATACAATATCATCCTGGAAAGGGTAATCCGGTAGCTGATGCCCTTAGTCGAAAGCCGAGAGCATTATTAGCCAATTGTATGATTTAGGAGTGGAAGTTGCTAGAATAATTCACTAGACTTAATATAAGCATGGACAAGGACAGTAGGTGGGTCACCTTATCTCATATGATCATACAGCCAGACTTGCTATCCGAAATACAAGGACTTCAAGGTAGTGACCCGGTATTAGTGGAAATCAAGGGCAAACTAGAAGGACAATCTGTGTTCCAACTAGCTTCAGATGGAAGGTTGTTATTCCAAAATAGAACTTGTATACCGGATTGCCCAGAATTAAAGAAGAAGATCTTAGATGAAGCTCACAGATCAAGGTACACAATTCATCCAGGATCTACTAAGATGTACCAAGATTTAAAAAGGAACTTCTGGTGGCCTAATATGAAGAGAGAAGTCGCGGACTTTGTGTCTCGCTGTCTCACCTGCCAACAAGTTAAGGCTGAACACCAGAAGCCTGCCGGAAAGCTACATCCTCTGGATATTCCCAAATGGAAGTGGGAGGGTATTGGTATGGATTTCATCATGGGTCTAACTAAATCAAAAGGAGGATATGATGGAATATGGGTTATCATTGATCGATTGACCAAATCAGCGCACTTCTTGCCAATCAAGAGTCGATGGTCAGTTGATGTTCTGGCTGCATTATACATAAAAGAGATAGTCAGATTACATGGTATCCCTATCTCGATAGTGTCTGACAGAGATCCCAGTTTTACTTCGCATTTTTGGAAAGGACTACAACATTCGTTGGGATCGAGACTTAACTTTAGTACATCTTTTCATCCTCAAACGGATGGTCAAACCGAGAGAACTAATCAGGTGGCTGAGGATATGCTCAGGGCTTGCATCATTAATTTTGGAGGAAGCTGGCATGATCACTTGCCTCTAGTTGAATTTGCATACAATAATAGCTACCAGGCAAGTATACAAATGGCACCTTTCGAAGCCTTATACGGAAGTAGTTGTCGATCACCCTTATGCTGGGACGAAGTTGGAGAGAAACAACTATTTGGTCCAGATATGGTAAGGGATACCACCGAGAAGATATAGTTGATTAGAGAAAGACTGCAAGTAGCTCAGTCTAGACAAAAGACTTATGCTGATACAAGAATAAGAAATCTCGAATTCCAAGTCGGAGATCACGTCTTTCTCAAGATGTCACCTGGACGTGGAATAAGGAGATTTGGTGTTAAGGGCAAGATTACACCAAGATTCATTGGACCTTTTGAGGTACTGGAAAGAGTTGGCGAGGTTGCTTATCGCATCGCATTGCCTCCTCAATTGTCTGAAGTTCATAATGTATTCCATATATCAATGTTGAAGAAATATGTGCATGATCCGTCCCATATCATTGATCATGGAGACCTGGTGATTCAAAGGGATCTCACTTATGAACAAAGGCCCATGAAGATCCTTGATCGCGAGGTACGAACATTAAGGAATAAAGTTATCCCCATGTTAAAGGTGCAATGGAATAAATGTTCAGAATGCGAAGCCACATGGGAGACCGAAGAGTATATGAGGAAACGATTCCCAAACTTATTCTAAAAAGGTATATAACTCTACACTCTCCATATATATATAAATATATGCGATTGAATTTGGGGACCAAATTCTTTTAAGTGGGGGAGGGTGTAGCAACCCTAGTAAAAATAAAAGGAAATAAAAATCCCAATTGATCAAAATAAGATTAAAAGATTTAAAGAAGTAAATAATAAACCAAAATGTAAATAACGCCTTGATTCAAGGCGCTACTTCAAAAAGAAACGCCCTTATCAATCTTCCTATCAATCTTCCTATCAATCTTCCTATCTTTATATATGCGCACTCTATCTTTGTGTCGAATACACTACTACTCTGATTGACATGATTGATATAAACTCGTCACGCATCTACGGGTATCTTCCGCGCTCGGGGCGTGACAGTTTTTGTGGTATCAGAGCCTAGGGTATTCAATTCCTAGGAAACCCAAGTCCAAGGATAAGTCTGAACCTCTAACCAGTGAGATTGGGTAGGACCAAGGGCTAAAGTCAGCATAGAATTAAAAGCCTTTGAACGCAATCACATACTAATAGCTATTATAATTGTAGGACAATGGCTGCCGAACGTGCTCAATGGCGCAACATGCAACGCACTCTCCAATGCATGACCCAGGCACTTCAACAAGTGGCACAAGGAGGTGCACATCATGGAGCTGGAAGTCTCCACCAAAGCTTCAAGAACATGAACCCTCCTAAGTTCATGGGATCCACTGATCCAGATGATACCGAACACTGGATCCGAGAGACGGAACGTGTTTTTAGAGTCATGCAATGTTCGGACCAAGAGAAGGTACTGCTAGCCACATTTCAATTAGAAAGAGATGCCCGATGCTGGTGGGAGTCGGTAGAAGCCACATTAGATCCAGGACAAGTTAATTGGGAGGAGTTCGTTGAATATTTCAATAATAAATATTTCTTAGATCGAGTTCAAGAGAAGAAAGCCGCTGAATTCGCCGCACTTAAGCAACGATCTTTGTCGGTGGCTGAATATGAAGCGCAGTTCTCTAGGCCGTCTCGGTACGCTAAACACTTAGTTAGTACTGAGAAGATGAAAGCTCGAAGATTCCTTAATGGGCTCAGGCCCCAATATATCACACAACTGGCACCGATGGACATACAAGTCTATTCGGAGATGGTTCGACGAGCTCAATTACTAGAAGATGCCACGGAACTATCTGATAGGATCCGTGGGAAAGACAAGAAGGAGAATGTTACTAGCTCCGGCACCTTCAAACCTAATTTCAAGAAGAGGCCAAGTAATGGAGGCATTCCCTCCCAGGAACAAAAGTTCAAGAAGACCAAACCTTTCTCCATCACCACTACACCTGCTAAGGTGGTATGTAAGCACTGTGATAAGGCCGGGCACAAGGCCGAAGAATGTTGGAGGAAACTTGGAGCGTGTCTCCGTTGTGGGAGCCGTGATCATCGGATTCTCGACTGTCCCCTACTCAACGATCAAGCCGGTGACGGAAAGCGCCCAGTAACAAAGAATGCTCGTCTCTACGCGATTAAGGAGACCGAAGAAGACGAAGGCGGACTAGTAGAAGGTACACTGAAAGTTTGTTCCAAGTCTGCACATGTCTTATTTGATACGGGTGCATCACATTCTTTTATTTCCAAGAAGTTTGCTAACCCACTGCCTATGGAACCGGAATGGATGAAAATATTTTTATCTACTCCTCTCGGAAACGAAACCGTTATTACTCACCATTATCAAAACTGTGAAGTCTTAGTAAAAGGAAGAAATCTTCCTATCAATCTCATATGTTTAGACCTAAAGGAATATGATGTCATATTGGGAGCATATTGGTTATCTAAGTATCAGGCAACTGTGGATTGCCGTAACAGCAAAGTTACTTTCAAGGACTTTCCAGAACTAGTCTATTCTAGCCCTAAGAGTTGGGGCAAGTCACCTCTTATTTCGGCTCTCCGAGCTAGCAAGCTAATAAGGAAAGGATGTGTATCTTTCCTTGCATTTGTCACCATTAAGGAGACTAAGGAGACTAAGCTAGAAGACATCCCAGTTGTGCAGGAATTTCCAGATGTGTTTCTAGAAGATTTGCCTAGATTACCCCCACAAAGAGAAGTGGCCTTCACCATCGATTTAGTCCCTGGTGCTGGACCAGTTTCTAAGGCACCATATAGGATGTCCCCTGCCGAACTCAAGGAGCTGAAGGAGCAATTGATGGAACTTCTCAAGAAGGGATTTATTAGACCAAGCACTTCCCCGTGGGAATCACCTGTGCTATTTGTAAAGAAGAAAGATGGATCCATGAGGTTATGCATCGACTATCGACAGTTGAACCATCTCACTATCAAGAACAAGTATCCACTGCCAATAATCGATGAGTTATTTGATCAAATATCTGGATCCAAGTACTTCTCAAAGATTGATCTCAGGTTAGGGTATCACCAACTAAGTATCAAGGATGAGGACATTCATAAGACCGCATTCAGAAGCAGGTATGGCCATTATGAGTTTATTGTTATGCCTTTCGGACTAACAAATGCCCCTGCTGCCTTTATGCAGTTGATGAATAGTATATTCAGACCTTATCTAGATCAATTCGTGGTGGTTTTCATTGATGATATATTGATTTACTCCAAGACCAAGGGAGAGCATGAGGAACATTTAAGGATTGCATTACAGATATTGAGGACAAATCAGCTATATGCAAAGCTCAGCAAATGTGAATTTTGGTTAAGAGAAGTAGCTTTCTTGGGGCATGTTATATCAAAGGACGGTTTATCCGTAGATCCATCAAAGGTTGATGCTGTAAGAAATTGGGAAAGACCGACCAATGCTAGCGAGGTCCATAGTTTCTTGGGTCTTGCGGGCTACTATCGGCGATTCATCAAGGATTTCTCCAAGATAGCCGTACCACTCACTAGGCTAACTCGCAAGGAGATACGCTATGAATGGAGCGAGGATTGTGAACGAAGCTTCCAAGCTCTCAAGGATCACTTGACTACTGCCCCAGTCTTAGCTCTACCAATTGAAGGAGAAAAGTTCGAGGTATATACTGATGCATCTGGCATTGGCCTCGGGTGTGTTTTAATGCAACAAGGGAAGGTTATAGCCTACTCTTCGCGCCAATTAAAGAAGTACGAGGAGAACTACCCAGTTCATGATTTAGAATTGGCTGCGGTAGTATTTGCACTAAAGATATGGAGACATTATCTGTATGGAGTGCAGTTTCTTGTATACTCCGACCATAAAAGTCTTAAGTATCTCTTCTCTCAAAAGGAATTGAATATAAGGCAAAGACGTTGGCTAGAATATCTTAAGGACTTCGACTTTACTATACAATATCATCCTGGAAAGGGTAATCCGGTAGCTGATGCCCTTAGTCGAAAGCCGAGAGCATTATTAGCCAATTGTATGATTCAGGAGTGGAAGTTGCTAGAATAATTCACTAGACTTAATATAAGCATGGACAAGGACAGTAGGTGGGTCACCTTATCTCATATGATCATACAGCCAGACTTGCTATCCGAAATACAAGGACTTCAAGGTAGTGACCCGGTATTAGTGGAAATCAAGGGCAAACTAGAAGGACAATCTGTGTTCCAACTAGCTTCAGATGGAAGGTTGTTATTCCAAAATAGAACTTGTATACCGGATTGCCCAGAATTAAAGAAGAAGATCTTAGATGAAGCTCACAGATCAAGGTATACAATTCATCCAGGATCTACTAAGATGTACCAAGATTTAAAAAGGAACTTCTGGTGGCCTAATATGAAGAGAGAAGTCGCGGACTTTATGTCTCGCTGTCTCACCTGCCAACAAGTTAAGGCTGAACACCAGAAGCCTGCCGGAAAGTTACATCCTCTGGATATTCCCAAATGGAAGTGGGAGGATATTGGTATGGATTTCATCATGGGTATAACTAAATCAAAAGGAGGATATGATGGAATATGGGTTATCATTGATCGATTGACCAAATTAGCGCACTTCTTGCCAATCAAGAGTCGATGGTCAGTTGATGTTCTGGCTGCATTATACATAAAAGAGATAGTCAGATTACATGGTATCCCTGTCTCGATTGTGTCTGACAGAGATCCCCGTTTTACTTCGCATTTTTGGAAAGGACTACAACATTCGTTGGGATCGAGACTTAACTTTAGTACAGCTTTTCATCCTCAAACGGATGGTCAACCGAGAGAACTAATCAGGTGGCTGAGGATATGCTCAGGGCTTGCATCATTAATTTTGGAGGAAGCTGGCATGATCACTTGCCTCTAGTTGAATTTGCATACAATAATAACTACCAGGCAAGTATACAAATGGCACCTTTCAAAGCCTTATACGGAAGGAGTTGCTGATCACCCTTATGTTGGGACGAAGTTGGAGAGAAACAACTATTTGGTCCAGATATGGTAAGGGATACCACCGAGAAGATATAGTTGATTAGAGAAAGACTGCAAGTAGCTCAGTCTAGACAAAAGACTTATGCTGATACAAGAAGAAGAAATCTCGAATTTCAAGTCGGAGATCATGTCTTTCTCAAGATATCACCTGGACGTGGAATAAAGAGATTTGGTGTTAAGGGCAAGCTTACACCAAGATTCATTGGACCTTTTGAGGTACTGGAAAGAGTTGGCGAGGTTGCTTATCGCATCCCATTGCCTCCTCAATTGTCTGAGTTCATAATGTATTCCATATATCAATGTTGAAGAAATATGTGCATGATCCGTCCCATATCATTGATCATGGAGACCTGGTGATTCAAAGGGATCTCACTTATGAACAAAGGCCCATGAAGATCCTTGATCGCGAGGTACGAACATTAAGGAATAAAGTTATCCCCATGTTAAAGGTGCAATGGAATAAATGTTCATAATGCAAAGCCACATGGGAGACCGAAGAGTATATGAGGAAACGATTCCCGAACTTATTCTAAAAAGGTATATAACTCTACACTCTCCATATATATATAAATATATGCGATTGAATTTGGGGACCAAGTTCTTTTAAGTGGGGGAGGGTGTAGCAACCCTGGTAAAAATAAAAGGAAATAAAAACCCCAATTGATTAAAATAAGATTAAAAGATTTAAAGAAGTAAATAATAAACCAAAATGTAAATAACGCCTTGATTCAAGGCGCTACTTCAAAAAGAAATGCCCTTATACAAGGCGCGAATTCCAGAATGGACGCCCACAGCAGATGTCGTCAATTCCGAAACGGCCAAAATAATAAAAATGGCAAGTAAACGTGACGCCCTCCACATGGATGCGTTTTACATAAGAAATGACATTAACCAAGGCGTCAATTTAAATTAATGCCCTAACGTAAGGCGTTAATTCCATTTGTGTTCCGTTCGAACCAGGAGACTATCCAGAGCAAGTTTCTAGATAACTACGAGGGAGATTGATTATGGCAAGGACTCTATGAGGGAAACATTACTTCCAATACGATACTAACTCCATTAGGATCATAAAAACCCTATAAATAACCCTTCCTGTCGAACCCTAATAGGCTATTTGGCTGAAGGAAGCTCTGCTGCTGCATACGTAAAGAACAGGTAATGTTCTTCTTCCCTGCCTTCGGTCATAATCATGAAGAATATTAATGATTCTTCATCGTGTTTACTGCAGAAGTCTGTCGTAAGTAGCAACTCTCGGGTCAAAGAGAAGATCGTGGATTATTCGTCAAACGATCTATTCATCCTTTTTGTGCAGGTTGACTGCAAACGGGGAAGAGTTGTTACTGTTACCGTGTGAAGAACGTAGATTGATCTTCACCTTCCTTCTTCCTCTTGCAGCCAAACGACCGTGAAAGGAGGAAGCTTTCTTCTGCTTCTTCTTTCTGCTGTTGCTGTCTTATATTAAAACAGAGTATCATTCACCTTCTTCAATCAATCTTCACGTCTGTCAACCAATTCAAAAAGGTAGGTTTTCTCAAGAGCGTAGCCCAAACTAATATAGATTCTGAAATAAATTCATCCATGATCTTATGCATATAGTTTTACTACGTTTTCAAATGTTTTTGGTGAATTTTGAATAAGGCGACCCTTCAAAGGGCGCTAATTCTTATTTTGACGCCCGTACCAGGAGTCATCAATTTAATATAATTAATAATTACCCATGTTTAAAATTCTGTATCTATGAAACCATGAATCTAATCTAATGCATGATCATCCTTGTGGAATCCTGCTATTTTTCTGGTCCTCGCTATATAATTTGTTCTTGAAATTTTATTATCAGAAATCTTGGAAAATGTTGAAATAACGACCCGATGCAGGTCGTCTCTTATTGAACTGACGCCCCAGAACAGGGCGCTAATTGAAAAGTAACGCCCCTGTCCAGGGCGCGTTTTTATTAAAATTCCATATTATCTAAATTCTGTAAAATAGAAATACAGAATGGACGACTGCTGAGAAAGCCGTCAATTTATAAATAAATGCCCCTGTATAAGGCGTTAATTCCATGATTAATGACTTTAGATAAGTCGCTATTTTCCTGTGATACTATTTTACACTGTTACTGTTAACCGAGGGTTTCATACGTATATTAATATATATTGGCACTATATTCCACTCCGTGAATATAATCCCATGTTTCATGATGTTTTATCATTTACCCATTAACTCTCAGTGACATACAAGCTCTCCATTGGACATTCCGTTCCTTTGGACTAGCGAGTTAGTCATAGAGACCTCCGTAAGACTCCTCGAGCCTTGGATTCCCTCAAGGTCGACTGAGCTGGTTGTACCATAAAAACCTATCACACTATTTTTGCCATGTCACTCTATAAGAAACATGGTATACTGGCCCTCATGTTATGCTATATGTATAATATGAGAAGTATCTAAATAAATGGGGAAAGCATGTCTTTATTGAGATGTTCTTGTGGACCCCAATTCTATATCAACATTATTATGATGTTCTTGTGGACCCCAATTCTATATCAACATTATTATGATGTTCTTGTGGACCTCAATTCTATATTAAAAGAGTGACCGTCTACTTGCGGGCACTTACTTGTCATGGTACCCAAGTTAGGGAATCAATTCCTCCTAGTTTTATCGATACTCGTGATTGCACCATTATTATCGTCATTATGGTCATGTTCAAATCCTTGAAATGCTATCTACCTCTAAGTTCTTACAAGTTCTTTATCCTTGAAACTCCATATTGGCTATACACCAAGTGGATGTCAAAATACATAATCAATGCCTGCGCATATAGGGCCCGATCTGGTCCTGGGAAGAGTGTTGTGCATCCCTTGGTTTTGATGATGACAATAGGATATGTTTGACTAATCTAAGTTATATCTTGTTTCTTAAAGCAAATGGTTTGGTTATTTGTGTAAAGATAGTGCATTGAATTAATGCCTATTTGATGATGACAAATATGCTTTTATATACATTTGGAACTTCAAGTCAAATCTTATAAGTTAAACAAATTTCAGGTTCACTGAAATCCAAGTGGAATCAACAAATCAGTATAAGCGTGAAAGACTGTCTGTCGACCACTGAAGAAGCTATGGTCGACCAACGAACTCAACCAGAAAAGCATCAGATCATCTGTCTTCTGGAAGCACCTTGGCTGTCGACCAAAGCCCCGCCTCTGGTCGACCACAGAAAAGACAGAAGCAACAGACAGAACTGCTGGCCATCTGGAAACTGCCCCCTGTCGACCAGCGACCAGGCTGTGGTCGACCAACGGGCGACGTGAGTTTCAGCCAGAAGAACCGGCCGTCTGGGGACTGCCCATTGTCGACCAGCGACAGGGTCATGGTCGACCACGGGTTTATATATCGTCCAAAACCGAACTCTAACCGAATTCTGTTTTGGTTCCTTAAAACCTGCAAATGGTTGTTGCAGGTTGTTGGGCTGCTCAGGAGATAAGATTCCGCACGGGAATCAAGGAAACAATCTTGCTTAGAAGTGGTCAAACTCGTTCTAACGATTGGATTTAAACCGATCCCTGTTTTCTAGCAGATTGGCGCTCGATCTGAAAATTGAGCGGGAAGAACTTTATTCTTGAAAATAAAAAGAGCTGTATATAAGGCAATACATCACGAACAAGGGAGCAGTGAGAGAGCACGAAATAGAAGCCAAGGAAGATATACACAGAAGAGGAAAAAGGAGCTCTCCACCAATCAAAAAATCTGCAGAAAGGTTAAAGGCAATCTCGTTGCTGCAGAAGGAAGACTTAGCTCAAGACTGTGCGATCTCCAGCAGCAGAACAATCGAAGGCAACTGACTGGAAGATCAACAGGGAGTCTAGGCTTCTTCATAAGCGTGATCAAGTCCCAGGCTGAACACCTATTCTTCTACACACGCCAATATTCAGTCCTGTCTTTCATCACTTGTTCTTATCATCTTTTCATTTCTGATTACAATTATTGTCAAGCTGTGAGGCAGCAGAGTCAAGCTGTGTGTCAGCAGGTACAAGCTGTGTGTCAGCTGTGTTTTGATTGAGATCAGAGATTCTCATAGTGAAGCCTTGCTTGAGTTAAGCAAGGGGTGGATGTAAGTCTCAGGAAGAGACTGAACCACCTTAAAAATCCTCTCTTGTGGTGTGCTTGGGTGTGTTTGATTTCCTATACGTATGCTTGCATCTTCACTATCCGCATTAGTTCTATAATTCATTAATTACCAGTAGCTCATCTGGTCGATAGTTAGTAAATTATCAAAAAGGGGGAAAGATCTATTCACCCCCCCTCTAGATCTATTCAGTCCGTATCCAACACGTGGTATCAGAGCAGGTTCTCCAAAAATGTGGTCTAACAACCAGGAGAGACCGGGCGGACTGAACTCTAAAAGCCTCATAGCTGAGGGGCACTCTGTAACTAGACCTCCATATTTTGATGGAACTGATTATTCTTATTGGAAAAATCGTATGCAGGTGTTCTTACGTGCGCAAGACCACGAGATGTGGAGGGTAGTGAGCCGCGGACCTTTTGAGCTACCGGAAGATGAAGAAACCTGGACCAGAGAACAGGTCAGGAAATCAACTGTCAACTGGGGAGCCATGAACGTGATGCAGTGCTCACTACACCCCACAGAATTCTCAAGAGTTTCCCAATGCGCAACAGCCAAAGAAATGTGGGATCGTCTAAAGGTAATCTACGAAGGTACTTCCGAGGTAAGAGAGACAAAAGCAAATATGCTAGTCTCAGAATATGAGATGTTTAGGATGAAAAATGATGAAAGTATTTCTGAGATGTATGCCAGATTAGTACAATTGACTAATGGCTTGAAGAGCTTAGGGAAGACATACAAAGAGCAGGAATTAGTGAGGAAGATTTTAAGGTCTCTCACATCGATGTGGCATACCAAGGTCACAGTCATTGAGGACTCAAAGGATCTCACAACAATGACAGTGGATGAGTTAGTAGGATCCCTGATGGCCTATGAGGTCAATCTGAAGAGAAAGGAAGATGAGGGCAAGAAAAAGAAGCAACTTGCCCTAAAGACTAAGACAAGCACCTCTGAGGTGTCTGACAATGATGACTCATCTAGCTCAGGTGAAGAATCTGGTGAGCTAGCCATGCTTACAAGAAAATTTAAAAAATTCCTGCGGAAGGAAGGTAAAGGATTCAGAAATCCAAAGGGCATGGTAAGGAAGTCATCCCAGTTTAAATCTGATAAACATAAGGCTCCTTCTAATAAACTCATTTGCTACAATTGCAGGCAGCCTGGACATATGAAGGCTGAATGTCCAGAAGCTCCTAAGAAATCAAGCTTCAAGTGGAAAGGCAAGAAACCCAAGGCGATGATTAGCACTTGGAGTGAGGAGGAAGAGAGCAGTGAAGAGGAAACAACTTCCGAGGAAGAAGAAGGAAAGCTCTGTCTGATGGCCAAGGGAGACAACAGTGATCTTGAGGTAAGTTCCCCATTTCAAGACTTCTCTAGTTCGGATTGGGAAGCAGTATATTCAGAATTGCTTGATACTTATGAAAGAATAAGAAAGGAAAATAAACATTTGAAGAAGAAGATCAGTCAACTGAATAAAGACAGCAATTCAATGGATAACAAAACTGAACTAGAAATGGAAATCAAGTCACTGAAAAACAAACTGAATCAAATGGACTTAGATGAAGAAAACCACAAGAGAATGTCCGAAGAGAATGAAATGCTAAAAAACGACATTGATGAGTTAAAACTAAAGACTCAAGAATATGAACAGGAAACTAAGTTAAGTCAAGAAAGAAACAATTCACTCAAGGAAGAAAACAACCAACTCCTAAGAGAAATAGAAAGAATTAAGAGTGACCTGAAAAACAAACAGGAGACCTTGGAAAAAATGACTCAAGGTCAAGAAAACTTAAATGCTGTCTTGGGAATAAAAGTAAACTTTCAAAAAGAAGGGTTAGGATACAATCCTACGGCTAAAAAGGAATTCCAAATAAAAACCGTAACTGGGATTGCTGACTCAAAAGGAAAAAGGCCCCTGATTAATCTATACCAAGATAAACAAGAGGATGTAGCTGAATGCTCCTCCAAAAGGAACAATGTCACCAAGGAAGAGAGAAATTTTAAAGAGAAAATAGTCAATCAATATAAGATTCAAAATAATAAACAAGAAACCCAAATTCACAGAAATCACCAAACAAACCAAGGACTAAACCAAGTTAAAAGACATAAATCTGGAAAACAAGATGTCTGGAGACAGGCTGGTCGACAACAGACCCTTCATCTGTCGACCAGAGGATCTGCCAGAACAGGCGCTGGTTACTGGAGAAGCAGTGGTCGACCACAGGTACACCAGATGTCGACCAGAGGTGCTGCCAGAACAGACGCTGAGTTCTGGAGACGCGATGGTCGACCACAGACATACCGAAAGTCGACCATGGCCAGACAAGCAAACAGAAATCACAGGTTTTTTCGGGTAAAACAAAATGAAAACTTGAATACACAAAGGTGGACTCAGATTAAAGAAGCTTTAGAACAAAAGCAACCCAATCTGAACAAGTTCAGAAATAAAAATTTACACTGCTCTAACAGAATCTGGGTTCCCAAAGGATTACTGCAGCAATTTCATAATTTCACAAGCTATCTTGGACCCGGGTACCATTGGGGTCCAAAAGTTTCTGTGTAACTTGTGATGCAGGTGTGTCTGGCAGCTATACACAACAAGTGGTACTTAGATAGTGGCTGCTCAAGACATATGACAGGGGATAAGGCAAAATTCTCCGAGCTAAACTCAAAAGATGGAGGACATGTGACATTTGGAGGAAATAACAAAGGCAAGATCATTGGGAAAGGTAAGGTAGGTAAGACATCTACAAATTGCATTGAAGATGTACTGCTAGTGGATGGCCTGGAATATAATCTTCTAAGCATCAGTCAGCTATGCGACAAAGGCCATCAAGTAGTCTTTGATTCTAAGATCTATAAAATTCTTGAACCAAATTCGGCTAAAGTTAAGTTTATGGGCAAGAGAGTAAATAATGTCTACATGATAGACTTGGATGATCCAGCCCACTCCAACTTGTGCCTCACCGCCAAGAAGGAGGACCTGACTTGGTTGTGGCACCGAAGGCTAGGACATGTTAGCTACAGGGTGCTGCACAAATTGGTTAAGAATAAAATGGTTTCTGGTTTACCTGAAATTTCGTTTGCTCAAAATGTCAAAGTATGTGAATCATGTACCCAAGGTAAGCAAACAAGAAAATCATTCAAAGGTAGAACTGAAAGTCAATCTTCTAGACCACTAGAACTTGTGCACATGGACCTTTTTGGCCCAACAAGAACTGCTAGTCTTAGTGGTAAGAGGTACGGTTATGTACTAGTTGATGATTTCTCTAGATTCACATGGGTAATGTTTTTATCACATAAAAACGATGCCTTTCATGAATTTCAGGATTTTTACAGAAGAATGAAGCAGGATGGTAAGTCCAAAGTGTGTTCAATAATATCTGATCATGGGGGAGAATTTGAAAATTCAGAGTTTGATGAATTCTGCAGGAACAAAGGAATAAATCACAGGTTCTCCTCACCAAGGACGCCAGAGCAAAATGGAGTGGTGGAAAGAAGGAATCGCACACTTGTTGAAATGGCCAGAACCCTGTTAGTTGAAGCCAATCTTCCAAGAAGATTTTGGGCTGAGGCGGTCAATACAGCATGTTATATTGTAAACAGGGCAATGGTAAGACCATCTAGTGCGAAAACTCCATATGAGGTGTTCAAAGGTAAGAAGCCATCTCTAGCTCATTTTAGGATCTTCGGTGTAAGGTGTTTTATTCATAACAATGACAAGAGATCATTGGACAAATTTGAACCAAAGAGTGACCCAGAATCTTCTTGGGATACTCTGACCGATCAAGAGCCTATAGAGTCTACAACACCAAAGATCAGCTAGTTGAAGAATCCCCACATATCACATTTGATGAAAATAATGACTTTGACAAAACTGGACAGGTAGGCAAAGATGAAGATGGGGAATTTCTGGAAGGCAAAGAGGAACCAATGGAGACTGAAGCAGAACCAAAGCAAGGTGATTCCAATGATCAACCCGAAGGAGAGATCATCCCAGGTAACAATTCTGAAAATCTGAGATTTCTCAGAGATCATCCTCTAGATAACATCATTGGAGGAATTAATGAACCGAGGAAAACTAGATCTCAGCTTAAAACAGTTGATGAATTAGATCAGCTAGCCCTTGTATCTCAAGTTGAGCCTAAAAATGTAGAGGAAGCTTTAAGAGATGAATCTTGGATAAATGCCATGCATGAAGAATTAAATCAATTTGAAAGAAATCAGGTTTGGAAACTTGTTCCCAGACCCTCATCTCATCCTGTTATTGGAACCAAATGGGTTTATAAAAATAAGCTTAATGAAGAAGGAGTTGTTATGAGGAACAAGGCTCGGTTGGTGGCTAAGGGGTATAACCAAGAATTTGGAGTTGATTTTGAAGAATCATATGCTCCAGTTGCAAGGTTAGAAGCCATTAGAATATTGTTAGCATTTGCGGCGTCCCATGGAATTAAATTGCAGCAAATGGATGTAAAAAGTGCCTTTCTAAATGGCTTTGTAAAGGAAGAAGTCTTTGTGGAACAACCCCCTGGTTTTGAAAATGATGATTTTCCTAATCATGTCTTTAAACTGCATAAGGCTTTGTATGGTTTAAAGCAGGCTCCTAGGGCATGGTACGACAGACTGAGTTCATTCCTCACCAAAAAGGGCTACACAAGAGGTAAAATTGATCAAACATTATTCTCCAAGACCCAAGGTAAGAATATACTAATTGTGCAAATCTATGTGGATGATATTGTGTTTGGATCCACTGAAGCTTCATTATGTACTGAATTTGCAAATCTAATGACCAATGAGTTTGAAATGAGTTTAATGGGTGATTTACAGTTCTTTCTTGGATTGCAGATTCTACAATGTAGAGAAGGCTACTTCATAAATCAATCCAAGTACATAAAGGAGATGCTGAAAAAGTTTGGCATGGAGAGCTGCAAACCAATAGAGTCACCCATGGGGACAAATGCAACATTGGAGGCTGATGTAAAAGGTAACATGGTAGATGCCAAGAAATACAGAGGTATGATCGGATCCCTACTATATTTAACTGCCTCTAGGCCAGACATTCAGTTCAGTGTATGCATGTGTGCTAGATATCAATCTAGCCCTAGAGATTCACATTTAGGGGCTGTCAAGCGTATCTTTCGTTACCTTGCCGGTACCCAAGAATTGGGTTTATGGTATCCTACTTACTGCAAACTAGACTTGATTTCATATTCAGATGCTGATTATGCTGGTTGCAAAATTGATAGGAAGAGTACTAGTGGTTATTGTCAAATATTAGGTGGATGTTTAATATCATGGGCTTCTAAAAAACAGCATTCTGTGGCACTCTCCACTGCTGAGGCAGAGTATGTCGCAGTAGGGAGCTGTGGTACACAGGTTTTGTGGATAAAACATCAACTCCAAGACTACAATGTAGATCTTGGATGTGCACCTATTTTCTGTGACAACACTAGTGCTATTAATTTGTCTAAAAACCCCATTCAACACTCTAGGACAAAACACATTGAGATCCGTCATCACTTTCTAAGAGATGAGGTCTCCAAAGGAAATTTCATGCTTCATTTTGTAGAAACTGAAAAACAACTGGCAGACATTTTCACAAAACCCCTTAACAATGACAGATTTTCAACTCTAAGAAGGGAGTTAGGAATTTGTAGAATTTCCTCTGAAAATTCTTGAAATAATAATATTCTTGAGTTCACTGTACAGTCTTTGTCTCTTCTGTTCTTCGTTGTGTCAACTAGGTCTTAAGTACTAGATAAGTCCTGATTTTGGAGGTTATAGTGTCGGGTGCTATTTCAACAAGCTCTGAGGAACTCTGGTTTATCTACGGATTACTTCCCATGGTCAACCACAGACAAGGCGCTGGTCGACCAAGGCATCAGGACAGGAAATAGTTAGCTCTGGGAATTCGCAGCTGTCGACCACAGGCGATCCAATGGTCGACAACAGGTTTGTCAGAACGCAGTCTTCTCAACAGGCAGGTTCTGTGACAACACAGAGGTCGACCACAGGCCACTCCATGGTCGACAAAGGACCTGAAAAAGGGAAATTAGATCTAGTCAGGCTGCTGGCTTTGGTGGGAAATCTTCTGAACTTTTTGGACTCTGAGCTCAGTTTTGCTTTACTCACTCATCCTCATTCACTTCCCATTCCTTGTGTCTCAATATCTCTTTGTGGTCAACTTATTGTTTTCTATCTTCAGCAAGGACTCACAAATTGAGGGGGAGTAAAAAGTGTAAACTCATTCCTTAATAAATCATTGAACAACCTAACCATATCTTACAAGAAAATCACCAAAGTCATCAATGAGAGTAAAGGTTAAGTGTAGTAATGAGAATTTGACCTGTACTACTGCAATAAATTCAAACCATAACTATGACTCTGACTCAAGACTATTGAGAACTTATGCTTTTAGTAATGAGACTATTTCTCTATCTGTGTCTGTGTTGGACAGTGAAAATAAACGCAGCTATAGCATGAATGTATATGGAATACGCCATAATTCTGCCTTCTTGGTAGAGCAATGGACTGAGTTCTGAGAAACTACTGTTCTCTATCACAAAGCAAAATTGGCTGAAAAATTAAGTGGGAGACATGTATGTCATGAAGACTCAATCTACCTCTGCCACTCTCAAAATTATTAATTGGGCATCCTGAGTAACTGGGGATATTGGCGTCTGATAAACGTATATCCTCACGGATAAAAAGTGTGTCCCAGTTAAAAGTGGAATGGTTAGGCATGCTAAGTAGCCGGGGTTTCTGGCGTGTAAAAAGCGTGTCTCCTCGTGTGGAAAAGCATGTGATAAACCTGACCACAGCTCTTAAATATTTCAAAACGAAAAGGCAACAAAAATGGTTGACCTAATGCACTATATGCAAATGAAAGCATAAAACACTGTTCAGCTTGTTCAGCTAGTAAAATTATCTCATGAACCATATTATAAGTTTAAGGAGCCGTGAGTAAGAAAGTGGATATGGGGAGTCCATTTATTGGGGCAATACTTTCAAATTCTTTGAACCACAAGACCCACTCGAATTTGTCACAAGGTGGTCTTTGAGAAAGGGAGGAAAGGTTACTTAAATGTCTTATTAAAGAAAGGGGGTACACTTCATCTTCCCAAAATATGAGTTATGCTGATTAATCGTGACCGCTCGTTCTTTGCATCGCGATGGTTCACTGCCCTAAAAATTAAGGGCCAGCCCTAATGCCCTACCCTATAAATTGTCTCGGCTGGGTCCCTGAAATTCTCCCATCCGCAGCTCTAGCCCTCTCCCAACTTCATCTTCTCCAGATTTCTTTTCTCGCCTCTCTCTCGCCTCTATCTCGCTTCCCTTCACAATGTCTCCCAAGCGCGCTCTACTTTCCTCTAAGCGTAGAAGAGATCAGGCCCCTGCCGCAGCTTCGATGCCGTCCAAGCGATCCAAGTCGCGGGCCGCGCAGGGTTCGCCATCGGCCCCTCACAGGTCGACCACGGCTGATGCACCTGGTCCAGGCAGACAATCAGCAGCTTCAGAGGAACCCGCAGTGCATCCCGTTTCTGGAGCTCTCAAGCCACGGACAGTTCTGCAACCAAGGATCGTCGATTTCTCCGATGACAAGCTGATGGAGATGTTCCCAGATCTACTGCCAATTTTTGAAGCTCAAGAGTGGACTACGTTCGTTTCAGTGCACAATTCGTACTCGCCCCAGCTTGTGCAAGAATTCTACCACAACCTGCAAGTCGTGGACAGTCAGCTCTACACCGTAGTTCAGGGGAAAGTCATCAGACTCGACGTCAAGCTTCTCCACATAACGCTGAAGACTCCCAGAATTGGAGCTGTTTTCAACCATGAGGACTTCGACCTCCGAGAAGCACATGCAGTGGTCACTGGCAAGCCAGCCCCTGAGGTCCTTCCCAAGTACCTCAATGCTAATACCTTCCCTCCTCTTCATCGTTTGCTTCACCACATCATCACCACCATCATACAACCTCGAGGAGGCGCCAGAGATCAAGTGAGTCGCCTCCATCTGTTTATACTCCATGGCCTCATCACTCGCCAGCCTATTCGCCTAACCACACTCCTTTTGAATTCCCTCAGAAGCATCCTACATTATCCCCTGAATTCTCTTCCTTTTGCTGCCCATATCACTTCCATTCTGAAAGCAGCCAACATACCTTCTCCTCACAGCCCAAGCATTGTCATTCCCAAATGGCACGTCTACAATTTTCACTTCGTGACCACTTTCTTGGGATTTAAGAAGGTCGGAGACCATGTTCAGCGCACTCTCCCTTCCAAGGGCAAAGCAAAGGATCCAGTGCCACCCTCTTCTCCACCTCATTCACCTATACAGGTTAGCCCTGCTGTCACACCGTCACCAATGGTGCCTCAAGCTACACCTACTACCACCACTGCTGCCCATCCACCATCGTCCCTTTCACTAGTGCTCTGGCAGCCAGGCACTGCTGCCCCTCCAGCTCAATCCCCATCTGCTCCAACTACCCAAGCTCCATCCCATTCTGCTCAACCCACACAAGTACCACCTACCTCTCCTCCCTCTACTTCTGCTCCACCACCAGCATTTACCTCCCACCCTGACTCTCATGGCGTGCTCCTCCAGATGGCATCTCAGTTATCTTCTCTCACCACCCAACTCCAATCATTTCAAGAGAATGTCAATGCTGCCACTGGACGCTTGGAGCAGAAAGTCCAACGGCTGGAACAACAGATGGAGGCCAGGTTCATCAAGCAGAAGGAACACTCTGACCAGGCTAGTTCTCGGTTCAACAGACTAGTAAGGACCCTCGGTGAAGTGTCCGATCAGATGGGAATCCGTATCGAGATCACAACCCAACAGAATGAGAAGTATCACAAGGATACTATCTCAGAGATCCAGAAGCTCAGGCTCTCCTATGCCCACATTGTTGACAAGCTGGATCGCATGGAAGAGAACGTGAAGCCAGAGACCTCCTCATCCTCCTCAGAAGGATTGTTTAAATGATCCACTTTTTGCTGTTGACAAAGGGGGAGAGAGAAGCTTATGTGTCTTTGTGCTTATGTGTCATTGTGTGCCTAGATGTGTGTCTAGATAGATGTGTGTCTAGATGTCAAGTTTACTTTGCCTAGATGTGTGTCTAGATGTCAAGTTTACTTTGTCTACGTGTCCTCAGTGTCTTTATCCTTTTTTTTGAGTCTCTCATGTAATTAGTGCTATTGTTTTTGAAAGACACATCAAACGAATTGTCTGAATGAAATCTGTGCTATGATAGCCTTGCATGCAATATCAAATGAATTTTATAATCTGTTGTTTGTCACAATGACTCATGGTTGTCATCATCAAAAAGGGGGAGAATGTTGTGCATCCCTTGGTTTTGATGATGACAATAGGATATGTTTGACTAATCTAAGTTATATCTTGTTTCTTAAAGCAAATGGTTTGGTTATTTGTGTAAAGATAGTGCATTGAATTAATGCCTATTTGATGATGACAAATATGCTTTTATATACATTTGGAACTTCAAGTCAAATCTTATAAGTTAAACAAATTTCAGGTTCACTGAAATCCAAGTGGAATCAACAAATCAGTATAAGCGTGAAAGACTGTCTGTCGACCACTGAAGAAGCTATGGTCGACCAACGAACTCAACCAGAAAAGCATCAGATCATCTGTCTTCTGGAAGCACCTTGGCTGTCGACCAAAGCCCCGCCTCTGGTCGACCACAGAAAAGACAGAAGCAACAGACAGAACTGCTGGCCATCTGGAAACTGCCCCCTGTCGACCAGCGACCAGGCTGTGGTCGACCAACGGGCGACGTGAGTTTCAGCCAGAAGAACCGGCCGTCTGGGGACTGCCCATTGTCGACCAGCGACAGGGTCATGGTCGACCACGGGTTTATATATCGTCCAAAACCGAACTCTAACCGAATTCTGTTTTGGTTCCTTAAAACCTGCAAATGGTTGTTGCAGGTTGTTGGGCTGCTCAGGAGATAAGATTCCGCACGGGAATCAAGGAAACAATCTTGCTTAGAAGTGGTCAAACTCGTTCTAACGATTGGATTTAAACCGATCCCTGTTTTCTAGCAGATTGGCGCTCGATCTGAAAATTGAGCGGGAAGAACTTTATTCTTGAAAATAAAAAGAGCTGTATATAAGGCAATACATCACGAACAAGGGAGCAGTGAGAGAGCACGAAATAGAAGCCAAGGAAGATATACACAGAAGAGGAAAAAGGAGCTCTCCACCAATCAAAAAATCTGCAGAAAGGTTAAAGGCAATCTCGTTGCTGCAGAAGGAAGACTTAGCTCAAGACTGTGCGATCTCCAGCAGCAGAACAATCGAAGGCAACTGACTGGAAGATCAACAGGGAGTCTAGGCTTCTTCATAAGCGTGATCAAGTCCCAGGCTGAACACCTATTCTTCTACACACGCCAATATTCAGTCCTGTCTTTCATCACCTGTTCTTATCATCTTTTCATTTCTGATTACAATTATTGTCAAGCTGTGAGGCAGCAGAGTCAAGCTGTGTGTCAGCAGGTACAAGCTGTGTGTCAGCTGTGTTTTGATTGAGATCAGAGATTCTCATAGTGAAGCCTTGCTTGAGTTAAGCAAGGGGTGGATGTAAGTCTCAGGAAGAGACTGAACCACCTTAAAAATCCTCTCTTGTGGTGTGCTTGGGTGTGTTTGATTTCCTATACGTATGCTTGCATCTTCACTATCCGCATTAGTTCTATAATTCATTAATTACCAGTAGCTCATCTGGTCGATAGTTAGTAAATTATCAAAAAGGGGGAAAGATCTATTCACCCCCCCTCTAGATCTATTCAGTCTGTATCCAACAAAGAGCACCCAAAAGTACTAGTGCCCATGGGAGTTGTAATGATAATAGTATTGGCATTGTACCGAAGTGCATGACTAGCTTGATTGGACATTCCACAAAAATCTTGTACTTGACTCAACTTGACATGACATGACTTGCTTGACCCGGAAAAAGGTATTTATATACTTGCTTGCTCGAAATGTGATAGCCAAAACTTTCGACATGACATGATGGATATACTTGCTTGAACATCTTGATATCTATTTGATACTAGTACTTGAAAGTTCATGAATAGTTCACCTTGTTATCTTGTTGATATACTCTCTATCTTGTCGTTTTATGCGAGCATGCATAGCTTATTGCATTCATGGAAAAGTGTAATTACTTAAACCCCTTGCTAGTTCTTGAGATATAATTTTCTGCTGAGCGTTCGCTCACTCAGTGTTTCCCTACTTTTCAGGTAAGTCTGATGACGAGACCCAAACCGACGGGGAAGGTCAAGAGTGAAAGAGTTAGAGCTATTCAAGCGTCCATCCGTCCTGTCTTCTCTATATTTTTGTTGAGTCAGAAATGTACCTTTCTTTTATTGAGTCTAGTATTTGCAAGGGTTTGTAATAGACATATTCTTATTAAAGGAATAAATGGATTGGGTTATCTTTATATATGCGCACTCTATCTTTGTGTCGAATACACTACTACTCTGATTGACATGATTGATATAAACTCGTCACGCATCTACGGGTATCTTCCGCGCTCGGGGCGTGACAACCAACCTCGCTCAGATAGAAGATCTGAAACAACGGTAGAATGTATAGATGAAGATGTCAACCCGACGTCATGTCAAAGCTGACCAACTTGGCGAAGACGTGAGGTCTAAGCTAGAACAGAATATGAACGTTGACACGTGGAGATGTCGGGATGAACGAACCTTGCTCAGATAGAAGATCTGAGACAAAGTGAAGGAATCTTTTGTTGGTTTATTTGTTTAGACTGGTTGGGTTTATTAGACTTGTTAGGTTTCTTGAGTTTATTGGCTTTGTTGAGCTTATTGAGTTTATTGGTTGAGTTCATTGGGTTTATTGGGTTTGTTGACTTTTGTTGATTCGATTAATTTCATTGGTTTAAGTGGGTTTATTAGGATTATCGAGTGCTTTGAGTTTATTGATTTATTGAGTCTATTGGGTTTATTGGGGTTTATTTGGTTTGTTAGGTTTATTGATTTATTGAGTTGATTGATTTTGCTTAGCTTATTGGATTTATTGAATTGTGTTGGGTCTATTTAAATTTATTTTAAATCATCATTTTCCTTTTTTTTCATTCATCTTCATCATTCATCATTTTTTTATTCATTTCTTTCATCTTTTCATTTCGTTTTTTTGTTAACATTATTTTTTGTTTATTTTTGTTGGGCTCCCTGACACAGTCTCGTCTGCGATGCGGGATATTTATTTGGTGGGACTATTGATGAATTTGACTGTTTATTATGTCGGTGGGGCCAAGGATCGATGTCCAAGAGCCTCACGGGCTTGGCTAGGGCGGAGTGCCTTGGGCCAAGGAAAAGGGTTTTATGAGTCTTGCCCAGTGGGACAAAGGGTAATTTTGGGGCTAGCGAGGGTGGAGTGCCTCAGGCCAAGGAAAAGACCTCATGGACCCAGCCCAATGGGACAGAGTTTATCTTCGAGCTCGGCTAGGGCGGAGCGCCTCCGGCCGAGGGAAAGCTTTATGGATACAGCCCGACGGGACTGATGGGTGAATTATTGAGCTCGACAAGGGCAGAGCGCCTTATGCCAAGGAAAATGATATTTTATTGGGTTGACATTGGGCAAGAACTCCGAACCGGCAGTGATGGGAGAGTCCCGTGGGACAAATATGGCACCGCTACGGATGAACGCCGAAAGGCCACGAGAGTGCATTGACTGGGAGCATAGGTCCCAGATCAAGGGTGGAAGGTTAGTCCCAGTGGGACGAGTGGGGAGTATCCCCGTAGGATAGAAGGGCGGCGAGGCACCATGAATTCTGCTAGGACCAGGGGTGCTGAGATAGGCCACTAGAAGCCGAAAGGCGCTTATTTGTTAGCTTGATGAGGAGAAAGGAGCCGAGAGTGCGAACAACTCGGCGGGACTTGTTCTTTTCATTTCCCAATAGGGTTTGGACCCGTATTTGAAACGGGAGGCCTGGTGGTCAATGAAGGTTCTTTAGCATCGGTGGGACCATTGATTTCATGGTCCTCCCGGGGATATTGAGTGACAGCTATGCATCAGATCAACAGCAATCTTCCTTTGTCATTGATTTCTTCAGTAGGCGCTTCGAACAACTTCAGCTCGTGCCTCCGGTGCTTACGCCAAACGCCATCCTCTTGACGCTTGTTCTTAGAAGCTGCGGTTGCAAGGTCTTCCTACCTCCACAGATGATGTAGCCATTTTATTATCCCCTTGGGCGTTCACCATGCATTTTTTTTACAGTCCAAGGTGGGTGCACAGGAGAGCGCTCACACCCTCAGAGAGGGGATGAGTGGTTCACTCTACCATACCAACCCCACAATGGTAGTTTTTTTTTGGCATGGACTAAGACATGAGGGGAGTGACATCTCCCTCGATAGATGTAGACATCAAGGCCTCCTCCACTTTACTTTGATTTTTTTTGGAAGACCCGACCTTCTGAGGGACGACATCTCAGATTCAATAGGCGGAACCCTATGTCTATATGTGCAAATTTCATTTGCCCTCCTTTTTCTTGCTCATTTTTCTTCTTCTTTTTTTTTGTGTCTACCCCCAGAACATGACCTTTCCTTTCTCTTCTTCTTTTTTGCTTCATTTGCCATTCTTCTTTTTGTTGGCAAGCATCCGCATTCAAGCTATGCGGGCTTGCTGGACATCGGCTTTAGCCAGATTTGTGAGGAGTAGTTGAGGCAGTAATGCCGCGCGGGGCTGCTCTTTTGAGGACAGATATTTGATGAGGGCACGGTGGGTCCACCTTATACTCGCCCATCTGTAGTTCACCTTTTTTGATCAGGCCTTCAATAATGTCCTTGAACACATAGCAATCCTCAATGGGATGCCGCAACATTTGGTGATAAGGACAGAATCGTGGATCGTCTTTTCTTTCGGCGTTGCCTAGTTTCTTCGGCTCCGGAAGCACTACTTTGCCGTATTCACGGGCCCACTCAAAAAGTGCCCTAGTCCTGTCCTTTGGAAAGGAATACAGTTTCATCATTTTGCCCCTTAATGAGGTCCCTTGTTTTTCCGCATCGGCGGATGATGCCTCTTTCATTTTCCTCTTCTGTTGCTCGAAGGCTTCAAAATTTGAGGCGCAAACTTCTTCTTGCGTCGGAGGTTTGTTGATTGGTTTATTCTTTTGGCTCGAGGCCGTAGAGGCCGAGCAAAGTCTTGCCAGAACTGCTTTGGCATTGGCTGCGACATCACTTAGTTGTTCAAAGGTCGTGACTTTAATGTCAATGACCCATCGTAGAATTTCTATTCTCAAATTTTCTTTGCAGATTTGAACAGAGTCCCCGTAGCTCGGCAGATGTCTGCATCTTTCACGGAGATTCCTCCACCTTCTTACGTAGTCCATGATAGACTCATTATCTTTTTGTTTGGCTGCTTGTAATTCGGGCTTGGTGACTTCCTCTTCGGCTGTCTCCATATTCATTGTTTGTTTCACCTTCAACTCGTTTGACTGCATGCGCGGTCTCATTGGCACCATCTTCGGAGATGCTTTAGTTGCCCCCTAACATGCCCGGGAGACTGTATGTTTGAGTGGTTGAGGGAGGATACCCCCTGTAAGATCATGTGCTATTTGGGATATGACAGGCCGTTCTGAAGCTTCAGGTGAGCTAGCACTACCTTGTGTCGCCTCATGTAGAAGTCCTGCCAGTTGCGGCATTGGTGGACTTAGATTCATTTCATTCAACTTCCTTTGCAACATTTCAATTTTCTGCTGCTTATAGTTTAGTAGTGCCATCACAGTAGGGCCTTGCCAAGAGGGGCCGGAAGTGCTATCTTGCGCCTCCGATCTGACTAGGGTGAGTGGCATCCCATCATTGTTGCTGGATGCGCCCGGTTTCTTCAAGATGAACTCCCTGGATTTTATACCTTCGAATGGAGGAGGAACATGGTATTGCCCCCCCTTGTTGGCTGGCGGGTGTCTTGATATCCTCGCGGGTCTAGCAGCATGATGGGAGGCAGAAGCTTTAGCCTGATTTGCTCCTTTTGGCATAAAGTAAATTTCTTCATATTCTTCATCAACAGCTTGAGCCACACTGGATGGTGCTGACAGCATGTTGCAAGAGAGAGCAACATGTCTTATTTTAGCTTTTGTATTCTCATTTTCCTTCTCCCATATGGCTGGCCTCTACCCCCGCAGTGGGTCGTTCGGTGCATTGAACACCCTTGCCTTTTCTTTAATTCTTTTTGTTAGCCCGTGAGACTTATTGTGTCCTTGAAGGGCATGCTTCTTGACCTGCATAGGCTGGCTCTTGAGCTCCTCCTGCTCGTCTAGCCTGTCTGTAACAGTTTGTAGCCGTTCCACGGCTGAGTTGATTTCTTCATGCACCCGCGCTGGGGCTTATTTCTTTGTGTTATCCACTGGCCTTCTGATAGCCGCAGGAGGGGCTATTTGATGCCAAGCCGGAGCTATAGGGGGCGGAGCGGGCCGGCCCATGGCTCCACTAACATGGACTCTTGGAGTCGGAAGGGATGTTGATCTTGTTCTTTTCTTTATTGACGATGCTTGCCAATTTCTTTGCTTTTCTTCAGGCGCTAGGGCACAGTCTTCATTGGTGTGTTGGCTGCAAGCCTCTGGCACTTCTTCAGGCAATCGCTGACATATAAATATTACATTAATTGATGCCCCCGGAGCAGGCACTTTATGAGGGCGTGGAGGATCGACTCTGTCCTCCTCCATTTGTATCTCCCCTCTTTTTATTAAGCCTTGGGCGATGTCTTTAAATATTTGACAATCCTCAATAGGATGCCCCAAGATTTGATGGTAGGGGCAGAAATCAAGATCATCTCTTCTTTTGACATCATCAGGTCTCTTTGGCTTCGGAAGCCTGATTTTGCTATATTTGACAACCCACTCGAACAATGCTCGAGTCCGGTCCCGGGGGAAGGCATAAAGCTTCTTTGCTTTGCTCTGCGGAGGATAGCTCTCTCGAAAGTCAACAAGTTCATTGAGACGAGGGTTGTGCACCCATTTGTGCCTTTTCGCCGTGAGGCTGATAGTATGGACTACTTTTAGCATCGGTTGTTTATTAACCTTCCTGACTTGATGACTTGAGCCGGTAGAAATGGAGGGATATCTTGTGAAGAAATCTTCAACCTCCGTGGTAATATCACTTAATCGGTCAAAAGACTGGATTTCTATTCCAATCATCTTTTCTAGAATATCTTTCTTCAGATTTTGTTTACATATTTGTATTATGTCTTCTGGATGCGGAGGACGCCGACACCTCATGCTGAGATCCTCCCATCTCTTGATATATTCTGCAGCCGTTTCATCATCTTTTTGCTTGGCTGCCAACAGCTCAGTCACGGTCACCTCTGCCTCGATGACGTGGAATCTTTCACTGAATTTCTGCTGCATATCTGGCCAGTCGTGGATAGACCCGGTCGGCAGGTCAGAGTACCATTCAAAGGCAGGTCCTATCAATGAAGACCCAAAGAACTTGAGCAGATATGACTCGTCCGCCGCCAAGTCGCCCATGATTGTCATATAATGTGCAATATGTTCTTTCGGGGAGCCTTGCCCATTGTATTTGTCAAATTTTGGGAGTTTATTGACGCCCGACAACAATCTTTTGACAGCATGATGGGCTAGATATGGCACTTGATATATGTCAAAGGGGGCGTAATCATCACCACCCCTCTTTGCTAACCTTGCCTCTATCATTTGCTCCACCATCAGCTTGTTCATCATAACTGGATCTATTGATTGAGGGCAGAGGTGGGTGGGCTGCATTAATAATGCGGCCGAAGTCATAGCATTAGGTGGCAAAGGTTCTGACAGGGGAGCCTCCCACTGCATCTGAAGGGGCATTGGCCGTGCTGGCTGGAGCTGCTGGGAACAATGTTTGAGAGTAGCCCAGTTCTGAGCTGCAGTTTGTAGAATGGCCGGTGAAGGAGCACCCCTGGGGTCGGAACCTCCTCGTGACGGCTCAGCTCGTGCCCTCGGTTCCTCGGGCGCCATAGCGTGTTCAGCCTTTTCTTTAATTTTCTCTTCAGCAGTTTTATCTCTTGTCGGTACCTTTGTAGTGTCATCAGGATGGTAGAGTCTATTGGTGTCTTATTATTGATGCCCTCGAGCGTGTTGCCCAAAGGACCTTCAATTGAAGGAGGTGGGGATGCTCCCTCTTGCTCAGATGCCACTAGTCTGGCAGTAACAGTAGTGGTGTTTTCTTCAGCAAGCTGCTTGCCCTTTATGGCTTGCAATAGCTCAGCCCCACTTTCACCACGTCTTGTGACTGGGTCAGTTCTTTCAGCAATCTCGGCTGGCTCTTCTTGTTCATTCGGCAGGGTGTCAGGTATGCCCATTACCCCTGTCATGTTGCAGGTGAGGATTTGCACTCCTCTTTTGTACTTTTTGGTTGCCCTTCGGGCCTGACTAGGGGAAGTCAGCTTTTATACATTGGAATTCTTTTCATCTTTTCATTTTGTGGAGGCTTTTTAAGGCTTCTAGCTTTGGCTCGCCTCCCCTCTTCATTCACCTCAACCGGCGCCATCTTGTCTTTTTCTTTCTCTTCGGCCCTGATGACTCGAAGGGACCTTTACTGACCCATGATGGAACCTCCGAAGCTATAGAAATATTCCCGGACCATCCTTGTCGTGTCTTCCTGGCTGCATTCTATAGAGATGGCAGAAGGTAGCACTTCGATTCGGGCTGATGGCATGTATGAAAGTCATGCCTGTTTGGCCACTTGATTGAAATTCCTTGATAATTTGGAGATGTGGGCTTGTCTTGCGGAGATCCTGATGGTGGGCGAAGGGATCATAACCATGGTATCTTCTGCACGCACAGGCCTTTTGCCCCCTCTCTTGGGGACATCAGTAGAATTGTTGAAGCTCTGCGAGGTCGGTGCAGTGTTTTGGGTCTTCTTGGCTACCCACATTTGCTTGAACTTAGGCAAGTTCGGGGTTTGCCTCCCTTGATTATTGTCATTAAAATCCACCCTTCGGCTTGCTAGCATTTGGAAAGTGTTGTAAGTGGGCACAGTCGGGATGATCCGATCTGGCAGAACTTTGGCGCTGCGGCAATTGAAGTAGATCAGGACGCCTCCGATCAATAAGGACTTCCCAGATGTCGAGAGTCAGCTTCGGGGAGTAGCAGAAACCCTTCCTATAGAGCTCTTCTTTTTGCCCTCAGTGGGCTTCTTCTTATGTGCCGCAATCGGGCAAATAGTATGGTGGACGTGGAAGCTCACGACCACCGGGTCCTTCAGCACAGCTTCCTTGACATGGCCCTCACTTCGGTAGGCCGCAATTTTGTCGTTCTTCAGCTTTGCAGGTTCAGAACTCTCCACGTCTAGGAGACTCACGAATGCAACTCTCAGGAAGTTGGGGAAGCCAACGACCGGGGGAAAGTCGCCAAAGGGAGTGGGTACGGCAAGGTAGCCGTATGCAGCATGGTCTGCCACGATTTGAGGACCGAAAATAAGCCCAGATAGTCTGCTCGCCATCACTTCAACCTACAAAGAGGAGAAATAAGACGAATGAATAATTAACATTTGAAATAGTTCAATGGGGGCCCCATGGTGCTTCTATTTTGGCGAAAAGATGAAGGGAGGCTGAGTCCCACCGGCGTGCCAGCTTGTGGGAGATGGATTTTATTAAGAATATATTTTATTATGGGTTTATTTGATTTATTTATTAGAGATTTATTTACGCAGGGCGTGCCAGTCACTGAGTGACAAATTTATTATACGCACTGTCTGACTAACCACATGATTATAGGTGATCGTGTCGGGGCCCAAAACTCGCCGTACCATAAAGGCTACGGCGTTAATTACATCTCTCCAGAAGAGAGAAAACCCTTGATTAATCGCAAAAATAGAGAGGCCATAGGGCCCGCAGAATATGTAAAGGATGTGATTGCATGCAAGCACACAATATGGTAGTATTTGTTTATTAGGTCGGCTCTCGGTACGGGGCGGAGAACCTAGGTCCGAGGACCACCATCGCGCATAGCGAAAGCCTCCGACCGGGCGTAACCCGACCTTCCGCTAATCACCATTCGATATACCGGAGAGTCAGATCATGCAGGCATGCAAGGTGGTTAGTGTTATTGTTTATTACTTATTTGGTCATTTATTTGTAAATTTAAGGAAGACTTTGGCAATCCCTGTCACTCGCAGGGTTGTCGATTAGTCATTACCTTTTTATTTTGAGACTGCATATAGCATTACGGTGCATACATATGGGCCCATGAGGTGGGCCGAGTATGACCGTATTCGGGCAGACTCGTGTATCATCGGGACAATGTATGCCAGGGTATGGCAAATTTGATATTTGAAAAATGAGAGGACACGGTTAAAACCCGATCAAAAAGGAATTGAATTCAACGGCTTATCGGCCCAGGACAAGGTCATGTCGTGGCCATAATGGGGTTAACCCCGAGATCTAGGCACGACCTTTCAGGGGGTCATCAATATTCCCATGCCCGGGGTCTAGAGGAGGTGAGAGCTCCGGAGTGGACACGGTCATGTTCATTATTGTTCATTTATTCTTGTTATTATTTTAAATGCATGAATGTATTTTATTTATTATTTATTGGTTTCCTTTGTTTTATTTTATTATTATTTTTTATTGGATGCATGCATCTTTTATTTCCTTTATTGACATTTATTTGGGTGTTATTTATTCATTATTTTACTTATTGTTTATTTACCACTTTTATTCTTATTTTTTTGTTATTTCTTTGTGTTTTATTATTTTTATTGTCATTTATTTAACCATTATGCATTTATTATAATTTTTTATTTGTTTGTTGTAATAATTATTATTGTTATTATTTCTCACTTCCCCCCCTTTACATATATATCTTCTTTTTTTTAAGTTTTAAAACATGATGTGCATATGAATGTATGGGTGTTTGTTATTATTATTATTATTATTATTTATTTATTTATTTATTTTAATACCCAAGTGAGCAACGAATGTGCGGATGAGTGTATTGTGTTTTAATGGAATATGGGTATGTATTTGTGTTTCTTACGCATGTGTGTGTGTTGAGTGGGATGCTTTCTTTGTCCCTTTCTTTTTTAAATATAAGGAGGATGGGGGAGTGGTGTGTAACGTGTGTATAGCATATAGGTTGAACGAGCATATCGTTAAAGCAGAAATGGCGTTGTGAATGAACGTGTTAATGGGGTAAAGAATGGCGCGCCTCTTGGGTTTATTGTGTCCTTTTTGTTAAAACGGCGGGGCCTTTTCGTGGTTAAAACGGCGGGGCTTTGTAGAATGGGTAAAACGGCACGGTGGGAGATAAACGGCGCGCTTGAGTTTCTTTTTTTATATATATTTATTAAGATGAGAAATGGCGGGATCAATGTGTATGCTGTAAAACGGCGCGGTCCTCCCGGGGCGCGTCAAATTAGGCCGTGCCGGGTGGAGACCAATAGAAATTTGGTTGATTTGAGTATGAGGTTAATCTGGCGCCGGGGGGTACCGCGCCGTATTAGGGCTCGCCGGTTTAGGCCACGTCGGGTAACGGTGAGTGTTTTGTTTTGTTTGTTTGTTTTATTATGTTTGTTTGTTTTATTATTTATTATTTATTATTTTTTTTTAAAATTGTTGTTTGTTTGTTTTATTTTTTTATTTCATTTCTTTTTATTCTCGGTCTTGGAAATGGTTAATCCGGCAACATCTCCCCTAAACCCGGGGTGTTTGGGGAAAAGTGGAGGCATACCCACGGAATGGGGTAAGCTCTTTAAATGCCGGGGGAGTCAGACACAGTGACCGGCAGACCCGAATGGACGGAGACCCCGAGGGTGAGCCTACGAGGGATACCGATGTGTCCATGGGTTATCCAAATCGAGGCAGTGTTCGCCATTAAGGCGGTTTAATGTTCACTCGAAGGGTGATCATTTAAAACGGCATGAGAAACAAAGCCTTAAAATGGCGCAGTTACAGTTAAACTGGCGTGGAACGCTTAGGAAAAGGACTTAAAGCGGCATGGGAACTGTAGGTGTAGGCTTAAAACGGCGCCACGGGTGCGTAGGTGTAGAGGGGGGCTTTAAAACGATGCGTCCCTTTGAGGGCGCACCGTAATAGGGCTCGCCGTTTTAAGGCATGCCTTATTATGGCGCGCCGGTTGCCAGTGGTGCCGATTTAGCCCAATTTCATGGAAAACCAAGGTTTTATTGGTTTATTTGTATATTTATTAAAATGTTTTGGAGGATTTTGAAAGTTAGTTGAGTTAATTATTCATCGGATCAGTCCTGAGCTGTCCGGAAGTCAAGTCATAGACTCGCGCAAGGTTCGTACTCGAGCGTAGTGATCGTTCCGAGTCAAGCCGGCTAGTTTATTAAATGGTTTATTTAACTCGTTCGAGCCGAAATTTTGGCAGCATCTCCCCATCCCAGAGGATTGTCTGGGAGAAGCGGGGAATACTCACGTGGCGGAGCAACCCTGAAAGCCGGGTGGCACAACGGCGGCCGGCAAACCCAGACGAATAGGAGAACCCCGAGGGCTAGCCTACTAGGGGCACCGAGTCTGTTGGCGGAAAGTAGACAGATGGCGCGACTCACAGTGGGAGCGAAGACCCCAAGGGCTAGCCTACGAGGGGCACGCGACCTGAGTCGGTACCACGTCTAAGTCGGGACGACCGATATGGGAGGAAATCCCGAGGGCTAGCCTACGAGGGGCACACAACCCACGGCCACCACAAGGCCCATTAAGGACTGTGGATTTAGATCTGTTGGGGTCAACCCATATTAATATCCACTCGTTAGCCCATAGGAGACTCGTCACTAACAGACGGCTCCCTGTAGACAGAGTGATATCATAGTGAAACATTGGGGGATGTTCCCCTCTCCCCGGTCACCGAATCTGCTTGAAAGAATGGTAACACGGCATGGATGTAGATCGTACTCAGTTAGCAAACTGATTATGATATCTATAGATATATATATAGGGATTAGCAGGTTAACAGAGTGATTATCGAGCTAACGTTGGGAAGACCATGATGCAGGGAGCCAGGCATTAAGCTTATAGGGGCAGGCTCGTTTCCTTCTGTCCAGGATCAGGAGTGGGAGGGGGACAAGAGGACGGCCCCAGGATTAACCAGGGAGACACACATGCATACGTCTCTGGCGATGGAACCTTCGGCATTCTAACGGAAAAGAACCCCGGGGAGAGGAAAAATTGTTGTAGCCCATGGTGTACCAGGGCGTGTCCGGCGTCGGAGAAAACAGATACGAAATCAAAATACGCAGGGAAATGATTAAATACACGGACAGAGGAAAGATGAGTAACTGGGGAAGATGGGAACGGCACCGTGTACAACCATAGTTCTTGCATTCGATGCACAGTGAGTAGGGATATATATATACGCTTCCATTCCGGCGCCGGCACTGTTGCATGGCGCCGTCTCACCAGCCACAGAAAGAAAACGCAAGGGGGGGGGGGTTAAGAAGAGATGATGCCGGGGAAAGCAAATAACATTGATCCCTCGACTCATTAGTGCACTTTTGCACACCATTCATTCCATCATTAGGGAAAGACGTACAGATTACATACATCGGCGCCGGCGTTGTCACACGGTCACCGTCAACAACAAACGAGAGAAGCAAGCGTGGAAGAAACGCAGAGATGGTGAGAGGGGGGAGGTCAGGCTCATATCATCGCCCCTCCCCCCTTCTCGCTTACATTATATCGGAGGAGAAACCCGAATAGAAGGGAATCGATGGGGAAGCTACAACGACCCACCTAAATAGATAAAGAAGTAGACGATCTTCTTCTACGGCACCGGGAGGCTCGCGTGGAGAGAGGTGGCGGCCGTCGAGATGCTCAGATGGGAGGTTTTTTCCTCGAGAAACCCTCCCCTTCGAAGCTCTGATTGGCCGTCTCGGAACTCCCTCTCTCCTCTATTTTCTTCTAGCTATATCCTTTTCTTTTCTGAATGCTCCCTCTCCTTTTTTCTTCTCTATTTCCTCTCTTCTTTCCTCGGTCGAACGAGGGTTGATTTTATAGCAACCAGCAAATCCGGCGCCACGGAGGGCGCGCCGGATTCGGTGGCGCCGGGGAGATGTCCCCCAATTGCTTCTGGCGCGCCGAATTTGGTGGCGCCGGAGAGATGTCCCCCAATTGCTTCTGGTGCGCCGGATTTGGTGGCGCTAGATAAAGGGGCGCCGGTGATCTTTTGTGCACCGGTTTAGCTTGTTCACTCGACGTGGGCTAGCCGATGGGTCTGGGGATGATTCTGGAAGCTCTCGTTGACTCTTCCTCTCGCCTCGATCCTCAAAAAACCTAGGCGGGCATTGACGAAGCTCTTGGCACGATGAATGGCCTTAATCGGAACTCCACGTGTGTCTAGCTTGAGCACTCAGGTTTTTGCCGACACGACTTTCGGCACTATGATTTGTGCTTCCGGCTCAGCCCGACTCATGCTCAAAGCTTCCTTACGGGATGGTATGGCATCTAGGGTAATTCCGCCTTGACTGGCGACCATTCGGCCACTAACGGACCCACTATGGCGAGAAGCCAAACCCGTGTTGGGTGATCGGGACCTTCTGCTGACAGAGCCTTTGGTTCCTTGTTGTGAAGGGCCGAGGACGTTCTTCTTCCTTAGGAGAGTCTTCATTCAGGTGGCGAGCCACCGGGCAGACCGTCATCCTTGGTCAGGCGACAGGTGTAGGGTAGCGGCACGACGGAGTCGATGCCGGATCATTAGGCAGGCTTGGTCGCACTATCGGTTGGTTGTGGATTCATCTCGACTTTCCTAAAAGCAAAGTCCCCGATCATTCATTCCAGGCGACCTGAGGCTTCGGCAGCTTGAGAAGTCTTCAGCAGGGTGCTCTTCATCGGCTTCTGTGCTTCATTGGGCAGTATCATTCATCTTTGCGGCCCGATCGCCGTTCATCACATTTTGAGTGCCAACAGTGGTGTTTCCCGTTAAACGGTTCTTAAGATAGTTACCGTGGGCCCCTGCGGTTACCGTAGCGTCCAACTAGGGGGGGGGGGGGGAACTAGCTAGAGGCCTGGCTTAGGCAAAAGCCAGTGTGTGCACATGGGGTCAGCGACAGAGGACTGAAGCTGACGGGCGTGACCCTGACTAGTACTCGTAACTGTGGTTCCGCGTGGGTCTGCGAGTCAGCCGCGCTTACGGTCGACGCGATCGATTGGTAGTCGATACACTTGTGGTGTGTGTTGTGGTGCAGTGTAAGACGTCAGTGGACGCATCTGGCCTTTCTCCTGGTGCGGGGGTTCTTTGTCGCGTGGCGTGCGCCGCCAATGCTTTTCCTGTGTCGTGACCTCCTCCGGGTCAGCTTTCTTGCGGCTATACTCGAGGTCTGTGTCTTGTCTTGTGCACGACGTTCTGGTCGTATCGTCTGCGTCTATCTAGGTCTTACCTAGGTTTCTTTGTTTTCTTGCAGGTCTTTTCCAGCGTCGACAGATGGGCAACTCCTGACTTCATCAACTCAGAGTCGCCTTCCTGCTGCTGCTTGGAGTAGTTTGGGGTGCCAAGGTTAGTTCGGCAGCCGTTTGTCTGGTACGGTTTCCTTCCCCCTCCTCTCTAGCTTATTTTCTACTCCTACTCCCCGTAATGGGGACATCACCTCCCATGCCCACGTTCACAGCTCGTCTCCTCGCCCCGGTTGCATCCGGCATGGTCTAGTCATTTAATTTTGAGTCATATGTAATTTTTATTTGAGTCATTTGATGTATTTTTTCTTTTATTTGAGTCATGTTCCTAGGTCTTGTGTTCATTTCCCTAAGTTTGAGTGTCATTAGGTTGTCTAGTTAGCTATTGGGCCCAATTCATTGGGCTTGGCCCAAGGGCTCTCCCCTACCCCCTCAGTTATTTGTCATTGAGTCAATTGTCAGGGACTTTTGTAGAAATGTGGGTTTCCTATATATAGGACCCCATTCCCCCCCATTTCAACTTAATGAATGAATGAATCAATGAATGAAAAAACTTGCCATTTGGAGAGTTTACACTTCTTATCTAGTGGAGAGATTCCATTTTTTGGGTGAGAAACCCTAGGGGAGAGATTCCCCACCCTTCCCTCTCTTAATCTCTCTTTTTCACTCCACTTTCTCTCTCCTCGACACCCAAATTCAAATTTTCTTCTCTCTCCTCCCTTCCCAACCACCTCCACTCCCCCCCTACCCCATTTAAGTCTCTTCCCATTCCCCACAACCCTCATCAATACTCCACCCCTTCCCAAGACCCCCTCCACCAATCCTCTCCTCACCATCCAATCCCCAACTACCCCTCCCACTTTCCCAAGCACCCTTCCCACTACCCCAAGCACCCCTTCCCTTCCCTAACACAACCCCCCCATTCCCAAGACAAAAAATTAACCCCACCCTTAAACCTATTTTCGAATATCCTTTCCCTCTCTCCATTCCAACCAAATTCGCAGCCCCCACTACCACCATCTATTGGACCCTCTTCCAGACCTTATTCTCCACCTCCCACACCTTAGAACACCCCCTCCAAGACCCCCTTACAACTAGGGGTCACTCCCACACTCATCTACCCCCTTCCCCTTCTTCTTTCTTGGTCATTGGAAGCTACTTCGAAGTTGCAGTTTGCTATCCAGAGGTTGCAGATGAACTAGCAACTTGCAGTGGCCACCACGACTTCCTCCGGACGAGTTTGAAGACCCAAGAGCCATCGCCGGAAGCGTCTACCAGTCTCCTTCGCAACAGAAGTGGTTTCATCTTCTTCCGATCTCCGAGCCGTCCAGGAGGTCCATTCTCCCACAACTGCACAGTTCTGCCTCGGCTGAGGATCTGAGCCAGATTAGAAGCTCTACCACGACAAACCCCGAAAGAATCAGTCCATGAGTTCTTCTTCAAAGTTCTTCATCGCCCAGTCTACTTCCAGAATCAAGAAACAGCACTTCATTCGGCATTTGTGATCCAGAGTTCTCATTTTTCTCCCTCAGCTACGCAGATCTGCTACTCATAGTCTGCACCGACCAGTCGCCATTGTTCTGCATCCTCTAGTCCTCTCCGACATCGGTTGGCTTCCCCGTCAGTTTTTCTGCGAAGAGGACTTGTCCATGATTCCAACGACTCTAACGGCGCTTGATTCCGAGGTCGGGAGCTGCCGGAGCATTCTCTGCAATCTGCTATTAGAAGTCTGTAGCTTCCGGTCCGAGAATCTGAGGCTCTGTTCAAACCTCCATCCCAGCCAGCAGCGACTCCAGAAGAAATTAAATAAATTCTGAGGCATTCCCTTCTCAGCTATGAAGATTTCCCCACTGGTCTCGCCACCAGAAAAATTCTTGAACGGGTTCTACAGTAGCAACACCGACTATCTGTCCCTGTTCGCAGACAGCAGGCAGATTCGGTGCCGTCACTTAGTCATCCCTCTTTACTCTAATTTCCCCGCCTCGCTTGGCCGGATGAAGGCCCCTCCCTGCGTGGAGATAGTATTGTTTGTAATCTCATTAACCCCCACCCCAAGATCCCCCTCCTGCGAGAGGTGTAGTGTTGTAATAGCTTAAACAGGTCAAGCTACCCCGGCGCGGCGTGTGGGGAACCCACGCTTCCCCGCTCGCCCTCGTCTCCGAGCGGGACCGGTTTCTTCAAACCGGTAGAGTGAGTGCTCCAAAACTTTACTCTAATTCATGCTTGTTCTTTCAATATTAGTTCATAAACTCCGCTGGCCGTGACGAGAGCCCGATCCTTAAGCTCATTTGCTATAAGTGATCATCGTGGGAAGAGAGTGGAACCCGTGCCCTTTGGCACTTCGTCGGACCCTTGATTTGGGCAGCCATACCCTTGGGGAATCAAACCTTGGCCTTTCTGGCCCTCTACCAGCAAGGGCCTAGCCCACACAACCTCCCCTTGGCATTGCCAAGTTACCCCGGTCTTGGGTGAGCGACAGGAGAGCGGCGGCCCAAAATTGGCCCTTTTGATTGTGAATGTGCTTGCTTGCCTAAGTCTTAGGTTGTGTTACATCAATTGGTATCAGAGCAAGTTTTAGACTTGTCTCTACTAAGTCTAGTCCTAGGGCCATTGCATTATTCACTTGTGTATCACCCTTGTCCACCATCATGACTACCTCATACTTGGCATACTCACCACTCTTAGGCCCATTAGAAGCTTTTGTGTTTGATGGATCCCGCCCTAGCATATATCAAGAATGGGAAAATTCCATAGACCGACACTTTGGGAGGTTCACCTTATCGGGGTCTATCCAAGTCAACTATGCCAAGAGTTTGCTCTGGCGCCAAGCTAGGAAAGAATGGGAGTGCATTGTAGGTTTGAGAGAAGCCAAAGGGGAAGTACCCATTGAATCTTGGGTTGAAATGAGGGATGATCTTAGAAAGATCTATGCACCCCAATCCGGACCTTCTCAACCAACCACTCTTCCACCCCCAACCCTAACTCCAACCCAAGTACTTCCCCTATCAAGCCCAACCCAAGCCCGTCCATGTTCACCACCCCGGGAGTACCATGAGCCGGCTATCTCCACTCCACCACCAAAAGACCCATTCCTCCCCTTGGAGGAGGAGCCTATGATCCAAACACCCGATCCCTTGGAAGTAAAGACCGACCGACCTACTCCGACCTACCCCCCACCCATTGAGATCCTAAATGCTTTAAACGGTCAACTCACTAGAGACATTGGCCCAATTTTCTTGGAAGAGGTTGACTCACCATTTGGGAACCTTGAAGACATAGAGTCCCTCCCTCTAAGTAGCCCTTTCCATGACCCCTTTGACCCTTTCCTATGGGAGCCTAGATCCCCATGTGACCCACCGACATCACCCACCACCCACCCATTCCTACCCATACCCACCATGTTGAGCCAAGCCCACCTCAACCATGACCCAGGCTATACGATGAGAACCTTGACCTTAGGTAACATACACCTAGGGATTGATGAATTACCCCACCCCATGACGACCACCTTCTTAGATCCATTCGATCCTTTCCAATGGGAGTTCAAAGGTTGTCCCACACCTATACACATGGAAGTCACCTTTGGGAAAAGCATGCATGTGTCTAGGCTTACCATACCCCTTGGCATGAACACTATGTTGGGTCCATTCATTCATATCACCCACATGTCAAGTAGAAAGTATGAGTGGTCCATATTCGGATGTCATGGTCCACCTTCATTCATCATGGATCTTAAGCATGTCAAAGGCATCTACGGATGTCCGGGTCCCCCAATATTTATTACCAATTTGCATGATAGGGCCACCTACGGGTGCCCCGGCCCACCTAGGCTAACCAAAGTCTACACTGCATCATTACACGATAGGTCTACTTTTGGTTGCCCAGGTCCACCCATCACCCCTAGAATGTCTGCATTCACAACATTGCATAAAGAGATCCGCAAGCACATTAGCAAGAAGAATGTGACTTATAAAAGGCGAGCCGACTCTCATCGACGTCACCAAGAATTCCATGAGGGTGACTTTGTGATGGTAAGGACGGAGAGGCTCTCCCCGGGAGCCATCTCCAAATTGAGGCCACGTGGGGCTGGTCCCTTCCAGGTCCTGAGACGCATTGGTGCAAATGCCTATGAGTTAGATCTCCCCGAGGAATATGGGGTAAGTCCCACATTCAGTGTCGCCGACCTAGTGCCATACAAGGGACCCACGGTGGTACCTAGTGAGGATATTGAGCATATTCCCTCCGTTGAGAGAGCACCCACCCGTGAGGAGAGTCCACCAGCCAAGAGAGCCCAGCGTGAGCGCATTGAACGAATATTGGATGAACAGGTCACTACCACCAGGAGCAAGGTATACGAGCGCTATCTCGGCAGGTGGATGGATCGGTCTCGATTGAAAGACTTGAGGGCAGTACCACTTCTACACCCTCCAAGGAGGGAAGGACACTTACTCGACAGAGTCGAGTTCTCCGCACCCCGGGAGTATGATGGGGACATCACCTCCTATGCCCACGTTCACAGCTCGTCTCCTCGCCCCGGTTACATCTGGCATGATCTAGTCATTTAATTTTGAGTCATATGTAATTTTTATTTGAGTCATTTGATGTATTTTCCCTTTTATTTGAGTCATGTTCCTAGGTCTTGTGTTCATTTCCCTAAGTTTGAGTGTCATTAGGTTGTCTAGTTAGCTATTGGGCCCAATTCATTGGGCTTGGCCCAAGGGCTCTCCCCTACCCCCTCAGTTATTTGTCATTGAGTCAATTGTCAGGGACTTTTGTAGAAATGTGGATTTCCTATATATAGGATCCCATTCCCTCCCATTTCAACTTAATGAATGAATGAATCAATGAATGAAAAAACTTACCATTTTGAGAGTTTACACTTCTTATCTAGTGGAGAGATTCCATTTTTTGGGTGAGAAACCCTAGGGGAGAGATTCCCCACCCTTTCCTCTCTTAATCTCTCTTTTTCACTCCACTTTCTCTCTCCTCAACACCCAAATTCGAATTTTCTTCTCTCTCCTCCCTTCCCAACCACCTCCACTCCCCACCTACCCCATTTAAGCCTCTTCCCATTCCCCACAACCCTCATCAATACTCCACCCCTTCCCAAGACCCCCTCCACCAATCCTCTCCTCACCATCCAACCCCCAACTACCCCTCCCACTTTCCCAAGCACCCTTCCCACTATCCCAAGCACCCCTTCCCTTCCCCAACACAACCCCCCATTCCCAAGACAAAAAATTAACCCCACCCTTAAACCTATTTTCGAATATCCTTTCCCTCTCTCCATTCCAACCAAATTCGCAGCCCCCACTACCACTATCTATTGGACCCTCTTCCAGACCTTATTCTCCACCTCCCACACCTTAGAACACCCCCTCCAAGACCCCCTTACAACCAGGGACCACTCCCACACTCATCTACCCCCTTCCCCTTCTTCTTTCTTGGTCATTGGAAGCTACTTCGAAGTTACAGTTTGCTGTCCAGAGGTTGCAGATGAACCAGCAACTTGCAGCGGCCACCACGACTTCCTCCGGATGAGTTTGAAGACCCAAGAGCCATCGTCGGAAGCGTCTACCAGTCTCCTTCGCAACAGAAGTGGTTTCATCTTCTTCTGATCTCCGAACCGTCCAGGAGGTCCATTCTCCCACAACTGCATAGTTCTGCCTCGGCTGAGGACCTGAGCCAGATTAGAAGCTCTGCCACGACAAACCCCGAAGGAATCAGTCCACGAGTTCTTCTTCAAAGTTCTTCATCGCCCAGTCTACTTCCAGAATCAAGAAACAGAACTTCATTCGGCATTCGTGGTCCAGAGTTCTCATTTTTCTCCCTCATCTATGCAGATCTGCTACTCATAGTCTGCACCGACCAGTCTCCATTGTTCTGCATCCCCTAGTCTTCTCCGACATCGGTTGGCTTCCCTGTCAGATTTTCTACGAAGAGGACTCGTCCATGATTCCAACGACACTGACAACGCTTGATTCCGAGGTCGGGAGCTACCGTGGCATTCTCTCCAATCTGCTGTTAGAAGTCTGCAGCTACCGGTCCGAGAATCTGAGGCTCTGTTCAAACCTCCATCTCAGCCAGCAACGACTCCAGAAGAAATTAAAGAAATTCTGAGGCATTCCCTTCTCAGCTACGAAGATTTCCCCACTGGTCTCGCCACCAGTAAAATTCCTGAGCGGGTTCTACAGCAGCAACACCAACTATCTGTCCCTGTTTGTAGACAGCAGGCAGATTCGGTGCCGTCACTTAGTCATCCCTCTTTACTCTAATTTCCCCACCTCGCTTGGCCGGATGAAGGCCCCTCCCTGCGTGGAGGTAGTATTGTTTGTAATCTCATTAACCCCCACCCCAAGATCCCCCTCCTGTGAGAGGTGTAGTGTTGTAATAGTTTAAACAGGTCAAGCTACACCGGCGCGGCGTGTGGGGAACCCACGCTTCCCCGCTCGCCCTCGTCTCCGAGCGAGACCGGTTTCTTCAAACCGGTCGAGTGAGTGCTCCAAAGCTTTGCTCTAATTCATGCTTGTTCTTTCAATATTAGTTCATAAACTCCGCTGGCCGTGACGAGAGCCCGATCCTTAAGCTCATTTGCTATAAGTGATCATCATGGGAAGAGAGTGGAACCCGTGCCCTTTGGCACTTCGTCGGACCCTTGATTTGGGCAGCGATACCCTTGGGGAATCAAACCTTGGCCTTGCTGGCCCTCTACCAGCAAGGGCCTAGCCCACACAACCTCCCCTTGGCATTGCCAAGTTACCCCGGGCTTGGGTGAGCGATGGGAGAGCGGCGGCCCAAAATTGGCCCTTTTGATTGTGAATGTGCTTGCTTGCCTAAGTCTTAGGTTGTGTCACATCACCCCGTCTCTTCTTTTACTACTTTCTAGCATAGTTTTACAGCTTTGTAGTGTAGTTTTCCCGCTTTACTACACCTGCTATTTTTCCTGTTGTTTCTATCGTTCCGTGTTACTGCGTGTTTTTCAGTGGGGATCCGCGTGACCCCTACTGAGCTAGTGACACGAGGCTCACCCCTGCTTTTCAGGTGGGTCGTGTTCGTTCTGCTTCTGCGGTTCCTGGTGTGGCGTGTCCGTAGCTGCCAGCTAGTACCTTAGTCGGGCTTCCCCCGACTTTCTTGGTACGTCTTTCCTTTCTGTTGACTGTACTGTTAGACTGCTTGTCTTTCCTTTGGACCGGACTCTGGTATAATTGTTAAATTCAAACTGTTAATTAAAAAGTAATTTTATTTCTGCTACTTTAGCAAATCGATCTAATGAAATTTAATTGCTTACTGTCATATCTCTGTGGCTTCAATGTACTACACGACAATCCTTTCATCCCTTCGGAGCTTTACCGCTCTTGGGAGGCTTCACGGGTTTCAAGTGGTATCAGGTGTATTCGATAGTCCTATCGGGTATATCTGGTATCCGGAATCCGGGTCATCACAGTTCGTATCAGAGCGTTGTTGTGTGAAGTACATGGGAATCCGAGATATACAGTCTCCAGAGTCCTTAAGTCCAGTACAGTCTTCAGCTGGCGTTAGGTTTCGTGATTCTCGTTTATTACTGTCGTGGGTCTTTTCTCGATGAGCTACTCGATGCATGACTCGTCCCCTATAGTCGTGTGATCAGCTGATGTTGTGCCTTGATGTGACCCAGCTTGCAGTTGTGTTCCTTGGTTCTGTGTCAGGTACGAAGATGGAATCCTGCGAGTGTTTCCGTTGTTGTTGTTTTTGTAAGTGTTGTTTCTCTATGATTTTGTCTGTCTATCATTAGCACTTTGTGGACCAACTCATGTCGGATCGCTTTGCTATACTTTCTTCCCTGGTAGAGTTAGCTTGCGACTCGATCATATGTCTCGTGGTCCGATGCTGTCGTCTGATCGTTGTTTGTCATGATTCGTGTCATTTTGTAGTTGTGTTGTCGGGTTGTTCTTCCCTACTTTTCCTTTGTTAGTCCTTAAATTTCGAGGATGAAATTTCTTAAAGGAGGAGAGGATGTAATGCTCTGGATCTCTATTGGATCTTTATTAGGTCTTTCGGATGCCTCATTTTCAACCGTTCACCTTCTCTCTCCGTTCTCTCTCCTCTCAGGTCCGTTCGGCAGGGGGTGAACACCGTTGCGGAGCTGGCCGAGGTGGGGACGTACCAGAGTGATCGGTTCGCAGCATGGGGCAGCGGTTTGAGCATGGCGGGTGCGATCGCTCGGTGGATTCCAAGAAAAGCACCGTGCGCGTTCCTAGCGGTTTTTGGCGTGGATTAGTCGCTTCGGCACACAGTTTCTTCGGTGGAGGTAGGGAGACGGATCGCCACTTCCACCTGCACGTTTTTCCTGTTTCTGTGCGTGGTTTGGTGCTCGAATGGGCTAGATCGGACTGGTTTGGGGAAAATCATTCTTTTTGGGGTTTTCAGGGTCCATCGGAAAACGGAAACCATTCTTGGTCTAGTTAGTGTCAAAACGACCGCTGGGATGTCTGGATACCATTCACGTAAGTTTCATGTCGATCGATCGTCATTCGGGGCCGGTAGGAGTCCGGGAACCCCGATGACTCATTTTGGGTCGATTTGATGAAATCGCACCGATCTCGCGATTTAACGTGTGCATGTGGTGTTTTTCGGCTTTAGGTGTGCTGTATGATCGCGTGCGTCTGTTTCCCTTGCGCTACGGCGTGAATGGGGAGTGGAACGGGCCGATTTGGCCGTTCCACAGTTTTGCTCGTCGGTTTTGTGTAACGATCGTTCCAGAGACCGTCACATGCTGTGACGGCCCCCCGATAGACCGTTACATCCGTTAGTCATTTTTGGGTCCTTCGAAGATCTGCTGGTGTGACGGACTAGGGTAGGTCCGTCACATGTGAGGTAACGCACCAGGGAAGGTGCGTTACGCTCTGGGGTCTCCGAGGATTGCGATTGTCAGCCCCTCGTTGACCGTGCCTTCCTCAAAGACCGTGTCGATCGGTTCGTTGTAACAGACTCCTCCCTGTGTGTTACGGTCATGTAACGCGCCTATGCTAGTCTGTTACGTGTTGTTTGGTCCATGTCTGGGTTTGTGGCTCTGTTGGCCCTGACGCGCCTACCTTGGTGCGTCAGGTGGTGTAACGCACCTATCTTGGTGCGTTACATGGTCAGTGTTGTGGCCTTTGGCCTATTGGCCTTGGCGCACCTGTTCTGGTGCGTTAGGCTGGTGTAGCACACCTGTAGAGGTGCGTTATAGTCCTTGTGGCCGTGACGGCCATCATCCTGTCTGTGTGTGTGTCGGTGTGTGCGTCTGTGTGTACCTGTGGTGGCATTTTTCATCTTTTTCCCGTGGTCTGGCCACTTCCCCGTGGGTGTCGGTTGACATTCCTAAGAAGGCTAAGACTATGTTTCCGAGTCTGTCGACAGTCTCCTGTGCTGCCATTGGTGTTTGAGGTGCGGGGGACAGTGCATGATTATCTGTCTGTACTTTAGCGCTATGTTTCGAGTCTCCTCGTATTGTAAGGTTCCTTTTCTCGTCGCCCTAGGCTTCCTAGTGCCGTCCCACCTCGACAGGGGTGGAGGGGTGTTTCCCGTTAAACGGTTCTAAAGCTAGTTACCGTGGGCCCCTGCAGTTACCGTAGCGTCCAACGGGGGGGGGGAGGGGGGGCTAGCTAGAGGCCTGGCTTAGGCAAAAGTGATGCGGGACGGACACGCGACCTGGGACTCTAGCTCGCGATCGCCCCTAAGCGAGGGAAGACGTGGACCGTGCGCGGTTGAGAAATCGGCAGTGAGTCTCGGGTATCGGCCTTTTCGCGTTAACTTGGGTCGAGTCACGGGACGGTCACTCACTCTCTCGCAGCGGTGAATAAAGTATAGCAAGCTAGATAATCTATCACTCATGCAGCGGCATATACAAAAAAATACGAGTAAAGTAATACCTACGAGGAGGGTGGCGAGTGTACCTCCACGCTCCGGGCGGGGGAAAATGTTCCCGGCCAAGTACGGTAACTCCCGGTAACAACGGTAAAAGTTAATTACAACAATGAAATCTATTGTCCACTCCAAACAGGGAGGTAAAGGGGTACAAGTGGGGCCCGGGAGGACCGACCCTGGGTTGACGGGCTGTAATCTGGAGGTGCGTACGGCACGAACTCGGCCTGCAGGTCCGACTCGGCACTATTCCAACTCGGTGTTGTGTCAACTCGGTTGCTGACTCACTGGACAGCAAGCAACGGTTTCCAAAGGAACGTCACCTTCCTGAGGTCTTCTGGAGGCGCCGCTTGGCTGGGACGATGGCAGGACGTCCCTGAACGACTTCCTGAAGTGGCAGCTACTGAAGTTGAATTTTGATATTTATTTCTGAATTTCTTCTGGGCTATAATTTCGGACCGGCACAGGGAACAGATCTGCACGCCTCAGCTGCAAGAATTACGACGCTCAGATCCGGAGGCCGATTGAGGCGCAGCTGGTACCGTTGGAAAGAGCACTCATAGATCTACAACATATATTTGTGACAGCTCCATCCACCAAATGGATTGAAAATGAATATGACTGTAACACTATTTTTATTTCTGAATCGGACTAACAGACATAGAGGGTAGCAAGGGATCTGCTTGAAACTGACCTTCGACCGAGGGCTAAATGATTTTTCTAGACTCCAAGAAAATTATGGTGAAAGGGGATATATGTGTGGAACACTGAGTAATTTTTTGGGATTTTTTGAAAATTTTTAAATGGGTGGGGTAAATGCGACAATGTGACTTTATTCCGTAGATCTGCAAAAGGGCAGATTACTAAGAGGACAAACAAAAATATGGAAAAAATACCTAATGACTTCCAAATGACACTAAATTTGAACTGGAGGTTAAGGGAGATGAAAAGAACAAACCCTCAAAATTAGGGCTTGATCAGACAATAATAAAAAAAGATAAAATTTTGAAGATGAGGTTCTATCCTGATTTGGACAGAACTCCGGCGATGGCAGTGGCGGCGTGATGGGGCACGAACGGAAGGCGGCGGCCGGAAGTCGCATCCAGCAGAGGTTGAAGATCTTGGAGTCACACCAAGATGAGGGATTCACACCCTAGAATGGGCAGCAATCACTGCTGC